>JAVJGG010000082.1:38778628-38807071 GCA_035590195.1 Aviceda cuculoides | reverse complement strand
TGCAGGGAGGGCTGCTTAAATCTCAATTCAGCTTAGCGGTGTTGATTTTAAGTACCTTTCTCTGTTATGGCAACAGAAGGGAACTATCACATGTCTTTTGAAATATCTAATCTTGCTTCCCTCATTGACCTTGTTCTTGATGAACAGGATTAAATATCCTTGTAGGAAATTTGCTTTAGTGAGTGTGCTAGAAGTATGTGAAGATGTGTATAGCTGCAGAAGTGAAGAGTAGCAAACTACTTGTAATATAGACTGAATTAGCCCCTCACCTTCTTCCCTTTAAAGTTCACCATTTTAAAGTAATCACCCCAAAATACAACAGCTTTGATGTCGCGAGAGCCGAGTCCTCATCCTCGGCTGCTTTGGAGGCTTACCTCAACGGACAACAATCTTCCATGGTTGTAAAGCTTTACCTCGGCAGCTGCTGTACTGCGACCCTTCATAATGGCTGAAGCCCTGATGACTTCCCTCAGCCCTGCCATCTCCAGCAGATCTTTTGACCTTTTGGAGCTGTTGGTGGCTGGTCAGACTGAGAGGGACTAGGTCATCGTCATGTCTGAGGGCATGGCGATGGTCGGAGAATCAATTTGGGGTGCCTGCACTTTTCCTCGGCTTTCCAGTGTGCTGCTTGGCTGCAGCTGGGCCACCAGACCATTGTGTGTTGAACAATCGCCGAGCAAAATGGGTTTAAAAAAACACAATATGGATTGTCAGCCCAAGGTTACTGCACAATCAGAGCGAATACTTAACTTGTAATGTAAATATTTTTACTTCAGGTGTTTATAAAAGTAATATAGAGAACAGGATATCTCAGAGCTGTTTAAATAATTATTTAGGTGATTTCTGGCTCTCATTGCAAAATAACAATCACAGAAAAGTGCTAGCTGCCATTCTTAGAGAGACCAACAATTACATTGCCATAGAGATTTATCCTCTTGAGCTGCTGTTTTTCTGAGTCAGGGTTAACACTCTTTGGCTGGGTTGCCTGTACTGCCAGTGCTTATATCTACCTTCACTTTGCAAATAGCTTTAGACTCCGGAAAAGTTGATCTGCCAATCTGGAGGTCAAACAAAACCTGGAGAACAAATACCACTTGCAGTTTGTTCCATTAATGGTAATAGATGGGTGTTAATTCTACAGTCTTCATCAAGCTTAGTCCCAACTGGAGAAATGTACACGAAGGGAAGGCAAAACACAGAGTATCTCATGGACAGATGACCTAGAGAAAACGGATTTGTGTAAAGCAGGATTATGAAATTGCTTGCATAAGCGAGACTTGCTTAGTAGTAGTCTTTTGTTTTGTTTTCTTTTCTTTTATTTACTGTTGGGTTTTTAATTTTTTTTCGTTAGGTTGATGTGAGTCACTGCTGGCGAGATTGCAGGAAGAGGTGTGTTTTGAAGAAGGGAATGTAAAGGACAAGAGATAAGCTGCATGCTTTCCAGGTTCAGGGAATATATTTTGGAAGGTTTTGGCTCTACAAATGACAAACTGTAAATACAGTTATAATATTTTGATATTACAAACCAATGGAGCTTTACTCTTTTCTGTCTGCTATCAATCAGCAGTCCTCAAAGAAATTACTCTCAAAGGTTTCATGGAGACTTATTATTTTGCTTGTTTTACTGAGTTTTGTTGTTGTTGTTTTTTTTTTTTTTAATTTTCTTCAAGGTACTTTGTCAGTACATCGCCCATAAAAGATCTTGCTGTGGGCTGGATGACAGCATGGGGCACAGCTGGAAAAGGCATGCTTTGCAAGCTATTTCATTGCCTTAAATATGCTCTGCAGGTAGAAGGCAGATAGCTCTGTGCACATTTTGCATTGTTCCTCCATCCTCCTCACAGGTGCCCGGCCGGCGGCCACGCTGATGGGGCAGAAGGGAGGCTCCTCCTTCTCCTCTCCCTACTTTTCCTGCAATGATCCCTGGGCAGGAGCCGTGGCTTCTAGTGCATGTGCTACACCCATGACCTTGCATCTGAGCAGCTCTGCTTCATCCGTACGTGTGTATGTAGGGCTTGTTTCTCCCGCCTGCTCATTGCCCTATTGATGATAACAATCTAGCCTTTAGAGTGTTTTCCACTTGGCAAAATTGCCCACAACCAACCATTGTTTAGATTAATGCTGACCTTGTAGCTTGTGATGAACCCAAGACCTACGCAAACAGAAAGTGAATAGCCACAGTTGAAAAGTATCTTATCAGATATTTGAAAGAATAATAAACAAGAGGAAGTGGATAGAAGAATGCTTTTCAGTGAGACCATATTAAAATAGAGCTTCATGGCTTGGCTTCTGTGATGATAGATAGGTCCAGGCAGAGATTACACTGAAGCGATGCTGTTGTACTTTCTTTGAGGTGGTCACAGGAATCCCCTCTGTCGCCTGGCCTACACTGACACGTCGTCCTGGAGTTATTGCCTAGCATCAGTTCAGGGCCTACTTTGGGCAGTCTGGATGCTATAGTTGCACTTTTATTACTACATGTTTGTCAAATACATTACCGTAATTGTACCTCAACATACAGCATATTGGCTGAGAATTTCTGGGCTTTGCAGTGCTTGGTTTGGGGATAATTTACAATCTCCCTGTAATTTCAAGGAGAGTGCCTAAGGAAAAAAGGCTTTCAGAGTCAGATTGTCTCTCATTGTATAAGTCCTCTATTGCTTCTCAGTCCAGGAGCCACGTTCAAGCAATTTGGCAGCAAGATCTCCCTGAAGGCTCTGCAGGACTCAGCAGCAGGTAGCAATCCTGTAATACCCGGCTGTGGGGGATGCAGGGAGGGCTCAGCCCTTGCTTCTGCTGGGACTTCCCTGCCAGCCAGGCAGAGCTGGCTAAAAGTGTGTTTGGACACCAGGAGGTGGTTGTGCATTCGGCTCCCAACCTGTCGTGACATGCACTGCCTCATGTCTGGTCAGCGGGCCAGAGACGGGCTAGAGACATGGGAGAGACTGTGTGTGGGAGGATGTGTAGGGGATGGGAAAGGGTGTAGGGTGCCAGCATACGAGGTCAGGGCTAACTGTGGACGTAGCTTGTGGGGTACAGAGGAGCACTGCAGGAATGAGCCTTGTCGAGGTGAATGGTAGGGACATAGTCTGCATGTTCCCAAAGATGGTATTTGTGCCCACTGCAGAGTGATCTAGGGTTGTGGTGTGGGGGTTTTGTTGACTTTTAAAAAATACATGTATTCCTTGCAGATGGGTATATGCCATATACTTCTCAGTAACTCTTCCATTCTGCTTTACCTTTTTGTTTTGAAGTATCAGTGACAGCCAAGTCACATAGCGACTAGTGAATCTGTCTGCTACAGGTGCTGTAGCTGAACGTGGAAGCAAAGAGAGATGGACGGAGGAAGAACCCTGGGGCAAAACAGCCTTTCTACTGACAAGCACTCTCTTCTTTTAGGGTCCTGGACTCTTTTTTGGGAGGGACCTGCAAGGATGAGTAGTCTGACAGGTTCTCTGCATAATATTGCATAAAACTCATTGGCAGTGAGCTAGTTGCTTGAAGGATTACAGTAGTTGCCCGAGTATTGTGAGCGACAGGCAGGAATAAACGTCAGTGACAGCTCAATGTAAATGAAGGAAGCGAGGATAACAAAACCTGCTCTTCCAAACAGATTTATTTGTGTTCAAACCCTCCACTGCTAAAGCCCAAGGTGCAAATGTTCCCTTTTAAATAGTGCAACTTAGGAGTTGAACGTCATCTAACAGTTTGGCCTGGATTTGATCGATTGCTTAAGTATATCGATGCCAGTGAGAGTGCTGAAATTGAACACCCAGTTTGTGCAGGATTGTGATTCACATGCTGGATGTATTATGCCATGTTTCTGCCAAAGATTAGGTCAGCAGTCATTGGGGGCAGGGGTGTATTATTTTTATTATTGTTGTTGTTGTTGTTATTGTTGTTGTTGTTGTTAGTGTTATTACTGTTATTATTTTATTTTAAATCGCTTGGGTCCGTGGGGGAAGATGGGTGGTTTCCAGTGGGAAGTTACTGTGTCCACAGCAGCGAGGGCCTCCCTGCCTTGCAGTCCTGCTAGCACAACTTTTTGCTGCCATGGGGTTTCTCCCAGCAGCCTGTGTGGAGCTAACACTTCGGAGAGTGTTCCGAGTTGGACTCAGTCGCCAAACGCTTTCCGTTTGCTTTGAAATAAATGGTTAGGGGTGTTTGCAGAAGGACCGTGTACTGGAGATGTGGGATGGGGTTTGGTTTGTCTGACTTTTTGCCTTGGGAGAAGGGCTTTTTGGGGTTTGTACAGAAAGCCTTAGCTGGTGTCGGTGCACCTGGACTGCCATGAACTGCATTCCATGGTGAATAAAGTGGCAGCAGCTCTGCTGCCTCCCCCCTGCTCCCTCTTTGGCCTCCTCTGGGCTGCTTCTTGTTTTAAATGGTTGAAACTGCAAAAGCAATCCGAGGCCTAGAATTGATCTAAATGGTTTAAACACATTTAAAGCCTTAAGGCCAAATGAAGCTGTAACTATTCATGTGAGTAGTTCTGTTGACGTCAGTGGCTTTTCTCGTTTAAGCATACTATATTTGACAGCTAGGTTAGAGGTTATCAAGATTTTAAACTGTTTGTGAGAAAGAGGAAAAAAAAAAAAAAGGCAACCAAACAGAAGCTCTTGATGTCCCTTACATTGAAGCAGTGCTTTTTGAGGGGACAGCAAGAGGCATCTGGAAATGTAAGCAGAGCACTGTTTTTGCTCTCTAAACTTCTATTGAAGTGGAATAACTTAAGTGCACAGGGACACCAAGGTGTGGAAGCACACATGTGCCCTGGAGCCACCCAGGCTTCTGGCTGCTTTTTCTTGACTAGGGTTTGTCAGGGTTTCAGATGCTCAGCTTGCAACTTGGGAAACAATCAAGCAAACAAAAGGTCTAGTATATGCAATGAAGGGGAAGAAATTACCTGAGATTCCCCTGGTATTACAAACTGAAGCTAAAAATGCTGTCTTAACTCTCAAATTCCTCTGGTGCAGCCTTTGACTTCTAAAATCTGAAAAAGGCCTCAGTTGCCCAGACGCTTTTCTCTTTTCTCCAGCTTTGTCAGTTGACCTGGAAAAGTATTGCTTCTTCCTTCAAACTTTGCCTGCTATGTTGTTACACCGTTAGGCTGTAATGCTGTTACTGCTCTCAACCTGTAGTCACTTATCCCTGGGAAACGCATGTGTGGAGGACTGTGGAGAGAGCAACTTGGGTTACATATACAGCCGCAGCTGGGCGGTACTGTCGTGGCTGGGCACAACGCAGAGAGGAGCGGCTGCACGTCCAGCCTTGCTGCCCCCCGCCTGCCCCTTAGGCACCTGGCTGGGCAAACCTCCTGAAGGAGGGACAGCTTTTTTTGTCGCAGAAGCACTGGTTGTGATATACTGTGCAGAGTTTTGACACCGTGAACTTAAAAGGAACATTTGCAAGTCCCTCCCTCTGGCAGTTCTCCACTGTTGGACGTTGAGTTTTATAAAGCCGGGATTGCGGCGCTGTAAAGCGGAGCAGCTTCGGGTCGGTGCAGTACCTAAGTAATCCCACGAGCGCTTTGCAAAGTGGAAAAATACGTGTGAATACAGTGGGTGCGTAGGCAGGAGATAGCAAGGAGCTGAGGAGCAGAATGGTTTCGCTGGCGAGGAGGTGGAACGAAGCGGGAGCGGGGCTCCCAGCCCCAACGCTGAACTGGCCGGCCAGGAGGGAAGGACGAGGGGACGAGGTGGCAGCCCGTGCAGGCTGGATGGAGGCGGGGGGCCGCCAGTGGGACCGGCGTGTGCTTGACAGTGCAAGCCTGATTTTGTGCTGGGCTCTGGGTATTTTATTTCCCGTCGTGTCTCTGCCGTACCACTTCACAAGACATGACTGGCAGCTTTGCCTTGTAATTTATTTGATAGTGGTAATTTTTTTGACAGGCTTCCTTGTGATTTTTTAATATATCAAATAGAGTTTAATAATAGCCTGCTATTAAGTCCTTTTATTTCTCCCTTGGGATTTACTTATGACTGTTGCCTCTCTTACCCATTTGAAGCTCTGAATCTATTTTCCAACTGTGAAGAACTTAGCAGTGTGAGTGCATGCATTATGTGTAAAAACATGCAACAGAATTGTTGTTGTGCTTGGGAATTAATAAATGTCAGCATTGAGGGTAATGGAAGGATAAACCAGGCTTGCTTAATTTCCAGGGGTATTCCTATCAAATTCAGTGGGACAGGCTGTCAGCAGGATGCTCTCCAGAAGGGATTTTTTTTTTAATTCTAATTTTCTTTCCACTCCTCTTTTGAAAATGAATTTTATCGTTGGCTTCAGGATCAAGTGACCTCTGAAAAGAAAAACCTCGGTGAGAGCAAAATTGAACAAAATGAAGTAAATTCTGCAGAATAGCTAATAGCTTTGAAATATCAAAGACAATAAAAGGAAAGAGGCTACGTGCATTTAATCAAAGTAGAGTAAGCACATCTAGATGGCATCTAGTGGTAGACAATTATGTTCTGTAATAGGGGGAGGCAAAATTCTCTTGTTTTCCTTACTCCCGCAAGACTGTTGGTGCTGTGTCTTTCACTACCTGTTTTCTATCTCCACACATGCTAGGCTCACCTCTTTTTTCTGCTCTTCGCTGGTATTTTCCAAGAAACCCCTCAAAGTACTTGTCTTCTACTCATGCCATTCATATGTGATATTGAAGTGGGGATATCGTAAAGCCTGATCTGAGCAGTCAGTATTCAAGTGCACAAAGGGTGACTCAGACCTTCCCTTATCTCTTCTCATCCACTTGCTACCACTCTGGTTGTTTAGCCCCAATGTGATCATTCAGGTTTCTCCTCCTTCTCCTCTCCAACTCAGATTTTTCTGTGTGTTCCTGCCAGAAAAGAAACATGCCAGATGTGGGACTGGCTACAATTTTGCTGAATTCAAGAGTCAGAGTTCACAGGCAAATACTGGCTTGTGCCGAGCCCTGATAGTGCTTGCAGCCGTGTGAGGATAATATAGCACTCTGTTAACGAGCCGTGCAGGCTAGCAGCAGACCCAGATTTGCAGTGGTGGTATAATTCTGGGAGAAGGGCATTCCGACAGTAATAGGATGGCTGGCAGTAGGAGCTGTACCAATTCAACCCTCTGCCTGTGTGTCAGATAGATAAGGGACAAGATACCTAAATGCACCCACCTGCATCAACAGTGAAGGTCTTATAGTGTTTAAAACGCTTTGCTAAAGAAGTGACAGGGGTTCGCAGAGCAATCGCTCCTCCCTTCGTAGAAAGCTGAGACATGCAGAAGTCCTCAGGTTCTAGTTACCGTCCCCAAAGCCAGTTGATTCAGAAGCAGATGATGTTGTGGTTTGATCTTACCACTATATATGGATTGAACAGATTTCCTGATTTAAACTTTTATTTTTATTAAATGGGGAATATTTTCCAGGATACTAGGCAGCCAAGGATCATTCCTTTGTCTGCCATGTGAAATTCCTTTAGTCTTTTTACATTTTATCTTTTGTCTCTCCTTTTCCTCCTTCTCTGCAGTGGCATTTGTTGTGACCATTGGGAGGAAACGTTGTTCTGCTTACTAATGTTTTGGTTCCTCTTACGTAGTTAGAGGACTTTGGGGGAAGACTGTGTTGAGGTCACACACCACAGCTGCATGGTGGTGAAGGCTAGACAAGAACTTCCATGGCCACAGAATAGCGTGGCTCAGGAGATCGACTCATAGTGAAGGAGACAACTTTTTATATTTTATAAAGACAGGCAAAAAAATCTTTCAGGAAAGAGGATTACATCAAGAACTAATATTTCTGCTATGTAAAACAGACTTAAAAAAAGATAATTTTAATGTTAGATGAAGTAGAAGGCATGGGATAGGCACAAAAGCTTATATCTAATTCTGATGTATAGGGACCTGTATAGGGACAGTGCCATAACTGAGGTTCAAAATGTGGCAGTGCTTGGCAAATCATGTGAAAACGATTTTGGTGTGCACTAAGCAAGCACTTATTTGGAGGATCCCAGCCATCCGCTGCTTGTCTTCAAGTTCCAGGAATATTTAATTTGATCTTATTATCCCTTTTCCCAAGAAACAGTTATTCAGGTAAAATGCAAATAATATTCTGAGTCAGAAAGCATCTTACACTTCCCTGAATTTCCTCAAAGGTTTTCTGAAACAAATAAAACCTGCTGAAAGCTCCAAAGATAGTCAAATCCAAGTTAATTTTGAACTAGGAAGCTATGAACTTTTCAGAGCCCTGGCCATTTCAGGGAATGCTGCGCTAGCTGCAGCTATATAGCATTTTTCCAGAGCATTGATGAAGTGATTGATGATGCAAAATCAGGGAAGTTAATAGAAAGGGATACATGTATTTTGTAACCAATAGAATACGAAGTAAAGAAAAAAAGTAGTGCTGCTTTAGTGAAAAGATACGGACAGAAACTTCAGTCCCCTCCTACGCATTGTGTCCCGTTCTGTTCCCCAATGCAATGAAGGCAAGAGGAGAAGAGGGATCAGAATTTATTTATAATTTTGGCCCCAAGGATAAAAATAAAGGGCTGGAAGTCTGTGGAAGTTCTTTGCAACTTCCTGGATTTCTGAATACGAGTAGAGTGAATGGAGAAACTGTTATGCACCCTTTTTCTTTCCACTGTCATTGCCTTTGGATTTTTGTGTCTGAAGTGCCTGCTTGTTGCAGGAACCAGGGGACTGAATCATTACAGGCAGCCCACAGGTCTGGTGACTTCATTTCCTGGGTTATATAAAATCCAAACTTCCTAACAAATTGTCTGCAGGAAGTGTTTACCACATTGCTATAGAACAATTAGAGTGCACAGAAACCTGACCAGGTTGAAAAAACAATTACGTGAAGCATTGACGTTAATTTATAAAGACCTTTAAACACGGCAGTGGGGTTGCCAGCCAACAAGCAACCAACCTGCGTACCTGGGTTCCTGGGCAGAAATATTCAGTTAGATGTCAAGGCTAGATTTATCGTGAAAGATAGAGACCTGTGTGGAATAAATGTAATTACGGCATTATGTTTGGGTTGTTACATTCTCTCTAATAAATTGTTTATCTGTGTAGAGCAAGAGATCCAGTATTCACATTTGTTAACATAAATCTTCAGTAAGTCTGACGAGGTCCCTAGACTTAGTCTAGATTTAAAGAGTCCAATTAACAAGTGCATTTGTTGTTTTGTGTGGGGAGATGGCCCTCCTACTGCAGAACCTTCCTCCTGTTCCGAGCCGTTTGGAGCCCATGAAAACGGAGGGCTCCCTGCACTGGCATGGTGATGCTGCAGGAAATAAGGTTAGTAGAAACAAGAACCACCCATTAATCTCTCACTGCATAGAGTTACAAATAAAACAGTGTATCCCCATCCTATGTAGTCCACAGGCACTTGGCATCCTTTTTTGCCCTGAAAGTGCAGCTTTTCCCTGGCTAATCATTCTTTCTAATACAAAACAGCAACAGAACAAAAAGCAGCAGAAAACTGTTGACAACTACATAAAATATGTTGCTTTCAAATTCTCCATTTTCATTTCTAAAGACCCTAACCAAAACAAACAACTTCTCATGGAGCTCTTATTGAAGCCATGTTTGTAAGTCTTGACTCTCTGGCCAGGTTCTGTTAGTTACTTTTACGGTTTGCAAATTTTCATCAGGATGGCAGGGTCCTGTTCATTTAATATTGCAATTTATACTTGTTAAAAGCAACTTTATCAACAATTCTAAACAGAACCTTGGCCTAGAGTTTGAAAAGAAGAAAGATACAACTGCTGTGGTGTGATGCCCAGCACTGCCTTTATGCAGAAGATGAAACAGGAGAGAAATTGGGAAAAGTACATCTTCACGTTCAACTGGAAGTGTGGAAGGCACAAAGCAAATCAGCAAGCTGCCTAAATGAACAGGTATTTAGCTGTTTCAGCATAGCTTTACCCGAGATCTGAAACAGATATTGCTTTGACTGCTATTTTATATGCAGTTACGGAAAATCATAGCTACCTCAGGGGTTCTTGTTTGAAGGTGGAGGATGCCCACTTCTGGGGAATTCATGGTGCCATATTTTACCCTTAGATTCTTAAATCAGAGTCCTCATTGGTCCATAGAACTTGCTAACATTCAGCCATGGAAGGGATTGGTGTTTCATACCAGTACTGTCAAAGGATTAAATTTCCCAGATGAGCCACTTAAGTGGTGCACTACCTCTTGGTCCTCAGGTTTGCTGTTGGGGACAATAGCCCTGTTAGGACTACTTATCAGAGGGTTAATTGTTTAATGGTTTCTGTTTTGCTTTTAGATGATAACAATCAGAGCTCTTGCTATGAAATTGTAGCTTTCCTTAGTCTTCTAAGAAAGCCTTGCCTCTGTTAAGTATCTGGCTAATTTCTTGCCTAACTTCAGTGACATGTTTGGCTATTGAAGGGTCTCCAATGTGTTCTCTTTGTAGAGGCTTGTAATACTGCAGTCTTTGCATGTTTCCCATTTAAAGCAGTATTCTTTTTTTAGACCATCTCCACTGGAATAAGATGTCTTTCTCACTTAAGTTTTCTCATCTATGAAAGGATTGTGATACTTCATTACTGTTGCAAAGTATTGAGAACTTTGGCCAGTAGCACATGTATGGCTGTTAAATATCATGCTACACTTAATTCTGTGTTAGGACTCCTAAATAGAAATAGTATTATTTTCAGAGGTGGTGAGCAAATGCAACTGAACTGAAAGAGAAGACAATAAATATCTAGGAAATCAAGCTGCTTACATTTAAGTGACTAACTATATTGACTATAGGAATCTGGATCTCAGGAAAGAGTATGAATTGTTCCTATGTGCTGGAACTGTCAGTATTTAAACTTGAATGTGCCCAAATATAGAACTAGGTGCCTAAGCTTTTACATCTGAATTTGGAGGGAGCTTGACATTTAGAAAATGCTGAGCTCTCATCTTCTGCAACTTTGGCATATCCCAAGCATCTCAGAGGGGGCATCTAAAATTACTAAATACTTTGAAACTTTTGGCCTTAGAATTTAGACTCTGCTACCCATTTTCCCTTTATTGGGATGCAGCCACTTAGAGCACAGGCTGGAAAGATAGAGATATTTTCTTCAGAGAATTTGTTCTCAGAATTCGTGTTGGTATCTAAATCAACATACTCAGAATTTTTGCTGAAATTTGTAAGGAGAGCATGCTTTTAACATATGTTTCATGTTAGAGAATGAAACAGCCTTTTTGCAGTCTGATTCAGCCTTATTTGCATTGCAGGTTTTGACTCTGCATGAGGACATACATGTAGACTGAGCTTTTGATACAACGGTAAAAATTATATGCATTTGATGCATCATTTCTTACGTGAATCAACCTTTAGTGCTATTAAACTGCTTCTGTGGAATTTTTTTAAGAGTTCTTGAGCCCTGTGAGATTTCATTCTCTCTGTTCCCCAAGCCTGCCTGTTTTAATTTTAAAACAAACAAATAACTTCCCTACCCGCCTCACCCCCCATCAATCCTGAAGAACAAACTGTCAGCTATAGAAATGCTGTAAACATGGGGACAGTAAATGGCCTTTTTCTTATAATCTTGTCTTTGGGAAGGAAGATCTGAATGAAGAGGTGATAATCAGAAGCAGCTGGAAAATATGTCTGTAAAGAAATTAATGGAAAATAGAGCACTGACACTTCTATTAAAATAACAAAACAAAAAACAATCTCAGAGTGTCTGTGTAGGAATATAATGGAGGCAAAGCTAATTGCTTACAATATGGTAATAATCCCAGGAAGAGTGTTTGCAGCTCTGGTTGCTCTGCTGCATGGCTTTGGAGCCATCTTGCCAGAGTATATGTGAGACATTACTGTTGTTATAGTGAATCTGGAAAAGCTGGATGTGGTTCTTTGGGCTTGCTGGACTTCACGTGGCCAGGGGCCTGGGCAGCTCTTAGGTCTCTGTAAATCTGTAGCCAGCGTGGGGGCTGATTTGGCGTTCAGTTCATAGGAGATCTGTCACTGAGCTGCTCAGTCTGATCCCTTGCAGTGGTTTCTCCAGTGGGTTATTCTGGTCTTGCCTGTCCTGACCTGGAAGGGCTTGAGGCACTGATGCAGAGCAAGCACTACCCTCGCCTCATGTTGCCTGGCCATTCCCCTTAAGCTGGGAGAGGATTTCTACAGACAGATCAAGTAATTCTGTGTTTGCTGCATGGTGCTTCATATGGACTATATAGGGTCCATGGGGTCTGAAGTGAACCACCATCTACCTGTTTGCATGTGCGTGCATATTTATTTTGCAGATGGTTCCTGGAAGTACTCCTTGCTGTGAGGTCCCTGGTTACTCGACAGCTTTCTTACAAGTGACTGCTCCTAGGACTGGATGGAAAGACCTGGCTATTGGGAACTGAGAGGTTCTGGCTAAAATGCAGGGACGTGGGGTGGATAAGAAATAACAGTGTGTGGGGGCAAATGAATGTCAGTAGTATTCTGCAAGTACAGAGTCCATCTTTATTGTCTTTAGTCAGCTGCAGAAGCCACAGCCATCAGTGTCAACGACCCAGTCCTATAAAGGCCATCATCTCCTGGCAGCCCTTGAGCACAGTGGTGCTCTCATTAGCCGTGCCCCAGGGAGCAGTGGAAAGGTCCTGTCTGGCTCTGAACATCTACTGGATCAGCAGATCGCTGCATCTTGGCACTGGTGGGAAGGAAAGCTGGCCTCCAGGTAGTGCTCTGTAAAATGTAAGCAGGCTCTCCTTTTATTTTCTTTTAGTGGCCCAGATTGAACACTGTTGTGACCCAATCAGACCCAGTTCATCTGATTCTACTTGCACCTGCCAAACCCATCTTTATTGCAAAATAATTTATTTATTAAATTACTGGTGAATATATATGTCAGTCTTATGCTAAGTGACAGAGCAACTCTGCCTATCCTTTGAAGAATCAAGATAGATTAGGGCTTCAGCGAGAGTCAAATTCCCCTTCACTTCAGTGGCTCATGAAGTTTTTGGTGGAGAAATGCTAGACAGCATGGATTATAGCTCTCTTGTTCTATAGCTACTAATGTAAATGCTTTGTGCTTCAGTTTGTGCCTCTCTTGGCATGTTTTACCAAAATTAAGCTGGCATAAAGAAATAAAAAATGTGGAAAAAATGTAGTAGAGCAGAATAATTTTCTCTGTACACCAGAAGTACTTAATCCAAAAATCATGAAAACTCTTATTCCTGAGTCTGAAAACAAGGGCACTGAGTCATGGTACACAATCTCTTGTTAAAAATCTCTCAAAAATGGCAAATATCAGTTTGCATACTGAGATACACATCCTTATTTGGCAGACTTATACAAACTGGCAAGTGAGATATGGTTCCTATAGTCCCGGTGTTGCATACACTTATCTATGTGGCCCGTTCACCTCTTTGATGTCACTTATACATTCTGAAGGATTCAGGACTTCTCTATTCTGTTAATTATTTTGTGTGACATAAAGGAAGTCACTTAACTTCTATTTTATATTTCTGCCCAATTAGTATAAAATGCAGAGACAGATGTAGTTGGATGCTACAGGGACCAGCCCTGGATAAATTCTCCGTTGGGTTCTGTGGGCTACCCAGTTAGCTCCTCGGAGCTTTTGGAAAGAAGACCTGCTTTTGACAGCGTATTTTGTGTGTGTTGATGATGTAGATAAGTAAAAGGCAAACACTTTTGGTTTGCCAATGCTGCTCGACTTTGCAGAAATAACATAGTTAAAATAGAGGTTGGACTATTTTTTGATAGTCTAATTTTCTGAGTGAAATTAACTGTGAGCAGATGCTGGGAGGTACAGAGAAGCAGGCAGTGAAGGGCATGCTGGGGGGAAAAGTGCCTCTTTACCAAGGACTCACCTCCAGGAAATACGGGCTGTCCTCCCAAGGTCTGCAGCTCTCCAGCGTTTGCAAAGCGATGACTGCCTGTGAGAGGAACATCCCGGGATTCCCCTCCATGGCACTGTGAAGCTGTCATTTTTTATCAGTTTCTCTGCTGCTTCCTGTTTATGGGAAATTCCTGGTGGGAACGGGGTTGTTTTGGGTTGCAGTTCAAATAAAGTCAAAGGAAAAGTCCTGAGAGCCAGGACCTTGCCTGTTTTGGCCGCTTCAACAATCCAGTCCTTTTGCTATAACTCAGCTTTTCTGCCTTTCTTCTGGTGCCTTCTCCTGGCAGGAGCTGGATTTCTGTGCCATCAAATAGCAGGAGGCTTGGTAGGGGCAAATCCTCCACGTTACGCTACCCACCTTGTTGAATTTTTCTGGTTAGTGAGTTGCAGCTGATGGGGGCATTTTTACTTTGGTTGTGTAAAATAAGCCTGGGTGGTTTCTCTCAGCCGAGGAGGCTGAGCAGCCCGGTTAATCCCGGCAGGAAAACCCACTTGCCCGGGGGTCTTTCCTCGATGCTTTCCCACACGCCTCTTGTCTTTACCCACAGGGTTTGCATGATCTTCCTGTCTCTGTCTGTTAGTGCTGGCCTTCGTTTCCCTCAAAGAAAGCTTCGTCTCCCTTTGACCCTTACTGCTTTTGGTCCTGTCGAGCTGTTTCATGTCGTTAGTGGTATAAAAGAGTTCCTGCTCCTGGTGGTCTGTCCCCTTAGTGTTGGGTGACAGTGGTCTCCCTCCTCTTTCCAGTTACTGTTTTAAAGGGTGAGGAATCACTGACCAAAATGGTCCTTATGGAGAGAAAAATAGGTCATCTGCTGAAGGGTTGCAGCTGCTGCTGAAGAATGCCATGTGGCTAGCAAAGATTTTCTCTTCATCCCCTGAAATGTCCGCACCTCTTCTCTCTTTGTATTTTAGGCACAGGAACCAGGAACGGCATTAAGGGATAAAATATCCCCCTCGTTATCATTAAGAGCATTGCTTCATGGCCTCTTTTATAAACCAGTGACAGAGGGTAATGGAGCAGAAGGTTCTCTCTGAGATCTTAATTAATCCAAGCAGAGATGTGCGTCTGTGATGTGAGTTAGGATTAGAAATTAGCTCTTAAGACTAAAACAGCCTATGCAAAATTGATGTACACTGGCCTATAAAACAATTCAGTGAATGAGTTCCCATTTCTAATGTGGCATTCCTTGAAATAATTGGCCAAGAGAGCCTTCGTCAGAGGAGGTAGTAAAGACTGAATGAATAATTTTATCACTTGAAGTGAATTTATGATGGTGTGGAGAGGCTGACTGGTCTGTTCTTTCACTGAGCCAGAGCCTAGCATATTACCCTGACCTTATAAAAAGGTGCTCTTTTTACTTTTTGAGCTACACCTTGAGTGTAGAGGTCTGTGATTGGGATGGGATGTTCAGTCAAGCTCCAAAGGAGGGAAGGCATCCAGGAAAAAAGTACAAGAGCATCCATATGGGTATTGGAGAAGAGAGAATGGTTGGAGGAATGACAGGCTTCCGTGTCAGAAAGTGAACTTCTTCCCTACACACGCCTGCGGGAGTGGGTGTAGAGGGGAGGCTGACTGCCTGACTTGCTTCTGGAAATCTTCCATGTTTTCAGCAGAGTGAAAAGAACATTATTTTTATTACTATTAAGAAGTGCTTCTGCACTAACAGTGTCTGTGAGTATTACAGTGCTGCTCAGTGGAAGGTTAGCTCAAAGTCAGAGGATATGTTCAGTCTGATGCCTTGGGAGGCCTCGATCTGCATTTCACCTGTGTGATCTCAAAACTGAGTATGAAGGATTAGGAGGTTCCTGTGGTCAGTAATGGGATACGGGAGGCCTTCACACAGGGCAGGGGGGCTCTTTGGTGAGCTGTGGAAGGGGACAGTGAAGGCGGTGAGGATTACAAGCAAGGAAGGAGGCAAGAAAAACTGTGTAAGAGGACTAAGAATGGTCCCGGGGAAAGGAAAGTGATTAATGAGGATTTCCAAAGGCTCCAGGTATATGGAGTATCCCTCCTGGGGGCAAGGCATTAGCCTGCTCTGAAAGCAGGTGTGGGGGGACATGGCACAGGGACTGAAGGATAAAGGCGGTGGAAAGGGGGTGGCTTCTGTGTATGCCCAAGTTCCTCAGGAAACTTCCTAAGCGAGATAGAATTTTGCAAGGGATGAATGCTGCCAAAAAATGGATTTTATAAAGTGTTTTTTTGTTGGTTTTTTTGTTTGTTTGTTTTGTTTTGTTTGTGTGGTTTGGTTTTTGTTGTTGTTGTTGTTGTTTGTTGGTTTGGTTTTTTTAATTTTTATTTTCACCTACTGCTTAGTGCTGTATTGAGGCTATATGGTTATATCTACCACATCCCCTGATGCTAGTTGGGCAAGATGTCTCATTTCAACCAAAAGAATACAGGAAGATTAGAATGATAAGGTGTTCAGCATTCACCTGCCCTTGTGAGAATAGGGGCACTGAAGACAGGGGTGTTTGCCAGGAGGATGCCTTGGATGGGCACTGGTGCTGTGGTAGCCTTGCTCTGTCCGTCTTGGATGTTCCCCCGCTAGTCGGGGAAGGCAGCTGGGATCCCTTTGCTCCTCCTGATGGCAGAAGCAGGTTTGATGAGCCTGGTACAGTCTGAGCCCTTAGTTTCCTGGGGCTGGAGTGTTTGGAGGCAGTTATTCTGGCCATGATTTTGTTATTTTTGTAGTTAGGTTAGGGAGAGGTAGCTTTCTGACAGGTACTCTGTGTACCCCTTTCGTCAGTGTTACCATCCCTGGCGGTGTCAGCCAAAGCAGCGTGTACAATGTGTGCCACAGAAAAATGATCGTTGCTGACCGATGTTTTCCTTGCTGGCAACACCGAGGTGAAGGGTATTCCTGGCATCTCTGTGTGCTGCAGTCTTTGTCACCAGCAATTAAGGATTGGATATGATTTTAGAGAATTATATCGGCATCCGTTTGAGAAGAACTTAACCCTTCCATATCAAGTCTGTATTTGGCACAAAACCTGCTTTGAAGTCCTGCAGCTAATAAAATGCAGAAGTCAAGAAAGCAAGTCTAAGAAATGTTGTCTTCTGCATCAAAGAAAGAGAAAATTAAGGAGAGGCATGACTATGCCTCTGGTAGCACTGTGTTACCTGGGGGGACAGGGAGAAATCACAAATTCCCAGCAGGGGTCTTGTTGGCTTCCCATGGGAACGTCCTTATCTAGCAGGTCAGGTCCACACTCGTTCTTCACTTTTCTTCACATTCTCACCCCTTATGTCTGTTTTAGGAATCAGAAACCCAGTCCTGCTAGGAAATAGAGTGATTGTCTCCAAAGTATGGGATGATGCTCCCCACTCCATCCTCCGTCTCCTCTCTTTTTAGCTCATTAGGGAGCCCTTGCCAATTAGGCCTCCCAAGAACCAACTAGACAGGAATAAGTCTGCAGTGAATGTATCAGATTGATTGCATATGTCATTTATACTGCTTGTGAGTAGATGATTGTGTTCTTTGGATAGTTCATAAATTTGTCTAATTCTTCATGTAATCCTTACAGAAAAAGAAATACACAAGAGACTAGTCAAGGGCACCATTCCTCAGCAGGAATAAAAAGAATGTGAAATTTTTAGACCAAGCTATTTTGGAGAGCTGACAAATCCAAAGAGCATTTAATAACGCTTTTGAAAATGAAATGTGGTGCTCTTTTTTTATTATTATTCCTTTCAGACCTTTTCCCGTTGTTTTTTTTTTTCCCCAATCTGATCAATTGCATGATCAAAGCTCAGGAGGATGAGTTAAACTGTGTGAAGGATTAGCTCCAGCTTTATTGAGAAATAACTCTTCCTCAGTGATGTCAATGTCCAAAAAGAGGAAAAACGAGAGGACTCTTTGGGGACCTGTACCTATTGCTTGGTTAATTACTATTAAATAATTACTACACTTTGATACTGGCTATAACTGAATTTTATGAGCACAATAGAGTATCAGGCTGAAAGAAGCAGCAAAGTTTACTAGAACAGAGCAGGGCGGTAGAGTCTTGCACCTCCTCTGTATGTGTGTCCCAGGCTTAAGGTGTGGGGCAGAGCTGGTGTCCCTGACATCCTTCCTCTGGAGAAATGTGTCACCTAGACCAGGTGCATGAAGGACGGCTGGTTTGATGCCTGCCAAAATATATCTACCCGTCTTTAAGGTTTGGAAGTGAAGTGATGTCCTGGCCTGCCTCTGCCAGTGGTGTGGTAAGTCACACGAAGGAAGGGGTGCGGAGATGTGAGCTCTGTGTGCTTAGCCCCGTAGCTGCTTTGGAAGAATGTGGAGAGGAGGCACAAGCTATATGAGATTTGTGTTACTACAGCAAAGGGTAGGCATCCTACTCCCCCTGCCCTTTCATCTCCCTGCCCCAAGCTCCTGCAGCCTATTTCTGGTGTGCACATCATTCCTGCATCATAGCTGTCCTTTTCCCTTACTGTTTTTCTACTCTAATTCTTCTCGTTCCACAGTGTCAGGCAGGCCTAGCAGTAAACTAAAGCAACAGTTTATTAATCAAAGCCTATAAAATAAGGCAATGGTTTATTAATCAAAGCGCAAGACAAAGGTATTAACGTTTAGAGGACTGATGACTATAAGCAGAGAAAACTGTATGTGGTTATGGCCTTCACTTAAAGTGAGGTTCTTCCCTAGCTGTTCTCAGTACATCTCACTCAAAGGCTGTGTAGCACATACCAACTTGAGGTGGATGACCTGATCTCTTCCCACATCAGGTAAATCCTTCAAGTTCTGGGGTAATTCAGTTTCCCTCATAATGTTTCTGGCCTTCTTTTTAATAAGAATAACAGGCTAGTAGCAAAGCACTTTGCCCCTCTCCTACAGTCTGTCTCTGGGTCTCCCTCTCTCCAGCATGAGGGAAGGTTTTAGGAGAGAGCATTGGTAGCTCCATGTTGTACTCCTGCATGTACCTGTGCACACACGTTGTCTCCTCTGCACTTCTGGGAGCAAACGGCATCGTTTCCACATGCTCTGTGCAGGTGAGAGGACAGGATGGGCAGGGAGGCTTCCCTGAGAGACATGACCGTAGCATTGGTGACAGCTACACACTGATGGTGGGTAACTTCTCCGAGGAAGGAGCAGTCCTTGTCTTCCTCACATCTGACTCACCCCACAGCCATGGCAAAATTACCTTCCCTACCCCGTGCTAGTGAGGGGGTACCCACCACTCCCTTCCCTCCCACCTGGAAGGGCTGAGCAGCCGGGTGAGACAAAGGCTGATCATTTCTCTGTCTCAGGTGGCCACCACGAGCAGGGCTGGGTCCCATCCACCCACTGTACCCAGTCAGAGCTTGTGTTGCCTCCTGCTGCAGCCCCCGTACCATTGCCGTAGTCCTGTCGGCTGCCATCCAGAGAACCTGTGTGGAGATGTATGCAACGTGAGTGGAAGAGGAAGGTCTGCTGGACGTGGTGAGGGAAGAGCATGCAACAGGTGTCTGTTTTAGAAAGGGATGAATAGTTTAGCTCCATGCGTTGCCAAGGGAGGTGAGATATGTTAAAGTCGGTAGTATGGCCTTCCATGACCATCAGTAGTGACATGCCGGAGTCTGGCTAGAAACTGTTTTCAGAAGAGCATGATCGAAACCTGGGGTTGCTCAAAACGAGGTAAAGCTCCAAGTACTGTATCAGTAGCTACTTGGTATAGGGAGAGGAAAGCTGACTTTTGTAAATACAATTTTAACCTATCTGTGTCTCTTTAACAGAGACTGAAGTATCTAATAAGGAAGACATAAAGCCTCCTGAGAACCTGAAGTTCAATAAATTACCAGGACTAAAAGGTACCAGTATACATCCAAGGCTTTTGGAATAAATAGTGTGGAACCACAAGAATAATGAATTGTGGGCTTCACCCCAGTCCTGGTGAAGTCCAGAGGAGTCTCAGCATGCTTCTTCAGGTGGAGGATGACATCCCAAGTGCATAACAAGTAGAGCTGTTGGTTTCTTTAAAGGACCTGACAGCTTTATGAATAACTTGCATTTTAGCAAGTTATGACTAGCTGTATGTGGTGAGAGGAGGCTGTTGTTGTAGTGCCTGTTACTGACTGCTTGCTGAGCATAATTAGGGAGAGGAAAGGCCAGTGTAGGGTCCTGGAGAACCATGCCAGTTCCTGGCCAAGTGCCTCCATTTTTTTAAGACCTTTTTGGTGTAGCCCTTTGTAAGAAACTTTGAAAGCAAATACAGAGCTACTAGGCAACGAGCATTTATCCTGAACTGATGAGGTAAGATTTGGAAGTGTAGGTATCTGCTGTGCCACAGAATAAACAAATGATGGCTGGTGGCGACTCAGAGCAGAGCAAAGGTAAGAGGGGACTCATAGTTAGGAGAAGTTGGTACTTGTACTGAGAGCATTATTGGGATTTGAAGGACCTAGAGGAGGGAGTGGAAAGCAAATTGGGAACTGGCCTGAAGCCCTGTGAAATCAGTGGGAAGACTTCCCTTGGGCTTCAAGTCAAAATGTGAGTGTAGAGGACGAAGAGCACCTGAAGGGTTGAAAACACCAGCGCAGGTGGGGAGAGAAGGAGGGTGAAGGGCACTGAAGGTACAGAGACAAGTAGGAAATTTCATATGAGATGAAAATACCATAAAGGCCCAGAGGTTCCCATGAATTCTCATGGGCTTCTTTCTTCCAAACACTTGGGGCTTCTTATGGCTAACTTGGTGGGGATACTTGAGGAAACCACAATAACCACCGGACTTGCTAGGATACTTGGTTATATTAAAGAGAGGATTAAAATTCAACTAGAAGGTGTAAACCTACATGGCATAGAATTGAGGGCAGGCTGGAATATCATGTGGAAGGTTGCCATCCTTCAGTGGCAACAATTGGGAAAAATGTGATAAAATCATTCACAGGAGGAGGCAGGATCAGTGTATAAGAGATTTTAAAGAACAAGGGTTACAGGAGACAGGCCTGAGGCTTCCTGAACTGTGAAGGAGATAGTATCTAAAAATATTTTTAAAGAAACCAAAACTGTGAAGGGAATAGTGAAATGTGTTCATTTCCTCCTGTTTTTCCTGTTGAATGAAGAAAAAAAAAAAAAAAAAATGACACACTCCATACTGTAAAGTTGGTGTGGTAAACATAGAGCCAATCAAAGGATATACTTCCTTTCCCAACACCTCATCAGCTGCCGCAGCCTGCTGTCACAAGAGGTGGTGGCACGTGAAATAAACACTGTGGATTTATTGTTGAAAGACTGGCAATTTTGCAGCAGAATGCAACATTTGTATTGTAGCACCCGAAGAATGAAGTGGTGGTACTGCTCACAAGCAGGTATTGGGAAGCAGCTCCTGTGCAACCCATGTGCAGCCCTGCACCGTTAGCTGTCTGCTTACCTCTTCCCATTTGTCACTCCTGCTCACACGCATCATTTCTCTCCTGCTTTTAGAGATAGTCAGGGTGGTGCTGGCACGGCATCCCCAGCAGACCGCTCGTCTAATCTGCTGTGGCAGTTCCTCTTCTATGTAGGCCACTGCAGAGCAAATTAAATTTTTGGTGTCTTCAGCCTGTTCTGCAAATGGCTTCTTTCTTTGGTCCTGCTTTAATTTATATTAGTGTCCACCTTCTTTAACGGTATTGGTCTGACACTCATCTTTGGCCTTGCAGTGAGTCCAGTAGCTGTTTTCCTGCAAATGGCAAGTGTATTTTCAAGGCCTAGGCTTTAAATTGCTGTTCTGGCAAAAAAAATAATAGAATATTCCTCTCACGCCCTTGACATGAAAATAACAATGTGAACAATGGGAGCTGGCCGGAGCCAGCCTGACGCTGGAGTGCACCGCGTGGAAGGAGGTTGAAGAGGAAAAAAAAAAAAACAAACCACATGCCGTGGAGGGAGGATGTTCGGCAGACTATTTGCATCAGAGTTTGAGAACCCACACAATAAAAATGAAAGTGCAGAGTGCGGGCCAGCTGCCTGTGATAAGATCACATTGTTGGAAAGGGGAGAAACTTACTGTCTCCATGCTAGCTGGGCAGGCAGCAAAAGTACACCATGAAATAAATGGTGAGATTGCACATGCGGCCCTTCTTCCTTGGGTGCTGACGTATCAAGCGATTTTGATTGATTTTTGTATGTCACGGTATGCCACAGCCAACCTGGGAGAGTTACAGCAGATGGTATAGCGTGCAGGGGAATTGTGTGGAGAGTGAATATGGAGGGGAGCTAAAATCAATCATTTTTAACAAGTAAATGCAACTTTGTGCAGTTCCCCAGCAGTGGTAGGGCCGTAACTGATGCGATGGCTTTATTGCAGCTGTTTGTGGGTGCATTTGGCCTCGCACAGGGAGAAAAGAAGGCTCTGCTGTGGCTCAAACAGAGCTCTCGTTTGTTCTCCGCACAGCTCCGGGATTCGGTTCCTCACATCTGTGGCAAATCATCTTATTTACCACCTCCAGTGACCAATTCAGATGTCTACAGAAATGGCAGTTTCAAAAATTCACAGATGCTATTAGAGATAATGGGCTAGCTGGATTTTTTTATCATACGTTTAGCATATGCTGCGATAAGACTGCAGTGTTTGGTTCAAACTCTGTCACCTAATTTTTAACTCTTGTTTCTTTTAATGAAAATTATTAAAAAGAATTAAAAAACCCCAAACCTCTAAATTACCTTTAAAGTTCCTGCATGCCTTCCTCAAGCATTACATAAGGTTGTGGGGCTGAACTCTGTTTACATTTATTCTGGTCCGAGTTCCTAGGTGATTGCCACACCAAAATAAATGAGTGTGTGTCATCATTTTAAGATGATCTTGATTTTAGCCAAGTACACTAACAACGTCCCTTTGCCAAAAAATTGGGCCTGGTTCCTTAGTCTGTTTCTTTCTTAATCTCAGACCGACTGACTCATATTATTAAGGGAATTTGTCTGTAGGAATCAATACTAAATTCTAATGCTGTTTTCTCAGATTCCTTGTGTATCAAGAGGTAGATAGAGGTTTTGCCAGTTTCCTTTCTTCAATCAACAATACATCTTCTAAGAAATACAGGCCACCTTAAGAGGACACATCTTTTACCTTCTGCTTTTGTTCTAAATGTTCACACTGAAATAATTTTATTCTCTTGATTTAATGTAAAATATCTACTAAAACAAGACCGCCTTTGCTCACGTTGCTGAGAAATGAAACCATCAAGCTAACTCAGGATTGTCCAGCATCTAGTGTTGCTGGCCAGCGTTGTTGGTTTAACTTTATGCTCTGCAGATGACTTTCTGAGCCTTCTGTGCTACTTTTATACTCGGAGACAAAAACCCGATGCCTGTGTTATTGCCAAGGAGACACGGCGGGTTTATCGCCATGCCTGCCGGCCATTTCTCTCCCCCCTCGGGCGTGCAGGTGCTAGCATGTAACAGTGCTTTCACCTCCAGCGCTCTCCCCTGCTTTGTCCTCCGGGGCTCCTTCTCTCCTCCTGCAGATTCACGGCTGCTTAAAACCGTTAGGGAGAGTTTTTAGGATGAAGTGCCTGAATACCACTACACCAGTTTCATGTCTCCTCTGATGTAAAGCGTGGACAACACCTTCTCTTTACTGCCTTCTCTGTGCTCACCCTTGGATGTGAAGAACAACTGATGTAGGGAGACCCAGCCTAAACTGGGGCAACTGGGAAACTTCATCACAGAGCGTGGTGCCATGTAATTGCTCCCTCCCAGTAAAAGGTGGCTAAGCGAGCCCCCAAACGAGGGATTCTTCTGCATCCTTTGCGACCACTGCGGTGGCCGTGCCAGAAGACAATACCTTTGTCTGCAAGAGGACACCAGGCTGTGCCCTATAGCTGTTGTGGACTGGGCCTCCCAGTATAAATATGCATATCTAGAGGTGAATTTCATATGCTCCAGCATGGCTTCATCAAGTGAACTGGCTCGTACCTTTTTCACCAGTGTGTGAAGACATTCCCCGTGTTCTTTCCTGTGTTGCTCCCCTGTTAAATAAAAGGGTCCCATTTTAACAGCTTTTTTTTTTCTGGCCATCAAAGACATTGACGGGACTGGCCCTGCGGTTTAGCACCACAGGCACTGGTGGTGGCTGCGTGGAGCTGTAGAGGTTTGTGAATGCATCGGGTCAGGATTATCGCAGGAACTGTATGTGCAGATTGGGCCTCTTTAGCAGAACTGTTTAAGAATTACTTTCCTGTGCTTGGAAT
The DNA here is from genome assembly GCA_035590195.1 of Aviceda cuculoides. NCBI lineage: Eukaryota > Metazoa > Chordata > Aves > Accipitriformes > Accipitridae > Aviceda > Aviceda cuculoides. The sequence continues at coordinate 38,783,083 of JAVJGG010000082.1, read as the reverse complement.
TAAATGCAAGATGCATTTGTCTGAGTGGAGATGCTGGTCCCGTGCTCATGTTTAGTCTGATTTTTTTTTTTTTTTTTTTTTTTTTGTGTGCTGTTGAGCTATTATTGATGCACACCTGCAAGTGAATATATATTTGTGAGAACCCACCTGGCTTACTAAGTAAGCCCACCAGTATAGTGGCTAGAAGACAGACCATGAAGTCAAGCTTCAGGTTGCTACTCGTTCAGCATAAAAATGTGAGCAAATTATTTAACTTTTCAGTGTCTTTATAATTCCTCCTCTTTAAAACAGACTTTGCGGAATTTGGTACTGGAAGGATCTTTTGCTTTTTGGATAAAGGTGTTACGGAACGGAAGAGCACATCTTCAGATTCCTGTGAGCCCAGCTCTGCCAGGTCAGCATTTGCTCAGTCAGACTGATGTTCTTTGTCAATTGTATCAATGTTAGGGAGAAAAAGAGCCCTAAATAACTAGTCTGCGGGTAATGGGTGGGGATTGTGGCCTGCAGATTAATTAGGATGTTTGTTCCCTGTTTGCTGATACTTAAGTAGTTACATGAAGAGCATTACTAAAACTGTGTTTCCTGGTGTTTTAGAAAATATAACCTTCCATACTTGGCTGCATCTCTAGAAAGTTGACTGGTTTTGGTTTTTAATTCTAGCTGTGGTTTTTTTAAAAAAGGGCTTTCGTGGAAGGTGAACCTTTACACAAAATTATACCTGTATAGATTTTTCTAAGCCATGCATGGTAGTAGGGGACAAAGTGCCTGCTATTCTGTAGGAGAATCTTAAAGAAAAATAGTGGAAACATGCATCACGAACTATAAAACACTAAGTTCTCAGTAAAGTCTGTTCAACTCTTTTTCTCCCTCCTAAAGAGAGATTTTTCCATAATCCTTTTCTATATATACATGGATTTATTTTTCATTATTATTTTTATTAAAAGAATTGTGTTTTAAGAACTGCTTAATGCACAGGGCTTAAACAAAGAATTAATGTCTGAATTGTCATCATAATGTAATTTTTAGGCTAAAAATCCGTCTGGTATGGGATGCTTGTAGCCTAAAAGCTTTCTGCTATATAAGGAAATGGATTTCATTTAACTTTCTCAACCACGGTCTATGCGCGCAAGAGAGGAGCATCCAAATTCAGACTAAGAATAGAAACTTTCTAACGACATTAATGACTTTCTGCCATAGCTCTGTAACTAGTAGTCAACAGTACAGTCTGTGTGATTACTCATCTCTGCTTTCGTGAAGGTAGAGGTCACAGGTGTGCTTTCTTAGTCATTTTACTATATCAAGGTCTTTTGTTTCAAAGTCCATGGTTGCAGCTATTTAAATGTGGGCTATGCTTTGTCTTCCCTGTGGCTGTTCCTCCCACTGTGCTGGCTCTCTGAGCTTGGGCGCTGAAGGCAGTGGTAAGGCTCTTGCCTCAGGGTGCTATCGGTCCCGGGACTCCTGAAATCCCATTCCTTGCTTTAGCATCCCATGTTTTCCAAAGTGCACAGCAGGTCTAGTTGCTGAAGACCAAGCTGCCAGGTAAGACGTGCAGCTCGAATTCCCGATCCTTTGTGTGTTCCCCTTCAGCACAGTGGGCTGTGCTGGGGTCTGTGCACGGTCGTACCAAAATCAGCTCTTGAGCTTGCCGGCGCAAGCAGCTACACCGAGTGGTGGGATCCAGCCTCCTGAGATCAGCTGGGGGCGGCTGGTGGCTCCCGAGTCATCTCTGAGTAAGGGGGATGCAAGGGGCAGTGCGGGGGGAGCAGGCAGGCTGAGTCTGGCCCTCCGGCTTCGGCAGCTGTCTAACGCCAGCTGATTTTCTGGGGTGAGAGTGACCCTTAGCAGCCTTCCCTTAAGGCTGTATCCACAGAAGGGGTAATACTGTTACGGGGTACTTACTTACGGGTGTAGTATTTAGATTATTAGCATTTTACTGGTGCTTGAAAGCACAGATCTGTTTCAGGGAAATGAAACCAGTCGTGCCCCATATTGACCCACACATCACACCTTCCTGGTCCAGGGAAGCGAGGTGTAACCACTTTCCCTGCAGAGCACCCTCCCTCCCCGCTGACCGGGAAACGCTGAGTCAGCGTGTAAAACACTTCGGTGGCCCATGGCACGGTACGGAGGGGCAGTGCCACGCTGAGCTGCCTGTGAGCCGACCCCCGCCTGTGGGAGCCCACCAGACCTCTCCTCACTTGGTACTGAAGCACAACAGGCTGCTTCACACATCCACTGAGATGTGTTTCTTGTACTTGCAATGCTTCACATTGATTCCTCTCTCTGAGATCTGATTTTGCTTTTCACTGTAAACTGTCAGTATTGGGGGATTTAAGCAGTTTCAAACCCAGCAATGGGAGACTCGGACCTATGGCTCAGGTGAATGTGATGGTTGGGTCCATGGGCAGTTCTCTATAGCAGGTATTACCATTATACATAAAGGATACTTAAAAGCAAAAAAGCTAAAAATGCTATGAACAGCTTTTGCCTCCCGCTCTCCCCCAGTAATGTCTGTTTCTGCCTGTCTGTAGGCCATGGGACAGAGAGATTTGGTGAAGAAGTTGCACGACATGAACAAGTAGGATCAAAACGGGCACCCCATGCTGCTGTTGGCTTTGTGCACTGTGTGGGCTGGTCTTCCCAAATGATAAAAATAAATTAAGAAGTGTTTTTCTACTCCAGCAGTCACACTGGAATATCTCTACCTAACTCAGCTCTCTGTTGTATGCCGCTATAACTTTTCCGGGTGGCACAGACAGTGGTGCCCAGTAATACAGCCTCCTTGATAAAATTATAATTACTGAGAAGGGCAGCATGTAAACATTGGTCTGACATTTGGGGGTTCCTCCACCTCAGCCACAGGTTCTTCTCCTGCCTTTGAAGGGATCATCATTTAATCTGCCTGCATATGTTCATTTGCCCTTTTCTAACAGCTAGGAAACCCCTTTTTTTCAAGTCTCCCAGGGTGCTGCCAGGTTTGAGTCATTAAACTTCAGATCTGTGAATGGAAGGCACTATTAGCTTTACTGTTTAATGGTATTATATTATTGTTTTTATTACTGTGGTGGTTCTTTAACAAACACAATGCTTTATAATCTCTATCCTAAAGAAATCCCATTTCACAGAGAAAGAACCATATGCTGTACCATAGTTACAAGCAGTGTTGCTGTTAAACACCAGGCAGTTGCTAATTTTCTGCTGGCATTCAGGATCTCAGAGGCATCCCCTTGTTTTACTGCCTGTGACTGGGAGCAATAGTGAAGAGTGACTGGGACAGGAAGAACAGTGGTTCTGAATGTACATCCTCGGGCACATTCCCCTGTAAAAGGAGACATGGATCCACAGGCAGCAGCCCTCGCAGTAGTGAAGACTGCTTCCCTGTGGAGTCGTGTCTTTGGGGAAGGTCAGGCATGATCTGCATCTTGGTGGGGTCTTGGATATCTAGTAAGGGTTGTACCTGGAGGATATGTTGGCTCTCAGGGAAGGCACTGATAGGGTGGTAGCCCAGCTTTCCTCTTTCTTCATTGTGCAGAGGCCTCCTGGGTCATGGCTGGAACAGGGTGTTGATAAAGCCAAGTTTTTTCCACCCCTGTGGAGAAAAGCCCCTTTCATTTCAGCATGAGCGTAATTTGGACAATCTGGAGTAATCTAAGGTCACTTTACATTCTCTTTCACTTATATTGGTGTAAATTTGTGGTCTTCTGTGGAGCCCCTTAATGCTTATGTTGATATAAAGGAGATGAATCAGTCCCTATGGGCTTTGCTGACTGGGAGGAGGCAAAATTAAACACTGTTGTGGTTTAAGCCCAGCTGGCAACAAAGGACCAGGTGGCTGCTTGCTCACTCCTCACCCTGGTGTGATGGGGAGGAGAAAATATAAAGAAAATCTCGTGCATCGAGACAAGGACTGGGAGGGATCACTCACCACTTATGGTCACGGGCAAAAGTCACACTCAACTTTGGGAAAAAACAAAATCAATTTAATTTATTACCAATCAAATCGAAACAAGGGTATTAGGAACTAAAGCCGAACCTGAAAACACCTTCCTCCCACCGCTCCCTCCTTCCCGCCTCAACCCCACTCCCGGTTCTCTCCACCTCCTCCCCACTGGTGATGCAGGGGGATGGGGAATGGGGTCAGTTCATCCCACCTTGTCTCTGCTGCTCCTTCCTCCTCAGGGGGAGGACTCCTCACTCATCCCCTGCTCCAGCGTGGGGTCCCTCCCATGGGAGACAGTCCTCCACCAACTTCTCCAAAGTGGGTCCTTCCCACAGGCTGCAGCTCTTCACAAACTGCTCCAGTGTGGGTCCCTTCCATGGTCCTTCAGTCACAGACTGCTCCAGCGCGGGCTTTCCCATGGAGTCACGGCCATCTTGGGGGGCATCCCCCTGCTCCGGCGTGGGCTCCTCTCTCCCCGGGCTGCAGGTGGGCATCTGCTGCCCCGCTCCCCTCCA
>JAVJGG010000082.1:38754935-38771036 GCA_035590195.1 Aviceda cuculoides | reverse complement strand
TCTCGGAGGGATTGCATCATCTGCCTGTATTTCACAGCTTGGGCAGCAGGGGAAAGGAATGGAATAAATCAACATGTTGCTTTTATCAAGTAAACCTCTGTGATGTGGCCTGGTCAGAAGAAATTTGTATTCTTTCTATCTAAGCCCTCTTTAAAGAATGTTTCACCCCCTTTTTCCTTTCAAGGATTTTTTTTTAAGGCTTTCCAAATCGCTTTATCAGAACAGGTGATAAGTTAAAAGGCTGTGTTTTCAACAGTTTGCAAGACAGAAGACCCCTTTTCTCAGAACTGAGAGCATCTAACAGCTAAAATGAAGTCATTTGAAAATCCCCTCGCTCTAAAGTTGCAGTGAGACTGGTACCCGTGTCCTCCATGAGGCAAACATCCAGCACCCTTCCACGGGATTCCATGCAGTTACCGTGGAGAGAACCTGTCCGAGCGCTACCAAAGCTCGAGGAAGCGAGATGGGTGTGAGGAACCCGTCAGCTACTGGGGGGAGCAATGGCAACCGCATCAGAAAAAACACAGGGCTATGATGTCAGGTTTTAGCGTGCAAAAATATTTTCAGCTCTTCTAACAGTCTTAAAGCGTGGAGCAATGGCTGCAGTCACAACTTCAGTTGTTGCCAAGGATTACCTCGTTCCACTTGTTTGTTATTGCTGGTTTTCATGTTTTCCTGTATTTCTTTAATTTTTTTTTTTCTTCAAAGGGGAACAAAAGTGCCATAAAAAGGGAAGATATGCTTGGTTTCCGGGATCACCCTGAGTGTTGTTGCAGTACATGCTCTATATTAAATACAGTTGGATCCTTTTTATCATTTTATATTGAAATCTCTCATTGGGTTTCAAGATGACAAGATTAGGGGTAAGATTTGGGGGGGAGGTTTATCCTCAGGCAAATGGATACATATTAGCTGAAGATCCTAAATCAAAAAAGCAAAAAAACTTCCTGGCAATCCTTTAAGCTTGAAAATAACATTCTTATATTGGAGCATGAGTAGGTATAGAATTGTTTAATCTCTCAGAGCTTCTTCTGGATCAAGCAATGCCTTGTACAGTCTTTATAATAGCTGTATTTTAGAATAAATTTGCTCTAGTGCTTTTGCCTTCCACCAAGCCACTGTGGCAGCTCGATGGGGGCCGGGGGTGGATCTATAGAAAGCCATACGTATGGCGAAGAGGAATGAAGCCGCTATCTTCTGACAAACAGATCCCTGTTGTTGCTGCTAAAGGCTGGATGTGTCTGCTGTGCTGCTGGGCTTTAATGGAAAGAGACTTGCTGTGCAAATAGTCAGCTTCATTTTTTTTTTTTTTTTCATTGTAGCCCAGGAGCACTGAAAGGGCAGTGAAAATGGAAGTACCCTCGTGACAGAAAAGAGAGAGGACTAACAGTAGTATCTATGGGGATACCTTTCTTTGAGTAGTTCTAGGTATTAAGGACACCAACACTGAGGTATTTATATTCTTCAGGTACGCCCAGGTTCGATAAACTGTTGTCATCTTCAGGCCAGGATCTGGAGGTGTCTGTTTTGGTTTTGATTTATTTTTATGAAGGAAATTGCAATGCATTGCAATTAGAATCTCATGTTTTAGGTGTTTCTCAACAACACAGTTTCACTTAGGGATAATATTTATACTTCATTTAAAAGTCCTTACCTGTGTTATGAAAAATATTTTAGAATATTATGACAAATGGTTTAACACAATGCATTTACTTTGTAATTTTTGTGGGTTTATTAATTTTTGTTTTTTTTCTCTTGTCAGCCTGCTAATAAAAAGTAGATAAGTTTTTCTTGTACTGGTAAGCAATTTCATGTTCCTTGTTTGGGACACAAATTCTGTGCTTTGAAAGTTGAAGTTACATTTTTTTTAAAGAACTAGTATTTTTGTTTAGCTCATTGCAATGTTCCAGGAGCCAATTTAACTTGTTGGTGTTATTTCAGATGTAGACTTCATTATATATGTACAAGCAAATTAAAATCATTCATGTAAGTGAGATATTTTCTCAAGAATTTGGCTTCCAACACCAGAAATACAGGAAAAGAGTGCCAGGGGGTTTACTGTGTTGGAGGGAGAACACTTAAGTGCCAGTGAAGTATAAGATACCTTTATATAAAATAAGCACGCTAGAAGAAAGCATTCAGCAGTATCCTTTGCATTTGGTTCGCTTTGCTGAGAAAGGAAGTGTTTACTTGAGAAAGCATCTGGATTTTATTGTTTTTTAATTCATTGTGGACGGCCTGATGGAGTCTGGAACCACTTAGAATGTCACAACCTTTCATTGTCACATGCAATGTGGAAACGAAATAAAAAGCGATGCAAATCTCAGACTATGTAGCCCGAGTTGTTAAGTTTGCTGTGGTTTTCCTTCTATAAGACAGCCCTCTTGAACAAATACAAATTTGTAGTGACAGTCCTTAAAATGCCTCTTTGTTCATCTGAATACTCCTCAGTGAGCCTCAGTCAGGTTTCTCAGGACTAGGGAAATACGAGCGAACCTGGTAAAAAAAAAAAAAAAAAAATTAGCAGAATCCAATGTGGCCTGTGTTCCTTTTCTCATGAAAGCAAACGAGAAGAGGTAAGATCTATGGTGGTGCATCTGAGATCTGAGACTGTGTTCATGCTCTTTATTTTTTTTTTTTCCCTATGTGGTTCTGGTCACTTCTGTTTACTACAATAAATGACATCCCAGGAAAGTTAACTCATCTGCAAGATCAGCCCAATTTTGCAGGCAGAGGTCTGAATTAATTTAAATTAAACCTTATAGTTTTTTTACAATCCTGCCTGAATTTTTTGGAATTCCATTAAACAAACCTTGCTGCTTCTAGTGATTCATTTATAAGAAGATGAGATTAATGTAGACAAGCTGATCTCGAGTGAGCTGGATCCAATAATTTCATTTTTTTTAAATTTCTAACATAGTTTTAAAGGTAACCGTCCCACCTACATGAGTATGGTGAACAGATGATACATTTCAAGAGCAGATACTTTCATTCTCACTCCTCCTCTGAAGCCTACGAAGTTACATCAGAAAATAATTTGGACAAGTACATCTGAGCAGTCCTTTTGTTTAATAAATATCTGCAAAAGCATTTGGTATTCCCTTTGTCCTCATGTTCCCATTCTTTTTTCTCTTTGTTTGTGTTTTAAGTAACACTTCTTTGTATCAATCTGTTGCTAGAACTGGTGTTCTCGTCTTCAGTAACACTTTCTGATGGCAAACCCTCTGCAGCATTAATGCACAAAAATTGTTGTGAAACAGCTATGTTGTATGTTTGTGTGTATATAGCAACCCCGATGGCCCTAAGCCACAAAGGCATAAAAATCAAAAGCTGATGTACATGCAGCAGTGCTGACACAAAACCAAAGAAAAGGAAGAATCTGGAAAATGAAGGCGGTGCATACCTTCCACCCACATGTCCATCCCTTACCGTTACTGCAAACTCTGCGCACTTAATTAGTGGAGGGAAATCTTGCCCTTCTGCACTCTTTTCTCTACCTCCTTCTCCTTCCCCCCCCAAAACGCAGGCAGTGGCGGGTGTTGCCTACAGCACCGAGTTGTAGCAGAAAAGGATGGTGTGCAGGAGCAAGGGGTGACTGGAGTGGGGGAAGGCTGCTGCTGCTCTGGAGCAGAATCAAGACCAGGATTTATGGGCTGTGATTCATGGTGCTTGTGTTCATAGTAAAATACCCCCTTGTAGGTGGAGGATTAGCAAGTGTGTATTGTTTAGGTGGTTGTGTTAGCAATGCCGAAGGCACGGTGATTGCTGTTTCACAACGCATGCTGGTTTCCTGGTTTTATTGAAAGGCGGGTCAGCGAAAAGGGTTCCACTGGGCAAAGATTTTCCGCTAGTGGGAGCAGAGGTGGGAGGAGAGCTTCATCTCCCTAGCTAGCAAAGGCCCTTGCAGGGAGACCTTAGCATGGTGCAATGCTAAATGGCACAGTCGGTTCCCTCCCTTCCCACGCTGTCTCTGCTGAGGTTGTGCAGCATCAGTCCTGAGTCAGGTTAGGAACTGGCGTGAAGCAGAGTTGCTAATAAAAATGCAGCGTCCCATGATTCTTCCTTTATTAGAAGATTAAATTGGACCCCCCAAAAGAACATATGTGACTTATCATTAAAGATTGCCTGTAATTCTAACTTTCTTTAGAAGCCCTTGTTGTAGAAAGTGTGCTCTGTCGGTAGCTATAAGGTTTCTGTCTTTCTGTGAGGTTCTTCCTAAAGGAGGACAGAAGACAGACTGTAGTTTTTCTTTTACGTTTTATAGTGGAGGGGGGAAGGTTAATGAGCAACAAAGTGTAGGTTTCCAAAGGAAGATCAGCATCTAGAGACCAAATGGGAAGGTGTCATGTGAAAAAATATGAATAGAAGAGAACAAAGGGAGCTGCTAAATTCAGCAGTCTAGTCATATCTTAATATAAAATACATGTGCTGAATCCATGTGTGGAAAGCACATGCATTTTGGACATTGTATGATGCATGGAAGATGGATATGTAAAAGCTCATTAGAGTGTTACAGCTCCAGGTCCCGATTCAGCATGGCTTTCAGGCAAAGTCCACCTTTCAGCACACGTATCGTTCCTGTTGACTTTATGGGTCCCTGTGTGACCCCATGACAGGGTGAACATGACCGTGGCTGCTTTGTGGGCTATTAGTCCAGTTTGTCGTACGAAGTGCATGTCGTGCTTCCCTGTGGCTAAAATACAGTAACGTCCTATCACATATCGGTGATTCATAGCTGATGAAGGCCAAAAGACTTCTGTGCTTGTCTAATTTGGCTTCCTACAGGGCAAACTGAACCAGGTTTTCAAATCATGATAGAGCCTTTAAACTCTAAAACTGTGGCAAAAGTCTACCATGTAAGAGAAATGTTTTGGTTCTGTCCATGGAGGAAGGACTGAGCAACGTGGCTGTATACGTGGTGTCTGCAGAATTGCATGCAGCTGCAGATCATTGGCATTGTATTCCTGTTTTCTTATGAAAAAGCAGTTCCTGCACAGTGAGCAACTGGCCTTTTTAATTGTAAACTCCTGTTTACTGTTGCTGTGGGTGTTTTTCCTATTTGAACCACAGCTTAATGGTTCAGGAATCTCTCTCGCGCAGGTTAGGATCTGCTTTCTTTTTATTGAATTAAAGAGACAAGTCTGGCTGTTTCCCCCTGGTATGACACCACTGCAGCCTCTGTCAGTGAGCTCTGCTCACCCATGTGATGGTCTGGTGATCCTAGGGCTGATTTGTATTTTGTTCCATCAGTGGGAAAAATTAATCGCACATTTAACTGTCTTCATAAATAATAGGCTCCTTTCTCACAGAGTTCTTTTGTTTTTAAGTTTCTTGTCTGAATTTTAAAGAATATTGGGGAAATAACTCAATCTGCAAACAGATTGGTATTTTTATGAGCAAAGCTTGTAATTGGTTTTGTTCTGAACAATTTTGCTGAGAAATTATTCTGGTTTATGAGGGTATGAAACCGACCAGCATGCTGCTCCCGTGGTAGCCTAACTCATCGGCAGAATTATTAACTAGACCTCAGCAGTAATTTTCATACTAGGTAGTAAATAAGTATGAAGTAGACTTGAGTATGGTAATGGGCAAGCACTAAAGGGAATTCAGTTTCATCCATTCTTCTGATCTCTTAAATGACATAGCTCCTTAGTACTTAAGTTTTGTGTCCTGTTTCAGAGAAATGACCTTTCCTTTCTGAACTGCAGACTCAATGTTGTTTGAAGGAGAAGCAGTGAAAAGCCTTCTGGAAATTGAAAAGAAAAAGTAGCAAGTGAGTTTAATATGATCTTCACTGAACTGAAAATGAGAGACAGAGTTTTCAGACTTCTCCATGCCGCCCAGTTCCCATAGCGATGGTGTGATACCAGTGAATGTATCTGACCAGTCCAGCCCTGGGTTGGGTGTTGGATATGATCTCTAGTGCCAGGGTGCTTTGCTAAAGGACTGGTGTCTCTTGACATTTGTGGATGAGTATAGGAAGCTCCTACCCAGATATCAGGAGCAACACAAAGATGCTTGTTTATAAACTTAAGTCACGAGAAATGCACGTTGTCATCTAGAGTCAGCTGGGCACCCTGATAGTTGGTGGGAAGCACTAGGTAGGGAAGATGTACCAAAATTTGTTCAGGGGATTTGCTTGCTCCCTCTGTTTTCCAATGAGGACAGTGGTTCACTCCCCGCCTCCTGGGATGCTGTACTGGTTTTGCCTGGGATAAAGTTAGTTTTTTTCCATAGGTCACGAGTACCTGTATTTCGGATACCGCAGCAGTAATAACACTACATTTCGGTGCTTGTTTCTCCCCACACGGGCTGTGCAGGGCCGTGCCCCCCGAACCCTCTCCCAGCAGTGGGTGCTGGGAGCAGCGGGGGCGGACGGCGGCCCCTGAGCGGGCCGTCTGGGAGGGAGCTCAGCTGCGTCTGCAGGAGTTGCTGTCACGTGTACGGGCTGTAGGGTGGTGACCCTCTCCTCTCCTCAGAGAGACCCATCTGCAGGTAGTGATCTCCAGAAACTTGCACTTCTTCAGATTCAGGTAGTAACATGACAGTGGGTTTAAAAAAAAAAAAAAGGCGAGAAAATAAGTTCCTTCTTATTTTTTTATTCTTCCGTCATCTGATCCACATACTTTGAAGACATACTGATTTCACGAAACTTCGGAAAATCCCCTCTTAAGGCATTTTTTTCCTTTCCCTTAGAGCTCACATGTAAAAAAAAAACCGTACTGAAGCCTCTTTTGGGGGTAGATAAGGCTCACTTAGCTTTCAAAGGAGGGAGCAGAAAATCCTGTCAACTGATGAGACTTATTTCCTTTGTTCTTCTTTATAGTTAGGGTTTTGACTTGTAGTAAAGTTCTTTGTTTCAGAAAGTGTTCACCTTGAACTGCCCCGATTGGGAGCGCAATGGGCAGGTCAAACTCGCCTCTGAACGTCAGGTGTTGGGTAGTGAGGGCCGTCACAAACTGCTTTCTGTTCAGTTTTGTTTGCTGTCTTTGGGGCTTTGGTTTGGAGTTTTTCTTAAGTTGGAAAAAATGACTGTTTTTAATACTCCTGCCTTTCCAAATCCTCAACAAAAGATCAGAACACATTTAAAAATGTTTCTGCACATTCAGTCACTACAAATTAAATAGATGTATCGGAGTAGCCACTATTTAACTTTCTTCTTATTTGGCTGGAAGTCTAGGACTCAAAGCTCTCAAAGTTCAGCATTGTCTTTTTTTTTTTTCTCTGCAGAATGGCCCTATGAGGTAGTGAGTCACCCTATGCAAAAATTCTCATTTTTATTGAGCTGTTTGGAAAATGTGGCAGTGCCTTACCCGAAATACTTACTTGTCTCAAGAAGAAAACCAACCAGCCTCCCCAAGCTAGTTACTCCGCTGAGCCAGACAATAAGCAAAAGAAAAGATTTGCCCATGAAAGGAGACTCACAAGGTAGAAGAGCTAGCTGAGCTGAAAAAAGGATGCACTGCCTCCTTGCAAGCCGCTGGTGTCCTGGGGAGGGGGACAGGGGCCCGGCAGCTGGCACTCTGCCGGCTGCATCCGTCGTGTGCCGGGAAGCAGGGGAGTGATGAGCACTGGGGTGCTCAGCCCCCTTACCCACAGCCTTCACCATCCTCTCAGCGCAGGAGGTGTGGAATCATCGCCGGTTTAGTGGGGTACACTGCCGGGACTGCAATCCAAGTATTGCCAGCCAAGGGGAAGAAACGTTAAAGGTTAAGAGTACAGAAAATAGTCAGGTCACTTGCAATTTAATTCATTATGGGAAGGGAGAACGAAGTCCTGAAGTTTCCAGACTGGAAGGGGGTTTTTGTTATGGACAAGCTCAGATTTCTGAGCTATTTTATTTCTTTCGTTCCCTGATGCAATATTTGCCACTGGCGTTTAATGATTATACTTTTATGACCACTAAACTGAATAAAACCTGTTTAGACTCTGTATATGGAAAGTATGGGAATCCAGAACCAATCATTTAGGATTCAGAGCTGATGCAAAGGTGTTACAGGTTTTGTTTTGGTTTTTTGTTTGTTTTTTTTTTTTTTTTTAAATCATACCTGTAAAGAGATAGATGTATGTACTGTACTGTCAGTTGTCACTCATTATGGAAGTTGCTGAAGCTCCCTGTCATCACCAAATCTGAGTATCTCTAGCGCTGGAGGCTTAGTCCTGACATCATCCTCACAAGGTTGAGCAGTACCATTAGCCTAGTTGTAAAGAGTGTCAACAGAGGGATTAAATCATACTGGAAGTCTCTTGCAGAGCCATTAACTGGATCCACTTTGAGGCCTTAGGTGTCAAATCTATCTTTTCCTCAGTGCTCTGCTTTTTAAGCCACTTTTCCTGAATTGCTTCTGAAAAATGTAAATGCTTGCCACTTCTAACAACGTGATATCTCTACCTGATGAACTTGGTGAAATCACCTAATGATGACTTAGGGGAAATGGAAGTACTAACAAAATAAATACATGTGGGAATAAAACTGGCAAATGTTCTTCCTTGCCCAGGCTTCCCACTGGCAATCAGAAATAGGTCATATGTATGTGCTGCTCCTGTCTGCACCATGTTACTGTCCGTGCCTGTGTTGCCGGAGTATGGGAATATATTACTGTGGGCTTTGTTTTACCATTGAGTTACGATGTGCTGATGGATACAAGATAACCCTTTGTGCCTTTACAAATTTAAAATATATTGCCTTTAGCTAAACTTCTTCCGCTGTTCCACCTGTTAGCGTGTGTAATTGGTAACCCTGGGTAGTATCTTCCCCTCCTACTGTAATGGTACAGTATGTGTGAGCCCTAACAAGAGTTCAGAGGACCTAAAGAACCTTTCACACGTCTCACCAGGAATATCATCTTTGAATGTGCTTGTCCGCTACAGGCTGAACTGGAATGTACATCCTTTAATTCATTTCACTGCAACAAAAATATTCAGAGGAACTGAAAATATAGACCACAGTCTCCCCATAGCTCTTTATTAAACACAAAGGTCTCAAGTGATTTGTTTTAATTTGTTTAATAGTATTGAGATAATTCTGATCTCTTCTACTGATTGCACATGCAAATACCTTAGGGATTCTTTATGGAAGTTGCTTTTGAATGGTGTTGGTTTAGTAATGTGGGTGGGTTTAACTGCCTTCTAGTTTGAGCCTATTGCTTCTAACTTTCTCATTCTTTTGAGAGCAGTGATTACAAAGACTTAAGAAAAGACAGTGCCAGCTTAGTTGGGACCTAGCATTTAGTTGTTGAGTTTAATTTAGAACCTTGGTTTACAAAACTAGTCTGAAGCAAACTATTTTCAAGTCTTCATTTTTCAGCGAATGGGGAAAGGGCCAGAAATTCAGCTTAAAAACTTACAAATGTTCCCTTTAATCTTGCTAAGCTAAACACAAGAGCCCTGTGCTGACGCCTTGTAGCCAGAGAGTAAAATGAGCCATCAACGGAAAGTCAAATTGTCTAGAGCGTCTCTGGAAGAGAGATTACAGAAACTCTGCCATGTGAAATATCCCAGAGGCCAGGCTAGGCTGGGTGGTAGAAGTGAAGAAAAGTCACTAAATCCGCAAGGAAGGCTTTTTGCCTGTGTGCTTCCAGCAGGTATCTTCTTGGTGCACACCCTATTGTTCTCCAGGTTCTGTATGAGAACTTGCTGTTGTTCAGCTAGGGGTGTCAGCTTCAGTTATTTGCAGCTTGGTGTAAAATAATAGTGTTTTCTGTGGTTTGGGGTTGGGGTTTTTTTGGTAGTGTTTCGTTGGGTTTATATCCCAATATCCCTGCCTTATGCTCTGGATAAGTTCCTTGGGATCACCAAGTTTAACATGATTTTAGAACTTGACTGATTAGTTTTAGACTGCAGCTCAAGCACTATTACCATGACTTTAAACCAATAAAACATTATAAGAGTAATTTTTCTGTCTATGTTTATGGTCAAAAGAAAAAAAGAAGAATGCATAAGCATATAGCAACCACTGTCAGCTGCATTAAATGAAGAAACTGAACAATTAACGATTTTTAGAGCAGTTTTTTCATTCTGAGTTGCTGTACCCAGTGCAAAAGTTTCAAGTGGACACATGTGAAAAGCTGAAATAGCCCTTGTCTTGTTCAGATATTTCACATACCTCCATTTGTGATACGAGACAACCACAGCACAATGTGATTGGATGCGACTTCCATTTTACTCTTAATTACTTGGGTTTATAAAGCATACTCTCCTTGTTGCAAACAAGTAGCTGCTAGCCTTCTTTAATGCTGTTCTGCTCTGAAGAGAGAACAGGAGGCAGGACCTGCCAGAATCGTCAGATCAGGGATTGACTGGTGGAGGGAGGTGAAAAGATGGGTGAGCACAGGGAAAATAGGAGCAGAGACAAGTACCTCTGACGATGAGAGCAAGACCACGTGAATTTTTTTGTCACATTAAAAGGAGCTAGAAACAGACAAGGGATTCGAGGAAGAAATTTTGCTGCTGCAAAACGATGCTAGCAACAGCCCTCAGCATGACCTTTATACAAGTGAGCACATCTTTGAAAGCCGCTGATGGTTTGTGCTCGTTATTACCACTGGCCAAACCACAACTGCTTCCCCGGCACAAACCCAGACACTTGCCGTGTGACTTGAGATAAATCGCTGAGCCTTTCCCAGCTCCAGTTCTGTGTGCGTAATAGCTGCCTTTGGGAAGGCTGGGAGAGCCTTGCCTGGAGAGTGCAGTGCAAGGGACGGGGAAGTGCTTGTGTTTGAGGTAAACGGTCAACAGATGATGAGGAGAGAGCCCTGCCAGGGCTCTGCTCTTCGCCAGCTCCAGGGCAGGGTACAAACCCTCCAGAGTTAGTTCTCCACCTCCTTGCTCCCATCCTTTAAATAGAAAGCTTTCCCAACGGTGATAATCGATGGGCTTTTTAACAAGCCGGTTACAGAATCAGGCTCATTTCTTAAAATTGCTCTTAATGAATGAAGTGGATTATTCGGCAATCCAGTCCCAGTGGAACCTGATTAAAAAGCAAATATCCCCTGAATATCTGTTAGGTCAGATCTGTTGGTTCCTCACCTGAATCAAGACCGACAGCTAATGCATAAAAATGAATTTGACCTGATTTATGCTTCATAATTCTGTAGTGACTCACTAATTAAATTTCACAATTCCAAGTGCACCCCCTGGCTACTCATAAATATCTCAGAGGGTTTAAAAAAAATGTAGGTGTTAGTCTTTCAGGAAGGTAATGTCAGCCTATCTTCTAGAATCTTTTATTTGCTAAATGCTGGAACTATGGCGTCTGTTTCCAAATACTTGGAAAATACTTCTACAAATAGTGAATGAGTCATGTTTTTCATCTTTCATCTCTAGGTAACTCATGCTGACATAGTGCTTCATCTCCCTCTATCCCTAACATACGCTTGCTTACCCCTCGTTCACAACCATTTTTCTGCTCCTTGTGCTCATTAGTTCCCCTGAAAAGGCTGTCAGCATTGCTAATATCTATTACCTCACATATAGAATAAACCAGTTCATTCTTCCACACTTTCAAATTAATGCTTGCTTTGTTATCTCTCAACAAGCCTAGTTTGCTCTCTCATTTTTCAGGTTTTTGTTATGTTTATTTCTCATGCTACTATCATCTCAGTGGGCTTAATCTACCTTGTTTTAAATTCTTTGTTAGGAATTCCTTCTGCTGCTGCTTTGAGGAGGTTGGATAGGGCTAGAGGAAGAGATCGGGAGTTTATAACACAATTTTACCTCTGAGTGTGGTCTTTGAAAATGCCCGCCCTGTAAGTTTCCCCACACAGTGTACTGGAGTTGGAAGGTGGCAGAATTACTTGGAATTGAGACACTGCTGTATTTTTTTACCTCATCTTTCCATCCTGTTGCCTTCCCCCATTTCCTTTCTGGAAGACATCTTGGTGTTAAAGTCTCATGCTCCAGGGCTTCAGCTGGCTGCCCACAGGGGGTAGGAAGGCTGTTTCCCTCTGATGCATGGTTAGCAAGATGTGTTCTGGGGGTGGTTTTCACCTTCTTTTGACTCTTCAAAGACAGGCCACTGTTGTAGATGAGAGACCAGATAGGGAAGATAGTGGAGGAGGTTCTCATTTTAAGATACCTGTTGAGTGTCTCATAGTCTTATACCTCATGTGAAAGTGCTGATCAGATCTGAATCAGCTAGGGGAAAAAAATTGTGCTGCTGGTCACTCAGCTGAGACCAGGGAAGCATCTTGACTTTCTCTCAGGATAGGTATGTGGATCACCTACAAGGAATGTGTGGTCATACCCCACCTGTGGTTGCAAGGATTTGAGCTCGCTCTTCCCTTCCTGCTTGTAGTCTTGCGGCATGCAGGTAGCTTGGTTGACCAAAGAATGAATTGCTTTATTATAACCAAAATCATTATTCTCAATAGAAAGGGCAATAGCGAAATTTAACAGCCAGTGATAAGCAGGAGATCATGGTAGATCAACTTGTGGTCTCTTCTAACTTTAAACCCTATGAAATCTCCCTCCAAAACTGATGCCATTATTACTCCATAGGTTAGCTGGCAAGGAGAGGATTTCAAGGCAAGCATCCAGCACCCACCCACAGATTGTGTTGGCTCTGAGCCTGGCAGTTTGAGTCCCTTCCAAAATGTATCCAGGATCTTCTAGTTAGGAATGCAGCATATTGCTGGTTGTGACACAGATACAGCTGAGTTTACTCTGCGTCTTATCTGTAACCTTTTAACGTTTTCACATGGCTTACTCATTTGCAGAAGCTTTTGTAAACCTGAAAACAGAAAACAGCATGGGCTTTATGCAGCTACTGCTGTTTTCCCTGATTTAAGATGTTCCCGGTCTTGCCTCTGGGTATCCTTCATGTTACTTTCAAACCTCCAAGGGTCTGCTGTTGTTGCTTTCTGGCCCGCACCCTTCATTTTTCTGGGCAAACCTCCCTCTAGCCTGTTGATGTCGTTCCTAATTGCCCAAAGGAATCATTGCTGAGCAATGTGAGGCATTTCCTTCCCTCTTATTAAAAAGCACGAAAATAAAACTTAGTCTTTTACAGCAGTGGCTAAACCCACCACATCTTTAAATTGTGTTATGGCTACAGCATTTTGGACTGTTACTGTGAAGCAATGAGGTGGTTTCAGTCAGATTTTCATTAATCTCTCCTGCTCCCTGACATTAATGCACATTGCATGTACATGCATGGGGGCTCAGTGAAGTCTTTCTCTACCCTGGTATTCCCCTGGCAAAAAATTACTTGTGCCAAGGTCTTGTAAGTACGGCACTGTAGGCACTGGGAGGGGACCACTGTGCTACTGTTTGCATCCCAGGCACAGAGGTTGCTCCTAAACTGCAGTGAAGAAAGGTCAGTTGTAAAATGTTGCTTCTACTTGCTCTGTGTCCTTTATACTGACCACTTGCTATTTTTTTTCCAGAATTGCCTTGGACTAACCCAGAACAGAGGTCTGTCGTGCTAGTTTGTCATACTGCTCGAATGCAGAACAGTAGGCTGTCCCTGCTTCAAAGCTCTGACAAGCAAAGTGGTAAATACATATTCTATATGAAGTCTAAAAAAACTATATAAAGCTAGGTTCAGGCAACTGCTACTTCATAGCGATACAACTCAATGCTCTTCTTGGTGAAAGAGAAGAAAAATAAACTAGTAAAATTCTGGTGAATTTTTAAGGAAATGTATGGTGGCTGCTGACCACAGTCTGCTTTCATCACTCACTCAAACTCCAAGACTGTCCCTGGGGTTCTGCTGGCACAGCAGAGATAAAAACTCAGGGATGAATTGTTGGGCTAAAGATTTCTGTAGTATTGTTAAAAAGGTGCATGGGGCTTTACGAGTCCTTGAAAATTAGCTTTTGTGTGTGTTAGCACTTTCCTGCAGTCAGATGCTTTGATTAATTACACCCTGTCATAAAACTTCTCCACGAAAAAAAGTCTGGTTCTTGACAACCAGTTAATAACCGAAGGTCAATAAACTGGAAGGAGGAGTCTTGAGATTCCTCTCAGGGTAGTGCTTAGTGATAATCAATCTTCCAAAAATTAAAGTTACTTTTCAGATGGGAGGTTGGGATTGCTCTTTGTAATAGAAATTCTGGCCTGTGAAAATGCCACCAAGACGCTGAAGTCATCCCAGTGTGGAAACTCTAGCTGCTTCTCACCAATAGCTTTGAGACTGGCAGGCCTGGACTGAGGTTTAGGCACAGAAGCAGTGTCATGGCCCTGTTTTCTTCTGCTCTGGCTGGAAGGACTCTCACAAATGAATGAAGAGAGTTAAGTCTGCAAGCCAACTCAGCCCTGTGTTTCTTCCACTGAAACTACTGAGAAGGCTTGTTAATGATTTTTCGTTCTAGAGATGTGTTTTCAAAGTGTGATTGCCCTCCCTTTTATAGACATGAATTGCGACCATTAATGCCCTACAGGCAACCAGAAAGCCATCAGAGCACAAAGAAAGGTTTGAGCTGTACTTGACAGAAACAGCTCCCCGTGAATGAAAGGAGACCCCTTTTCTTAAGGGGCGAGGAGTGCTGTGTTGAGTCTTAGCATTAATAACTCAACTATTAGTCTGGTCAGCCTCAAGGTGAATTGTTGCTATTACCAGCCTCCTGAGATAATCATTCCACTCCAGTTCTGTACCATTGCACTGATTTTGATGCTCTACCCTGCAAAGGAAGTTGTTTTGATATCTTTTTGCTCTTTCTTTGTCGTTGCTGAGGATGCTAATTCAGTAACGCATTGCCAACATGGAAACATGTGCACTTTTTATGTTTGATGCTAGACTACTATGTCGATGCAACCCATTATGCATTAACCGTATGTTTTCAAATCACCATTGGGGACTGCTCAAGAAATAGGCGGGAGAGTCAGTTGTGCCTCTGTCACAGGACTTTTGGTTCCTTCCCCCTTCACAGATGTCAGGAGCCATCCCCATCTCTTGTTCTTGTCCCTGGCCTCTGTGCCTTTCCTGCCTGCTTGCCCAGAGCGTTCCTCCCAGCAGTGTAATTGCCCCGCTGGGAACATCCTCAGAGGGTTTGGGTGACAGACTCACTGAAGTAGGGGGTTGCACAGTGGTCCCCACACAGGCCCTCTTGAGTACTACCATTATACACATAATTGAGTGACCTATGCATCTTTACCCTCTTCTGTAACTTAGGAGGGCAAAAATAGTCTTCACAGTCCATGTTTGGGTATATACAGGTTAGCTCCAGTACAAACTGGAGAAGGCAGGGCAGACCGATGTGGTTACCTGCCTGCAAACTTGAGCAGCACAGTTGCTCGTTGCTCCTGAGTTAGCAGTGAAATTCAGTGTCTGGTGTTTGTGGGAGAGGAATGCCAGATCTGGCACGGTGATGGGGAGAGCATGTAAAATGCAATCATCCTGGATTTTAAAAAGGCTCACCCACCGCAGGTCTGGAGATGCTGGGGAGCCTGGGTTACACTGTGTGCTGCTCCTGTGTGCTGGAAGACAATGAGAAGTTCCTGAGTTGATTCTGTCATCTTTGGTTGGGAGGGCGAAACTCCAGTTGTTGTCAAAGAAGGGGTTATCAGACTTTACTTCAGGAAACACAGGCAAAATCTCTGGTTATCGTAATTTCTCAGTTAATTCTTTCTGGCTGGTGTTTACTAAGACAGCTCAGATGCAGCATCTCGAGCAGTGTCTGGGATTAGCAGGACGTTTTGGTTCCATTCAGCAAAATCCTCTCTTTCATCGACATGCACGGCACTTTCCGATCGAGATAAAGATGCCCTGAAAAGCTTCCAGCCCAAGTTAAAAGGAGAACAAACAGGAGGGATTGGCAACAAGGAGGGGGGGGTGGGGGGTGAGAGGGAAGAGAGGACAAAGTGAATGAAGGCGAGACCAGCATGATTATTGGAAAAACTAATTCAGATGACTGATGCCAGTGAGTTTTCCAGATTAATATAAGTTTAAAGGCTTTTTTTTTTTTAATGGGGCAGAGGCCACTGTTTAAGTCTCATTGAAGTTAATTTCGTGAAGGGGTATAAGGTGGAAGGAAGAGAGCGCGAATGCGTGCCAGATGGGGTTTAAGTAGAGGAATCCAGGCACAGAGAGAGCGTGAAAAGAGCTTGAAGCAGGCGTGTGAGGGGCGCACAAAGGGGCGGGGGGGGGAATGGGGACGGGGG
>JAVJGG010000082.1:38740521-38754835 GCA_035590195.1 Aviceda cuculoides | reverse complement strand
AGGCGTGTGAGGGGAGCACAAAGGGGGGGGGGGGGGAATGGGGACGGGGGAGGGCCAGGCTGAGCAGATGGAGACAGTGAGAGGAGGAGGATGGGCAGGTGGGAAGGGGATTTGCTTGTAAAGAGACCCTGGAGAATGAAAGTAAGGAGTTTGACATTGGCTAAGAGGTGGGGGAAGGCAGAGCACAGGGAGCCCTTGGGTGCTGAAGGCAGGTGACGGTGCGGAGCTCGGCACCCTGGGCACGTTTGGGTGCGTCTGGAGGGAACTGGATCCTCTTGCTGGGGCCGGAGCCCACTCGGCACCCCCGGAGACCAAGGCCTCGCTCCAGAGTTGCAGTGAGTGCACAGACTGAAAGGATGAAGATGTTTAGAGGTACAGGGAGCAGGATTTATCTAAGCCCTTTCTCGGGAGTCTTACATTGTGCCGTTCAGCATTGCAGCCGTGATTCAAGCACAGTCATAAAGGCGTTAAAATGAAACAAGGCACCGGCTCCTAGAAACTCAAACGTGCAAAATCTGTCAAGGGAACGACTCCAAAAGAAGAGAAGGAAAAGCTCCGTGTGCAAAGACATGAAAGGCAAGAAGACAAAAATGAGCTCAGTAATGCTCACACCTAGAGAAATGGGGAGCAGACATGCCTAAAAGGTTTCCAACACAAAACGTAAGGTGTAAGGAACTTCCACCACTGCTTGCTGAGGAATTTGTTGCCTGGTGGAGGCGACATCTGCCTGGCTGCATTAGGAGTCTGGGGTAGGCAGCGCAAATTGGGGTCATCAATTTTGCCTCATCATTGCGACCTGTTATTAAATGGAGGGAGAGGGAAAAGGGCCAAGCTGTTAACAGTTTGGATGACTAGCTAAAATGTAATGGTCCTCCTGTCAGCAGAGAGCAGGAGGAGATAGCGGGGTACCAACAGTGTGCCCTCAGAGGGACTGACCGGGGAGGACAGGCAGTAGAGAGGAATTCCTCCCCTGGGAGGTGGAAGAAGATGGGCTGCCAGAGGGAGAGCTAATTCTGGAGCAGAGTGCTATCCCCAGCCCAGGAGTGCCCTCCATGCCCCCCGAGGATGCTTTCTTAGCCCATCCACCCCCAAGAAAGGCTACTCTACTGGGAGAGAAAGTCAACTTTTTTTTTTTTTCCATTTTAAAACCGTCCCAATTTGTGGAACCAAAATCAGAAAAAAATGATACCTATATTTAGATGTATTAAGTTGCCACAATAACTTCTCCCAGCGTGACCATGAAGTGCAGGTTCTTGAATATGGAAGTCATTAAAAAACTAACATTTTGGGAGATTTTGGGGATCTTTGTGTGTCCATATCCATGTGTCCCTTTCAGTCTCTTGTTTACATTTTATTATTCCAGACAGCTTTAAAATAACTTACTTTTTTTTTTTTTGGTAAACAGATTCATTTGGGGGAAAATATCAAGGAGAGGGGGAAATAGCTAAAAAGTGGAGTATTTTTCCCAGCTGAGCTCAGCTGGCTTTGGTGGCCAAAACTGTCTGGTGGTAACATGCAGCTCCTCGCGCCTTGGCCACGTATATGTTGTTTGCAATCACCACATCAAGCAAATTGTTGCTTGGGGAATTACCTTTTGGATGAGTGTTGGGGTGATTCAGAGTGCGTTCAGTTTTGTGATTCACAGAGCTGCAAAGGAAAACTGATGACTGGGGGCGGGGGAAGGAGCGAGACAGCGAGGCAGAAAATCGATGTCCAGAAGGCAGTTGTGAACAGGCACGTTTCAGAGTTTCTGACAATATGGGACAGAGACATTTGGCAACCACTACGTTTATGCTGCATGCTTTAATCTCTACTTTCTGACAATATTTTAATGTTTTGCAAAAACACTATTGCGAACATATGAACACTAATATTTTTAGATCACTTCCTACTCTTAGGTACTGTTATATCACACAGAACAAGTTAAACCAACTGTTCCAGCCAGGTACTGTTTGGGAATGCAGTCTGTTCATTGAGCTATATTCTGAAGTCCTTATTCATCTTCTGTTTTGCCACATTTCTTTTTCATGTGAAGTGCTCCATTGCTATGGTTAAACCATGTGGCCCCTTTCCCCCCAGCATTTGTTAATATTTTTTTCCCCCAAAGTTAGATTTGCTAGAAACATAGGAGAGGCCACTGCAGATAAGTGGTCTTGCCCTGCTTTGAGGGGGTCCACTCTTTGAAACTTTGGAAGAATCTGCAAGAAATCTCAGTGGAGCCATCCGTGGAATGAACTGCTAGAGGGAAAGGATTTTTCCTAGCCTCATTCATTGAATTGCCAGCCTAAATTCTGAAACTTAGGTGAACTTCTTTTCTAATTTCAAGTTTAACCTTGTTAGCTGTCTGTAAACACCTCACTTTTACAGTAGCAGTGATTCCAACAGCATGGTTACACATTGTATATTCTAAATATTTTTAACCAGTTATACAGTTTTAGCATTTCTGGAAAATAAGCAAACCTTTTTAGTTGTTATCTACACTACACTAGCCTGACTCCTCAAGTTTCTGAAAACAACCAAGTACAATCACCATGCACAAGTGCTTAGGTATACCTCAGTATTTAGTGTTAATTATTTAGTTAGTTCTGTGTGCATAGCCATTTGTACAAACACAGTGTTCACAGAGTCCTTAAACACACAAGAACAAAATGTTCCAAGGATTAAACATGGGCTGAAATGACCTGTCAGCTGAGGATGGTCAATGTTTGTGCTTGGAATATGCAAACCTCTAACAAAACCATGATCGTAATCTGTACCAATGGAGTCAAAAAGCCCATTCCACTGGATTCTTATGGGAAGTACAGTACAAAAAATTATGCCAAAAGTAAAGATATTCAGAAAAGTTATTTTTTGAGTAAACAAAGTATTTCTCAAACAGCAGGACATAATGGTTTTGAAGATATCTGCAAAGTCAGAATTATCCCCATCATAACTTATGGTGAGTTACCTAATCAGACAGTGACACAAGGGAGTAATGAATCTTAAACAATTTCTTTGGTGTATTAAGTACAAACAGGCTTTTATATAGCATCTATTATTTTTGTTGCACCTGATTTTCTTTTAAAAATATACTTACTGTAAAGAATTATAAAGAAATCCCTTTCATTCAGCAGTTAATGCAGGGCTTGAAAAATTTACCTTACACCTAAATAGCCAGTGAAGACTGAGCCTACAGAAGTGTGCAGTTTGTTTTGTTCTCATGTGTGAAAAGCCCAGTTGTAGTCCTGCTTCTGCTGCCTTTCTGAGGATTTTGGTTTGTTTTGTTTTCAAACATGCTTGGAAGGCACATGTTGATGAATCAGCAAAATATGACAGTCTCGTTAGCTTTTTAAGTAATTTTCCATCTGGTAGAGTCATCTAATTGGAGTGGTGGGCTTGAAGTTGTTCGCTGCTGCTCATTACACACAATTTGAAGTGTTACCTGCATGGGGATTCCTAAACTTCCCTCCACTTCCAGTGCTCATTGAAAAACAGATCTACTGCGTGTTCCGTGTAACTGCAGCAAGTACTCACCCGCAGCATAAGGCTTAGATAACTTGTAGCATTTTTTGCCCTAGAAAGAGAGAGAACCTCATGGCAGCAAGATCCCTGTGAGCTGCAGTTGGAGAGGCTTTGAAATGGAAAAAAAAAAAAAAAAAAAAAAAAAAAAAAAAAAAAAAGTATTAGAAAGAGTGAGTAAGGCAGGCAGGCAGGCAAGGGAAGGCTGGAAGGAACGACCAAAACCAAGCAGTCTGGCTCTTCTCTTTGATTGTGGTAGAAATAACTCAATCCATTGAAGTCTATGGCTTTATGCTGGCACAAAACAAAGAATCAGGCACAGCGTTTCAGGCATAGTGAGGACACAATCTTTCTCGTGGGTAAATGAATGAATTGTCATTGTTCAGCTTGAACTTCTCATCAAGATGACTGGTGTTTGGGTTGGGGAGTAAGAACAGGAAGGGTCCATTAGACAAGCATATTTCTCATTGCCTGAATCTACTGCAAGGGTGTGATAGGATTTACAGTAACTGCTAGATAAACAGTTAAAAAAAATGCTCTACCTTTTCAATAAAGATGATGCATCCTTTCCTGAGGCTCCCCCAGAGCTCTGAGATGGCGACTCCATTTGACTCCACTTACTTTTCCATGACCTTTCTCTATATTTCCCTTCCTTCCAAATTTTAGCCTGCTGTTTGATAATACAGCTGTTTTTCCTTTCTGTTGTCTATACTTTTATACATCAGATTTCTAGATCTTTTCCATTCCTTCCTACATTTATTCTTGCATTACCTTAAAGTGCTATACAGAGTTTGGGAAGTAGTATACACTGAGATCTCTTTTCCATAGGAAATACCTTTGCTGAAAGACAGCTATGCTGATGTTCATGGAAGAGCGGTAGTGTGAAGTAACTTTGTTGTTGTAACTCAAAACAAGAGCCGTTTCAAAATGTCTTTTGAAAACCTAATCTGACACAGAGTGTACACAGAAGTAGCCACAGTAATAAATCCTGCTGTGGTGGGGTCATTTGTGTCCCAAGAAGGAGTACAGGTGAGTGCAACTGCAGCAGCTGCTGCTGTGTCCGTTATGTTCACTGCTGCCTGAAACACAACTGATGGAAAAAGCTAAGAAAAACTTCAGAAGCACCTCAAACTGTGCACCAGGCTTCAACATGGGTCACGTGGATCAAATATTTTCACTTAGCAACGTAATGCAGCAATCTCATGAAAGCTGTTAATATTGACAATGCACTAATCTCTAGGTGGGAATCTTCCTTCTACGCCCAGGCCAGGCCAGGTATCTGGTTACAGAGAACAAGTTCTCACTTACAAGAAGGTATGTATAACTGGGGAGGTGGGGGCTTTTTTACGTCTCACTGTGAACAAACAAATAAACCAAGAGGTTGTTGTTTTGTTTTGTTTTGTTTTTTAAATCAAATAACAGGTCAGTTACTGTTGCTTGGAGTTTCTAAATTTCTTCTCAGATTAAATTAAGTCATTTATGTACATTGTAATTTAATGTTTGGTAGAGCGGGCTTGCGTAAGGCTGGTAGTTCACAGCTGAGGAGGAATAGTTTGATCTCAGCAATAAGTGCGGTTTTGAAAAATTACACTTCTGCTGAATGTGAGGGTTTGTTTTAAAAACTGTTTAGTGTCACGTATAACAAAGAAAAATGGCCATGGGAAGAGGGAAAACAAAGGACAGCAGAAATTTATTTTCCTTAAAAAAGCAGGACAGCAGGCACCAAGGACAAGCCGCGCACTGTGATCGTACCCTCGGTGGCCGGGACAGCAGGAGGCTTTTCCGGCAGGGCTGGAGCTGTGCTCTTGGGGTGGCTACCCTTGCTGGAAGAGCTGGTCTGCTTGCCTTCCTGGAAGGGCAGAGCAGGCAGCCAGGTGCCCTCTGGCAGTCTGAGGCTTTCGGGATCTGCTTGCTTTGCCTCTGCCTGGAGCCAGCCCCAGCCTGGAGTCCTTCCTCAGACCTGCGATGGCTGAGAGAGCAGAGGGTGATATTGCAGGCAGAGGAATAGAGGGGGGACCGGGATGCTTTGGTGTCATTCTTTCAGCCGTCTTTTGTAACTCTTTTTTTGAACTTCCTGCATAACTTTAGGGAAAAAAATTAAACTTCTGTGTTTCTTGCTCTGTAAGGCAGCATTCATGAATAATATTTCCTTGTTTTGCAGAGCTGTCAGGCAATGTCTTGAGTATTCGTGAAGTCTGCAGAAACATTGGGTGCTGTAGACCACCTGAGAATGAAGTGCTTTTAGCTAAAGGGAGGACAATTGCCTTGCTGGCATAAGGAAGGTTACAAGCTGAATTTAGCAAGAATTTTGGGGGGGATTGAACTGGTTTCATGTTTTCTGTCCTGTATGCAAGTAAGGGTGTGTTAGCAGAGTTTTATAGGTTATAAAATTTGAGAGGC
Source organism: Aviceda cuculoides (assembly GCA_035590195.1). NCBI lineage: Eukaryota > Metazoa > Chordata > Aves > Accipitriformes > Accipitridae > Aviceda > Aviceda cuculoides. Next base: position 38,748,937 of record JAVJGG010000082.1, on the reverse strand, counting down.
CATTGTCTGCACAGAAGGGAACGGTAGCAGATTTTGGGATGATTCAGAAGAGCTCTCAAGTCTGTATTAGTGGAAGCAGAATGAAACATAGCAGTACAAAGTGCAAAATCATTCACCTAGGGACGAATATGAATTTTGTCTTTGAGCTTATCAGTTGGAAGCAACCAAGAGGAAAGGAAGTCCTCATGGCTGTATTCATCACAAAATGACTTGGACACCAGTGACCCTACCCACCCCCCCAGTATTGTGCTCATGATGTATCAGGCAAAATTTCTCCGAAAGAACTGGACAAGCATTTAAATCATCTGTAAAATCTTGGGAAGAGCGTGTCTGCAACTGTAGTCACATGTACCAAGGAAAGATGAATTTCAAGTGGAAGAGGCGTAGAGGAGGGCTTGCAAGGTGAGACATCAGGAGACCGGAGCTACCGTTATGTGAAAGAACTGAAAGATTGTGCTTTGGTCAGTCAAGGAGAATGAAGTCTGAGAAAGTTACTACCGCTCCTTTTGAATACCAAATGTCAAGAAGGCAGAAGGGATCTTTAAATGTAGAAGAAAAAGCTGGTCCAAAAGAAATGGCGATACATTTATTTCGGCTGGAAATTAGGCGGAGGAAGAGTGAGGTTCTGAATGACCTTTTTACTGGGGCAATGGAAGCCGTGTAACTGATTTTTGAATGTGTGACCAGTCTACGATAGTAGGGACTGACGTCAGGGATCAGGGGATCCCTCGCAGGCCTCCAGTTCAGAGCTCCGCTGACCTGGAAGAGAGTGTCGGGCTCCACGTGGCAGCGCCTGCCCGGCTTCTGGGCAAGGCGGGGGGGGTGGGTTCCCCTCCTGTGGCATGTGCCCTTTCCCAAGCTTCTCACACCAAAATTCTGCCTGATTGTCTCAGGTTTGGTTTCTTCCCCCTTTAAAGGTTCCTATGGCTCCTTTCCCCCCTCATTTAAAGCCCTGCTCCACACATTGTTTAGAGCTGCGTTAATGGTAACCTATTATTTTGGAACTCCATGAGGCTGAAAGAGTTAGAAAATCCACTCCGATAGTTTTGTAGGTGAGAAAAATGGTCTCCAACTTTGAGTCTGTATTGTGATAAGCCCTGTGCAGGACAAGGGCTGACAGGCAGCAAAAGCTATTGGCAGCAAAAATTCTGCTGTTCTAATAAAAGCCTTTAGGTTTTATTTAGTGAAGCCACATCCAGTCAAACCACAGCTTAGGTTAGAGTAACCACGGGTGAAAAACCCCACATAGAGCTTTAGTTAAACGGGAGGTTTGTGGTCTCACAAAGGAACCCTTTCTCCAGAAATAAACCCAGGGTTGCTCCTGCATTAATGGCTTGTTTAGTCTGGACGTCAATCTGTACTTAAAAGAAAAAAAAAAAAAAAGGTAATGATAGATAATTATATCTGAGTGTGCATGAGCCAGATCAGACGTTGAGACAGTCTGATGTAACTTGGGTGTTGGGACTACTGTGTGATTTACTTTTTCTGCTCTTAGAAACTACAAACTAGAGGGCTTGCCAGAAGCTGGCTCAGTGTAGGGATTCTGAGTTATGGGATTCAGCGGGAGCCACATTGCTGCTTTGTCTTGAAAATAGTCAGTCCCACAGGTGCAGCATTTACATTTCCGCAGACTGTATCCAGCAAGAGAAAGCTGAGCTGGGGAAACTGTAGAGATTGCTTCAAGTGGGTTACGCTGGGCTTTCTCTTCTGCTTTTGTCCTAAAGGTGCAGGAGATTTGAAGAAAAAAGAAAAAAGAATCCATTCAAATAAACTGCAAAAATCTGCTAGATACTCAGGTCTGTCCTTTCCAAATGTGATTGCAGTATTTTGCAGTTTACTGCTCTGTATTTATTTTCTATATAATAAAGCAATCAATATCTTTTAAAATTCCCATCCTCTTCGGCTAGCATGAATACAAAGCTTCCTAGCCCGAGCAGGACTCCTGTCAGATATACATATGGAACATTACTTTACTTTGTTTCTAAGGAAAACTCGTAAAGAAATTATTAGTGCTTATTTTATTTCTGGGCTGTTGTGGAGTAGCTGCTGATCCTGTATTATCAAGGGGGCAGGCAGGATGTGTCCTACCTGTTCTGCTTGAGCTCCATGGTCTGTACTCAGTCCCCCAGTCATTCATTCGGGGAAGCCGTACCAAGCAGGAGAGGGGAGCGACCCCAGCTCTCTGTGGCCAGGCTGATAAGATGCTGCTGCTTCACTTCCACCGTCCTAACGCCTCCTCCACAGGCAGCCCCAGGCTCCTGGTAGAGCACAGGCAGTCTCTGTCCTTCCTCTTCCTCTGCTTTACCAGCTTGACCTTTACTGAGACCCAAGGCTTAGGAAGAATCCCCTTCCCCCAGTACCAGAGCTCTCCGTGGGACCCGGCCAGCAGAAGGGCAGGAGGAAGGGCTTCTGCTGGGGAGAGACTTTGGGAGCAGCGAAGGGAAAGCAGGGGAAGGGCCTGTTGCAGCTGAGATGGCGGGGATGCTGCCAGCTTCCAGTATGTTTGCTGAGACGAGATGTGGTAGCGTGGGGAGAAATGGTGAACTGCAGAGAAGAAGGATGGATCTTGTGTGAGGGAGAGAAAGCTGTTGGAGTAACAGGGGCTGCTGGATGATGGCAGAGGAGATAACGGGGAATAAGTAAACAGATGGGTAAAAGAGAATGAATAAAAGTACATGGCAGTGGTGTCTTGTTTCTGGAGGAGAAGAATAGTACTGAATTAAATAAGCTTGTCTGCAATGGTCTAGGGTTGCATATGTGAGAAAGTATTTGTTCAGGGATGATGGCAGTAATATCACAGCCTTCTACATGATGTTTTTCACATCTTGATATTAAAGTATTTTCGAAAGGAAATCTGTATTGTTCTGTTGATTCTGTAGCTAGAGAAATACTGGTTCTGTGTATGTGGGAGAGGGAGGGGGAGAAAGAAAAAGAGAAAAAAAGAGAGGGAGAAGTGTGAGAAACAGGCAAGATATTAAGTATGTCCTGGGGTGGGATATAAAGACAGCAGGTACATGTTCATGGTGTGTGCATGTGTGCTGCTGTAGGGGGATAAGTTGGGCTGAATTCCTTGGTGCCTAAAGTGAGAATGAGATAGAGAAAAGTTGCTTAGATAATAAACTTTTCTCAGTTTTACCAGCTCAATTGTGGTGTTGAATGAATGCATGTTACAACAGCATCAGTCTGAGAGTCCACACAGGAGAGCTATGGGTACACAACAAACTTGAAGAGTTCAAGCTTTCATTTCAAAGTCAAGCTTTCTAGTTTTCAGGATTACAAAGGTATGTTTCTACATAGAAACAGGGCACGGATTTGAAATCAAACTGTTTAGAAAACATGTTAAATAGCCTGTGGTTGCTAGAGGTATGCATTTCTTTGCACTTTCTGTCTCATCAGGGCGTTAACTCTGAAGGCTAATGACTGCATTTCATTACCAACAGCCACAGTTTCAGGATTGACTTTTTAACAGAGGGGGTGGGAGTGAAAGTCCTGTTCTTCCCAGGGGGTAACTTGGTATTTACTGCAACTGAGTGAAACGGGACTTATCAGAAACTGTAAAACAAAGGAGGAATTCAAGTGAAAAGGATGAAGCATTGTTCTAAAAAGAAACTTGTTTCCCTCTGAGTGATGCTCAGAAGTCACAACAAGGTGCTTGAATTAAACATAAATTGGGTTACTTTGTAGGTAATTCTAAAGGCTGGACTCAGTCTCTCCACTTATTTTTGCACCTGCTGTTAATATCAAAGAGGAATCAGCTGTAGGCTCAGGCTGGAACAAAGCCTTACACTTGAACTCAGAGCTGAGATTGCTAGTTCCACCAAAGAATTTGCTAGTGATGGGCAGCAGGATTTCTCATGAACTGGGTAAACTGTGTTGGGGAAAAGTCTCCTTGGTTTAGTGGTTGGAAAATTTGGGAAAGTGAAGAAGGGAGTTGCAAGAGAGTGTTATGGGGTAAAGCTGGCATCCCTGTTGTGACAGTAGCCTTGTATGGTCTGCGCTATGTGCCAGCGAGATGCACAACTCATGGTGAAGGAGTAAAAGATAAGTCAGTGTTAACTTTTTCTTTTGGATTTTTCTTAACTCTGTTACATGTAAAGCAACTTTAATTCATGTAAAGCTTAGAATTTCTATGCTCCAGCTGAACACCGAATTGAAATAAATTGTTTCTAGCAGACAGCAAATTATAACAATGTTCTTCTGTCATAAATTAACTCTAGATTTCATTATGAAAACAGAAAGATAAAATTACAAAAATCCTGATAACCCTATTGATTGTTCTTGCAATAAAAATGGCTATTCCATGATATTAGGTAACAATGGTGCTGTTGCCTACCATGCCAACCGTTAACGTCGTTCGCTGTTTGTGTTTCATTACTACCTAAGAGGCCCTGGTCCCAAGCCAGGATCCTGTTGTGCTGGACAGGATTCAAAAGATGGGCTTTGCATCAAAGAGCTTCCAGTGTTTCCAGTGCTTTGAGTTTATAATATAGCATCTTGATAAAGGCACCTGCTGTTGGAGCTCTGATTTATTTGGAGGACGGTTTCTCCAGAGGGGGGTCCTCTACTTTAACAAAAGTGACTTAAGCCCAAACAGCCATTTCCTTTTCTGAACACCCTTTAAATAAAACCAATAAATATCTGATCTTTGTGCTGCATAGGACAGCACAAAATGGTAGGTGGCATCAGAAGGTTTTCTTCAGCTTCTTTCATTTCCTTTTGTTGGGAACAAATCTGAGTACAATTATTGTAAATATTTGCCTTTGTACACTGGCACTAGTGCTTTTTTTTTCCTTTTAAAATTAAATGTATTTAGCTTTTTATTACAATGTAATAAGTAGCAACATGTCTACCTGAAAATTTTGTGATTAAAATAGTCCTACCCTTGCACATGAGGTATCTTCTTTCCACAAAGAATTGCAATTTTTCACTCAAAAATAGTACTGAAAACTTTGCATAGTTTTGTGTTTTTCTAAAAGGAAAAAATAACCAGGAAAAGACATGGTCTTCACAGCTTTATTAATGTACCCACCATCATACATCACATAGCATAGCACTTCTAGAGGATCTTTCATTATTTATAGTTCCAGCCACAGAACCTTTCAGCTGTCACCCTGCAGACCAGAAAATGAAGTGACATAAGCAGAGCTGAACAAACTACTGAAAGCAAACAATATATTTATTTACCTTTTTTTTTCCCCTGGTATGTCAGTTATCTCTTAACAGACCTGGACTTCTTAAAAAAAAAGTGTTGTTTTGATTTGCTGAACAAATTGCAGTTCATTTTGGGTCTTGCAGTATTTCTTCTGCCTCTGGACTAGGTAATTCCCTAAAACACTGCCAAGATGGCTGCTAACACTTGTTTGCATGTTATCAACAGTCGCAGTTAATATTCTTGCGGAAAAGAGGTGGCTTGTGTAAGTATTTGTGGGAATCAAAGACAATGCCTGATACACACCTTTTAAACAAATTTACTCCTTGCATGTGTATGTGTTTGAGAATAATCCTTTGTAAAAAGAATCCCTTATGAAATAGGGTTCTCTATAAATTACTCTAAAAGTTTATAGAATAAGGCTTTAGGAAACAATGTCTTTTCTGTAGGTTTCTAATTTGTGACAGCAATTCAGTAGCTTGGTAGTAATTACTGTATTCTGTAAGATCATTTAGCAGAAAATCCCTAGGAAAAAAAAAAGCAATTATTTTTATTAACTTGCACAGGACTTTTCCATAAAGGATTTAATGTGGGGCTGTATTTACTTTCTCTAGAGCTTGGGTTTGAGCTGCATTTATCCTTTCGTTCCCCCCTGCCCCACCTCTCCAGCAGGTGCCTTCTTTGTATTTCATTGTGGCTGCTCCTGCCTCACCCACATTCGGGTGGTTGGTTCCGTCAGCTCCTCTACTGCCATCATCCCACACTTTTCTAAACTCCCTTTCCCCATAATCTTATTCCTTTTTTTTTTTTTTTTTTTCCCCAAGGAATTGATCATACATCATAGAGGGGACTCTTAGGATATAAGGATGATGAGTGAGATAAGAGGATTTACCAGGCAAAAGAGTGGGACGAGATAAAAGATGAATCACTGTCATTCTTAAAATGTAGCAGACAGAATTGGGAAAGAACAAGTGTTTGGTTCTAAGCTGTATGTAATACCAAACAACGGTTGTTACAACTTGATTTTACTTTTTCTCCCACAATGTTTTCCTTTGAGTATTTTGATTAATATTGCCAAATTATTGCCAAATAATGGCTTATTTGCTGCTTTCAAACCAGGCCTGTTCCTGTAAGCATGACGCACGCTAGGCTTGCTGATGGCTTCAGTGGGCGCCCTGACTCCTGAACTCAGGTGAAATCACGTTTACCCGTGCAAATACAACCAAAGACTTTTGCTCGTTGTTGCACTGACACAGCGCATTCATACTAGAACCCTTGCACCTGATGCAAGTGGATGCATCAGAGTATTTTAATTTGCATTTCTTTGTGTTTCAGAGTTTTTTAAATCCTTTTTTGGGGATGATGTAGCAAACCTCACTGTTTCACATCAAAAATTCCTGTTGGAGTGGGTGAGACTTTTCCAGTAAACAACGTGGGTGTATGGTTAGTACCACAGTGGCATCAGTGACACAGCGTTCTGTGGCAATGGAGAGTGTCATGCTGACTAAGCAATGAAAACCCAGATTGACAGATACATTGGGGATTGAGCAAATGTGATTCATCACTAATTTATGCCCAGGTATTGAGATGGCCACCAAGTGTATTTGACTTGTCTGCAAATCCATATATTTTACAAATATATGTGTACAGAGCTTGAAAATGAATTTTCACTGTCATCTAACTTTTCTTCTGTGATTGCTTTTGCTTCCCCAGCCAAGAAGCAGGTGACCAATCAGGTATGAATTGCCAGTGGCTAATGAAGAATAATCAAATGAACAGTTTGTAAATAACCCTTAAGCTGAAAGCTGCTTGCCTAGAATATCTGATGATTTCTTACAAATCAAAATGTATCTTGCCTGGTTTGTTGAATATACACACGCATATTTATACATGCACAGTTCACATTCCTTGTATAAATACACAGATATCCAGTTTCAGGCAGTGATATTTAAACAACTGTGGTTTGGATTAACAGCAATTGAGGAATTTAGCATAGATTAGCATAGTCAAACAAGATTTCTACAATTATAAATTGACGATGTAAAGTTTCAGTAATTTACTCTCGATATTGACAGAACAATTTGGGACTAATCTGTCTAAAGGAGCAACTTTAATTTTTTTCAGGAAAATAGCTCTTGATTTTTGTCAGTCATTTCAGTCTGATTATCTCTTTCAATTTAAACATTTTAGTGTAAGAGATTTTCTAATAAGTTGTTAACTGCTAAACAAATAGGCTGCAACAACAAAACACAATTCACTAAAGTTTTGTTTCCATTAGCTAAGCTTTCTCTCAGAGAATTTAAATATTTGCTGGATCTCTAGTCATCCTGCAGCAGTTATGAGAGAAAAGCTCTGTATGTAAACTAGGTAACGGTTGGACTTCAGGAAATGAGAGCATCACACAAATAGACATATGAAATAGAAGTTATTAAACTGTTTTGATACAGTCAAATATACTAAGAGAAAATGGATCACAAAAGCAGATGCAGTTTTCTGTATTTTAGTTCAGGATTTTTAGGCAACAGCAGGTTTTAAGAACCAGATGCAGCTGAAAACAGTTCAGTAAAGCCTGCCCTCCCTGAGTTTTTTGTTTTGCTTTATACGGGTTTTTTGTTTGTTTAATGAGAGTCTTTAATCTGTTTTGGCATTTTAAACCTTTTGCGAACTCTGTGGATTGTTTCTCATTGTTACAGAACATTCAACTGGCTGAAAACACTTTGATTTGAAAGCGTTACTATTTTCAGGGGAACATCTTATTTTGCAGCCTTCCAGATGAAGTGATGCATAAAGACTCTAACTTTGACGGGAGTTAGTGTCTGCTCTAGCATTAGAAGAAGTCCCGAAATGATACGTGTAAAATACTCGAACGATTTAAAGTAAAAGCCAAACGCGCGGGTTTACATTGTTTGCAAAGCAGGAGTCGAAATTCGAAAGAAAATTGCCTAATTTCCAACGGAAATAGGAAGATCGCGGTAGTTCGATGAGGATTCCCGCAGGCACCCGGCGTCGCAGACCCGCTCTTAACGCCGCAGCTGGAGTCACGGCGGACGAGGCAGAGGTTTCATCTCCCGCGAGGTAGAGGAGGGAAACCGAATCGCCCGTCGTTGGGGCGCCCGGCTGGCGACGGCGAAAGAAACGTCTTCTCCGCCGGTACCCGCACCGCTTTCCGCCCTGCCTGCCCCCAGCCGCCCCCGCAGCCCGCCCTGCCCGCCGCCGCCTTTGCCGAGGAGCCGGCTCCCCCCGCACCGCACCGCAACCAAATCGGCC
>JAVJGG010000082.1:38698131-38727562 GCA_035590195.1 Aviceda cuculoides | reverse complement strand
ATGCCAGCTGGCTGTGCCTTTTACCATTATTTTACTAGGTCACTCTGAAAGTTTTCCTGTTCTACCTTGTGTGTTTTTCTCCCCCCCCCTTTTTTTTTTTTTTTTGAAAGCTTTATTTGCAATTTAATAACTTATCTACCTTGCTAATGTTTTTTTCTAACAGCTTATTAAAGCACAAATCTGGCTACATGTAGAGTGCATGCCCCTTCTCTGTCTCTTAACGTGAATTGCCTTGGATGGCTCTAGCCATGGATATGTTGTGAGTATAGCCAACATCACTGTGGCTGGTTACTTTGCCTATGGTGACTTCTTACCTGTCCATGACAAGACTTGATTCTTGTTTAACTGATGATGTTGCCGTTGTTACATTCCGATTTGACTGCAAGGCTAATTTTTTGTTTGTTTTTGTTCATTCGTCTGTGTGTACCTTTTTTTGTTTGTTGTTTTTTTTTTTTTTAAATATGTTGAACTACTCTCTTAGCACTTAGCAACATCTTGTTTTAACAACTTGTGTTTGAATCAAAGCAACTAGCCGTTCTGCTGTGCCAAGAAACACTTTTTTCAAAGCACTTGTGAAAGGAGGTTTTTGTTTTCCTTGTTTGACAACAATTCTTTTGGTGTGTATGGAGCTGAAGAGAGGAATGGTAAGGAAATTGAAATGTGAGATATATATATATGTGTATGTATATATATATAAAAATTGAAAAGAAAACTCTAACAGTTACACAGTTATATTGAGCAATATTGGAATATTGAAATTCTTTTGCTAGAACATAAATTGGTAAGACTTAAGCTTTGTTTAAATATAGAAATGTCCTGTGCTGAATTCACTTTGGAACTTAAAACTGAGTTGCTAAACTGATTTGAAAGGCTGTCTAAAGACTTTTATATTGGCTTAAACCCTTATAATTTTGGTAGGTTTTAGACCCCTCAGAGATGAGCTCTGGCAGGTCTACTTGAGGCAGCTGAGATGCCTAACCTACGCTTCCCTATGCGAAGTCACTACCAGCTCAGCAGAGGTAGCAGAAGACAGGCTCAAGCACGCTGTCTGGCTTCCGAACCTGTCATACATGCACAGGTGAATGTCTGCTGATGTATTGAGCTGTAGGCTGCTGTGATTGATGAAGAATTGCAAAACTGACGTTGGGTCGTGTGCTGGTAACCTCTAGAAGCAGGTTGCAAGAGGCTGTTAGGAGCAATGAGGACATAAACTGTTACACCTACTCGCTTCGTTCCCCTTTCTGTCTGTTAATGCGGGAACATGTCTGACTCCAAAGCAAGCTGTTTCAGGGAGCTGAGATGGTTGGTAGGTGCCTGTTGACTCTCTCTGGTGTAGGGTAAGTTTTCTGCTGGTTAACTTCCAAAATAAGTTCACTGTGGAGTGAGAGGATCACTGTGGAGTGAAGGGAAAACAAGCCACGTCAGCATGTGGCTGGGAGCTGATGAGAGGATAACCTCTTTCATCAGCAGCTCATCTTAGATCAGCTTGGCTGTGCTTGATACAGTTACACCACAGTTTCATGGTCACTTGAAGTTCACATAAACTAACCCTCCTGTTCAAAGAAATGGCCTAGTTCTTCCTCCTTAAGGCTGCTCTTTCCTATACGTGTGTACTCCTCGCTTGTGCAGGCACATTCATGTGGCCCCATGGTGATCTAGATTGAGGAGCTGCTCTCATTTAAAGCAGACCAGGATTAAAAACGGAGAAGATGCATGCCTTAAAGGGCTCATAAACTTCTGAAAATAAGTCAGAAGTGCATGTTTAAAATGTGTTATTTAAGGTGGAAACGTCCTTCAGAGATGGGGAAATAGCATGGTTTATGTAACATAGATCTTGGAAGTTAGCTTTAGGAAGGTCTCTAAATGCATGCCCAGTGTTTTTTGTTTCAGTGTTTGTTTCTTTTCCCCACAGGACTTTTGCTTCACTCACCTGGTAATTTACCCAGCCCAGAATGTGCATGATGTTGATGAGAGGAAGTGTTACTTGGTATCGTCTTTTTTTTTTTTTTTTCTTAGCAAAATCTGAATTTTTCTAATTCTATAGTGCTGTAGTGATGACCTTCTACAGAGTGTGGAATTGCTAGTTGTATTAAGAGCTTTTCTGCTGGTGGTGGTTGCATGAAAGTTTTGTGGGCATGAAATAATTTTTTTTTCTACTATAGGGCAGTAATGGACTCTTTTCACTTGCATTTTACTGAAGAATGCAAAGGGGATTGGACAGAAGTACAAGAATATTCTCTAGTTTTGTGTATGTCAATGACTAGAGATAACCTGAAATAATGATAGCCACCTCCTCTATCCCCCTACAAGTGCTGGGTGAGCACAGACTAGTTCTTACAACAAACCTGGAAGTTTTCTAAACCAGGAGATTGTCTAAAACTTAGACAACATGGACACCTCTGTCGTCTTTTCAAGCAGCTGGGGAAACCCTTTCAAATTAGTTGGGTGGCTACAAAGTAGAAAAATGGCAGAGCCACAGTGAGGCTTCATGACCTGGCTTCTAATCTGGGTATCCCTCTGCCAGACAACATTGGTTTAATAATTGAAGGAGACCGTTGCTATAGCTTCCTGTGACTTGATTTGTTGTTGTGTTTATCTTTTTCTGTAAACAGCTCCCAGACACTGGGGATCTAGGAGCTTTGAATGAAAAACATAATGGTGCATCGTTCTCTTCAGGGCCAACAGTGAAACCAGTTTAAATGTGCTTGTATTAAAACCATGAAGTGAGGTAATGATTAGTTTTGATTAGACTTACTTCTGCTGCTGCCACTTTTCTAAGAAACATTTTAAGTGAGGAAAGAATTACTGTTTTAGCAAATAGCATTACATTAATTGAGAAACGGTAAGAAAAATAAAGATGACAAGTTTACCTCACCAGCATCAATAAGACTGGGGAGGGGGGGAAGATGAAAGAGAAGGCAGAAGAGAAGATAACCTTCAGATGCTTCTAGACTGTATTTGCAATTCATAGTTTTCTGGGCACTTACCACTTTCTGCCTCACTTATTGATCTCAGGCATTGGAATTTGCAGCTGTTTCACTTCATCTCTTAACACGAATTTGCTCTGAGTTTCAGAACACAGTTTCTTCCTCCTATGTATTTACTGGTACAGTCTGGCCACAGCTGATTGTGCTGCAGTCAGTGCTGTTGCTTAAAGGGTGAAGTATTAAGCCATACTGAGGGAGAACCACAGTTTGGTAATGGGATGGTTTTTGTAGATGTTTTCATAACTCAAACCTGCATCTTTGCATCAGTTGGGAAATCTTTGTGAAACTACATCAGAGTCTTGATCTTCAAAATAACTATTGTTTGTGGGAGGAGTATCAGTAAAGGGTGAAAATAAGGAGAAATAGATAAGCATGTTTAAAATCATACAGTGACTGTAAAGTAATGTATCTTCAGTCTAGGTGATGGTTACTGATACCTTCCTATGTTGCTATTCAGTATGCAACCTGTTGTTTACATGCAGAAGCATGGCAGGGATGATGGTTGGACTCGATGATCTTGTAGGTCCTTTCCAACCTAAATGATTCTATGATTCTATAACAGCGACTTCCTATCTTGTACTGCTGGAGGTTATATATGGTCCTTTACTTACTGGTGTCTTTTATATTGTTTGGCTGTCAAAATCTGCTTGTGAAGGTTTAGTCCTTCAATTTATTGACTGATCAGCTGATGCACATACCAGTGAACCTTTTGAATTCAGGCTTGGGATTTATTTGTTTAGTTTTTAGCAGTTTGATTCTATCCCACACTTGTTTGGTAATAATGCTGTTCTGAAAAAAAAATTAGCTATGTATTTATGAATTATTTTGGTAAAACACTGTAATACAAATGCTGTCATCTTACTACCATAATGCTTTCCTTTTTTGGAGCAATGCATAATTTGGGTATCACCCAAAGTGCTGCTCTCCTATTTTATATGTCTTCATATTTTCACCTACTTTTGCTTGCCTGGTTTTTCTGCTAAAACACTGGGAATCTGCTCAACTCTGCACCTGTGACAGAGCAATTCAAATTAAGTTAGACAAAGACCAATAACCCCTAAACCCCAAGCAATTCAGTGGACATTAGACCCAAAGTCTGGATCTTCCTGCAGCTTTTTCTTTTCTCTTTGCTTCCTCCACCCATTTCTTTCTGTCCAGCCTTAGCAGAGGTTCCAGGCTGCGCGATCACATGAGGTGGGCAGAACATGTCTCTGTGGTCTTCCTAGTTGCTGGTGTTCATGAAATCATCTGATTACATGTATTGTTTGGTCAAATTTCATTGCAATTAGTTGTGAGGTCAAAATATATTTGTAGGGGCAAATTTTGTAGCTGAAAAGCCAGGAAGACAATTGCATGTCTTGTTTCTTTTGACCTTCTAAAGATTTGTTGGGCTTCTGTTGTTGCATCTTTATTAGTTCGCTCAGTAGTACTGAGGTTCTGTTAATGATGGCTCTAATTTCTTTGGATTCCTAAAATTCTTAATGTTTTATGCACAAGGCAGAGATACATAGCTTCTGGGGGAGAGGTCAGTGATGTTTTCAGTAGCTTATTCCTTCTCAAGTGTAATTTACCAAGGGACTCTGCAATCAAGTCATCGTGATGGGAAGTGCATCTCAACTGATGTAATGCATTTGTGTTTCCTGGAAACAGAACAAAATTGCAGCTCTGCTCCATTTAATGCAAGATTTGTCATCGATTTCAGTTGCCATGATATTTACTCCTATCATTTGATCTGTTAGTTGCAATGGGTTGTTCACGCTTTATGAATCCGATTTCCTGACATCAGTTCCTCAAAGCAGTGTTGAAAGTTTTTTATTAATGAAGAGTTTTTTTACAAAGTATTTTGAAATATGGCACAGACAGATCTGATTTCAACAAAACCTAGTCGCTTCCTCTGCAGACTATGCTAGAACAGGGAATCAGCATAATTGATACAGCAAGAGGGGCTAGATGCGTAAAGCTGGATGGACTTGATAGATAAATTCTTCAAATAGGTTAAATATTTATACTGTGTGTTACTCCTGTCAGGAATGTATTTTCTGATGAAGATGCATTGTTTCCTCTCAGTCTGTATTGGAAACTAAAATACATTAAGTTGAAACAGTATCATCTTGATGCTGTCTGCTGCAACAGTATATATTTAAGCCAGATCGCTTTGATATATTCTACATTATTTCCACTATTTTGTCTAAAAACTCATTTCATCTGAAGTAGAAACACATTGCATTTCATCACTTGCAGAAATGCTGTGCATTTTTTTTTTTTTTCCAAAGATTCAGAACGGAAATGTTCAGTCACTACTTCTGAATATTATTTTTATGGCCTCTGGAAAATGAGGACTGTCCTTGCTAATTTTTTGACATGGCTTCCTCTGTGTGGACTTCAGAAAAAGTTATGGCAATATACAGAAGAACATGAGCTCCAAGTTATACAAGTGGTTGGTCTGAATGCTTGGGGTGTCCAAATGTTTTTATCTGGTCACAGCTGTTAGAATACAACATGCAGAAATTTACCCTAGTGATAATTTGTAGAGTGAATAATTGTGTAACGAGTTTGTGACTAGAAAATCTTCAAGAACACTCAAAAACAAAGAGTATTCTCTTAGTTATTCTTGTTTATCCTTAATTTCAGTGGGGATCGTAGCAATGGAGTAGAGGACAGGTTTGGTGCTTAGTAACTTCAGCTGATTTTTGCTGTATTTAAGGCAATGGTAGTACAGGGGGTGGGAAAGCATACAGCCAATTAAAAAAAAAAAAAATTGTAAAGCAAAAAAGTTCCTCCTGTGTACAGACACTTTGATTGCAGAGGTGTTTTCAGAATTCAGTGAGACCTGTGTGATGTTGTAGTGATGTTCTGTAGAACTTTTTAGGCACTTTGTCAGTTACTTACGCATGCTGATACAGGAGCGAAAAGACTACTTACAAAGGTTCCCCTCGTTCTTGGTAGTAATGGTGCTCTCATGGCACTGTATTATTAAAAGTAATGGTAATTATTTGTGTTATGGGTAATTCCTTGTGCTGTTTTATAGCCTGTGATCTCAAGGAAGTTTCCAAGACACTGGCTGAACCTTGTAGCAGCCTTGATAGAAAAAGAATGGTAACTAGACAGACAGTTGTTTTTGCTGTATGCCATAGGACAGAAGACTCAGTGGTTGGGTTTTTATATGCTTAACTCTGCATAAATCTTGATGAAGAAAACTTCTACAAGTGGTTTAAAAACAGTAGGATAAAATGATTTTGTAAAATAAAACAAAGTATGTTTTTGCAACGCCTTGAAGATATTTGTTTTGTTTATGGTCATTTTGTGGCTGTTCATTTTTCCAGGCCAAAGATGTATTTGCAACTCAAATCCCAATAAAACTCTCTAAGCAAGAGTTGGATTCACAGATGAGAATGGTAAATAGTTTTTTTTCAAATCAACTTTTTTTCTTTTAAGTGGGGTGATGTGTCTCAAATGCATTTGTGAATTAAATGAAGACTGGTTTAGCTTCGGATTTCAGGAATATTAACTCGAAAGGGCACTATCGGGTGGTCTGAACTAATGAATAAGGTATGTTAAACTGGTGAAAGTTTTCTTTTTTTTTTTTTTTTTTTTTTCAGATGTTGGTGTGCTCAGTTCCTACTTCATAGCAGTCTCATCTTAAGTGACTGTCTTCCTCTTCCTTGGCTTTTTTTGGTCACTTAAATCATATTGAGCCACTACGTTTTTCACATGGCCTTTCTGTATAATCAAAATTGGCACAAGCTTGAGGGCATGAACTGCATTTTGTGTTTATAAAGAAAATGCGAATCAAGGGAAAGGAGGGAATTGCAAGCAGTAATGTTTTTTTCTAATGAAACTTCTACACAGCTCTGCTGCTGATCTGTCCTTATGTGCATGTCTGACAGAAAATGGAAAACACCTTTCCTTCACCACCTCCCCCATGATAAAAAATAGGGCCTTTTCCCCTGCTGGCCTGCAGCTTTGAGGGGGTGGGAGGGATGGGTGGGGATAGCGACTCATATTTTGCTTATGAAAGGACTGTGATGTTTTTATGGAAGTTTTTAAGAAAACAAAACATTAAATACAAAGTACAAAGGGGCACCAGTCATAAAATACACTGGAATTGTATTTCTGAATCATAAGTCGCATTTTGGACTTGAAACAGACTTTTTATTCCCCCAGGGTTTGTGGCAAGTATTAAAAATGAGTTAAGGACAATGCTGATCCTATAGCAGTTGGAATATTAGAGCGTAGAGATAGTTCTCCTGATCAGATGCTGCAGACAGGCAACTCCCTGCTTGCCCTTCAGCCAGTTGTGCAATGTTCAGGGCTGAAAGTCTGTCAACATAATATTTTTTTTTTTTTTTTTCTTTGGGACACTTGTGGAAGCAGACCATCAAAGCTCCCTAACAGACACTAAAAAGCTGCTAAGATAATGGTTTGGATAAGGATAATTCATTTAATTAACTTCATTTCAGGTTTTGAAGAAAGCACAGTGGAACCGCCCAAACCAGAATATTTGACGTATGTTTTAGTTCATTATATTTAACTGAGTTTTTCTCTCTTGAAAGTGGAAAGAAAGAAATTGCTGTATTTCAGAAAATTAATACCTGGTTTACAGCATATTTAAGATCCTCTACCTTTCCAGCTCAGCTCACAGCAGTAGTTCATACTCAGGCACTTGCTACATTTGTCTGAATTCAGCTTAATGTTCCTGAATCTTTTAAAAGTTACAGAGACTTTCCTGTAGACAGAAATTGTTTTTTTTCAGTGCTGTGCATTTTTAAGTGGACTACTGTGCTGGGCAGATGAAGTAACCCTTCATCTCATTGATTTAATAGTCAAAAGGATGGAGGGAAATACTGTTTTTAAATGCTGCTGTTAGTGTGAACTGCTAGAGCAGTTGTAGTTTCACTTGGTCACCTGCTCCCTTCCCCTGCTGATTTTAAGTTATGCATGGTTTAGATTTAGATTTATGGTAAATATATTTTTCTTTACTAATGTATTGTACCTCTGTCAAATTCCCATGTATCATTCATGTAGAAGGTGGGCAGCTGGTGGAGGCTAGGAAAGGAAATGGAGCACTACCGAGTGCTGGTAACGGTACTTTTAACAATCTAAACTGATCCGTTCATACCCTCCTAAAATACAGAGGTGGGATTCTTGGTGGGACTCGGTGACAGATTTGCCTCCCCTATTAGGTCGGTCTGCTGAAAGGGTGAAGAGCTTTCAGTGGCCTTTCCTCCTTCTAAAACTTCTCATGTTTTGTTAATTGATTCCTACCACAGCCTCTTAGTAGTTGCAGTATCTTCAGGAAGAGGGGTTTTTTTTGGGGTTGGGTTTTTTATTCTATCACAACTCCATTTCAGAAGAGACTTTTCTCTGAGAGACCAAACACCTGCCCCCACATTGACAGCTTTACCAAAGGAGAGCAGCTGTCAAATGAATGAGATTATGTGTATCTATAAAACTACCAATCTTTTTGAGAAATATCAGGAACGAATACCTAGCAGTTACGATTCTGTGACTGCTTTAAGTAGCCATCTTACAGCTATTTATGGTCTTGACTAATGCTAGCAGCATAAAGGGCTGCTTGTTTCTGCTATGAAGTACACTTTGAAAGATTAATATGTGCAGGATGTGTTAATATGATGAAAACAAAAGAGAGCAAGAAAGCATATAAAAGAAACAAGGTAGAACTCCATAGTTTCCATGCCAATCAGAAAATTGACTTAGCTAGAAGGACAATTGGGACATCAAGAAATGGAAGGGGAAATAAGGAATTTTTCTGGCAGAAGAGGGAGATTTCAAAAATCCCAACAAAACAAAAATAGATTATGACACATCAGTTCATATTTTTCCATTGAGGAGATACAGTTCCACCTACTCAAGTTTCTGAAAGAAATTCTGCCAGTCCGATGAGCTGAAATATCAACCTTTGGTTGAATTTCTTGTCATATGTTCTTTTTCTCTATATGTTAGCAGCATATAGGGACTGTGGTGTTTTTTTATAGTGTAAAAAAGACACATTCTTTATTGCAAATACCAGCTAGTTTTCTGGTAGATGCCTTTTATGGCACACTTAGGTTTTAATGCTTCCTTAATAATTTCCTTTGTTGCAGCTTGAAAAGGCAAAGACTGGGCTGCCACTAAGTTTCTAGGCAGTGAGCTGACTTTGAGAGGGGTTTCTTTGCAGGGTTTACAGTGTGAAAGGAGGATGGTATTTCTTGGCCATTTAAGGAGTCTTAACCTCTTTAGACCTTGAATCTATTTTTTCAGAGCTATTCAGAGTATAGATTCCTCATATATATGTTTTCTTATAAAGAAAGTGAGTTCAACTGCAAGTTAAGTGTGGAAAGGCAAAAGAGCTTTACAGACATCTGAGTATCAGAGGGCAAAGTGTTTCATGCCAATAGCATTCTTCAGACTTTAGGTTTATATAGAACTGGATTTAAATGTTAGCAATGGCAAGGAAATGTCCGAGGCTTTACTGAAAAACAGACAAGGGATTTTGCTTTCTTCCTGTTTCCACTTTTTCAGTGTTGCTGAATTTATTGATGTGTGATCTATTATTATTATTATTAAAAAAAAATATTTTTTTTCCTCCCTCTGCCAAGCCCTAGGGGACATAGCTGCCCTGTAACTTTGACTGTCATCATTGCCACTCTGTTATCTCACATGGCTGTATGAGGACTTTAATCTTCTATATAATTGGTGGTGGCAATTGCTGCTAAAGCTGTAAAGGAAAAGGATCTGTTCACCTTCGCGTGAAAATGGATGATTGATGAACTCATGAATGTTTCCTCTCAGCTCTGAACCCAGTAAGTAAGGCAGAGTACCTCAGGCAGTCTAATTTCCTGGCTTGATAATAGACTGGGAAAAGAGCCATTTGTTGTCTTCAGGGTTGTCCATATATGGACAAATCTTTTGCCAGGCTGAGTAAAAACAGTCGTCTTTCAGGAAAGAATAGAATGTTACAGGATTTTGGAAAATGAAAGTTTTATAAGCAGAGGTCTAGCTTAACATAATGGATGGCTGTTTGCTTCAATGCACTTCAAAAGAGCACGGGCTCAGGTTTGTATCCTGAAAACGCGTTAGAGAATTACAGCTATAGATGTTAAGTATGTGTGTGTTTACCCTTACCCTAGTTGTTTGCCAGCCTTTGCTTTGAGAAGGACCGATGCTGATGCTGGTGCAGACTAGACCTGTAGGCTTTCGCTGCCTTTTTATTTTGTTTTGGGTTAAAGACTAGGAAGACATTTAAGGTGAAGTTAAATCTAAGGAAGATTATTTCAGCCTTTGACCATCTGTGGCTCAGTAGTATGCTTGTTTATCGTTGTATGAAGACCTTTAATGGTATTCCTTGATGATTTGGAGGATCAAGCTGATCGTTATCACACAGGAGATCCAAGAACAGCTGGACAGATCTTGAATTGACTGCAGAATTGTGGTGTTACGTTCCAGTCATTCAAAGAAGTTTGGGGTTTATCTGGGGTCCCCTCTGTTTTTACTCAAGGAGACTATGAAATGCAGAGTATGTGTGTGGGGAAGCAGTAAAACAGTTTTATTTCAGACAGAACCTAAAACACCACAAAATGATCTCCTAGCCATTGCTGGAATGCTGTTATCTCCTCGTTTCGTCAGATGACAGACCTGAGGACAGGAAGCAGCAGGGGGTAATAAGTCAAACTGGTGGCTGTAGGTTTATGTTGTATCTGCTAATATAGTTTCAACTGGTTACAATATTTTATATTTAGTACCTTTGTTCCAGGTGCAGTAGGAGAGACCTTGATTTCTGATGAATAGGGACCATAGAGAGAGTCCTTGATTTCTGATAAGGGTCTGTGTGTAGAACTTGTCCCAATGCTAGTGTTGTCAAGCCTGCAGGCACCCTGGTTTGGTCATTGGTTTACTTCTGACTTAGGGGAGATCATGCTGTATACTGAATATCAAAAATCCTCCCTAAAACTGTTACATTGCTCTGGAGGTTCTCTTAGAGTTGTTGTCTTGATAGTCTTGAAGATGATGACATTTTTTGGCACATTAAAGCCCAGAGAAACTTTTTTTTTTTTTCTCCTACGTGTTGTGCTTGAAAGGAGAAGGTATATAAGAGAAAGTAGGCAAGATTTATTTACTTATTTATTTATTTAAAGGTGGTGGGAACAGAGCAGCTGATTTGCTTTAGGCATCACTGAAAATTTCAGCTGAATTTCTTATACAGAAATCAAATACTGTACAGTAGCTTGCTTAGATGTGACAGATGCTTGAAACTGAATGATCTCTCTTTTTTGACAGTAGATAGGAGTCTTCCCAAGAGTAGAAATCCCCTTAAATATTTTTTGTTGTCTTAGAGGTTGGGTCAAAAAAGGTTATAAAAATATCTTTGGCTACTGACAGTATTGGAAGTTTCGAGAGGGGGAGGAAGGAATGGATCTAGGGGAAGAGAGCAGCAGGCATCTTGTCTTGGAGGCCAGGGTGTTTAAGTGGTATAAAGGAACAGTGCCCAGATTAACTGCATTGCTGGGCAGGACATGAAATAATGCAGTTTCCATAGTCTGTCTGTAAAAGTGTGGGATTATGTAAGTTTCACTCTCTTCAATCAACAGGAGATTGATGTGGGTCAAACTCGCCATTTCTGGCCTAAATTTTTAACCTTGAGTTTTTTCCATGCTGTGGGGTAAGTGCTTTGCTTCTTTAAGGATTTTATATGTTATTCTGAGCAAGAATGACTTTTGATTTGTGTTTTGTGTTCATTTTTTTTTTTTAATTGAAAAAAGAAACAGTTTGTTTCTGTTTTGCCTTTTAAACTTAGCAGTGAGTGTTTCAGTGTCCTGGTCATTTTACAGTGCTTTCCTCTTACAGAGCCGACTTAGAACCCTTGCACGGATCTTCAGCTGTGAAAACTATTATTGCATTTTCCTTGTATTTCTTATTAATTAAGCTAGTTTAAGCTTTTCATATTTTTACCAGTACAGTTTTTGCTGAAAGCAAAAGTCAGTGCTGCAAAATAGTTTCTTATTAGTACCACCTGCTTTCAGAAACACCTAATCACCTATTGAAAAGAAAATTCATATCTGCTCATAGTTCCATAGTGAACATTGGACCACTTTTTCACCAGGCAAAAAGCTGGGGTTAGGTTAGGGTCAGCTAACAAAAACCAACTGAGCCAGATAAAATTAAATATTTTTCTTCTTCTTTACACAAATCTGTTTGTTGCAGATGAAGTTTACAGTAATAGTTTCATTTTTCAAGGAGAATGAATATGAAAACATACATGAATAAAAATAAGGTCTATGTTTGAATGAAAATAAGGTGTATGTATGTTCTATTTTTACATTCCACTGTTTTTTTTAAATGTATATGTTATGCTTTTCTTCATACATTGTACTAATAATTAGTTTGCATTAAGTAGATCAATTAAACGGTGTATTAACCATTATTGAGGAATAGCTTGGCTGCGTTCAACGTCCACCCAAGCTCTGCAGTAAGTTTATTTAGCTTTAAATTGAAGGTTTTGTGACATGTTAGTGAGAAGCACTTTGTTAAAAATAGTATAATAGTATTTTAGATTTTTTTTTTCTAATGAAAAAAGTAGCCGTATGAATTATCTGCATCTGTCCTATATATATTTTCTCACTTTTTCTTATGTTTTCTGCATTGCGTGTAGTACTTTCCAAGATCCATTTTCATTTTCTCCCTGGCAGCTTTACTCTCTGGAGTCCTTCTCCCCTTGTATTTTGTAAGATCACTTTTTGAACATCTTTCTTCTGATCACCTCCTAGCTCAAGTGTAATACCATACCCTGACTGAACTTGCACAAGGTTTTTGATTATCCGGATAGCTTGAGACCTTTTTCCTTTCCAGGCTGACTCCTCCTCTTCCTCATCTGTTCTTTCAGCATCACTGCTGTACTGCAGGGCTGCGTGCGCGGGTCTGCTGGAGCCTCAGTTTTGGTTTGAAACAATGAGGGTTAGACCGTTGTGCAGATTGGTAGGAAGCCTATGCGAGAGATCACCCTCAGTGTCTACTCTCTTAGAGCTAGTTTAAGGAGAAAAGGAACAAAGCGGGAATGTTGCTGAGGCACACCATTTCAGGCCATGGGCTGAGCGAGAAGGGGTAAGGGTTGGGCCATGGAGGAAGCGGTTTCAGCCCAGGACCATCAGAGAGAAGGGCAGGGATTTGGGGCAGATTTATACGGTCAGGTTATGAAGAAGCGCTGACCATTTTCTCCTCTTAAAGGCTCAGTTCTGCCTGTTTTATGGTGACAGGGAACTAGATTGCCCATTGCTGAAGCCTCTGTCTGCTGAATTGCTCTTCCTTGGCTGACATCAAGGTTTAACATCAAGTGAAGTGTGACTGGGAGCATGTCCACAGTAGCGTGTTCAGGTCAGAAGTGTGCTTTTGGGGTCACTGTCCTAATTGTTCTCATTAATCCTTGGTTTGCATCAGAAAATGGTCCAACAGAGCATCCATCCAGTAACTGGATTCTTTCCAGACTAAACAAAACTGGGATATGAGCTACAGCATTCTACCTAATGGAGTGGGTTTGGTGGATAGGACCAGATTAGATCTAGTTTGAAATAAACCCCATCAAACCATTAAAAGTGTGAATGCTGGGTCTTTGTAATCACCCGCTTTGGTCTGGAAAGCCACTCCTGGGCAGGCTGTGCTAATGGAGGCACAGATCTGATCTGCAGCTCACTTTGCTTTGGAAATTCTGCAGTGTCACAGGAATCCCTTACAGTGGTGGTGGTGGCAGAAGGGACGACCCAAGGTGTATGTCGTGCGTCGACTGACGTTTTGCTTGCACCTAAGTGTCTGAAAAATTACTTCTGAAGACCAGGGTCTGCTGAAAGAGCTTTGGCAAAGCATGGTGGAAATAGTGTAGAATATTGCTTTAAGAATATTTTATCAACCATTGAAAGGAAATGGGGTGGATGTGGATGAAGGATCACTTTACTATGGGCCTGTTCAATCTGTTCATGATTAATGTGTTTGTAAAACATAGCTAAGGCTTTTATATTACACTGTTTTGAGATGCTATCTTGGGTTTTGGTGATTTATTAATGTTATAAATTTGATCCTGCAGAACTGAGCCTACTTGCAAAGAAAATCAGAATTTTTATTTTGCCGAGAACAGCATTATGCGCTGTGTCAGATGTAGTTATGGAAAGTTTGAATAAGTGTGGTTATGAAATGCCACGACTCTGAAATAGGAAGTAAAAAAAAAAATAAAAAAAGAAAATCCAATATACTTTCAAAACAAAAATGATGAGAGGGGAATGTTACATTCTTCCCCATGCTGAAATAATGGTGTGCTACTCAATGTTCTTTCTGGTTTATACCTAATTTTGTAGACTGAACTACTAATACTTTGTTGCATGTTCTTTTTGTATTTATATCAATATTGACTCTGATAGAAGAGTCCTAATTTAAACCATATAATGAGTTTTCTTCACAAAATTTGTGAATGTTGGGTTTTTTTCTTTTTTTCCTTGTTCTTCTGTATCTAGGCAAGTGCATTTTTTCCTAGCCTTGTAATGGCTAATGGACAAATTTATGCCCCCTTTTCTGACTATCTAACCTAGTTAAAAATAAAATAGCCTTAAACAGAAAGTTCTGAAGAATACACATGTTCATGAACTGTGAGATTCCGATTCTGAGCTGCTACATCTCACATACAGAATAATTCCAATGGGCTTATTCTCTGTTTCCAGTGGTATAATTTAATTTTGAATAGATCTTTTCTGTTAATCTTCAGACTGTTGTTTTTCTGTATAAATAAGGTTCGCTTTCCATTCTCTTATCTTTGTTTTAGTGTCATTTCTGGCCAGGTAAGCTAAATGAGAATCATCCAAAGCTTCCCTGGTTCTTAAAGCAGCTATTGGAAGAGAGTGCGTGTGGTGTTTGAGGTGGTGTGTGGCTGGATCACATACCAGGAGCTACTGCTTTCGTGTTCCCAAGCAGAAAAGGAAAAGGCCAATTTTGAGCTTCAAACTTGACTTCCCATTTGGCAGTGCACAGTGTCACTGGCAGGCCATAGGAACACCCATATTTGCAAAAATAAGTAAAAGTAAACATTGTGTCCTCTGCTGGGGGTGATGCTGATACCATTTTAATTAGATTCCTGTTTGTGTTAAGACCAGTCTGGTTTGATGTCTTATGCTGTTGATCAGTGTAACATTATAAGTCTAACAGGAATTTATATTTGCTGTCAAGAAAGTGCATGTTTCGGCAGTGAAGCACAGAACCAATACTGTAGTAAGCACGAGCTGTTCCTTTCTCTCTGTGAAGTTTATAGTGAAGCTTTCCCTGACTCCTGGGAGCTGGGGCGAATCCCTTAATGGCTCCTTCCAGGTGAGATGCACTGGGACCATTCTTACCTCTCTTTGCATGGCACGGGGAGATGTTCGTGAGATGGTGCTGGCTACCTTGCTGTGATTTAATAATTTGTGTTTTGATGAGAAGCCTTCTTGTTACATTTGCTGGAATACCAAATAAGACAATAAAAAAATCATGCGTGTGTTGTAATTGATTCTACCTCTAAATACTGTTTTTCTCTCCTGTTCTTAGGAAACCACCGTTTTTACCTTCAGCAGGTGCAGCATGTTCTCCTAATGCTGATGATTTATGTAACCATGGTCACAGTTATTTGCAAGGGTTTTATTGACTGATAACAAATCACTATTCTGTCTTGCAATTTTATGTATTTCATTGCTAACACTATAATAATCTCTAGCGCAAGCACTGCACTGACAGAAATATACTAAAGTTTGGTGTTATCTCACTTTTTCTTGAGTAATTCAGTAGAACATTCAGGAAGTATCACATACACTGACATTTATATCAAGTGTTCGGTGCTGGTAACATTAGGGAATGTGTGTGTGTCGGGTGTTTGTTGTTGTTTTCTTTTGTTCTTTTAAGCCAAGCATTGTCAATGCTGCTGTGGTAACATTAGCGGTTTATTAGTTGTTTTTGATATCCAAAGATTCTGATGTGTAGTTGCTTTAGGAAGTAAATTGTACAAACTCTTGTGTGATAAAAGCTGTACCTACACTGGTCTCAGTTAAGTTATCCAAGATTGCCTTTGACTCCCACAATATACGCTAACTAGCTAGGCATTTTTGAATTTTAGTAGTGCCGTGTAGCTCATACAGAGGATGCTGGCAGCAGTGTTTTAACCAGAGATCAGGTGATTTTATTACTTGCTCTTTTGCGTAATGATACTTACATTGGTACTGTGTTGGTACTTTTTATTACAGTTCTTTGCTGTTTGCATACATTGAAAGCATGTAAAAAGTACAGGTATGGCATTTGTCACAGACGTGGTTTATTGCACAAGGTTCTAGGCTGTTAGCTGGAAAAATAGCAGAGTGGAGTTCATGAGTGTGCTCCTGTGAAGCAATGAATGTGATGCAATACGAAGTGGTCATACTTGTGCACGTAACAGACATAAACCATGCAGAGTTTGTGACTGACTTTACATGCTCTCTTGACATGAATTGAACCATCAACCTACCTGTTTCTGTTTTCTTTATAGTCACGTGTAAGATTTGTGCACTATAGACGTATGTTGAATGCTACCTCCAAGGTGTGGATTTTGTGGTTTGGAAAAACCAGCACTGTAAGAATCTGTTTCTGAGAATGGTGTTCCCAGTTGTCATAATTGCGACAGTTCTTGTGAATTGCCTTTTTTGTTTTTCCGAAAAGTTATGGTGGTGATGAAGGAGTCTGGCTGGGCATGTGTTCTTCAATTTCCTCATCCAGGTTTGTCAGCATTATATTTTGTACACACCAACATATAAAATATGTGTGTTTGATCTTGGTTAATGTCTGTTTCTTTAGAGCCCATGTTTTATTCGGTAATCTTAAGCCATTCCTGAGGCAAAGCAGTTCTTGCTGTCAACTGTGGAAGATAGAGCTGCTAGGCTGCACTTGACCATTATCACAAAAATAAATGTAAGCACAGAATAAATGTTCTTGCTCTGCAAGCTATTATAAAAGAATAGTCACTGAAATGTTAGGTTACTATCTAAGCCTCTTTCCCACCATAAGACTGTTTTTAATTGTGGGGCTGAAGGGTTGGGAAGGGGGTGAGAGGGAGATTAAGTTACCTGAAGATGATAGATACTTAATTCAGTCTGACTTCAGGTCTTGTCTTTTTCGCACATGCTGATTTTGAAGCAGATTGACTATTGTAAGGAGTTTGCAGGAATGATGCTGTAATAAATACATACATAAATCATTATAGTATAATGATATTTAACTTGTACTGTAGTCTTGGTGATTTATATGTTTTGTTTATTTATATACTTTGTGTACTTTTGAATTCTGAAAGGATATAAAGCTCAGGTGCCCGCCCTCCTAACAAGATCTGAAAGCTTCACCCAGGATAGCATGCTTGCATTTAGATGATGTTTCTTCTGGTAGAAATTTGGAAGCATACAGCTATAAACTTTTCAGACAGAAGGAGGATTGCTGTGTTTAACAGTGCTGTATATAACATCAGTACTACATCTAAAGAAAATAATTTTAAAAGGCAACGGAATATACGGGAACTGTTTATGACACCTGATTGATTTGCATTTATGTTGAAATCTTAATTTTTCTTTCCTTTAAGGTAGAATCATAGAATGGTTTAGGTTGGAAGGGTCCCATCTAATTCTAGTTCCAAGCTCCCTGCCATCTAGTTCCAACCCCCTTGCCGTTTATTTCCAGTGTCATCTAGTTCCAACCCCAGTACCATGGGCAGGGACACCTTCCACTAGAGCAGGTTGCTCAAAGCCCCATCCCTCCTGGCCTTGAACACTGCCAGGGATGGGGCACCCACAGCCTCTCTGGGCAACCTGTTCCAGTGCCTTATCATCCTCCCAGTAAAGAATTTTTCCCTAATATCTAATATACATCTATCCTCTTTCAGTTTAAAAGCATTATCCATCATCCTATCACTACACTCCCTGTTATAGAGTCCCTCCCCATCTTTCCTGTAGGCCCCCTTTAAGAACTGGAATGTAGTTTAAAAAAAAAAAATCAAGAGAAAGTAATAATTCCACATCCCTTGCATTGTTTAACTGTTGCATGGTAGGTGTTGAGATCACAGTTTCATAGAGATTAATAAGCATGCACAGTTGTCTCCACAAGAAATGTGTACTTTGTGTGCCCACTAAGAGAGTCCTTAGGATAGTGTAGTATATGCTCATGTAATTAATTATGATAATGATACCACATAGGCACAGGAAAATGGGGTTAGGTTTGAATGATGAGCCTGAAGTTGGTGTATTCTAACTTCTGAATTCTGGCACTGCACAAGTGAGAAATAGTGGTTTTGTCTTAAAGTTCGCTTTAAAAAACAAAACAAAACTGAAGAATTAGCAAAATTTAATTACATTCCCATTGTAACGAATACTCAGATATCCATCTTGTAAAATGAGGCCTTTTAAATTAGCAGCATGTGGCATTGTTTGTTAACAAACGTAACGTGAAGCCTCAACCCGAGCAAGTGTGAGGGGAAGCTGAGCAAAACATTATAAAGCAAGGATTTCAAAGAGAACATGTTTTACCATGCTGTGAGGCTAAATAATATGCTTATAAAATGCAGAGCTACCAATTTTACCGTGATTTCTGTGGAGCTGGATGATTTTCCTGAGACTGACCATGCTTCAAGAACATACTTAATGCAGGTGGAACATCAAGTAGCTTCTGGGACAGGTGTCAAAGTTCTGAGCATAGTCAATGAAGAATATCCATTGCTTGCTGTTTAACCGTATTTGGTGAAGTCTTTATGCATAGCTACGTATCACTCTGACTTCTGTTGTAATCCTTTTTCCTATTTTTAACCCCATCAGACACTAGAACTAATTAGACAAATGTGCAAATGAGTAGAGTTTACTGAATGTGGGCAAGTCTGTACATTTTCTATCACTGTTTTCGGAAATAATTCTTTGCTGTTTTTGTGTTCAGTGTAAGTTCCACTGAATTAAAAGCAGTCACAGAAGACTTTTATTTAAAACCTGTGATTTATGAAGTGATGATTTTAAAGAATAGTGTTGGACAGTCTTAACTATAAACACAGAGACTGTTATCCAGTCATCCATTTTGGAAAATTTATTAACTGTAGATTTTATTTTTACTTTGATAAGTTGCCTAATGATTCAGCAGTAATTATAGTAATAATAATTAGGTGTGATGCCTGCTTGTGTTCATTAAGCTCTGTAAAGACAAATACCAGTAAGAAAAGAAAAAAAGCTGGACAGCAGTTAGACCACTGAGACCCTGTGCTTTGATGTTTTAGGGCAGTCTGACAAATACTTCAAGCCAGCATATGCCAACACTGCTGCTGAAGAGTTGGTGCTGGCATTTCTGAGATCTGCTTGCCAGCTCAAGGGAGGGCAAGGCAAAACATTTCCCCAAGGAGGGAGTGTGTTGGTGTGTCTAAGAGCAGCAGGGAAGACTTTGTGGGGAGAGGAGTGAATAGTTGAGAGGAGAGGAAGGGGTGCTCCAGAGATGCTGACATATGCCAGATCACATTATCTGTCGAGCTAGCCTCAGACTGGGCAAAGTTAGGCTTGGTTGGATCGTGAGTGAGAAAACAAGTGATTAAGTAGCCCCATGACACTGAGCAGTGGGATTAATAAAGCTTTTTTCCTCTGGTTTTGTCTGGTGGCTGGTCCCTCTCTGTAGATGCCCTTGTATGTTGTAAGGATTTAGCCGATGCTGCAGGCTTTTTCTCAGTGGAGGCACAGATACACCCTCTTTTCTACCAGGCTGGTTATTAATACAAGTATTCTATAGTGATCTCCAACAGATTAAATCTCTGAAAGAGATGAGTATTTTTAGTGAATGAATTTAGCAAATGAACAGAACTTAATATTTTCTCACATACTTGTGCATGTTTCCACATATATTGATTATCGAATTTGCTCGTTCCTTTTGGAAATCATGCAAAAACTAAAGTTGTTTCATGTGGAGCTGAATTACATGTTCTGAACTTCATATCTCTCTCTAGAGGTACCTCTTCCCCACTGGAATGCTTTTGGCCTGTGTCTCCAAATATTCTTCTTCCCATGGTCCCCAGCAGCCTCATGGGGAAGATGTGACATGACTGAGGGTGTGGGTTGACTGGCTACCAGTGTGCTGATGGACTAAACCCTGGCCAGGCAAGAGAAAATCTGAAGCTTTTTTAGCCACAGGCATGCCAGTTTATCCAGTTGCCTGTGGCCATAAAACTTTCAGGAACATAGTTATCCTTGGATAACTGTTGTCCTGTGTTGGTTATAGTTGAAATTGGCTCATAAGCCCAGAAGTTATTAAGGGACAAAAGCAGAGAGGCTGCTGATCTGGCCAGTCAGACGGGAGCTGGGCTGAAGGTGTGAATGCTGTGGAGCCTGGGTGTTTTCCCCTCTAGACTCCTGCAGGGGCTCCGACTTGCACAGGATGTTTCCAGACTTGCATAAGTCTAATGGGGTGAATACAGAGTTGATTCTTTTTTTCTTGCCTCCGCTTTCCACTCCTGTGTTGTGGCGTTTGTATCCCTGATCTCAAGTTGCAGGGCAGCGTGTAGTCACTGCCTTCCTGCCTGAGAAGGCGGCGTGCCAAACTCTGCAGGTCAACAGACTGACTATTCCTGTGATGTGGTGTGGATGTGAGTGTGTTGCAGTATAACCAGTACAAAATGCACTTACCCTCCCCTGGTGTGTGACCCAGTGGAGTCCCTAGAGAAGTGCCTGGCATGTGACTCTGTGAGGACTTGTATAACACGTGAGCAAATGGACTGGAATTCTGTTAGCTTGAGAGCCGAGTCTGTCTGCAATCTTGTTTTCATTTGCCATCTACACTATTGTTTCAGTTCTTTTTGTGTTGGAGACAAAGTGCTCTTTCAGGCAAAAGCTGTGGTGATATGCAATGTTTCCCAATATATTGATGAAGAACAGGAATTGCAGTGCTCAGAAGTAATGCAACGAACTGCCTAGGAGTCTAACCCTTTCCAGGATGGTACGTGGTGATAACCACAGAGATGGGGCAGTGGAGGGGGTGTGCATTGCCGGCAAGGAGATGTGGAAAAGAGGGTGAGTACTGTGATGAGAAGTGGATTTGTAGGGGAAAACAGTCTGTGCCAAGGATTCAACACTGATCCTACGTGTTGTGGTGAGGTATACTTCAGCCTGGCTCTCCTTCAGTTCTGTGCATTATAATAGCCTTGGAGTTCCTGGAGTGCATCTTCTCGTGTAGCTCAGTCTATAGGGAAGCCTCTATGCCTGTGCTCCAAGACTGCTTCCCCATGGGAACTGAGGTGCGGTGAGTGGGAGAAATGGGGAGATTCACTTCAGAAGCAAACTTCTGAGCCTGTGGTGTGTGAATAGCATGCTAGCATGGATATGCACCCCGTAGAGTGCCTCTGGCAGTGCTGTTAACATGCTCAAAGAGCACTTCGGATACCCCTGGAATCTTCTAGTCATGCTTTCCTTCAGGTTCCCCTCCCTCCAGCACCTGCGATGGGCTGCTGGGGTGGTGGCGCTGGGCCGTCCCGTGTGGGCGAGCCTTAGGCCGCAGCCATTTGGCGAAGGCCCACAGCGAAAGCTTCCGGAGCGCGGTGGTGGGTTGAAGGCCAGCGGCACGGTGTGCCGGTGTTGCCTGTCAGCAGGCAAGGGGCCGGCTGCCCGCTGCTGTTCCACCCCGTCCTTTGTCCTCGCTGCGGGCCGAGCGTGGCACCAGCCGTGGCGGGGCGAGCACCATGTATGTCCTCGACCCCTGATCCACCGAGGTGGCGTAAAGCAGCGTGTCAGAGGGGACCGAAAAGTGACGCTTGGACCCATGGGCAAGATGACAAAAAAAAAAAAGGAAGGAGAAAGGGTGAGGAAAATTGCTTGGGAGGTAGGGCTTGTGAGCAGCACTAAATGGGCAGGGCTGGCGTGTTGAGGGAAAAATGAAGAAAATGAGTGCTGAGGTGGGGGGAAGGCTTTGACATGTCAATTTCAGGCTGTTTTTTTTGCTTTATATGCATTTGTTGCCTGAGTGGGCAGGTGTAACTGTATTTGAAATTCTTTCAGCAGTTTGTTTGGTTGGTTTGTTGGCTTTAAAATTAACACATCTGCCACTGATGAGAAGAGGCTACAAAAGCCTATTAGCTGAAATAAATGCACGCTGTCTGTCTGCATTTTCTTTCCAGACTCTTCTCTAGGTCCTAATTTACTTCTGTGAGTTTAAAAGCAGTTTTTTCACTTCTCATTTAAAGTCTTTTCTTTCTTAAAAAAAAAAAAAAAGTAATATTTTTTTTAAAAAGTTCCAAAAGTAGCTGTGAAGTAGCCAAAGATTAGTGTCAGCGGTGGTTAGCCCTCAGCAGCAAAGTCAGTGGACACATCCCAAACTATAAGCATTGCAACGGCTGACAGGTTTTGGCAGGTATTTGCATACTAGCAGAAGAGACAAAGACAAAAGCAGGGCCAAGTCAGGTGCGATGGGGAGAAGGCTAATGAAAGGGAAAGAAAATAACGTAGAGCCAGCCAGATCTTGGTGGATGGAAAGGTCGGTCTTCCATGTGAGGAGAAAAGAGCTATTGCTGAGTAACTCCGTTCATGGCTTCAGCCTCTCCTAGAGAAAGGTTAGCTAGCTTTATGGGGAGAGGGAAGGTGTTAGCTCCTTTTGGGGGGAGAAAGGTAGATCTGGTCAGCTGAATGGGATGAATTATCCGCTTTTCTAGGATTAAGAATTTTGGCAGTGCTTGTGGAGACTGTGGGACTTAAAGTGAGAAACCTTTGCTAACAAGCATGCCCCACTGATTTGTTTGTGACTGACAGATTTTTTTTGTTTTTTTGGCTGAAGAGGGTTCAGTTCTTGCTGTTTGCAGGAGGCAGTTCAATGGCTTTGGAATTTATAAATTTTTCTCTTTCAATTTCTACAAGGTTAGCGAAAGGTGCATTTTAAAATTTGCTGTTCAAGGTTTGCTTGTTCCAGTTTTTCCACTTCAACTTTAAAAAATGTGAGAGGCAAATAAACACAGCAAAAGAGAAAGCCTTCAAAGTTTGTCATTCCAAAAGACATTTCTGTCCCTGCACCCTTCTGTTCCCCCTCTGCACAAGATGTGTCTTGCCTACTCACTCGACTGACCTGTCACTTCCATCGCTGACAATTGTCTAGTTTTGTGTGGAGATTAATGAATAACTTGTTATTCTGTGAAACCTGAAAATCTTGGAGATGCAAAAGACAGTATCAGCTTGTAGTCATGCAGCTTTTGAACACAGAAAGCCTGGTAATGCTGAAGAGAAAAGGTCTCCAACTAAACTGGTTTGGCCAGTGCGTGGCTTGCTTGCTTCTGGGTCTGTAAGGGAGCAGGAGCTTAGCATAATATTAAAGGCTAGTGTGCGGCTGAATATTGAAATCGCTAAGATGAAAACCGAGGTCTCAGTCCATTAGTTAAGAAGCTTTTGTCTGACTTTGCATGTAAGCATGTTTTGTTTTCTGAACGACTTGCTTGTTCTCAGCTAACCTGTATGCTTCATCTGTGGGAGCTCTTCCTCGCTCCTCCGCAGGAAGTGGGCTCTGGTTGTTGGGTGGTACCTAGCCTATGCTATGTACAATGCATGTATGTGTATGTCAAGAACCACAGGGAAAACGCCTGTTTATACTGTCTCTGTGGTTAAAACACTTCTGTGTGTTCAGTGAATTTGAATGAGCTATGTTGACATCTCCAATTAGATAGTTGGTCATTAGCAAGTGCTTCTACTTTGTAGGAAAGTTTACTATGCTGTACAATGCAGGAATGGTAGAAAAATGCAAGGAGATAGGTATTCTGAAGTTAAAGCCAGAATAACAGGAAAGAAAATACGGAGGAGGAAGGACAAGCAGTAGAGGGCTGCAGAGCTCAGGGAGCTTGATTATGTTTTTGGAGAGAAACTTGTTGAAAGGAAAGGAAGAAATTAGGATGTGTGACGTTGGTAATCCAAACAGAAATAGTTAATAAGAGTTGGAGGAATGGAAGGTTAGGGTTTTTTTTGGCGAGGATTCTCATCTGAAACTAATATATGAGAGTAAAACCAACAATGAATATCAGTGAAATGGTAAACATTAAATAGTCATTTCCCATAAGTTCTGGGGCTCTGTTGAAGGTACTTCATGTGACAGCATTTGTTAAATAAAAATAATTCCAGTTTGGGATGTTTAAATCAGGCAGCGCTTTGGCTGTTTGCTCATCAAAATGCAGCATTTTCTTATGTTTATGGTTACACCTGTTACATGCAGCTGGCAAATACACAGTGTAGAAACTTATGGGTCTCAATTGTTTCAAGTAAATGTCTTTGAAATAAATAATACTTTCTCGGTTTTGATTTTTTTGGCACTGACAGAATGATAGATGGGAGCAGTAACTTAGTGGATATCTTCAGTTATAATTCATGATCTTTTTTTTCAAAAGCTAATTAGTATAGAGTATCCACAGTAAGTAGGCCTTGCCAGATTGGATGCAAATTAGGTGAGAATCATGGATAACTTTTCAAAGGCAGAATGAGAAATATTATTTTTCTGAAGATCAGGGAAAAAAAAAAAAAAAAAGCTTTTAATTTGTATGTCTCAAATCTCAGGCAGGCCTGACCCTGCCTTTTGGCCAAAGAAGTCTGATGAGGGCAGGACCAGATGAGTAATGTTTCTGGTGGTTCAAATCCCTGGCGACCCATTCTGAGCAGCTGCAGTTCCTAGTTATTGGAAAACTCAGGTTTTGACTAAGACAACAGCTGGGGTCTGGCAGGTTAGTAATAATAAAACAAATTAGCATTATCAGCTTGACAATCGCAACAGCTTTAAATGTTGACTAAGAAATTTTAAATTCCTTATTCCAGCTTTGCTTCTCAGCTAAAAGCAGAAAAAATTGGCAGTAAAATAAATTCTCTGAATACAATTCACTCTTCATTGTGTGGTGTTCAGGAGTAGCACAGTAGAATTAATTGGTACTTTTTATATTAGAGCAAGGAAGCAAATTTTTTTTTTTTCCCCCTAGGTTTGTCCAATCCACGGAGTTTTGTTTCTTTTGAAAGTCTTGCTCCCAGAGTAATGTTATATGTTTTATAGAGATGCCTCCTGGGGGCGGGCTCTACTACACTCCCAAGGTAGATGATAGAATATAAGGCAAACCCAGCTGTGAAAATAAGACCCCAGCTTATTATTTTAAAACTGATCTAATCCAAAATGTCTGATAATTGAGGAAATTATGTAGCATTCTTTTTCACCAATTTATTGATTGCAGATATTGTTCTGATTAAAAATGAATGCTGCTGGTGTTTTGGTTTGTAATACTATATTTAATAAACTTCTAGCATCAGTATCAAATATATGAGAAAGCAAATTATGGATATGGGAAAGTGTGTAGACAAGGTGATATTTCACAGGCCAGATGAAAAATAAATGCCAATACTTTTGGATGTTATGCCTGAGGTTTTGTAATATTTTCATTTGCTTAACTTCTGCGTGTACACATTCAAAAGCAGAACGGAAAGTTTATTTTAAAAAAAGAAAAAAAAAAAACCAAACCCCTTGTGGGAACATTTCCAAGCCTGAAAATATTGTTTTTTAAGATTATACTTAAAAAAATATAATTTAGTTCCTGCCTGCAGTATAGGTATAATTCCATCTGTTACCGGGATGCTGGAAGGACTGCACCCAACTTTAAGACTGGATGTCCCATTTCTGTGTGTAATCTACTGCGAAGAACTGTGGTGACTGTTGGACTGGAAAGCTGAGCAGGAGAACGTGTCTAATCTTAAAGCCTTCTGCTTTTGAGTAATACTCTGTTTATCTTCTATGTTTCATGTGAGTTTTTCAGCCCTGGTCATATTCTCGTTCTTGCTGAGCTATCAGAAGTGATGTGACTGCTGTGAGCAGTGTAATGGCTCTACTACTACTGCTACAGCAACAGCTATCCTCATGGCTCCGAAAAGCATTGTGGGCGTCACGTAGCTGCGAGAGGAAAAAATGACCTAGGGTCCATTGACAAACCAGCACCAAGAAGAGAATAGCTTGCACCACTTTATATTAGGAGGTAATGGATAGGTGGGGAGGAAGAAGATAGGTGCCCTTCATATATGTTTTTAGTTTTTCTGGTTATACGGTGATAATTGTATAAATGCTTCTAGACATTGCCACTAAGATTACACATCAAATTATGTGCTCAGTGGCAGTTTGTCACTGCCAGGGGCACTACTGCACATCTAATCTGATGCAAGGTTAGAAGTAGTGCTTTCTTTACTAACAGATGCATCTGTGTAAGTTTTTGAAATTTTAGTATTATACATTCTGCAGTTTATAACCAAAAAAATTTGTAGTGCTATTACATAGAAACAGAATGTCAGACAGTTTTCCTAAGCCTTACTAATAAGAGTATTAATACATGGTCTTTGTAAGCTTATGTTTTACTTGGAGTGCATTTACTGCTGTTGAATCTACAGCTGGAGAGGAGTAACTACAAGCATTTGTACTTGGGCTTTTTTGGTTATCCAGAGTTACTGCGCTAGACGTACATACGAAAGTCCTTCCTTGTTTTCTTTTCTCTGTTGGGTTGGTTATTTGCAATTCTGTCTTTTTGTGATATTTTGGACAGCATCTTAACCACTTTCCACAGAGAACTACTTTGAAGCTTAAATGATATATACGTTTATGAAAACTAAATTGGCAGACTTAATTCAGTGCTTGTTAGAGAGGAAGACTGATCTACTAGAGCCTCAGCTGCTTCTCTCTAGCTGGAGCTTGTCTAACGTTTCTCAGGATTCCCAACTTAGTTTGTCAGTGTGCTCTAGAACGGTCTTGAAACGGGCTTCAGAGATCCCATGACACTTTCTGTGGGTGCTGATAATTGCACAGTAACACCTGTGTGACTGTATTATGGTATTTAATTTTCCTTCATGGTTTCAGCCTCCGTTCAGTGATACTTTCATGCAAACAGTTCATTGAAGGACTGATGCCACGATTCACTCCCCCAGCATTGCATCATGAAATTGATTACAGATGACCACAGGCAAAATACTGACCAAAATTGTCCATAATCTCATAGCAGCCCCACAGAGGCAGACCCTGCATCTCCAGAGCACCAAAATTAACTCTGAATCCATACTTGGATCATTCATAGGCAGCTCATTGCAAGATCGGTTGTAAATTGTGACTGTGTGACACTTTGAATTTACTTACAGCTTTTGAGCAAAGGGCAGGGAAAGAACAAGGACTGTTGTTTATATACTGAAGCTGAGATAGGTATAGATGCTTTCATATGAACCTGCTGAATATATTGCTGTTTTATGGTATGTATGTAGGAACCATTAGCAACAGGTACTGCTAAGGTTGATATTAAAGAAAATAGAAACAAAGGAATAGAATAGTTTCTGTTGTTGGAGAAATATTGGTTAGGCCAAAGAAATTTAAGTAAAACATAAATCCAGTTGATTATCAGTTCGCAGTTAAAATGTTAATCTCAAGAGTTTATAACAGATGTGTCATATTAGACAAATGTTGCTTCTTTTCAGTCACCAAGTGTACAAACTAGCAGATTAGTAACAGTCTTTGGTATTCATGTATTTAAAAAAACCAAAAACAAAAACAAAAAGCAAAGCTAATACCCAGACAATTACAGCTGCTCAAAATAAAAATGATACTGATGTTATGAATTCTGCAAGCCATATAAGTAGTGAAGAGGGAAAACACTTTCCATATTTTTAATAATGTTTTTATATAAAGTGTTCTTAAATAACTTAACATTTGAGGAATTTGGGCAGTTCTGATTCCTGTCTTTCATTATTATTATCCATATCTATTAAATGTTTGGGTCTGGTTAGCTTTTAATAATTATATGAGAAGATAACCTTAAATAAGATAAAAATATGTATTTTAAAAGTCTTTACTTAGTATCTAAGGAGTCTAAATCAAGCATGCAGCTTTTTTGACAGCAGTAATCTGTACTGTAACACAGAAGCAGTTGATCACAGCTTACTTATCAAAATAGTCAAGGTTTAAAAGGCTAATGATTATAAATAAAATAAATTAAAAAAAAGAGAAGCAGCGAATTCCTGGCAGTAAAATAATTCAACTAACTTTAACCTTCTAAGTATGATAGGGATTTTTGTATCCTGACTCAGTAACAGCTTATTGGATCATTCTGACTGAAAAAACAAGACTCAGTCTGCTTTGCTTTTACATTCTTGCTTGGTTGATTGACTAATGGAATTATTCACCATAGATTAATCACGGTATTCAACAGCCACTCCTCCATGTGAAAGAGTTCCAAGAAAAAATCCTAAAAATAAGTGAATGGCAGTAAAGATCATAACTGTCTCTTGGGTTTTTTTTTATACACATGTTTTTCTGGTTAAGTTCGTTACTGTAGTCTTTTAGCACAAAGGGCATATTACAGGTGGGAAATTGAGAGACCCATACTGTGAAATGTAGCCACAAATTTTACATTTCTTTGTGCTAGAATGTCTCTCCTGAAAATTGTGGGCTTTTTAAAATCGCTTTCATAACACAGAGTGAACCTAAATGAAAAACAAACTGGCCCTTCTGACAATCTGGCTGAAGAAGTCTCTGACGGATACCAGAACGTGACATCTGGAATTGCTGGTTCCTACTGAGTGGTTTGGCCTTTAGAACTTCCTCAAAATCTCATGGGAAAATGATGTCAGAAGTGGAAACAAAATTTTGTTCTCTAGAGCAAATCTATTTTTATTAAGAAAAATGTTATAATTAAGGCTTCATCATGGTTTCCACTCAAAGTTCCTGGTTTAAATGCTCATTGCCCTCTAAAATTCAATTCTCTTTAGGTAGCAATTCCCAGGCTTTTCTTCTAGCTCTGAATGGTTCTTTTGGGAATTTGCATTGATACAGTTTTCTAAGGGAGAGGAGAGACAGGGAATGATGGCAATGACCTTTTTATTTATTTATTTATTTATTTATTTTTTAATTAAAGCAAAAGTTTGAGTCATATGTTGAAGCTAGTACTTACTAAGGAGATACCTGTTGAAGTGCTTCATGTTTTGATTTGACTACTATACAAAGTTTGAAAGCAGTATGTATGTACAGGATTCACTTTGAAGCACTATTAAGTACACAAAGTGAGTAGCTAGAGAGGGTCTGCTGCTTACATGTTTCAATAACCTTGTGTTTTACAAATGCATGTTTTTGTGTTTGACATCTCAAGATCAGCCATTGAAAAAGGATAACAGTATGCTAGAGTGGTCTAAAATTCTATTACTTTTTTGACGAGTTAGTTAAGGGCTTACTAATGGAGAAAATAGAGTAGATGTACATATTCTGTGTTTTTTAAAACCTTCCAACTTGACCAAATGCAAACCAGATTTTCACTAATGGAGGTCTGTCTTGAAACTGAAATTCAATTTGTTAATCTTTGGTTGAGTACTTGAGGTTAAGTTTGACAGCATTGGTATGTATGTTGGTTTTTTTTTTTTTTGTTGTTTTTTTTTTTTGGGGTGTGGGGG
>JAVJGG010000082.1:38675222-38698031 GCA_035590195.1 Aviceda cuculoides | reverse complement strand
TTTGGGTGGGGGGGGGGGGCGGGCCCCCCCCCCCCAAAAAAAAGGGTGGGGGCTGGGCAAATATACTTTATTTTACCCTTTCTGAAACAAATAGTCTATTTTTCTGTAAGTCTGGTCTCCACTGTCAGCAGATGTTTTTATAAACTTGTCTTGAATGGTGAAAATTACAGGTAACTGAAGAAGGCTTTTTCTGATGTGAGTAATCTCTTAAGAATTGTCAGTTTGGGATCTAATTTCAAGTTAATGAGTTGAAAATCATTTCAGGCCTCCCAAAAGACTTTGCAAATACTGGATCTGCCTGCCGATTGTGAGGTTTGTATCTCGTGTTTTAAATGCTTCTTGTCTTGTCCTTATGCTGTGAGAAGGATGCATATGAACTAAGGCTGCTGACTACTTCAAGGAGAGGACTTTTGACAAACTATAGCCAGAGTGGAGCCAAATAGCCACATTATTTTAATTAAATAATGCTGCAGCTTTTAATTTTAAAATGTTAATTGAAAGGCTTTTTCCTCACACAAGCAAAGCCTGGAGGGTTACTGTTTCTCTCTACCAGCTGCTGACATCACTTATACCTAAATTATGGGGAATTGGGTTCCTTCTGCTGATTTAAGTTCTACTGATGCTGCCAGTTACAGCAGAGGAAACACTGGAAGCCAGAGACCTGAATGCAAATATTGACAGTATGTGATGGCAGAAGTTATTTTAATGTTGTTTTTAATGGGTTTCATTGTAACATAGTTTCTCTTTTTGTGTTAATAAATAGAAACTTCAGATGAGATCTTGTTTTGTTTTTTTAAATAATTATTTAGAGAGCATTCATGCTCAATTTCTTGTGATCTGTTGGCAATTCTTTCCAAGCAGTGTGGACTCGTTGTGTTTCTGTATGGGACTGTGGATTTAATGATAACAATATAAATCTATGGATCGGAGCAGAAAATGTATTTAGGATTTAAAATGTATAGTTTCCCAGATTCTCTCTGCAGTTGTTATGCACTACTGATATATGTGTGGAGACTTAGGAATATCAGCTGAGAAGTACTAATACATTTTGTAGAGAAACTGCCAGTATTTTTCAAAAGAACTTTTTTGTACTTCTTTCTTCTTATCCATAGTGCTGTACAGTACATGCATGTAATACTCTATATGCACATTGTATGTTCTTTGTAAAAATGGATGAAATGCAATTCTAAGTATTATTGATCTTAATTTTTCTTTTCTGTATGTAATAGGAACTTTAATACTGTATTAAAAAAATGAACACTACTATAAAGTCATTCTCGCGTGAGAAAATTGGTAGGTGTTTAGTGTTCATTATTTCTATAAGGCTGTACAATATTCATGCCTTTCAGTTGCAGGACAGTCGTTGCTGGGTTTGGGGACTGAATATTGTGATGAAGGTAAAAATGCGATATGACTAAGTTGAACGTGTGAGTTACAGGTCATAATTATTGTTATAGAAAAAAATGAGTGAAAGAAATCATGGCCATATTAAGAATGCGGCTTCTGTGGTCATCTTGCTACACTGTAATTTTTTTCACACTTGAACAGCACTGCTGTCAAGGTGGGCTCCAACTTTATATATGTTAAAGCTGTTCAGTTATCCTGTCAAACACATAACTCCTGAAATGCACATCCACAAAATAGTAATAGTTAGAAGTGATATATATTTTTGACTGTTTTATGCCAATGATAATTTTAATTTCCAAAACCTATTTTTATTCTTTTTGTGCAAGCATAATCAGTAATGTTTCATGGGACTGATTAATGTGAGACCTTAAGAATGCAAGCTGAAGCGGAATTGATGTCAAGTATAGACTGGGTCAAAGTATAACTTTATGTACATTTTTCATGTTGAAAGAGTCTCTTAATTATTAAAATACATAAAATGAAACACAGTTTTATTTAGGAATAATCTTTGTCTCTTAATGTGCTGTAGGTGATAATTTTTTGTATGCAAGTGGGAACATACGTGTAGGAGAAAGTTGATTAAAAAGAGCCTGAAAGTGTTGGAGTGTAGTTAAGCACATATGCTTAAATACTTAGTAAACTTACATATGTTTAACAAGCAGCTTTTCATTCATTGCTTGAGGCTGGGGTCAGCCCGGACTTGGAATTGAAAGTTATTACTTAAATAAGCTCAAACTGAGCTGTTTCAAATAAAGGACAGTGTTTGCAGTACATTAATTGTGTTAACATTTTGGGCTTGGGAAAGCAAGGAGCATCCAGTTTGGCTCAAGTTAAAAGTTAGCTGTACATCACTTTTTTTTTTTTTTTTTTTTTTTCCTGCTTCTAGGAACCTGGTCTTTCTTGTATGACATCAGTTAATTCTACTTGCCTCTTAAAATTCTTGTATTTGCTGTGTCCTCTGTTGTATTGAGGTAATTGTCAAGGCAGGATTCAGAGATGTCTGTCTTGTGGCTTCTTAAATCATGTTGCAACGAGGATGATCAGCTAAGATAAATCTCAAACAAGTGGGTCATATTGTCATCTTTAGAGTTATTTAGAATCACAGAGGTAAATACACTTTATAATACATGATTGAGCTGTATTTAGGAACAGTTATCTTTTGGTGTGTTGCGTTTGATGCCCCTTTAGCCTAATAGGGCATCAGATACTACATACATGGCTAGTTACTGCAGAAATATTGGATGCTGCTTCTAGTTCCTCAGTGCTCCAGATGTTGGAATCCATGCCGGACCATGGCTAGCGTCACCTGGAGCTACTCAGTTGTATGTTTGCTTCGCCGCCCTTACCGGGTTCCTCTGTTGTCAGTTTTGCACATTTCCCAAGTATTCAAGCTCTGTTTGCCCCATATAATAGGTAATAATAGATGTCTATCTGTTAAGGCGGGAGGGGAAAATGGGCATAACGAACAGAATATGTACAGCAAAGGAAAGAGAAAACATGGAACCTAGTTTAAGAGCAAACA
This sequence comes from Aviceda cuculoides, assembly GCA_035590195.1. NCBI lineage: Eukaryota > Metazoa > Chordata > Aves > Accipitriformes > Accipitridae > Aviceda > Aviceda cuculoides. The sequence goes on along the minus strand of JAVJGG010000082.1, from coordinate 38,695,102 downwards.
ATGTGCATAACCTCTAAAAGACAAAATGGTACCAAGCATGCAGTTAGCTAGAGTTTCAGCATCTGAAGAGTTAAAAATCCATCTCTTGTATAACAGACCATTCATCAGTTTACAGAATTGCTTTGGTGTCTTTTAAAGACATGTTAACATGAATCAAATGTAGGTCCTATAATTTTCGTGATCTAAGTATTCTTTTTATTCTTTGTGTTACATTCAAAAAATTATAACCTAAAATTAAAGCTTGTCTCCTGTGTAAAATCCTGGGTGTTTGAAGCTGAATCCTGTTGCCATTTGGATGTGTACTTTCCACTGATTTATATGGAATTGCTGAGCATTTATTTCTGTTGCAGTACTTGGCCTGAATTCAACTCAACTGCCTCCCCATTGTTCACATGGAAGTATTGATAGCTTTAATAGTAAAAAATTCTCTGTTAAGATGCAAGCCTAACTTTTTTTTTTTTTGTGCGGTATCCCTGTATCAGCCTAGGATTTCTTAGCACTGTGTATTTTCTGCTCTGTAAAGGGCTGTGGCTTTAAAACGGATGATTGAGTCAGTATGGGAAATCATGGATGTGACTAGCTTGAAGCATCCATTGAAAGTTTACATGAACCTTCGGGGGCTCCTTGGGTCTTGCCACGTTCGTGACTGTTCTTACAGAGGCCCAAGCAATTACCACCGTCTGTCTCCCAGAATGGTTCTGTGAGCGTTTGTCCTCACCAGACCTGCAACTTGAGTCATTACATGCTACTTTTTCAAGGCTGTCAACACATTGGAAAGCATCATCTGGACACTCTTCAAATGTTTGTTCCCAGCTACAAACATTTGTGGCTTGCCTTGGAATCCTTTTGGATAAACCACAGACACTTGAGCCTGGGGCAACTACTTGAAACATGCATGACAAATGTGTTGATTGCTTCTACTTAATTGTTACTCACCTTAACAAAACAACCCACAAATCAAAGAGAAGCAACCAGGACTTTCAGGTGGGAAAGGCTAAGGGTTAGTTAGTTTTATTGAGGCTGGAAGGCTGAGACCTTTCAAAGCCTCTGGCAGGCAGGGCTTTATTGTTTCACTGGAGAAGCCGAGAGGTAGTACTGCAGTGCAAGGGGACAGGAAGCTTTCAGAGAAAAATCTCTGCAGTCATCCCTTGGCCCAGCTTTGGATTATCTGTGCCTGCCTGACTGGGGAGGAACAGCCAACCTTACAAAAAACCAAAACCAGGTGGAATCCCAAGTGTTGATCTTCTCTAAGAGCAAGGCTGCTCTAAAAACAAACAAGCCCTGGTATTACTACAGTACTACAACATTGCAGTTCTGTGGCTGGATTTCACTAGGTGAAGTTCTTACATTTTCTACTTTAAAAATACCTTAAAAAGCTTGCAAGATTTCTTATTTTAAAACTTAAAGATGAAAAGTCATCTTTGTACAACAATTTTAATCCCTTTCACAATTTCAGTGCTGCTGTAGACATTTGTGCGTGGGAGTCACTTGAAATTTCTTAGATATGTGAGTATGCCTACTGAAATCAGTAATACTTAAAATGGGACACATGCTGACATGTTTGCAGGTTTTGAGTTCTAGACTTCACAGAAAAGATTTTCTGAGCAAAAATTTTATTCTGTAAGCATCACCTCATGTGCCTCCCCACTCAGAAGTTGGAGTCTGAAAAAAACCCTGTTAGATTTTGCTGGCAAATCTGCCGACACATTTATGAACAAACCAAAGCCTTTTTCTAGTGTACTAGCACTGGGAATGTTCATGTACCCGTGTCAGTAAAATTCTTTCTCCAGTGATGAACAAGCAATGCAGTCTCCTTGCAGAAATGAGTGTATAGGATAAATCTTAAACTCTCAATCCAGAGATCTCTGTGAACAGCACAATCCCTATGTGTATTTCAAAAAGGTAAACAAGTAAATTTTAACATTGCACTTTGCCCTTGAAGTGAGCAGCTCAGTGTATTTTTTTAATTATGATGGTGTTATTACGATGGGCATCCAGTAAGGTACTGGATGACGCAGTGTAGTTAGCCTGGAGCTTCTGGGCAAATGCCTGTAAAATGGCAGAAAAATGGTACCAGATCAGCCAACCCCTAAGAACTTTTAAGAATCAGGTAGAGCCATCATTCCTGCAGAATGAGACTTTAATTGATGCAATTAATAGAGGGCAATTAATAGAGTTGCTTTGCTAATGCCAAAGAGTTCGTTATTCTCCCTCTCCGTGGGGAATGTTTATGCCTCGAAAGTTTTCTTTGAGAGTTTATGGTTTTCTGTAGGTCATCATGTTTTCCATCTTGAGGAAAACTGAAATGAAAAAGTAACGGGTCGAAATAGAACTTTGCGGAGTTTGACTGCAAATGGCTACAGTTCACAGAGAGGATATAAGCATCTTCTGCAGTGTGCTGCATCAGCTTTGGCTGTCCTGGAAAAAGTTTTCCCCAAAGGGGGATGTTAGCTGGCAGCGCATGGGATGAAAGTGCCCACAAACAAGGCCAGATCTCTCCAGCTGAGCTGACCTGACGCTGTGAAGACTGCCCAAGCAAAGGCGGCCAGCTGGGCACGTTCTGGTGGAGCACTTTGGTTGCTAGCAAGAGTCTAGTTGATTTTTTTTTTTTTCCCCAAACTTTCTAGGGTGCACAGGGTTTAAATTTCCAGAAAAGTATAATTTAGACATGCAAGATAAAGTCAGGTAATACAATGTGTAGGTCTGGAACAGTATCTGATACTTGACAGTGGTAAAGTAAACACAGCATTATTTGCTTTAGAAGAGATTTTGTTAAGGTGGAAAAATGAGTTACCAGAAAGCTTAAGACCTTGTGGTTTTGGTATGAGTGCTCTTTCAATCCTTTTAAAGTTTTCTTGAAGCAAGATGTTTAGTTTGGGTTTTTAACCTTATAAACTGTATTTCTGTGTGAGAAAATGGGAAAGGGTGTTAAGACAATCCGTAATTTCATATTAGTTAGAATTAAAAACAATGGTCGTAACTGTGGATGTGTCTGTGGTGTTTTCTTGAAAGTAACCTGTCCAGGTAGTTCTACGGAGTTTTGTGGAGAAATAAACACTTTGCCTAAATAGTGATGGACAGAAGATTAACTGCATCCATATGTACCTTATAATATGCTTAATTTCCCATACTGATGTCTTGTGAGACAGTCTTACTAGTTCAATGAAAATAAAAACATAAGATTATATAGATACTACTGAGTCTGCATAAAAGACTTTTTTTTTTAACATTGCTTTATTTAAAGTTTATTTTTCTGCAGACCTTCATGCTGGCAGACTTGTTAAAATAATAGCACAGTAGAGTCTTTCCTGCTACTTCTGTAGTGTTTTCCATGATGGAATGCAAGAAGAGCAAAATATTCATTAATTCTGTATCTTAGATTTTTTTACATAATTGATATTTAAAAAACAACTTAAAATTGTTTGAAGTACAACTTGGTCATAATAGACTCAAAATTCCTTCTATACACAAAGGTGGTTTTTTTAGTTGGGTTTTTTTTTTTGGTGCAGCTCTACATTTGTTTGTCTTGCCAAAGTTAACCAAGATCTCAGTGGGTAAAAAATGAAGACGTAAAACCAGACACCCCACCCCCCATTAGTTTTAAAGCAAGCACATGATTATACTTTGCTTTCTTATGTTGTTCGCTCAATATATTTTGAGCACATTCTAGGGGTTTTTCAGATAGTGTTTGCCCAAATGCATACCTTTTGTGCTGTGATCTTTTGAGGGGTCTCATGCTATGGATTATTTTAAGAAATTTCATATGGTTAAGGAAAAAAATTTTTCCTTCAGTCCGTGCTGAATCATTCTTCTAGCTGTGGACATGTCTTATCTTTGGATGAGATAACCCCATAGAGTATGAATTGTTAACTTTCTCATGGCAGTTCATTAGCTGGGGTGTGTTAATCCTTTGTATTGGCCATTTTAGCTCACATAATTCTTTTCTTTCTGACTTACATGCTTTGTGCAATTTTGGTTTCCTAACGCTTTCCTATTTACATACATAAAGCTTTTGAACTGAATTGCATTGGACTGTCAAAAAAGCAGTGCTGCCTTAAGGTCTGATGGAGTTTCTTTAACAAGATAGGAAAGTTTGGGGATCACTTCCTCCATCTCACATGAGTGTTGGGAGCCTTAGTTTCATCCACTGTTTGCATAGCAGTTTGAAAACTGGATAAAACAGTCACAGAAAGTAAAGGAATCACTAAAAGTGGTAAAGTGCTTATAAAAGAATGATCAATGCCAAGTTGCGTTTTGGTTTTGGTTTTGTTTTTTTTTTAATTAAAGTGTTTTTACCAGACGTGGTCATGATTGAGGCTACACTGCTAAATAGGATGTTCAACCTGCGCAGGGTACAAATGGGTGTCCTTGTGTTTGCTGACAACAAATGTCATGATCTTTAAACATGTGAAGATATCCTATTGACTTCATTATACTAAATACATGAGTAGAAATATTGTGTAAGTATTGGGATATTACCCTAAGAAAAGAGGTACAGTTCGAATGAAAAGAATTATATCCATTTTACAGATACAAAAATAAGGTGTATAAAGGGAAGCTGTGTTCTGTGGTCAGACATGAGAATTAGGAAATCAAACTTTAATTTTCTTGATTCTCAGGTTATTGATTATTTTGTTGCTCTTTGTCAGCTTGAAATTTGACTTTGTTGCATAAAACATTCAGTAGTTGAGTAAATAACATGCTCTCCATTCCCCACCTCCTTATGTAGCTTGTCACCTAAAGGGAAGAATAAATACCCTAGCTACTCATCTATAATTTTTGGTCTGTTTCACTAATGGAGAATATAAAATAATCCTTGTTAATTTTTGGCCAGTTTAAAATTTCAGAGAAATTAACATCTTTTATGGTTCTATATTAAAATCGGTAATTAAACAATTTTCGTTCCTCAAAAAAAATAAGTATCCTTTCTCTGCCAGCTTGGGTGCTTCTTTTTTGACAACTATTTTTAAATTGTTTAATTTAAAAAATCAGTGGTTTTGATCCAGAACTGCAACTTGCATGTGAGGTTTGGTATTCCTTCTTCAAGGGTTGCAGCTGCAAGTACTTGTGTTGCAAGATTGACCGTGTTTGAACAAGCTTGCTAGCTGTGCTGCGCCTCTCCAGTAATCTCATCTGTGTGATTCTGGCAGGTCACGCTCACAGCCAGAGGGCCAGACTTTTGTATTCTTTCTGGTGTTTGGGCCAATGTGTCATCAGAATGTTTTCCTCTAGAATAGGGTTATGATTGGCAGAAGTACCTTTGTTCAGTTGAAAAGTAATCTAGCCACAGTAAGAAACGTCTGAGGTGCCCTCCTCCGGTGGTGTGCATTGCCTCTGTGGTGGGCTCAGAGTCTGGATCCAGAGTTCCAGTCCCAAACTGAGCTCTCCAGAAAAAATATTATACCTGTTCTTGTTTCGTACTCTGGGATAGAAGTCGGAGGAACTACTTGATTAGTCCTATGAACAGTATGAACGGTAACCTCTTCCCTGTAAATACATCCCTTTTCTTCTTCCTTCCCCTCCTCCCGTATTTTCTTTTCTCTTCATTCTCCCTGTAAAAACCAAAAAATCCCCTAAAAATCTGAACACAAACCTAAAATAAACCTCAAAACAACAACAGCAAAATTCCTAAACCAGCTTCTTAGTGTCTGACCGCAAGTTAAAATCTGAAGCTGAAAATGAAATTGAGGTCCTTCGTCTCTGTAAGTTATCACAATACAAACAATGGAATCTTGGTGGGTGAGAGTGTGCCAGTTGTGACATCAAATCTTTGGTAGACATGATAACATTTTCATTAATTAGAATTTAAATACAGTTAAAATAAAAAATTGAACAAGAGAGTGCAAGGAATGTCATCTGGTTCATTCTTCAAGGCCTATGTTGGTTCCATAGGACTTGAGGTGTGAGGGAAAGTATTATCCAAATATGACTTTGGTCATTGACTTAATTAGATGTAGCTTTGAATTTTCATTATTATAAAAACAAATCAGCTTTCATATTTGATGAAAGTCACACTTGAATAGTATATATACTCACTGTGTAGAGCCTGTGATCTGATTTAATGATGTAAAAAATGACTTAATTGTGTTAACAACAGCTGCCAAAGCATTGGTATATGACTTAAGTTTAAGTTTAGCACTTAAACTGACCTGCATAAAATGATATTGTGTTGTATTGGTATTGTGTATTTGCGCTGAGATCTTGATGATTGTCTTGCTCCAAAAAAACAAAGGAGGAAGAAGAGGGGGGAGTTGCAAAATGTGGCTACAAGGTAGGCCCTTGTTTGTACTCGAGCAGCCACGTAATGTGACAGATACGGTCTTCAGAGATGATGCACGTTATTACTTCATGTGTGTCTGTTTTTCTTGGCTAATGAAGTGACACATCCGGTGTCTACGTATGTGTGTCATAGATCTGTAAGTACACTTAAAATTTGTCAATTGTGTTTTCTAATTGAAGTAGAAAGAGTACTGTTTCTCAAAATCGCACAATCTAAGAAATGTACCTTCTTTGGTAAGTCATGTGACACATGGAGACACGTGATCCCACATGAAGTGATCCTTGATCACTGCCAATAACTGCTATATTTATCATTTAATTCAAGGGGAAACAGAATGCTCTGCAAGCCTCCAATGCTGTATCCAAGTCCCTATGCACAGGCCTTTGAGATGAGCGCAGCAGTGACTTCATCCAAGTGCGGAAATTCATTGGTATAGGTTAGACTGCTGATTAGTGTCTAAAGGTGATGTTTCTTGTTGGGCTTCTGATTATATTTTTCTCTCTGTCTCCTAAACCTGATAAAGCAACAACCTGTTTGACCAAAATAAAGTAAGAAATAAGAAATAAATAAATGGATCATAAAAATCAGAATCAGAAAAAGTGTCATATTGTGGTAATTTCATAGATTTTAATTGCAAACCAGCGGTTATGTAGTATTTCACTCTATAGACAGTTTTTTAAATGGCAGGATCCTTGATCGTAAATTTTTATTTTGTGTTTTATGTAAGAATACATTATTGATATTTACCTAATAAATAGTCAGGTCATATTTGGAGAAGAAAGCGTACTACTTGTACTGGAAAATTTCCCAAAATACACTAAACTCACAGTGCAGATTTTATTCTCCTACTGGCAATGTTGACAAAGGCTTAGGGTGTGTTTTCATTTAATTCTTCATTTCTGCTAGTGTGTTTTGACCATAAAAGCATATTGTTTCTTCAGATGAACAATTGTCCCACAGACTACGCAGTATTATTGTGGTTCAGAAAGTTGACACAAGAGGAATGAAGCTTGAAGCACAGGATGGTTGTATGCAGCAAAACATAACAATTTTTGATGATACAGTTTATGAAAACAGTGTTCTGAAGTAACAAAACTAGAACTTTCGTCAGAGTGAAGAGAAGTGCATGACGGGCTGCCCAGTCCCGGTCCTTGGCAAGGAGGCGTTCTCAGAGCTCTGCTGAATCCTTAGCAAACAAGGTTTCTGTGCAAGCATTGAGCAGTTCTCTTTTGTTCTGTACTGATGTTAGTCTGCCTCACTGCAGTATAAGATGAAAAGTTTTTGTAGGAAAATACCTGGAAATAATTACAAAGATTGGTCAGGGTACAAACCCACTAATTTCCACAGATACTTTAACAGCTTCTCATTGTTTCTTGTAATTTATACCTTGTGATGCAGCTTTAGAGGTAGAATAGTGCTTTAAGGAAATTAATCTGAAGGAGGTGACTTTTTCTTTTGCTGTCTGATTCATACACATTGTGTAGGAAGGTTAGGGGAAGACAGATCATATTTTTCTGAGTAATTATATTAATTTTTCAGTTGGAATAAACCTTGGAAAGCAGATGTTTTACTTGATGATTGCCTTCCTGGGTGAATGTTTTTCTAAATACAAAGTTTGACTTCTGCAATCAAGTTTTAAGCCTGGAGTTGTACTGTATCATAAGCCTTGTTTGTCCCTGAGAATAATTTGCTATAATAAATCTTGCTGAAGCCGTGCATTTGAAGAAATAATCTGGGCTGTTTAAGTCTTGTTTGCAATAAGAAACTGCACCGGTTCAGAGATTTCCTGGAGGACGCGCTTACCTTGATAAGCTTTTTCATGAGTCTATCATACTGCTCGTTTCTCTGGCCACCCCTTGTATCAGCGGTACGTGAAAGGCAGCATTGTCCTCCCGACAAGCACGTTGTTCTGCCTTCTCTGAACCTCAGTGAGCAGAAGTAGTTCCTCTCTCCGACGAGCGTGTGGGGAAAGCAGGAGAGATCTCCGTTAGGATTTTCTGCGACCGCACGCAGCGCAGTAGGCCAAAGTGTAATCTGGGCTCTGTTCTGCCGTCCAACCTGGCTCCCAAGTCCCTTTTGACCTCTTCCCTCCCAGTTATACACACCTTCCTTCCTCCCTCCCCCCCTTTTTTTTTCTCCCCCTTTTCTTTTCACGCTGCAGAGGTTGAAGTGCCAGACCCTGCAAACTGATAAGATAAGAAGCACATGGTGCCTTGCCATAAGCCAGGGGTCCCTACTGGGTCCGCTGACGCACGCAGTCCTCCCCTGATGTCAAACAGCTGATAAGTAGCACCTTGGCGCTGGGCCCAAACCTCTGTGCCAAGAGGGGGAAAAAAGGCTCTTTGTCTGGAAAAGGCAGCTCTGTTGAGATATTTTTTTAACATCGTGCTGCTTTTCTTGAATTTATGCCAGAGTTCTGTCTGTTGAAACTATTTAGTATTATTTCTGAATTGTTTGGCAAGAATAGATGTCCGCTCAAAAGATTGTGTTTAATTCATCATGCGTGATGTATATTGACTGTACTTGCAGCATCAGACACCCAGTACGGTGTGTAGTGTTTATTAAGCATGATAGCCAAGCCCAAGTTACAATGCTGTTTAAAGCTATATGAAGCATGTTTTTCAAGAACCTACTATCGTACCGTGGAGCAGAACAAAACAAAAAAACCAACGAACCAAACAAAAAAATCACAAATTTAAGACTACATTTATGTTAAAAAAAAAAAAAAAAGTTAGCTGTCAAATTGATTCCATAATAAACATAGAAGAATAGTGTTCTCTGAAGTCCTTTGTCTTTTTTATTGTTTCTATTCATCTTTATAGTTCTTATTGTTTGGCCTTCTGTATTAATTTGTAGGTTTAGTACTTCAGATTTTGAAAGATGTGCTTATGCTTTGGAAGTATTATATTTTCTCTTAACAAAGTAACTTTTTGCTGAATATTGCAGAATGTTAAAATGTTTAGAAGATGAGATCATTAGAATACGTGACTTCAAAGCTTTAAGTATTGTATTTTTAAGATATGGAATAGAACTCGTTTCATAATCACATGCTTATTTCTATATATTTATGTAAGCCTTTTGTTTGAAAATGGTACATTCATCTATCTATAAATGTTATAAAATTTGCATCGTTATTTGCACTTTTTATGTGTATGTTCATTTTTTTGCACTTATGTGTACTTGCAGATGTATTTATAGGAATATACAGTGACAATTTTATTTTACACTGCCGTAGAGCCAAATCCAAAACAGGCGTGCCGAGGCGACCCAATTTATCACAGGTCTCAATGGCTCGAGTAGCCACTGGAGTGGCTCCTGTTGTTGAAGCCCCTCTTAGGCTGCTAGAGGTGACCTTGAAGCGTTGCTGCTGTGCGTAGTGACGGAGTGGCAGAATGGCACTAACATGGTTACCCCGGACTAACGATTCACTTACCCAAAGCTTTTTGGGAAGCTTCATGGTCGAAGGGAATAGCTCATACAACTGTTGGGGCTCTACTTCTAGTGCTACCTGAACTGAAGAGGTTATGTCTGTGTGTTGTGAAGTGCAAGGTTGATGCTAACTTTAATGTGTTATTTTCAGTGATGATAGAGAGAACATCAGTATATGTGGTGTATGTGTCACACAGAAGTTGTTAAAATACTTGGACTTGTTTTGGGCTACTTTGTGTATAAAGCCATGTGTCTTGCCATCCACTTGTAGAACTTCATCCATTTATCACAGACCAAAAATTGCTCGAGAAGTGTGTGTGAGTGCGTGCGTGTCTGTATACATTTAAAAAGCCAAATGTGAAAGTCTGCTGCAAAATGGCTTTTCACAATTGCAGAATGATGCTTGCTCTCAGTGCTGCTCAAAGTACTATTTGGAGTATCTCAAAATATAACTTCTCTTGGGGCTGGCACTCCCCTGGCTATGTAGGCAATGCTTCCAAAATTCGGCTGAATTTCTGCTCAGGAAAAGCTTGCAGGATTCGTGCTTCAGTGGCTCTGAATTGGACTGGATAAAAGACATTTAAGTCTAAAACACAAACATGCTTCATTTCTGTAAGGATTGGATGCATAGGTGTATTAGAAACAATGAGACTTTGTATTATTAGTAATTTATGCAGTTTCTTATTAAGATGGGAATACTAGATAAAATACTATATGTTGTGAAAGACCATGTTACTTCTCAAGTACGTAGTTGTTTTAAAAGATACCTAAATCATCCTGAAGTGAAAATGGGCATCAAGTGATCCGTTATGTATTTTTCTGATGACATAAGAAGGCAGAATGAATGGAGTGTGGTTTAAGTTATGTGCAACTCTAACTTTTCTGGGAATTATTAGTTAGAAATAAATTATGCAGTGAATTTCATCAATATACACTGTTTTTCTTCCATCTCCCATATGAGAGTGGGCATTATTTCCTGATTGTATGGGAGAGTTTCTCTTAGCTTCTCCCACTTCTCAGTCTGGTTGTTGTATACTTGTTTCTCAAGATAAAGTCTATGAAAAGTGTTTTGGGGATCCTCTTTGTGGAAAAGGAGGGAGAGGTATTCCCATAGTCATCTGCTGCTTCTGGTTTCTAGAGACTGTATTCACTGTAGAATCCTATTAAAGAGAATATACTGTGAAGCATGACTTAAAAGGCTGGTATTAACTATTGACAACAAAGATGAAATAAATAGAGAGATCCAGATGCTGTACACATACCTGTATATTTTAACAATTGTCACATTTAGAGAGCCTTTTTCTGACAAATCTTTTCTTCTGCTTAAACTTTGCAAGAGGAAGAACAGATAGATACTGTAATTAATAAAGGCCAAATTTCACTATCCAACTTCAGCAGGATGACATTTCACCCTAGGGATTCAAGAATGATTATCTCCAGATAATTTTGGAAAGAATTACGATTATTATTTTGAAGTAAAAAATTTCGTGAGTCCTCAGTGGAAACTATCACACGTAATGTTAATTTCCTACGTAATGTGACTCTAAATACTTTATACTCACAAAATGTTAATGTTTATAAAATACAAATAACTTAAATTCTCATTTTATCAGTTAGCATCGTTGTAATAATAACATGAAGAGATAATTGTGTTTTAATGTGAGTAATTATGTAACTTTGGTCCTTTAGCAATTTGGAGGCTGAAATGGATTCATTATAGTCAGCAGCATGATCTCATTGTCTTCAAGGGAAGACCAGGCTCCGTAGTATTTTTTTGCTTTTGCTATAATGATTTTCGTATTGCTTATATTACTTAAAATTCATGAAATAATTTTCTTCAGAGGAAAAGCAACTTTAAAACAGATACTGAATCTCACTGATCAAACCCCTTTTAGAAGAACTCAATTATTTAAATAAACAGGTTTTTGAGTGAAAGGTGGTTTAGTAATGTATTTGTAACTTTCTAGATGTTTTATAATCTTAATACAGGACATACAGCATGACATGAAAGAAGGAAGGTGGAAGTTACATTATGCAGAACTGGAAGAATGTACCACTTCAAAAAAAAAAAAAAAAAATCAGAAATGGTGAGATGTAAAATGAGTTACAGCTTGTGTGAAACAAACCCCAAGATGTTCCTTAGAAAGAGCCTAGCCATTAGAGCCCGAGGGAAGTTATAAATGAAGTGAGCACTTAAGGCTGAACTTAATGACTGTAGGAAGGTTAACTATGACCGAACACTTTATACAGCCCTATTAACAAACAGTGCCTAGTAGGAACATAGTGGGCGAGGAACATTTCTGGAGGTTAGGTGCAGCCTAAGCAGTAGGATTTGATGAAATTCTTCTTGATCTCTTTGTTCAAGGCTCTAATTCTGCGGGGGCTGCCCTCTCCCTCCTGGTCAGTCTGGGCTTTCGGTTGCCTACTGCTGCTTTTTTCTGCCCACGCAAGCGCCGCGTGCCTGCGCCGGTGCCCGGGTGTGCTCTGTGGCCATCCTGGGCAGCGAGAATTCCCGCTTCATGAGAGGCGATAAGTTGGCAGCGTGGTGAGACTGCACAGGAACGGGACGTCCGTTTATCCTCCATGCCCTTGTGAGCTGCTTCTGTGCCTCTGAGAGGCGCTCCCAAATTCTCATCCCTCGGGCATTCAGAAGGGATACCAATAATAGCTGACTGTCGTTACTGTGACTTGTATGTGGGAGTGGACTGATGATAAACTGAACATTTCTTGTGCCCTTTTTCGCTCTCCTCCTTCCTCCTCCTATACCGCTTCAGGCTTTTCAGCTTCTTGGTTTGAGAGCTGCTATGGCGCCCTACTTTATCTCAACTTTAATGCCGTTGTGTGCAGTATCACGAGTAAAACAGGGAACTCTCACTTGAATTGTTATAATGGGATTACTTTACAAAGTGAACAATGTTACTGAAAGGATAATTATTAGTCATTTGCTTTTGAACTTGACGGCAGATGCAAACCTTTTCTTGGGCTACATGTATTTCCTATCTTTCATGGAAGAGGGTATAAAACATGAGGATACATGTACAAAAATCAGTGGATGCCACCAAGCAAGAGAGAAGGTACGAAGAAGGTTTGTCATTCAAAAATCTTGATAAACTGGAGTAGTGATCTGTAATGAACCAAACAAAGTATAAGTAATGCTAAATACAACATATGCAAATGTAAAATCAGAAATAGGTTGGTAGAAGCAGAATCAGATATAGAGACAGTAATGGATAGTAAATGGAGTAAGTCAACAAAGTATGGCAAAAGTTTTATTAACAGAAACATTACAAGTGAAATGCAAAAAAAAGATTCCCCTCTGTTCGCCACTGGTGAGGCTGTAGCCAAAGTAACATGTGTACATTGGAAGACCAAGCTCTGGGGATGAAAACAATAAATTTCGATCTGCCAAGAAAAGAGAAGATGGGTTGAAGAGGGCAACATAGAATATAGCAGTCAGTTGGAGAGAACTCGGTATGTGAAGCAAGACAGTTGTTTTCCATAGGAGGTCATAGTATCACAAGAGAAAACATCAGGGAGATGCTGACTAAATAGTAAGAAATACATTGGCAGTAAAACGATATAAACTGGAATGCTTGCTACCATAGACTTTTAGGAACAGCTTTCAAATTATATCTGAGAAGGGATACACTTAAAAGTACTTATTTGATCTTGATTCAGAGCAGAGAGATTCTTTGAGAAGCAGAGAGAATCTTAGAGATTCTTCCATATTCTATGTTTCTGTGCTACTTACTGTGTAATTGAGTCCTCCTTTTGATCATCTCTGTTGTGTAAGTTTGAATCTATAAAAATAAGGATTTAAATCCAAAAGCTTTGTAATAGTGAAAATGAAAATTTGGGCTTTATATTTTCACTAATTAAAAAAAAAAGACAGACAATTAGTGGGTGACCTGCATTTTAGCCCTTTCGTCTCTGCCCTGTATCTTGGCAGCAAATAGGAAAATGCAAGACTTATGAGATTTCAGAAATCTCCTGTTTTTTCTTTGACAGAGAACAATAGCTTAAACTTCTTTCACAGCTTTTTTATTTCTTCCAAAACAGAATTTGGTATGTGAACACTATGCTGTTGTTAAATTAATGTGATTAAGCAGTTTGGTTTGCTTTCACTTTGTGCTCTTTATATAGTGTCTTCCAAAATCCATTAGAAGGCATTTAGAATCTAGGAGAGGGCAAGAATTTGGACAGTATTTACTTAAATGTTACCTCAAATAGGAACCTATTGTTTACAGAAAGGACAAAATATTGTTGATGTGTGTGTAGACTAAAGACAACTGAAAGTTCAGTATCTCTGTCCCCAGTTGTAGAAAAATGCAAGACGAAGACGGAGAAGGAAGCAAGACAGAAGCAGCAAAATGAGCAGGCAAAGAGATTAGGTGAATATTTGAATTTCAGCAAATGAGAGAATTTGACTATGGAAAGTCTGGAAACCAGCATGTCATTTTAAAATTGTCACCCTGACGGTGTCTGTAGGAAGTCTGTGCTGGAGGTGGAAGAGTGTGGTGGAGGGGAAGGAGAAAGCTGATAAAAACTTACTAACTAGCACAACAGCAGAATATAGCCACAGTGTTCAAACTTCAAAAATGTGTGCATTTAGTGCGGTATATGGGGAACTGCAGAAGTCTGAGCAGGAAACAATTTAGGTGTGAATAAAGGTGTATCAAGGAGGCCTGATATAAGGGACACTGTAGTGCACATTTGTGGTACATTATTGCTTCTATTCTGATACAAAATGATGGATGTAAATATAAAGCACGAGCTTTGGAGAAAACAGGTATGTTTTTGCATATGATCTTGGTGGACATAGTACATAGGCTGCCAGTGCTTACAATGCAACTGTTCCACATAGTATTCAGCAGTTCAGCAAGGTGGATGATGTTTTCAGATGATTAGTGCTCTATAGAGAGCTTAGGCCAAGTTGCAGCAGCTGAATGTGCAGTCTCATGCTGGGTGGGTGGGTTTTTTGGGGTTTTTTTGCTTGTTTGTTTTTTTGTTTTGTTTGTTTGTTTTGTTTTGTGATTTTAGTGGCTGGCAAAGCATACTTTTTCTTCCTTTACTAAGTACTGAAGAAAATACCTTAAAACAAAAAGAAGGGGTAGTAGGAGGTTTCACTTCAAAAGAAGGTGCGAGGTTACAGTTAAAGGCAGGCAAGCTCAAACTTCATGGACCGAAGGAATGCAATGTGTGGATTAGAGGGAAGCAGTGATGGGACAATTGTTGCCTAGAGCCTCTAGCTATTGTTTTGCACTGCCTGCACATCAAAAAGAAAAGTTTGGGGCACCCATGATTTAAATTAATTTAAACTGACAGTTTTCCTTTTATCACTTGAAAGCCAGAATGTTATTACAGCACTTTATTGTAACTTGGTATGAATTATCCAAATACGTACAATTCTTTCTTTCCACTAAGCAGTAGGATTTACAAAAGAACTGAAACAGGTTGGATAACTGTCATACAAATAAATGCTGCTTAGGCTTCTACAAGGCTATACCTCCTTTAAAAAGCTTATTAAAACATCTGCTATCTTTATGTGAGGGTATAATCTCTGCAAATTTGGCTTGTTGTCCTTTACAGTTTTCAAGTCCCAAATTAAGTCCCTGTTATTGTCATACTATGCTATATTTGCTGAAAGCATCGGTATTCTTTCTTGTGGATGTGACACCTGTGGGAACAAATCGTTCTTTCCAGAAAGGGTTCTGGATTTCTCCTTAGTGTAAGGTTTTTGATTCATATTCCTTTATCTCATCAAAGAGGATCTTTTGTTGAGAATGTATAACCTTCTGCAAGTATAAAATTCAATAGTATTTATAAGTGAATTCACAAGTTTAGACACAAGCAAGACTTGTTCTGTATATCTAATACAATACGGCTTTGGAAACATTTGTGGAATCATTAATGTATTTCAGACTGCATTGATTTTGCTAGATATATTTCTACCTTTTGGCGTGAACTGGAAAGTGTGAAAATTTGTTGTTTCTCTCAGAGTTTATACGTGATCTGAAAAATCACTAGGCTCAGAATATTTTAGTTACACTGGTTTTGGATAAGTGGCACTGAAAAAGTGGACCTCACATTCAGGACATGGCAACATTACAGTTAAGTCCCATTGAGTTAAGTGAAAATTAATGGGAAGGGTTTGCACTTCTGAAAATGAGACCACTTAGATGAGGGTCTAGAATGCCAGGATCATAAACATAAGGCCCCTCAGACACCATTTAAAAAACTACATTCCTCTCGTGTGAGAGATGTATTTTCATGCAACTCAGTGTATTACCGAGAATTGATGTCCATACTGATAATTTGACTGGTGTTGAGCCTTCAGGGTAGACTACTGTGTGTATAATAATGTGGAAAGTAGAAGACAATGACTGAAAGAAATGGTCATCTTCTATGAAGTTTTTTTTTAAAGGAAGTGAGTTAACTAGGGTGGGGGAATTGTTGAAGTCTGGACTCAGTGACAGTGACTTGACAGCAAAGCAAAGTAAGAACAAAGAATGAAAATTCACCTCTGCCGTGCCGAGTGCCTTTACAGGTGCTTTTCATGTGGAAGTGAGGGAGTGAATTTTGTTGAGCCTTTTTTTACACTCAAGACCAAAGTCTGCCTCTACCGTTTCTGGCTGGGGGCAGGCTACAGTGTGACTTTGTAATCTAGCTAGTCACTGTGCGCAAAAACATTTCTTCCTTCTGTTGTCAGTAACAGCGTATTGTTAAACTAATGGAGATGAGTGCTTATGAGCAGCCAGTATTTTAGCTGTACTATTTGTTTGGGAATATGGAAGACAGACAGTGCTTCAGATGATTAAAAGGACCTGACACAAATCACATTTGAAAATGTTTATGCAGGGTAGATAGAGCAAAGTCATTGTGTACATGAGTATAAGCACTGTTAGATGTTGTCTTAAGAGTTGTAAATAATATATAAGGTTTCTGATAAGAGGCATTGATGTTGAAATATTTCTTATTTGATATGAGTGTATAGCTATAACATTAATACTAAAATACAGTCCTGAGTTGGTCATTAAGTGTCAGGAATATTATAAACTTTTAAAGCTGTATGAGTTTATTTCATATAATGAAGTAGTAGTAATTTGGACTTTGGACTTCTCCAAACTTACAAGAAAACAAAGTGCAGGAATCACTTGACCTCTCAGTTTCTTTTACATGATCATAAAATTGATATTCTTGAATGTCTGTGGGTTTAATTGATTATGCTTATGGTACATAGAGGTGATATTTAAAATAAAAAGAAACTATTTTTTAGGGAACCACAGAAAAGCTGTATTTCAGTTTAAGAGAGGTCTACGCTTTATTTTGAAATAACAGGATACTGACTGTGGGCCCTAAAAAATCAAAGTTTACCCAGTGTTTTTCACAGCTTGATAGAGTAAAATTACAGGAAATACAGGAGGGCAAAACTTCAAGAACTAGTTATTGCTTACGACAAGATTCGTGTTGTTTAAAAGGGAGTGACATTAAAGAGCATACAAAACTCTGCAACACCATTTTTTCTGTCTTCAGAGGCAGTCTGTTTTTTGCAAAGAAAAGCTGAGGATGTTTTGAAGATGCTGCTTCTAACAAGGCAGTCATTAAAGAGAGAAGACACTTCTCTTAATTTCGGTATCATTGTTCTGAAGTAGAAAACAACTTGCAGCATCAAGGCACCACGACATTGGCTGTTTTTTTGTGACTGCATGTGGTGCTGCTGTAATTATTATTTAATTAAAGAACATTTTTTTCATGATGCTATTTAAAAGAAACTGAGACATGTAAAAGCAAGGTGAAATCAGCGCTATAGCAGACATAAGAGTAGTGTGTAACTTTTTATGCTTTTCCTTTGCTGTCCTATCCAATTGGTCAGAAAGAAGAATTTCACTTTTTAATGTTTCAACAGAAATGCCACTATTCTGTTAAGATTTTTCTGTATTTAAAACAGTCAGAGCCAGATTTTGGTACACTGAATTCAGCTGTTCAGCTGTTCTCTGATGCTCCCCAAAGCGAGCAGTGTGTGCGCCTGCTACCTCATCTCCAATCAAAAGTTCTCTGAAATGAGGACTCTCTGCAGCTTGTTGCTGCAATCCACGATAAAAGGTTCTGTTTTGCTAACGTGAGTGAACATATTTCTGATATTTCTGATTAAGGTCTACCCAGAGCCTTCTCTTCTCCAGGCTGAACAACCCCAACTCTCTCAGCCTGTCTTCACAGGAGAGGTGCTCCAGCCCTCTGATCGTTTTTGTGGGCCTCCTCTGGACCTGCTCCAACAGGTCCATGTCCTTCTTATGCTGGGGACCCGGAGCTGAATGCCATACGCCAGGTGGGGTCTCATGAGAGCAGAGTAGAGGGGGACGGATGTGGATCTGCTCAGCCTTGCTGTGCCTTCTCACCGTGGGAGATGGGCTGCGGCTTGGGATATGTGTGTCCTCCAGCTCTAAGGTATGCAGATGCTGAAAGACAGGCTCCGAGCTGCCTCTACAAACCCATCCCGTAGCGTTTGCACTGAACCTCTGACAACGCGGTGGGCGACCTGGTTGTCTCCAAACCCCCTTCCCCGCGCCGCAGGCGCAGGCGTTTCACCGAGGGAGGCTGCCAGCAGCAATAAGCAGCCGATCGCCTCCACCAGCGCGCAGCCCGAGCTCCCCGCGCCGCTCTGCCTGCTGCTGGGTGAGGCCTCTTCCTCCTGGGCTCTGACTCATGCCCACATGCGTGAGCAGGATGTGCATCACGGGCCAGACCCGGGTCACCAGCTCGGCCCCCGGCCCCCCGCGGGAGCAGCCCTGCCTGCGTCCGGCAGCCGAAGCTCTGCCGGCCACCCCGAGCCATAGCCAGCACCAGGGACTGAAGCTAGATGCCACTCCAGCATCTTCCCTCCAGCACGGAAAGTTGTCCCAGGATGGAGCATCTCCTGGCCGTACCTACTGAAGGCAGTGCTGTCTCCAGCAAGCACGGCTTGCCTGACCAGCCTGCAGGCAGAGGGGGGGGTCCCTCATGGCTGGAGTCCAGGTCCCATCCTGATGTGTCAAAAGCACTCTCCCTGCAAAACCACCCTTTCCCCATGCTGGAGAAATATATTTCAGGGCTTTCGCTGTGGTTGGCACATGCCCATGAATCGCCTTGGGCTGCAGCATGGCGTGAAAAGGTGCTCCCCCTCCGGCTGAATCACAAATCCTGCTTTTCCCCACGTGCCTGGAGAAAAAAGAAGAAGAGGAGATTGAGAAAAATATTACCAAGTCAGGAAATCATTCTGGAGGAGGGGGAGTAGTTCCTCTAACCTTGCACATGGGGAAAGAAAACTATTTGCTGACTTTGCCTTATTTTTTAATTTATTGTTTTGCCAGCTGCTCAGATAAAAGGACAAAGCTCTGCCTGCTGTAATGAGGTAGCTGGTCAAGCATGCCTTTGCAGCATGGAGCATCTGGCCGGGACACCGGTGACAAGCGGGGAATAGTCCAAAGAGATCACAGGACACATCCTTTCAAATCCCTATTTGCAACAGCGAGGACCGGACACTTGTTCGTTCTTCCTCACATGAAAGTTTGAAATCTCCTAGAGATCATTAACTTCAGCAGATGAAGCTTTTACATATTAAGGATCACAAGACCCATGATAAAACAACCCATGAGTTCACTGATTAAGCCTTTCTGTCCGCTGGGCTCGAGTCCCCATCGCCCCGGGCGCCGCGGCCGTCTCCAGAGGCTGCTGCCCTGCACAGAGCACGGCCGCTCTGCATCGCCTCCGGTCCCCACAAGGAGCGAGGGCTGCACAAAGTTCCTCCAAAACTGGGCCAGTTGGTCCTCTTCAGTGGTTCCACTCATCCTGTTGTGTTTTGGAGTACATCCCCTTTCCAAGCAAGGTAGTTTAATGGAGCAGCGCCAAGCGCTGCTGTGGCATTCACTGCTGCAGCATTTCAAGACCCCAAAGTACAGATAGGGTCAAGGGCAGCCACGCAACTGTTCGGCAGGAAGGTCCTTGGAGGATGTTTAAACACCAAGGTGGGCATCAGTGGGCCATGGTGTCATAGAAACATAGAACAGTTTGGGTTGGAAGGGAGACTTTAATGATCACCTAGTTCCACCCCCCTGCCCTGGGCAGGGACACCTTCCACTAGACCAGGTTGCTCAAAGCCCCATCCAACCTGGCCTTGAACACTGCCAGGGATGGG
>JAVJGG010000082.1:38643991-38657706 GCA_035590195.1 Aviceda cuculoides | reverse complement strand
GATGTTGGTTGTGTGTTTGTTAGGCTTTACTTAAGAGTTTTTATGGTGGTTTTTTTTTCTGTCCACTCAAAAATAGTGCTTCTGCTTATTTATAAGCCCTGCTTCACAGAATCATTTTCTGCCCATATCTGCTAGCTATATTAGAAAGGAAAAAACCTGTGATTTTTGTCATTTCTCAATCTTTCAAGTAAATTAGGGCATGGAGCGTCTTTTAGTATCTTACTGAGAAACAGGTTTCCCAGTTTTCTTACTGTTTCTCATCAGTTTACATTTTGAACCTTTCCAGATTATCAATGTCTTCTATAAAGAGTGGGCAGTGTAAGAGAGATGGTATTGCAGTAATGGCTTCACTAGTATTGTATGTTATACAAACCCATTTTCCTCCTATGCAAGACAGTCCTCCTTACTGTTGTCTGGCCCTGTTGCTCTTTGTTTTCAGTCTTCAGTTTTCCTCCTGTACATGGGATCTTTAGTTTTAGAATAAAAATCAAGCAAGCAAAAGAGAAAAAAAGTCTCTCACTAATTGATGGAGAAGCTCCATTCTGATCATATGTGTGCAGACTGTATACCCACTTAGCCAACACTTTTTAATAATGATTATTTATGGTGATGCAAGCTAACCCGTTTTACCTGCATTAAAATGGAGTAGGAACATTCCCATGGTCTGTAAACTGAGAAAGCAATAAATAAGAACAAGGGAATAGCCATTAACTTTTATGGGACAATAGCTTTTTAATCCAAGTATAAAAGTATTTACTTGGGAAATGTTGGCTGGACAAGGCCTGTAATCAAACGTTGGCCAATAAGGATAAAACCACAAAATGTAAAATAACTATATATATTAGCGTTGCTTGTTCTGTCCATTAAATGAGACTTGCATCGGTGGTGAAGAGACAGTATGTGATCATGCAGTTTAATAGTGTGTTGCACTACATGTGCACAAAGAAAAGTATGAGTAACATATTTATTCAGGAATGTTCTGTATGCGAGTAGCGAAAACTCAGTACAGCAGAGTTCTTCATACCTTGTCCATATATAATATATGTGTAAAAATTCTGCCATCTCTTTTATCTCCCAGGAAGTACAGAAAGCCCTGAGGATAAGTGAAAATTCATCTTTTACTCTGGAGATGGCTACTTGGATATAAATGATAACATCATACTCTGTAAATAGGTGATTTTATGTTTCTCTGGGTAGAAGCGAATAAGGGTATTTGTCTTAACCTCATATTGGCTATTAGCGAAGATTTTTAGCAGAAAGTTTACTTCTGAAACTGCTCTGTTGTCTTAAGACCTTGAATTCAGGTTGTACAGACATCAGTATATTCATAGTATGGGCTTAATGAAGACTATCAGTTTTCAGTGTGTCATCCTACAGTGATTTAGCTAATGATGATGGTAATTCAGTTACTTTATCCTTCGAAGTATCTATGATTAGGTAGAGTTTTAGACTAGTTGTCCTATGCTTGTCTGTCAGATTTAGTGTAGCTGATTCAAAGAGTTACTTTTCATGGTGAGTCATAGATACTCTCTTTATTTGTCCTAGTGGTCATTGATAGGTCAAGTGCTTTGAAGAGGTAGCTTTGTCCAAAAATGACTTCTTTATACTATGCATAGTGAAATAAATCCTGGCAATTAATTTTCAACTATACTATAATAAACTACTTTTGTTTTTTTGCATGTTTTATGAATGCATGTTAAATTACATTTCCACTTCATTCAGCAAGAGGAAGGCCTAAGCATGACTTCATTCCCGTTGGTTTACTGCTATATGTTCCCAAACTTATTGCTTCAGGTGATGATACTTGTTTAAGTATGCTAAAGGAGGGAGATGTGTGTTGCACGTGAGTGGACGCTGCTACTTCTGTTTAGCTGCCATAGACTTTTGTTGAAGGAAGACTTATCTCACAAATATTACTCAAATACTTTGAAGATATTATTAAGCACCTAGATGGAAAGTATTTGGGTCAAAATGTGTACTCAAGTTTCAGATAATAAAAAAACAACCCCCAAACTAAACCACAAAGCTTTAAGATGGACTTTCTTCAATGATATTCAAAAGATACAGGTATTAGAGAAAAAGTCCTCCTATGGATTACTAAGTTGCTAAAAACTGGGAAGTAAACTATAGGAATGCGTAGACAATTTTCACTACAGAGGTCGTCAGTAGCCTGAGAAGGATTTTTATTTTCATAAGCTCTCTGGAATAATGGATGTGTACTAGGATGATAAAAGTTTCAGGCGTACTGAAAATTAAAACCAGATGTATAGAGGCTCAAAAGAATCTCATAAATCTGAGTAATTGAAGAATAAAGTATCGGATAAAAATCAGTTTTGACTGATCTTTGCCTCTGAGGCCAAGTTGCACGGCACAAGTCACATCTACAACCCTAAACTACTTTTCCCTCCCTCCCAAACAGGATGTTGCATCCAAACTACCTCCTGGAGTGGTCCTTGGCAGGTGCTAGTCCTCTCATCTGAGCCCAAATGTTGTTTTGGGAAAGTGCAAATTGGCAAGGTCCAAGCCATGCTGTGGGTGCAAACAGTTAATCAGGTACTAGTGATGTTCAAGCCCAGCCTCCAGCCCTATTTCCTCTGTTTCTTTAGGCCTAGCCTGAATTAGCTGATGCAGCTCAAGGAGAGATGCTGGGAACATAGTGGGAAAATCAGCCATTAGAGCTTAGCAACAGATAGATAGTTCAGCCAAATACAACTGAACAGGAAACATCATTAAGTCATTGTGGAAATTTGCGATTAATTTGAAGTTCAGATGTTCTGTACAGGTTATGTCACCTCAGGAAACATAGAAGAGGAAAGATGACCAGACGTGTAGAAGTCTATGATCTGTATTTCTGAAAGTCTGAAAAACAAGCAAGAAAGGAAGTATTTTTTTAACGTGGATCTCTTTGTTGATCCAATATGCGACAAGCTAACAGTTCCATCAGCACAGCTGAGGGGGGCAATGAACTCTTTGACCGGCAGCGTGAGGATTGGAGGAACCACTTAACCTGACTTTGTCAATGGAGAATGTACTTGGATAACAGCACACTGAGTTTAATTACGTTTAATTATTTTAATCATTTAGACAATTTGAGTGAAATGAGTGACTATCAATTATGGAACAGGAGGAGATTGTAGATTGTAATCTTCTCTGGGTCTGAGAGGGATGGATCTTTTTTTTCTGTGGAACACTTAAAGCACAGGTATAAGGAGGTTTTGGGGGAATTATAATGGGTTATAAAACCAGTGTCAACTGGTGTTGAGTCAATAACAGGTATAAATTTTATTTGGAGGACTTGTCTTCTTTAAGCATCATGACAGAAAAGCTAAAAGAGAATTAGTTGTTTAGAGAATAATCCTTTCTCAACAGTAATACTGAGTTTCTGTTCTTTATAAATTCCATGAAGACATTTATGTCTATTGAACTAAATATATGGCATTGAAGGATGCTCGTTTAGTATCCATAGATCTTGTGGTCTTTTGTAGGGAGCTGCTTGTTGCAGCAGAGGGAGGTTAGCAAGGTCTGATTTTTTTGCACTGGCTAGTGCATCTAGTTCAATTCAGCCACAAAAAGACCCTCACTCCTGATAACATTATTACCTCTTTATGAAGCTTGCCTTGCTTGTTATCTTTACACAGTTATGACTTTTGTGATGCTGCTACCAAACAGAGCGGCATTCTTCATTCTGCAAAAGACCTGAACTGTAGCAGAAGTTCTATAATTATGACTGTCATGATGAAGGCAGTTGACAGATTCACCTTTTTCATGACAGAAGAACTGAAGGGCACCCAGCAAAATGAATTGGCTACAGATTTGAAACAACAGGACGTCCCTTTTTACACAACCCGTGCCTAAATTGTGAACTCATTAGCATAACATATTTTAGATGTTAAAAATGTAAATGGGTTCAAAAAGTGATTAGACACATTCCAAGGAAGAAATACTTCATCAAGAGCTGTTTCGTACTATGATCCTGATGCAGCCTCCAGCTGAGAAAATTCATAAGCATCTGATTGCTCTGAGGACATACCGGAGTAAGTATACTCAGTGCGTCTATAGTCTGTGCTCTCTCTCCTTTGCATATAGCATAGTTTCTTCATACTTCTTCTATAATGAGCTCTCACTAGCCATTGTCATAGACAGTGAACTTGAGTAGATGGACTTTTAGTTTAGCAGAGTAGGGCCATTCTTCTCTCTCATTATGCTTCTGCAGCCTCTCTGGGATTTATATACCATCCATTGTTAGAATTGTGAGTCAAGTTGTCTTAATAACACATTTGAATATGCTGAAAAAGAAATTGTGTTTCTATATTGTAACACATATTTTATGGATCTTTTTAGATAAGCTACAAGAGGTCTTTTCAGTTTTAACACTAGAGGCATCTTTCAAACCCTTTGGAAGACTGCACCTTACCTAGACTCATGTTGCTTAGCTGCAGTGCTGAGCTAAATTACTTTATTCTTTCTTCGAACCTGTATTATGCAAAGATACCCATAAATGATGATTGTGAATCTTTTGTTTGCAGAAAAAGAGGTTTATCTTTATCGAGTTGAAATTGCTGAGTAACACTAAGCAATAGAGTAACTTTCTTACATTTTTGTTAATGCAAAGTTAGAATGTTTTGTGTGCTGCTTTGGTTGTTCAGCTAACGAAAGGGAGCTCTTTTACAGGGTGTTTGGTCCTCACCCCAAAAATTCAACAGTTTCATTTCATTTGTCATTAAATAAGTATGGGGAGTGAAAGCAAAAGAGATGATTGCGTTGGTGAGGAACAAGGCTTAGGAAATTAATAAGACACAATCCAGTAATAGGTGTGGGAGGAGGAATGTGTGCGAGTTTTTGAAGAATTTATAGTAACTGGGTGTAACCGTGGCATTAGGTTTTTGTGATTGGGGTGGGGAAGTGACAACAGACTTGTTACAATTATACAAATTCAGTTAGGTGGGTTCATTGTGAACACCTAGAAGTATCTTCATGCAGTGCATCAGGTATTTATATAGCAATAGAGAGATATTTATTCCTGGGGACTTGCTGGGCAGTGAATTTAGATTTACTGTAGAACACTTGTGGACGCTTATCAAAACAACTTTTAAAGCAAGTAACTACACAGTGACCCATCTTTTTGAATCAGAGTTGTCATGACCCACACAGTGAATGCCTCTTTGAGAGGAGGAGGTTACTTCATTTGAAGTTCTAAATTATCGGAATGGGCTCTTTTTGCATTGTATAACCTAGGAAGCCGTGTCATTGTGACACCTGCTGGCTTATTGTCATGTATATGTTTCATGGCACCTCATATACATGTGCTTTAGGAATAATCTGAATTTCCCCTATTACCTGTTACTTTTCTTCAGCAAAGCTTTAGTTCTACAAACGATAGTGTGTTTTTATAGGCATGCACTGTTACCAGATTGCCTTTTCCAACTGTTCTCTGGCCAAAATAATTTTTTATAGAACACTAACTGTTATCCTCCCCTCTGCCAACATGCTTGTGTTCCTCAGAAAGCTATGCTTATAAGTAGTCATCAATGACAGTAAATCTCCGATTTATTTGAGTGTTTGGGGTACCTATTGTAGCAGCCAACTGTATACACCAAGTACGGCGAAAATGGCAGCATATAATATAGGAAAAGGGTATTACAAGTCTTTTCTCAAGTTCTGTTTTTTCCCATCAAAAACTGTTGGTTGCACTGATTAATAACAGTTATCAAATTATGAATCAACATGCTTTGAGCAGGTCTGAAAACAATTTAGACTCTTCAAAATGTGTGGTGTTTCCATTCACAGTAGGTGGCACAGAGCAGTACTGGAGAGTCACAAAACCACAGGAAATCTCAGAAGTACTGTTGTCTGAAACGATCCAGTCTAGCATTTCTTATTGACCATTTTCAGAGCTGAATACTGATGAATGGATCACTGGCCCATGGTGGCAGTTTTGTATTTCACAAGTAAGTCTTTATGATTTGAGAATTTTGGAACATGTACTACAACTGTATGTTTCCTCACAGACAGATTTATTTAAGAGTTGCCAAGATTGGCCCTTTGACATAGGGACATAAATAAGATGCTTTAAACACACTTGGAAGAAACTCACCAAACCTATGCTTTTTTTCTGGATAGTGTGTGTTGTTTGAATATTTTCTTTGCAATGTGACAGTGGCAATGATGTTCCTGTTCACAGATGTGGACTACTGGCCATCATTCCAAAGTTGGCATTTGTTAGTTTATGTAGCTGTCCATCTGCTAATTACCTGGAGGTGCTTCTGGAGCACTTCTAAGAATATAGAAGTGCTGATAGAATCTAGAAGTGCTTCTGGGCTCAGCTGAAACAAATTCGTTGGACAGGTTTTTGATTTTTAGCAGAGCCAATTTTTTTAACTAGGAACAATGAAAGAAGCAAAGCTATATACACAGACTCCTCAGGGATAAATGTCAGGTTGGAAGTTCAACTTTTTTATTTTCTTCTTTTTTCTTGTAAATCTGTAGTTAAAGGGAGAGAAGATCTGTGATTTAGCTTTTCTTCATTCTTAATAAACATGCATAAAATCTTGCATAAATATGTCTTAGTATTTGAGTTATTATACTTGTTTTTTCTGTATTTTTGGATGCATCTTAAAATATAGAGTAACAGCTTATTTCAAATTTTACAATATTTTCTCTGGAAGTTTTCTGAACTCCAGAATTTCTTAGTTGAGTTTTTGAAGAGCTCTCTCTTCTACAGACTGTTAAGAAATGATTGGCTTTTTCTGAGTGATTGCCTCTATGTAGACCTTCTCTTCAGGCATTGAAATCAACACCTGCTTAGGTCAGCATCAGCTTGCTTGTATTTATACCTTATTTGCCTTTGATAAATGGGCAGAATAGAGCCTGATGTTCCTTAATTTCCTCTACCTCCCTAGACTTGTAATTTTTTTTGTATGTATATTAATATATTTGCATAGTTCTAAGATTATTGGGAGATACACAAATTTTAGTAGGTTTTCATTTCAAGGTCTTCCATTTCTTTTTATATGTCACAGTGATGGAATGATTTCCCTTGGTTTCAAGGTTCTTCCTCTCTTGATATGTCCAAATCCCTCAGACATAGTTGTCTGTCTTTCAGTGCTCTTTCTGAAGATGGATTTTCTTAAAGGGTGCAGAAACGGAGACACTTGTCTGAAGCCTTTTTTTGTACAGCAGTTAGATGAGATCTGTCTCAAAGCCAGGCAATCAGGGGCTTTCTGACTGATATCAAGCTTCATTTAGTAAACCTTTGGTGAGTTCTGACTCTACTTTTACCTTTTAGAAAAAAAATCTTTAATAAGGGCTCCTGTCGTTACTATTTTCGTATCCTTGAGGCTTCATCTATACTTCTCAAAAGGTTAAAGAAAATCATTGGTGTGGTAAGTGACAAGGACACAGACTTCCATAAGGAGAATCAAGTAAAAGAAGGGCAGGTGTTTCTTCGTTCTTATCAGGGCCTCTTTCAGAATTTTTTCATCAGATATCACTTTGATTTTTGAAAATGTTCTTAGAACATGTCCAGGATCCAAAGCTGGAGGAGGAATCAGTGAAAACTGGCTTGGTAACTTGTGTTTCCTCAAGGAAGCAGATTAGGAATCCAGAGAACAATATTGAATTTCTGCTCTGACCTTCCAGTAATCCTGTTATCAAGAGAGATCATATTTAATTAAATGTTTTTCATTTCACATCTTTAATCTTCACGAATTTTCCTTTTAGTGGTTGCACAAAGTATATGGTGAGTTCCAAATACTGGCATCTGTATAGACAGGAAAAAAATCACATAGGTCCAGTTAATTTCATGGATTCTACTAGAAAATTCTAGGTTTATGCAAAAGCAGAATTTATTTTTTTCAGAGAAAGGATATCTGGAATTCCTTACGGCCAATTGAAATGCCGCAGGATAATATATACTGAACAATGATGCTTTTCATTGAGTTGGTGATACAAAGGTCTTGTTGTTTTGCTCCTAAAACACTTCTAAAGATGAAATCTCTGTGACTTTGGCCAAAAAGATATTGTATGCAAAGAATAGTTGTGTTATAGGAATTGTCAGTACCTAAGCATTTACTCCTGCCTTTCATACTGAACTTGTATCTGAAGAACCCTCCTGGCTTGTTTATAAATCCTCACCTTGTTGAGTCCTTGTACAAATTCAGAATCTTATAAATTTTCCACTACTAGGTTTAGCATTTACTAGAAAAATTACTGCTCTGAAGATTAGTGTTTTGAAGACATTGTGGCATAATACATGCAAAGTGAGCTGCTCTGTCAGTAGAGAAGCTTAGAAAACAGCTTACCTGCTTATCCCACTCATGCTTTTTGTAAACATCCTTGGCTACGTTCACAGCAAAGATAGGAATATGAAGTGGTTTTATCTAGTGGTTTCTTTAAGGATTCCCTTATGTACTGAAACTGGAGCCCTTTGGGGCAGCATAGGACAAGTACGAAATGGGCAAAACCAGGGGAGTAGATACACTTGGAAGAGGAGCAGCTTGTATAAGGTATTGCTGATGGTGAGCTGAGGCAGTCAGCCCTTTCAACTAATTAACACCTCATACATTCCAACAAATATGGAATATTTATTGTTGTTTTTCATTTTCTTGCTGATTTTCATTTCCAGCTATTAGTAGATTGATCAGGTAGGATGCTACAGAGCCTGTACCACATAAAACATAATTTCCAGAATACAACAAGTTGCAATTCAAGTAATAAGTATTTTTATATTAATATTAGCTGTTAACTCAAGCAGACAACCTAGAGCTTCTAAAAGAATGCCTGCAGCTATATACTTTTTTTAAAGTTATGTGAAATCCTTTTATATGTCAAATTAAAGGACACTATTGCTGAATGATATATGGAATGAGGAATAATTCTAGTGACTGCTAATATTTTAAAACAGAACTGAAGTATTTAATCAGGATTTTTTGCTTGTTTTGATAGTTACAAAATGATATTTAGTAGAAGAACACAGGGTTCTGTCATTAAAATAATTCTTTTTGTGTATTTGTTGTGCTGTGTTTTCTTTGGATCAAATTATTTACAATATGGTTATGACTAGCCTTGACCATGTGATAGATTAAATGGAAAGATTATTCTTCTTAATCTTTAGACTCTAAACATTCTCCCAATATGCTGCCAACATGATTGTGTCTTTGGGGACAGAACCCAGTCTGCACCACATGGCTGACTGCCAGATCTTTCCACTGGAAAGCCAGCTATTATTTTCTACTTTGTACTGCACAGTAGGGTGCATCCACCCCTTTACAGCATTCAGCCATAGCTTTTTATTTTACGGTAATCTTTTGTATTAGATATTCACAGGAATAAATTTTTTCTAGCCACCTAGGTCACATTTCTCCCAAGCCAAAGCTGAAACGCAACAGATTCATTTCATTCCTTGAAGTGTCTTTGAAAAATTGTAATCTCTAGCTAGGGTTTTTCTTGGAAATGGACACATTTTTACACTGTCGCTGACATTGTAGGCATACCTTATCCAATTCGATTGCCATACTTCGGCAGACATGCAAACAAAAGTAAATTAGGAAGTAGTTTTGCATTCCTTCACTATACCTGGAATTGTAATGGAAAAAGAAAGGAGTAAAACTAATAATACAGTAATACAATTACAAAAAGTAGTAATACAGTAAAACAATAAATCAGTAATTGGTATCACAGGCATCTTTTAGAACATAGTTAGGGAATCTGCCACGGAGCTGTTAAAGTGAGTTTCTCTCCATGCTTGTTTTCTTCTTGAGATTTGACTAAATAATTCAAAACCACAAAGCTAACAATAATTCTAAATCTTAATCTCTTCCTTCCTTTGACTGTTCCTAAAATCTTCTTAACTAAAGTGTCAATCCTACATCACTGAAATGTAGGAGGGACCAACAGAAGCTGCTCAGTGATATGACTTTGTCTTGAATGTTGAAACAGTGTTTCAAGATTTGAAGATAATAGTGTGAATTCTTACATAAGCCGTTCTCTGCATGCTGTACAGATATCTAAAATATATTAAAACTTCTTATTCTTTCCAGTAATGTGCTAGAGGAAACTAATAAATAGAAATGAATGATGATGTAGATCATCATACCCTTTAAGTGGAAGAAGCCATTAAATCTAGACATCTCTGCCACTGCTGCATTTCACTTCTGGCTGAAGATAGCCATAATTCCATCTTTTTATTATTAAATATGAAACTATTACATATGAAGGAACTTGTTATGCTAAAAAACCCCAAACAAACAAACAATCATCATAGCAAAGACAACTTTCAATGCCTCCTTAAGAGTCTTCAGAATCTCAGGTTCTTTTAGTAGGCACCAACTTGTCTTGAATAGCCCAAACATTAAGAAACTGAGATGCCAACGAGTCTGGTCTACTGAAGCAGTATTCAGTCAAGCCAGAACCCCTTGGTTCCCAGGAAATAACTCGGTGGTCGATCTAAGCCTGCACTGCCTGTCCTCAGCTTCCATCCCTGGGCGCGTATATCCAGCCTTTCCCTTGCGTTGGTCGTTGTGCCTGTGTGATCGTAGGTGATACCTACCTTTCACTAAGCTGCTGCAGCCGAAAACTGCCCTAAGACAGTGGGGAAAGTGCAGAGGTGGCAGCTCAGGCTTAAATCGGTTTCTGTTGGTGTGAACCTGCACCTTGCAATTCCTCTCTAGATGAGTTCAGCTCTTCAGGAAAAAACAGTTTCAAATATTATAGTCTGAGATTGCATCAGTTGTAGTTGATTAAGTGATAGGTGCACATTGGCAAAACACTGGATCAGGTTTGGATAATAGATCCATCAAAAGAAAAGAGAAGTGCCATGCATTTGTTTAAACTCTGGAAAAAATACACATTTTAAAATAATATTCATCCCTCTGAATCATTTTCCATGTAGCCAGGACTTTCTAAGAATGATGTGTTACACTGGATGAAATATGCTTAAGGTGGATAGCGTGCTTGAAAGAGTTAAACCTTAACACAGATTGTACTAATAAAAATTGCAGAGAGAAGTGGTGTACTTGTGAATATATTAGCACATATGGGAACTGATATATATTAGTTTGGAGTGAAAGCTGAATTTTTAGTGTTAGCTCTCTCTTTTTATAGTGAATCCATTTTGCACATTTTGAAGGTGACAGGAATTTGCATCTTTTTCAAGTAAATTAGAATACTAACAGACACCGCTTTACCGAGTCGAGACATTGCTGTGACTAGAAGAAAGACAATGGAAAGTAAGACAAGCAACTACAAATCGTACAATTTCTAAGTGAATTCTGTGTAGGCTAATAATTCAAGGTGGTGAAGCAAACAGCAGATAAAGCATCTCAGGTATCAAATAAGCCAGACTGGCACAGCGTTTAAAAACACTGACACGTGTACTAGACACATTTGACTGACCTTCTGTTTATTTTCTTGGAACATCACCTCAGAGAATAAGACTGAAACTTCTGTGGGGATTATTTCTAGAGTAATTTCATTGTTACTTTTTTGTATGTCATAGTATGAATTTTACATATATGTTTAAGGAAAAGTAAATGTAGTGAAACCAACAGGCTTTTTCCCTCTCAGCTGTATTACAGACTGTCTAACTTGAAACCCTTTTTATAGAGTTCAGGCTCAGAATGCATGGAGCAACTTGGAAATGACCCTGGAAAATACATTACTGTTTTAAAGAGTTTTTCATGCATTTCTTGTGTGCTTTTGTTTCATTTGGCATTACTGTTTTTATATACTAACTCATAAATATGGGTTTATAACTGGTATTTGTACTTTTATGCTATTTTGAATCCCGCAGCTTTATTTGCGATATTACTGTCTTTTTTGTATAGTTAATATTGTCTAATGAACTTATAAATACTTCATTCTACTAGAATTTTAATAATGCCATCTGTTCACTTGATGGAAAATGGCAAAGCACGTTGAAGCAACTGCCTTTTTTTCTTGACAGCTGTATTTTAAAGCTTAAGATTTAAGTTTCCATTTTTTTCTTTAACAGTGGCGGTGAACAATATTGCAAACAAAAGGATACCTTTTTGCGCAAATCTTACTTTGTGAATTACATGTATGATTTTCTGTAGATGCAGTTTGTTTTTTTGATCAGTAGTAAACAGTATTATTTTTTCTTTAGTAGAACTTGTTTTCTACCATGGCAGAAAGTAAAGTAATCCTAGAGAGGTCAGTGAAGTACATCACAGTTAGTACCTGACGTCTTTGTCCAAGCTTCTTACTCATCCTGGCATCCCTGGCTCTCTCTCCCTGCATCTCCTCCTCTTTAAGCTCTGTTTTGAAGTGCGGTTCTTTGGCTCTTCTTTCCAGTTTCAGTCTTGCTTTATTTAATTATGTTAATGTTTGTCTTTTGAACCACCAGCTTATCGTGTAGTTATCAGGCTGTTCTCTTTGGTGTACTGTTTTGCAACTTAATCTCACTCCTGCAGTTAGGTGTCAAAACAAGTGGCCTGATGTTTAGAACTGGTCAAGTCCTTGGTAGCTCCTGACCGAATTAGTGCTGCTGCATGTTTATTGCTTGTGAAAAATCACATGGCCTTATATGTATACTTACGTGGATGTGAGACCCAAACGGATGAACTAATGCAGCTCTGGCATTCCTTAGCTGGCTAGGTGCGGAATATAAAGAAAATGTCTAAGGAGCAGTTGCGTCACAGGGTTGTTTTTCCAATTCCTCTTCCAGGTAGTTGTGTGGTGCTTGCTTATGTGAGAAAGTCCTGTTGGCATTGACAGAACTAAATGGCAGGCCTGACGAAGAAGTTGGGAAGAATGATGCTGTAACCGACAAAGTACGAGATTCCTCAATCATGACTGCTTCAAAACTGTTTTGAAGGCATGGGGAGAAGGGACTTAGATTATGAATTACCCTTTTCATACTTGCAGGAATAGATTTCTCGCTTGGTTGCCTGCTCTCAGTGTGTGATCATTAGTAGTTCTCTTAGATTGACAATTTGGGAGATAGACACAGCTCCTTATCCCAGCAGGTGGCAACTTCAGCCATGCTGAAGAGGTACGGTTGGCTCTGGTTCCCTTTTTTCCACTGACAGAAGTGGTACTTCCACTCCCTCTTACTGCTGTGTTAGATATAGTTTATTAGCTTCCCAGCTGATTTCTTTATATATTTCCTGAGTTCTTATTAGTATTTCAATTAATTTACCATCTGCATTGGATTTTGTTAGTTAAATAAAAAAGCACATGAAAGTAATTTGGTCTTGCATGAACACATCCAGTTCTTCATTCACTCTAAGCTTGTACATCTGTCTTTGCAGTTTTCTTTTGGATGTTTCTATGATTTTTTTTTCCTTGTTCCTTGATATCTATCTGTCAGGTAAGCTGGCAGAAGAGAATTCCTTCTGAAACTACCAGTGTAATCTGTTCTCTGCATGGCTGTGTGTCTGAGGCTCGTTTGCCTTGCAAACTCTAAAAATGGGATGCTTTCTGTCACCAAGTCTTTCTCATGTTCCTAACTGCAGGGGTATTGTGATTTACCTCCTTTGCTTATGGCTGAATGTTTCGGCCAGCTAGATCCTTATAATGGGGCAACCACCTGTGCCTGATAGTACAGCCAGTCCTCCGTCTGAAGTCCGTGTCAAAGTTTCGGTACTTAAAGTTGATATGCAGTGGATTTGTTGGCGTGGTGGAGCGTGAGGATGTGCTGGTAGGTATATTCAGAAATGAGAAAATCAGCAGTCCACTGAGGACTGGATTCTGCCTGT
>JAVJGG010000082.1:38619297-38643981 GCA_035590195.1 Aviceda cuculoides | reverse complement strand
TTTTTTTTTTTTTTTTTTTTTTTTGTGTGTGTGTGTAATCTCTTTAGAAGAACCACTGTGGATAAAAGGCCTGAGTAATCTGGATGCTGATGTACCAAGGTATTTAATGACCATAACTCCTGATGTATGTGGACTGTTAGGTGCCGTGACTTTGTGATGTGTTCCGGTGCTGAAGTGTCTGATATTGGCTGTCACAGTGTCTCCTCGAGGTTTACACAAGACCAATCACAGGTATATAAAGACAGTTTCATTTGGAACATTCTTGTTTTCAGCCAGGAACAACTGGTATGTGTCACACTTTTTATGTTGCTTTTTAGTAAGCTCACCTTCATCAATTATTTCACCCATTAAATCAGAGATCCATTACATAGTGCATAGCCTTAAGTTGGTGCCGTAGGGTCACAAGTGGTTGAGTCCCTAACATTTAGTGAATTATCATTCTCACTTGAGCTTTTAGAGAGTTTTGGAAATCCTAGTGCACGTATTGCTGCCTGAAAACTTTTCTAAGTCTGGCCTATTATCTTTAATACTGTGCCTGCTATTAGGGAGAGTTAAAATTTTGCATTTGTTGAAAAGCCAGTGTATGAATACTGAAATCCACACCGTGTCTTCAACTTTTTTTGTTGTTGTACAGCAGCCAGAAAGATAGATTCTGCTGGTTTGTTTTTTTTTTTTTTAACTTTTGCTTGTATAATTCCCGTGGTTTATAATTATCTGTCATTATAAATCTTTTTATAGTAAAACTGTCTAGTTTAGAAATTCAGATGGTACTGTCATTATCTTTCATAGAGAGCTATCTATAATTTTTGTAGTTACATATTCTGTTCATTTACACTCACTGAAGTTATAATTATTTTTTTTTCTAATAGTCTCCTCCTTGCAAGTAAAATGTTTCACTCATGGTGGTGGTACTGATATGTAGTAAATAGTTCAATCTTCTCTTGGTTTCAATCTGTTTATCGTGTTAGTTTAACATGTCATTTTTTTCAAAGACTCCAAAGTCCTGAATTATCTGCACATCATTATTCGGTAACACTCAACACACAGTCACTGAGAGCTTGATTATGATTACAAACAAATCAGCTGAAAAATCCTAAAAGCAAAAAGGCTTAATTTGTAAATTTCATTCTGTCACTTTTTCGTCTTCAGTATTATCCAGATTAATTTGAACATTTTCTCAGTTTTCAGTCTCCTGGGTAAAATAAATAAAGTACATCCCTAATACAAATGTACGTATGTTGTAGTTACAGTAGGGTTTCTTCTGAGGGATTGAAATGATTCCCCTGACGTAAATACATTTCACACCGGATCACTACACCCTCCCATGTGGTAACCTATCATCTCAAGCTCTAATGATCCCTTACCCTTGTTGACGTTAGCAAACTTTTCCTCAGGGGCATTTTCTTTTGTTTCTTTTGTCAGCCTGTCTAAAGAGAAGAAAACTGCTCAGTCTTGATTTTTCTGCAGATGTTGAGGATTTTACTGCAAAGTTCAGTAACATGACATTTGTTTTCAATGTAGTCAGAGACACGGAAACAAGAAAATTGTGCAGGCTGCAAAGTTTCTTGTTCTACTTCAGATTCTCTATAGCAGACAAACACTGGAATCTGAAAATTTTGAAACAACTTCATAAGAGTGCGATAGCTTACACTTTTATTACGTGGACATGTTTTTCCCTTAAAAATTCCTCTATGTTTCTAAACAGAAAGAGGTGAGAATACAGTAAACAAAAAGGCAGGGATGAGAACAAAATAGAAAGAATTAAAGGGAAAAAGTATAGTAAAAGCATTGGTATCTGATGCTCTTCTTCCCCAAAGTAAGTGTAAGATTACGTTTCTCCCAACAAGTATAAGTTTATTATAGTCTCTTGCTGTCACTGAGCCATATGCAGTATTTCCTGCACCAGAAGCTGAGAACCTGCTGAAATTTCTTGGCCTGTTTGGGCCAGCCAACCTCTGAAGCCTCGCTCCATGCCAGGGATAGGAACTTGGTGGCACTGAGCTGTGTGCACTCCGGGATCCCATCCCTTGCCTTGCAGGGCTGGGAGAGGAGGGTGGGCTGTATACAGATGTTGGGAAAGGAGGAAGAAGTGCCTTTCCTTAAAATCCTCCAGACAGCTTATCCGTCAGGAAGAGGTATTCATGGACTAGGAATGAACAAGCCAAACCCAAGAGGCCCAGCAGGGTCCAAAGAGTATGCATAATAGTATATGTCTTTCAAATATCCAAATGTCTTGCAATCGACAAGATCCAATGTGGCTTTCTCAGGTTGTTGGAGCTTTCTAGGACCCGCTTTGAGTAGCGTTCTCTTTCAACAATCTCCTTCAGCCCTGCATCTTGATGCATAACAGGAATGCCGCATCATTTAATATATAAAAGCGTTTTTGGTTTCCAATGCCTGCTGTAGCAGTTCTATTGATTTCAATTGAATTGCTTAAGGTATATGACTGGGTAGTATTTGACCCAACAGGGATGTAATTTTTTCCTTCTCCTTGAAAGTACCTGCTGAACAGAATAAAACTTCAACCTTTGTGCAGTGTATCTGAAACACATTCAAAAGTGAAGGAACATCTCTATTGAGTAGTGAGAGAACAGCTTAGTAGTGTTAATGCTGTTTCTGAAATACATCAATTGTGGTAAAATTTAAGGATACCTTATACCCGGCAACCAGCAGGATTCTGTGACCAAAAAATAGGAGAAAATCAAGTTTGATTTAACAAGCATGATACTGAAATTGTATTACTACTAGATGAGAGACTTCCTTCACCAAACATCTTTGCAAGACCCCTAGTCAATTTTAAAGAAAGCTGCCTGCAACAGCTAGTGCAGTGAATGCCAAACAGAATTGAGTGCTAGGCAAGAAAAGTGGTAGATAGAGGCAAAAAGGTGTAGCTGCAAACTGCTAAGTGTGAAAAAAATCCAGAGTTGTTATACATGCTCTTCAGCCCATTGTCTAGTGGCTGTATTCCAGTAATAAACAATGATGATTGCACCTCATTGACTGATAAGATAGATGAGCTAACCAATTTAACACTCTCTTCAACAGTTGTGTTGAATAGGATATGAAGTCATAGGCTAATTACCATAAAACACAACTGTAGACTTTACATGTGACTTTACGCTGGTAAGCTCATTATTGCTGAGCAGTGCTCACCCAGAGCCCAGGGCTCTTCTGCTTCTCACCCCACCCCACCAGCGAGGAGGCTGGGGGGGCACAAGGAGTGGGGAGGGGACACAGCTGGGACAGCTGACCCCGACTGACCCAAGGGATATGCCAGATCATATTCCATACCACGCAGCAGTACAGCAAGCAGCAAAAGCAAAAAGCAGCCACTAACGAGCACTAGGCTCTAATATGCAGCGAGGCAAGGGCATGCCATGGCAAGCACAGGAGCCTGCCAATTAATAGCTAAACAGCAATAACAGCTATAAATTCAATCTAGCACATACCAATCAAACCTGTTGTTATCTTGAACCCTTTGAGCCCCCCGTTGGGTGCCAAAAAGGACTGTCGTGGTTTAAAGTCTGCAGTTGACGTAGTGTAATTATCATGCATAAAGTCTACATGTGTTAATTACATGCGGCTTTTGCTTTACCTATTAAACTGTCTTTATCTTAACCCATGACTTTTCTCATTTTCACTCTTCTGATTCTCTCCCCCATCCCACTGTGGGGGAGTGAGCAAGTGGCTGCGTGGGGCTGAGTTGCTGGCTGGGGTTAAACCATGACACTTGGCGAAGTACCTTCACTACTGGAAACTATTAAGTTTCTTCCTGGTGGTCAGAGACCAGGTTCCAACGTGATTTTTGGTGAGGTGTATTCAACTTGAGAGACTTTTACGGAATTTTATAAAACTTTTTGCTGATGTGGGGCAGATATCATTCCACAAGTTCAGAGGCACATCCATCATCCTGCTCTTTAAACAGAAGTGAGAAGGTAAATCTATGCTAATTATAAAGCAATTTTCTTGATCATAATTTTGTGGAAATACCCTCCTTGGATTAGCCTAAACTGCTGCATCAATTGTACACTTGACAACTTTTTTGTCCATGGATACAGAAGGTGCAGAGCTACTATCAGTATGCTTTGTACTGCTAAGCGATTTCAGAAACAAGAGCAAAATCCAGATCTCCCGTATATCCTTCTGTTCTCACGAGGGCTGATGATACTTTCAGAGGGCCCCTTTTGGAAATTTTCTGGTGGTTGTTCTGCAAAATTGCTCCAACGTTTCATCGGTTTTGTGAAGGCTAAGACCATAGAAAACAATGAGCATCCAAACATTTAGGTGTCTCTAATGAAGTCAG
The DNA here is from genome assembly GCA_035590195.1 of Aviceda cuculoides. NCBI lineage: Eukaryota > Metazoa > Chordata > Aves > Accipitriformes > Accipitridae > Aviceda > Aviceda cuculoides. Next base: position 38,639,678 of record JAVJGG010000082.1, on the reverse strand, counting down.
ATGCACTGTCTCCTGGCTTCTTTTTTGCGTAGTGCCCTGTTTGCTTATGTGTAAAGGAGTATATAAAAATTTTAGGACACCTGGCAGACAATATGTTTCTCTGCTTACCGTCTGCAGTGAAGTCTTAGTTCGGGACTTATTTATTTTCTGACCCATGTTACTTTGTTGTTTAAGAAGAGGAAGAACTGAGCATCCTTTTTCAGGAACTTTTGAAAATGTGGATCTTACTGTTGATGTAAAAAAGCTAGAATTCATGTTTTGTTTAGCTTCAAGGAAGGAAACCTAGTGTGCCACCAGGGATCAATACTAATGAATATTCCCTTTCAATATCTAAGTCTATGTCTAAACAAACTGTCTATGTTAGTTTTCTATGAAGTAACATTAAAAGTGCTTCTGAATTGTGAAATAGATCCAGAGAGCTGAGAGTCAGGAGAGCTGTTCAGGTGCTCGGAGAGGTTGAGCCTTAAGAAGCAAGAACATTTTTGAGTGACGGCTTTAGCGTTTCTGCTATATATGTGTGATATCACTGCTTCAGGAAACTCACCCTCAGCTAAGGTGTCTTTGAAAGATCTTACAAATACAGTGGGATGCATAAGCTGCCAGATGCAAGGTGTCTAAAATAAGGATTGCAGAATGTCTCAAACAAGGATGCAAATTGCAATTAAAATAGACTGACCAACTCATCTGATTGACGCCATTCTACCACAAAAATAAATTAAACCTGGTAAACTTTATTTCATGATGGTGAAATCAGTCTTTAACCAGTCTACGCTTATTGATGTGGAATTTCTATTGACATGTGGGTGTATGACACTTCTCAAGGGAAAAAAAGCAGCAAAGATATTTACTCTAGTCTAATTTCATTCCAAACAACTTGTGTCTTATTAGCTGAATGAAAAGGAGCCTAAAGCAAATTTTGAAAAGAAAAATTATTAGGTCAATCTGACATCTGCTGTGTGGTAAAATGTTCCTTGGGAAAATGTGACTGTACAGCTATCTGTGATCTCATAAACTGAATTAATCCTAAGCATTTGTTTGCTGTCAGCAACAACAGTGGTGGACCAGCAGTAGTACTTAACTACATAGAACAAAGAACAGTATAAGACCAGGGAGAAAGTGCAATATTGTTTTTCTGAAGGAGTCCCTGTGATAAAACTAACTAGGCATTAGAATTATTGCTTCCTTCATAAGTCAGAGTGTCTTATCTGAAATATTGAAAGCTTGCTTTGCATTAAAGTTGTCTTTGTGACTACTCTGGCTTAGTGTCTTGCAATTGTTGGAAGATCATTCACATTTATTTTTTGTTTTTTGTTTGTGTTTTTTTTTAAAAAAGCATGTGTAGAAATACAAGTATGAAATGAATTTATTTTTTTTAATGTGTAAAATAAAATCTGAGTTTTTCCTATTAAATGAACTATTACACAATTTAACACCCCTTCACACAACCCCCCAAAAAAGAGAACCCCAAACCAAACTAAAAGTAGCCTCGTGTATGTTGTGCCAAATACCAAACCTGGCCTCATTTATACTGTGCCAAATGCCAAACTTTCTGTGGAGGGCTTTTTTTCTGTCTGTTCCCTTTCTTGTTTTCTGCTTCTTCCTATCTTACTTGTCTTGGTTTAGTATGTAAGCTTTGCCAGGTGAATGTTGTCTTAATTACTGTACCAGTTATTATGCATATCTGTAGTGTGCTGTGCAGTTGTTAATTAGAAGTATATAGGTAGTAAAGCTGAGGTATTGAAGTCTGTTAAATTGTAATTTTGTTCTTAAACCCCAAATCTTATCATAGAACTCTTCTCATCCTTCCATGCTTCTTCCCAATGTCACTAACCTCTGAAAGAGTGCTTTTTAAATAGTGATGTTTGCAAAGTTGTGAAGGTAAAACCAAGTTAACTTTATTCTTGTGGTGTAGGATAGCCACCCGATTTTCAAAGTTTAGAAAACGAACCCTTTTGTGCCCATTCAGTGGGCTGAACCAGCTCACGGTGGGGTAGAACACCACCACTGCTGTTGCAAAGGTTTTGCTCTGCAAACTTGTGTACAGAGGTGGGGAAGCCCTTGAAATTTAGTTCTGTTCTCCACAGTTTCCATTTTTTCCAGTTGTGGTACCTGCGTGTTTATGCTCAGATTAACAAGACATGAACATAACAGAGTTTACAGCATCAGCTAAACCAGGGCATTCTGCTGGGTTACTGGTGCGTGCTTAGTGCTTCTGGGGGACAAAATCAGCTCGTGCTCGGGTCCTGAGCTGCTCCCATGGCACTGCTGCTGACTACCTACCTCCGCGTGCATCAGGCCACACTGGGGATCCTGGGCTTAAAAATACAGCTTGCAACAGCCGCCGTTGAGCAGTACAGCCAAGTTAATGTATGCATGTAGAGCAATTTCTTTTCAAGAGTTCTCCACTTTATTTTTGAAACTGTTAAGAACAATGTTGGCATATTCAGAGTGCCAGAACTAAATCATATACGTTTCCTGTACTCTGTCTTGATAATTATGTCAGGTATCATAAAAAATTAATACAATCCTCCTAAATTCTGTGAATGGCAATACTACCAACAAATGGGATAGAGAGGGTGACACTTATTCATGTGTCATGGTTGATCGTATTTGATGTCTAAAGAAAAAGTGAACTCCAACTGCAAAGTTTCTAGTGGCTGGAGCATTTGTATGATCTCTTGCACAAACACTTGCTTTCTCCCAGGGTGTTTATCTCTCTCAGTGCAGACACTAATAAGACACTTTCCCCTATCTGGCTGTTTTCCCATGCAATATGCCATAATGGGGACCTTTATATTCAAGCACAGAATTTTTCTGAGAGATTTAACTCTATAGCAAGCTGCTCTTTATTGATGTACTTAATATCTCTGAATTTATTTTAATGGTTAATCTGTTTCTTTAAAAGCTTCATATTTTAAAGGCGTGGAACTTGATTTACAAATAAGAGATTGCTGTATTTGTACCTTTTAAACAAACAGAATTCATGGCTTTTAAATAAACAGGAGTATGCAAATTGAGGGTATTTTTCATCAGCCCCCTGTTACTTTCATATATTAACTAATCCTGTATTTGGCTATTAAAATAATTTGTGGGAAAAGCTGTTGTTCCAACGATTTTCCCTGCACTTAGAAACTAAGTTGTAAGGGAAGTATTGTACTCTGTGCTATGGATAAAACCACAGCAAAGTGGTGCCAGCACTGAGGTGGACGTGCATCCTATTGCTCGCATGTACCTGGGCCTTAAAGACTGCATCTCCAGAAAAACAATTTGATTCACTCCTGGTTCATGGGGTCACGTTTCTTCCTTTACTATTGGCGGGGGGAAGGCCTCTTGTTAGACCTTTGGTTTCTTTTAATATGGAAAATTATTTTCTAGCTCATTGTGTAGTAATTTAACTTGTATCTAGATGTATTAATAGAGTATTTATTGCTATTTTTCCCCCTCTCCCCCTCATCTTTTGCTATCCTGCTTCCCCTAAAAATATCTTCCATTTTTCTCACCAGTTCATAATCCCTGAATTGCAGACTTTATCTGTGGAGTTCTAATACCAAACTTCCCAAACACTTTGTTTACCTTTCTTCTGAAAAAATGGCATACTGATTATATGTTTTTTATTCTGAAAAAGTATTGTCTCTAATAATTGTTCCATAAAACTTATCTTTATTTTGTACCAAAGGTGTTATTTTTTTCCTTCCTGATCTGTTGGCATAATTCTTTTAATTTCCTCACAGAAGGAAATCAAAAGTTCTTTGGTGTAATGACTATCTGTCCATCTTCATGTCTTGTACCCAGCAGAATGGACTCTGACCTGGAAAGGGGCTTCATACCTCTATACAACTTCTTAATAAAAGTATGATTCCTTTATTGTAATTAAAGCAATTAACAATGAATTGCAAAGGCAGGAGTGACACCTGATGTGCAGATTCAAAATAAAATACAGATAGTTTTTCTTATAATTATGTGTTTAGACCGTGGAACTCGGAGGACGTTGTGAATGCTGAAGGATGATGGCTCAGGTTCAAAAAACAAACAAACAAAATCTAACAGCATTCCTGCCTCCCAAAAGTGTGAGGAGGAAAACCCCATCCTAGTCTTTTAAAGAGAAAAATATCACCACTGATTCAAGAGATGTTTGATCCATCGGTTACTGAAAACTGAGAGTATACTCCTGGGAAAGCGCCATGTCATCACTCGGGTTTTCTGTCATTCACATCTTCTGTTGCTCACTGTTGGAAATAAGGTAGTAGGGGAGATGGATTTTGAGTCTAACTTTGGCTGTTCTTGTAACTGGTATCTAGATCTGTCCAGTCAAGGAAGATCAATGATCACTGAACATTGTCAAGTATGTGTTACATATCGCATAGCAAACAACAGAACTACCTTAAATAGCTCAACCAAGTTTATCTCTGTGTTCTGCATGTGTAAATTACTGCTATATCATTTATTTGGGGGCGAGAGATGACTTATCACCACTCATAGTTGTAAAATACATTATTTTACTTGGCATCACTCAATTTTGAGGAGAAATCTGTATGATTATTGAGTGTTCTTTCATTGGAAATTGGGTCTTGAATCTATTTCCTAGAATTTTTTTGTTCTAGCTTTATTGTTTAGAAGTTCATCTTAAATGGCAAGATATGAAGCATCTTTGCTGGTGATAACATTGAAATACTTATAAATGTGCCCTTCTCAAGGAAAGCCTTGAGATTCCTCCTTCACCTGGGGATGATTTTGAAGAAAATGTAGTGTACTGTTAAGCAGCCTAGGTGATACTATGTCTATATCTGACAGAGTAGAGATGTGTCAAAATATGTGTAAATTAAGGGCCACAAATATAAACACATGATCTTTCTCTATGAGATTCAATCTATTTGGTGACTTAAAATTAATTTCCAAAGCATAGTGATTTGATTATTAGTATCAAATAAGAGGTTACAAATACTTCCTTTCACGTTTTCAGAAACAGCTAACCAACTGGGGGTTTGTAAGGGTGTGTTTAAGCTGGTTTTGGTACGATTGAACTGGAAGTTGGAAATGTTTCCTGTGGCAGATGCATTCTTGCTGTATAACTGCTTTCCCTTTGTTTTCAGAAATATCACTCAATGTTTTAGATAGTGCTCTGGTATTGTATCTGTACTTACTTTTACACATTTAAATTACAAAAAATGCATGAGAGTCTGCTTGCATTTGAAAGGACAAAATATAATTGTGTGTGTGTGTGTGTCTGTGTGTATATATAAAAACATTGTAATCTTTGAGTTTTTAGTGTGTTATGCCAGATCACATCAGTGATATTCTTGTAGTCTTATGGTCACAAGGCTTTTTTTTCCACATCCAAAGAAGTCAACAGGAATAGCATATTTGATCTTCAGAACAGAAAGTCTAAGTCTACTCATGAACTTGTTCATTTATGTAGGATGTTGGTGGCATATATTTGGTAGCAAAGAGCCTTTATTTCTCAGACTCTGCAGTGCTAACAATTGTCTTACGGAATTGAATATGAATGGAGGAGAATGGTATAGGACTTATGGGTTTAGCTGGTCTGTGAATTGTCTTATGAAATGGAGGAGACTTCATATTCTTATCAAGTCAGGACAGAATTCTTGAATACTTTATCCTAATTTTACTTCACTTTTAGATTTAGAAGTTTAAAAGATTGTAAATGCACACCAGTCTCAGGATATTTCAGTTATTTTCTTGAACCATGTTAGAAGTTTTGTACAATGGTGCAAAAATTGTTTGAAGTGTGTATCTTGTTCTTCATTCAGTCTAGAAACTTCCCTGAGTGCCTGATTTTTTGTTTTGTTTCCTCTTAGATGAAACAACGCCTAAAGAAGTCAGCAGGGTAAGTGCTACTTTCCCTCCTCTCTAAAAAGAAGTGTAGTCTCTGAGGCCTGCTGTTCACATGGGATGATTTTCGTGCAGTGTCTGATCAAGATTTGACCTTATTCCCTGGACATAAGAGGATCTCCAGAGGGAAAAAAAAATGGTGTACTGACTGACTAGAGAAAAGTTAGTAGGGAAAATAAATATTAAGAACACTTGATTGGCTGTAAATAAATAAAAGGGTATTTTGCATTGACAAATTTTGAGTTCTTACAGTGCAATTTTCATGATCCAGTTTTAAAAAGGTACTTCATGGAAACCAGGAAAATCATGGGACTTCGAGCATAACAGCAGACTATTTAATCAGTGTTACTGCCTCGAGAGATGGCGAGCGTAAGAGGAAACAAGGGAAGGAACATGCCCTATCTAATACCTTCCTTTGAGATGTGCTGTGGTACAGATGAGCTAAATTCTTTAATGTGAAATATTTTGCAGTGTACTGTTTGAAATGTAATGTAAAATCTTAAAAAACGTATTCAGAAATAAGTTCCCAACTCTAGCCTTACATCTGATCGACACTGTGTCCTGCAGAATATCAGTCCGTGGTTGAGGACTAGTTAGGGGGATCTGTTAGAAACTAGTGTCTTTGCTGGGAAAGACAAAAGATCAGTACAGGACAATCTGTTGCCCTCAGATGTGTGCACTCAGCCTGAAGCACCCAAATGTCATTTCACGTAAGGTGAGGGAACTACTGGAAGCTTTCTGAGGTGTAATCATAGTCCTGTTTTGGTCCTCTTCTTGAATGTCTTGCCTAAACTACGTCATGTTCCCAGGAGAAAGACAATAGTGTCAGACACATATTAAAATTAAAAAGGCTGACTGAAAGACTGCAAAAGCCGTCTGGGAGGTCTTGCTCTCAGTAGAAGTCCTTTGGAAAATACTAGGGTATGTAAGGAGTGGGAACAGGCTGGCAGTGGAAACCTCGGCTTCAGAGGGCTGGCATAAGGAGGAACTGAAGTTCACCTCTTACGAGACTACGAAAAACAGATTAAACGATGTCTAAAATGAGTTTATGCAAGCAGAAGTTCTCCATATACGTGATGTGCTATGGATGTATAAAGGTGTTGAGAATTTAGGTGAAAATTAATATGTTATAGTAATTTATTAATTTATAACACAATTTTTGGTCGCCCCTTAGTATTCAACAGTTATGGCAGTTGGGTAAATACCTATTGGTGCAACCAAAAATTTTTGTTATTAGTATATCTCTCTATATTGTTTTGATTTCAAAATAATTAAAGATCTGCCTAAAAATCACAGAAGCTGCAATTATTTCTGTGGAAGAAAGTTCCTCTTGTCATGAATTTGGTAAATAGATTCCCATTTTACCTAAAACTCTAAAATGGAGTTACAAAACTAGGTTACCATGTTTGAGCTATTTAAGGCAAAAAAAGCAAGGTCGGGAACCCTGAAGCCCCCTGAGTCTGCCAGGCTCCCCCTCCGTCTCAATGGAGACGGAATAAGCAAATGAATTCTCCCTTGGTTTTTTTTTTTAGCTATCAATAATTGTGGACTTGGTGTGTATACTGTGTTACGCTACTTTTTTTTTTATTTTTAATTTTTTTTTAAAGTCCAATACTTGAGGGCACTCAGTAATGCACCATACTACAAATGAACATATTTGTTAGTTTATTGTATTTTTGAATAATGCCGTATATGATGTAGACCACTGTAATACATCCTCTTTCTTCATCAGCAGCTCAAACAGATGCCAGTTTAATTAAACTCTGAACATAAATTGGAATTTAAATTAGGAAAGTTTTCTACGTGAGTAATGTTTTTCAGACAAAAAGACATGTTCATGCTCACTGAAGAATTATGAGTTTTAAAGTCATTGTTACATTTTTTAATTCCTGAAAATGTCTGCAAGAAGCACCTTATATCATAGAGAAGCAAAAATAAAGGTTAGTGAAAGGAAATTTATTGCAGAATTAAATGACCAACTGTTTTAAAACATTGTATTAGTCAGGAACCAAGGTAGAAATATGCTGAAAAATGTGGCTTTCATCGCTGGATGTTCTTTTTTTTCCATCTTTCAATGTGGGGCAGAATGAAAACATTAAAACATTCATAGTCGTATGCTGTGGCATCAGTTGCTTCAGTAGCCTCCTTTTCTGTTGTGCTTCCACATGACAACAGAATTAAATTGGGGGAGAGTATTTTTTGTTAAATTTATTTAACCCCTTTCTCCTCCAAGAAAGCCTCACCTTTTTTCCTTATAAACATTCAAGATTATGGGTTCGAGGGACTCTAAATACTGAACTTCTCATTCACTTGCCTTTTTTTCTTTTTATCAGCAAAATGCAGTGGGGTGAATGGTGTCCAGATTTTTTTTTTTTTGAAAAAAAAAAATCTAAAAATCTTCTTGAATTATTGGAAGGAAATGTCAGTATTTTCAAGGGTTTGTATTGCAGTTTCACACTTTGAAAATTGAGGAAGTTCTGAAAAATGCTGTTGTATAGGAACTGCATTTTTAATCTTTTGCCATTTTTAGCAGCTTATTAGAAAAATGAAAATAAAGTAGCAACCTTGGTTATCAGCATTACATTGCACATTTTTTAAGTGAGGAGAGAGTAGGAGAATCCTTCCACATAGTTTAAATTTTGAGTTATGTACAATAGAAAAGAAGCTTTTCAAAATTTATTATTCTTAAATCTGGTCTGTTAATGATGACGATTTCATCAATATTTTGGTGTTCAGAAGTTATGTGTAATGATATCCTAGACTGGCCTGGCATAGTAGCTGACAGGTGGGAGGAAAAGAAAAAAAGAAGGTTCCCTGCTTCCTGTAGGCTGCTTTTGGCATAAGAACAACTCTGATTACAAAATATCTCTGTGAACCTGTGAACTTTTTTCTGCATGCTAGATTCCAGTATTTATGAAATATATTGTAACTGGGGTCAAAAATCTCCTTTTCATATGACTTAGTATTGGGAAACTCATTGGAAATGCTTTTTCTTCTGCTTACTTATTGTGCAGTTGTGTCTTGGCTGATCCCATCCATCCTAGCCACAGAAGTGGTTTTCTGGGCAGTGGGATTTCACAAAGAAAACCAACTATTGAACTATTTTGATGAAGAAAACTTAGGCTGAATTTTGTACTTTGTTTTTGCTGGTTTATCTGCAAAAGAAATGAAAATAGAGGAGCGTGAGTTTGAGCACAAAGTGCGTATGTATTCATGTATATCTAGACTAAAGATAAATTTGACAGTATTTGTGAAAACAGTGTGCATTGGAGACATGTTTTTCTTTTCAGTTAGCAAAAATAACCCCGTTCCTACATGAAGTATAGCCAGGATTTTGTTCCATGTGCTGCTAAGTTTCCCATGATCACCATGTGCTCTTTTGTACCTCAGACTCTGAAGTTTAAACAAAAATACTTAATGTTCCTGATACGATCACAGTGAAATTAGCTGTTGTTCATTTTGCTTAATGACTTTCCATTCCATGTTTACTTGAACAATACTTCCAGTGAAGCTGCCTTTTGGCAAGTACCTTTGCTTTGTAAACTCCGTGATGCCAACAGCAATTCACTTTGCAGAAGTTTACCAAATAAACACCAGAAAATTACTACCTAGCAAGTGACTAGCTCATTTACAGTACTTTATTCTTGGAAACAGGAATAATACTTTAATCCTCTCCTTTCCCCTTTTTGGACTTGGAGCTTTTGGCAGCTGCCTTGGCACCAGCTAGCACCCAGCACTGTGTGTCACTGACAGTTACAGAATTAGCAAGTGTGTTTTCAGCAAATAGTTGCAGCAATTGCATATATCTTCACCATGCAACTGATAATAAAAGTTTGGGGGTTTGATGACACATTGGCAAAGCAAGCTCATTCTTTGTAGTATTTCCTTATTAAAGGTAGGATTTAAATGTTTTTGTGCAGTCCCAGAACTGAAGACTGTGTCAAATTGATCAAAAAGTTAGGGGAACTAGAACAAACATATCTACTTAGCCTTTAGAAGTGATGCAAATGCCATGGCACCCATTGTCACGAGAAGACGATGATTGGATAAGCTGATTTCTTTATAAAGAAAATCTTGTGGATACTGTGGTAGTGATAAGCAACAGTGGTAGGAAAATGAGGAAGTTTATTTTTAATTTTGTACATGATGTCTTTAGAGTGCTTGCAAGTCAAGTATTAGGAGGGAATGTGATTTTATAAAAAGCTTTTTAAAAAAGAGGAGCAGTATTCAGCCTTGTCAAGTTAAAATGAAGCTCATTATGCAGTTTTATTATATAATCCAGAGAGGTGATATAATTGAGATATTCATACAGTTTTATGAGCCTTACAGTTAATAACAGCTTATATGGTTACTTCTATATAATCATAATGTTCTTTTCTCCTAAGCCAAGCCTTTGCTATTTATTATGTATTTTTCCTATTACTAGTGAAGCAATTTATTTCCGTGTTACCATTTGATGACAGGGAAGGAGCTGACGGAAAGATTAGAATTGGATGCCAGTGAATAGGGGCTATTTGGCAAGAAGCTTCTCCTAGGGAAGGTGTTCACCATCTTTCCAAGGCTTGGAAATCAGCTAAGTAAACAGGCTGGGAAACACATGCCTTCAAACTTAGCGAACCCTTTCAGTAGAGTGAGAGCTGGTTCACATCTTTTGACATAATAGGGCCCGTTCATAAATACAGTATATGCGTACGGTGCCGCAATGCTAAACTTTATTTACCGAGCAAGTTCTAACCCATGTTTTCTCCAGTCAAAACAAGAAGAATAGGTATCGGACAAATGTGTGAAGAAGCAGTTTTCTCTGAGGCTATGTACAAGTGTTAAAATTAATCACCTCAGCTAAGTCTGCTCTTTATAGCTTCTTGCTTTCCAGTTTCCAAGTTTTTAAACAAAACTGGTTACTACAGCCAGCCCCGGTTACCTCTTCTTGTTTTTTGGAGCAGAGAGATTTTTCTGAGCTTCCTCTCCAAGCTCACTGCTCCTCTGAAAGCCCGCTCTGCACGGTAAGCTTGCTTACCACATTCTCTCTACTTTTGTTTTTCAGCCTGAGGATTTGACATCCTTCAGTTCAGCATTTCCACCTTGAAGCAAGCAAGCAAGCAGTTTTATTCCCTATCTGTAGGGTTTTTTTGGTGGGTTTTGGGTTGTTTGGGTTTTTTTGAATGAAATCCAGATCCGTATTTTTGGTTCTTCACATGTGCAGTTTAGACATGTTTTCACTGTTATTAGGACACAGTTATTTCTTAGTTGTCTGTGCCCCAAAATAAGAAGCAGCAGCTTCTATGCAAGATGTGAACTAGCCAACAGCGCAGCTAAACAATGCAAAATATCACAGCCAGTGAAAGTACCAGGCCTACAGAAGGTAGCAGTACACGTGAGCATACATATCAAACGTGTACACAGCCTAACATATGTACACATAAAAATGACCTGAATAAAAGTTTGTGTCCTTTTCCCAATTTTGTTATCAGTTTAATTAAATATTTTGGCTTTTTTATTACAAGCATTTCTTCCTTTATATGCATTGATCATCAGAAATGCAGTAACATTACTATAACTAAAATACAATAATTTCTTGCATTTAAAGAAGTAGGTGACTGTTGTGATACTTGCAGGTCTGGCTTTTTTTTTTTTCCCCTAAATTAGACGTCTCAATAGTCATTACAGTAAAGTGTAGTGATATACAGAATGAATATTCTAGTTACTTTTAAACAAGACGTCTCTTACAAGGCTGCCTTTGCCTGCAAGGGACTGGATTTAGTCACCAATATGTTCCTTTCTAGTTATGCATTCCTTCAGGGGGGAAAGAAAAAAAAGCAAAGAGGCAAAAATATACTTCAGTTTAAAAATCTGCTTCTTACGTGGGCAAATAAAGTAATGGTCCCAATATTCTTAAAGGAAATATAGTATTTCTCTAAAAAAGATACAGTAATTGAGTATTGATGATCTTCCCAGAAGATATGGAGGCAACTGGAAAATTATGTAAACAACTGGAAAATTTTGTAGAGCAAGTCTCTTAAAGCAGGGTGGTAACTGTGGATCTGGGTTTTTTCATAATGCTGCCTGAAAGGAAGGGAAAGCTGATCGAATTCAACAAAAGGCATCAAACAAGTTTGTTTGTTTATTTTTGCAACTTCAATGATTGTTTTTAAGAAGTACAAAAATGTCACTGTTGGGAATTCTTTTTTTATAAAGCAGGTATGACTGGCATTGAGAACTTACATACATAAGACCAGTCTATTTATACTTCTGGTCCAGTAAGAGCATACCTAGCACGAAATATTTTAGATTGACATGTCCATCAAACATCAAGCAAATGTTGAGACCATGAAGATTACAAACAAATGCACTTTTTTTTTTTTTCATTTGAAGGTTTTTTTAGTTCATCTTTAAATTTGTTCCCTGATGACTCTTGTTGTCAAGACTATAGTTTTATAGGAAAGAAAACTTGTGTTGGCTGGAAGTGTATCGGAGATTTTGATCAGTTTGGGTTTAGCAGCTGCTTATGTTCTGTAGTATGCTTCATAGAGAAGAGAGTAGCTGTCAGTTTAAAGAGAAGACTGAAGAAGTTTGGGTACAGGTTGTTGTCACATTTCAGATCTCATGACTTAGGTGTTTGTGGTGAAATCGAGTCCCTGCCCAAGGACATTGTTTTGTATAAAGTGCTATGCAGAATCACTTGGATTCACTGTCTGCAAGTCTTGATGCTGTCATTGACAGACTAATTTGGGTGGTTTGATGAAGTACTAGCTGATTATCTGAAATACTATCTGATGTAACCAAAGGGAGAATAGGCATTTTAAACTTGTGTGTCTATATACAGTCTCCTTGGCCTATGTACATCCGTTGTTCTCAGTGATTTAGCACCCTTCAACAACTGAGACTCCTTACGGGAGCCTCTGTTTGTCTCAACAGATCCTAATCCTGGTCCAGGAATTGCTTCTTACCTGAACTGTTTTTTTTGTCATGTGGAGTTATTTGTTTGTTTGTTTGTTTGTTTAATAATATAATTTTGATCTCACTAAGCTTTTTGAGGCTGGTATTTTTTTATTGTTGTTGTTTTGGTTTTTTGGAGTTTTTTGCCTGCTTACATGTCTCAGATTACGTTTATGGCCTCAGTTTCAAGTGCCCTGGGACAGAATAGCCTACACCTACCCATGGTGTGGCCCCTCTGCCGCCTCTAGCGAGCCTTGCAAATGGATAGGGTGGCACTAGGCACAACATGTACAAATCATGAGCTTGCTCAGCACTGCCGACGTCCTCACTGCACACCCTGTCCAGCCAGCCGGCACAACGGTGAGAGTCAGGCAGTGCCCCTCGCCTCCCAGCTCCTCTGGCATAACAAACGACACGGGGGAAAACTGGGGTGGCACCAGGGGCTGCACTTGGAGCGCTGGTTACAAAGACCCATACTGCTTCCCCAGGGCCTCTCTACATTTCAGTCTGATGATACTTGAAAGGGTGGGGAAGGAGTCTTGAAAATTTTTAAGGAAATGCTTGATGCTTGCTGGAAGAACTGGTCCCGGCTTTCCCAAAAGTCTGTTTCCAAGGCATATTGAGATGACAGGTCAGCACCTTCTCCTTTTTCCTGGGCAAAACACCTCGGCTCTCCTTCCCCATCGAGCCTGTAACAAGACAGGACTTCACAGCCACCTCCTGGCAGGCGGCCGCTGCTCTGGCCCTCCTAGCCCGGTGGTCAGCTGGAGGCTGCCGGCATCCGTTGCCAAAGAGCTCTGTCTTGTGGTTGTCCCTGACATCCTCTGGAACCAGCCTAACATGCCTAAATTACAGATGAAGAATAAGCAATATCAAGAGGAATCTCTCTGGATGTGGTCACTATGTTTTGTGGCTTTCATAGTTTGTGGGTTGGTTGTTTTGGTTTTTTTCTCTCCTCTTCCAATGAAATTCTGCATCCCCGAAGTACGTTTGGCCATCCCTCTCCACTTCACGTGGAATTTGGGGTGTTCGTTTATTCTGACTCCTCCTAGCCCGTGATAATGTCACACACTATGAGGTCTTTGAAAGGACATGCTTCTGGTGCAGAACCAGGCAATTGTTGCTGTGGACAAAGAGCTCTGTAGTCGGGAGTAAGTATTACATAGGAACTTGCTCTTATCATTGCTATTCAGAAGACATTTCAGGAAGTTACAGAGAAAACAGATCAACTTCTGGATTATGTTGGCATTTATTGACCCTTTGCTGTATTAATGAAGGCTTTTTGGTGTAGCAGAAGGGCTTTTTCTTTTTTGCAGGAGCATACAGTGCCCCGGCACAGCTACCCTATAAGCCTGAAAACATGGAAATTAATCTTCATTTCAGCTTGTCATAAAGAAAATTTACTTTAGATATTAAATTGTGTCCTTGAATATTTTTTTGTGTGTCTTAATTGTTCTGAATGAATGCTTAAAATTCATCGGACTCTGTGATACTCCTTTCATGGAATAAAATGTTTGTGAGTCTCAGCCCTTTTGTTTAGAACTAAGTCACAGCACTATTCTTAAATCACCTGTCATGGGTTGCTGTCTTCTACTGCACCACAATATTCTAAAGACAAATAACCGTAGAAATATTTTTATATAAATCCTGCAAAAATGTCCTTCTTCCATATTATAAATTTGAGTATGAATATTTATAACAGGATTTCCCTTCTTAATTGTTAGTTCTTGTTCATAGCATCATAATATATGCAGCTACTAGAAATAGGGTGCTGGTATGATAATGCTAAACCAGTTTTTAGTCCACTTGAATTATTTTAATGTAATGTCACTGAAATTCAGAATTTTACAGCAAATATGCCAAAATACTTGTAGACACTGAATCTTAAACAAAGGAAATCAGCAATGGGAAGAATGGATTAAGTAAAAGGAGCTGAGTGTTAATAGTGTTTAAATTGCAAACTAAACTACCATAACAAATTAAGAAACAGTACTTAGGCTATATCTGATGGCAAATAAATATTCTTTTTTCACCAAGTGTGTTGAATTTTTTTCAGGAATTACTTTCCTGAATTAAGTTTTACACCAAATATGCGCAGGTCTGTATTAGCAACCACATAGTATAGTGCTTGTACTGAGGTTTGCTAATGACTTATTCAATGTTTAAATACAGGGTTTCATAAAGAATATTGTGGCTTTTTAACCAAACCTAATTGTGGTTATCCAGTCTAAAATGCCTAGAACCAAATAAATAAACCTCTTTCACTCCACTGTAATAATAAGAAAAAACTTTTTACAGCATGATGAAGTAATTCTTTGCTGGTGATTGACCTAAGTCATAGAATTGCTTAATTGTGAATCTGGCCAAATTCTATTCATCTGGCCAGTTGTGGATCCACAGATTGTCAGTAGCAGAAATCTGCTGTATTACAACTGTGTGTATTATGCAGCTACCATCTTTTTAGTAACATGGGTGCATGCAGTGATTTGCCCTGCTTACAAAAATGTTTGAAGGCATATGTTGCAGAGGTGAGGATAAAGGGCACATAGCTTATTATGTAATTACTATGCACGCAGAACTGCTGCTTGATTACCGGGAAAGTTATTCTGCCACGGCTGTTATGCCAGTGGGCTCATTTTGATGATGTGTTCTCTTAATGTATTAGCTTTAACCTTTGAAGATTTAATTTAAATCTTGTCTGTGCATCACAGGCGAAGAGATATGTATTCATTTCCATGTTCTGAGAAGGCATTTTACCGCATGATAAAGGCTTTGTGCATGTGTGCTTGATGAGCAGTTGTTGCTTTAGGATATGTGCCTACACCTACTTTTGCAGATATTACGTACGAGTAATATCAACACTCGTTCACCATTTTCCTGTTATATGGCTACTTAACGGCTGTATCATAAGTAGAAGAATTCCACTTTCATGAAACTATGCTATTGGTTTCTCCCTTTGAAGAATCATACAGTAGTAAATGTGGGACACAACAGAGGACAGTCGATGGAAGCTTGCCAGCTGCCATACGGTGCTAATAAAGGTAATGGCAAGCTGTATTGTAAACTCAAGACTTACAGCAGTTTATGCATGTATGCAGTGTGAGCTTACATTGCTGTCAAAATTTATAAACATCACATTAATTTATAGAAAGAGTTATTAAGTGTTAGGTTTGTTACACATTGAGAACATTTTGGACACCCTAGGTCACAAATGTTCTAATATGTCCACCTGGAGCAATAGATTAATACAACACTGCATATTAAGAAGGGGTTATGGCAAAGATTGTATGTTCTCAGGAGCCATTTTAAAGTCAAGATTAAGATCTGCTTAATTTAAAGGAATCAGGAATTGATGTTATCCAGCAAGCACTTGGGTTTTTTGTTAGTGGAGGTTGGGGGGGGGGGGCAGTGTTGAGACGAAGCAGCCAAATGTATCCTAAATACATGGCCATATGCTCTGTATTCATGACAATGTGTTGTATGTAGAAATGCATGAAGGTAATAGTGGGAATAGAAGTTACATTGTGGAGTATATTGTGTAAGTTATGTGCTTAATCCATCAGTAAGCGTCACATGTGCACATTTAGCCAAAGTTACAGGCAGAGAAGATCTAGAGAGGTATGGAGCAGAGTTACATACGTGCACATACGTGGGAGTTGTGGGTGGGCTGTGGTGCTCTGAACTTTGTGGCATTTTCCATAGTACTGTTTACATTAGTCTGGTCTATATTACATTTGGCTCTAAAGTATGAATGAGCAGGAGTATGCATCTTAGTCTTTCAAGCAACATTAATTCATCTAAATATCACCAGCTTCTTTTTTAGTTTAAGCAATGTAATTTACTGCATCACTGAGTTCAATAAGTAATTGACCATATTACTTTCTTCAGCTACCACATTACCAGTTTTGTGCAGGGTAATGAATCTTTACCTACTGCCAAATTTTGCTTTCTGTGAAATTATTGTTTGCGATGCTTTCATGCTACACATGCACATTTACTGCCGGTTTTATCAGCGTTTCAGGACTCGGGAACGGGATAACCAAGTGCAGCTGGGCCCCTGAAGGGAGGCTGCATCTCCTTTCCTATGAGATCTTGGCCATGCCTTGCTGTTCCATCAGACCAGCACCCTGTTGCACCCTGTTGCTCCCATCTAAATATCCTGACTAACTGATTTGTAATCTCTTTCTGGCTTTGTCTGCTGTCTTCAGTTGAAACAAAGGCCTACTAGGCTGCAGTGGCTGGCATGATTTTGACTCAGGCAATTTTCATCCTTCAGTCTGTTGGTGTTAATTGCTGCTGTATTTGAAAGGCTGAGCTCCTTGAGCTACCACCTCAAAGGTCTGGTGCTTGGCACACTTCTGGCATTTGGTTCATGAATTTGTGGTGGAAGATGCTGGCAAAGGCAGATAGTTGCCTCCTTTTGTGGTGGAGTAGGAGCTTAAAAGGAAGGAGTTGAAGGTTACTTACCGTATGATTGTCGCATCTCTCAGTTTCTTCTTGAGACATTGGCCTGTCACCTTGGCTGAGTTTAGGTGATTACTAATTGCTCAGTGGTGTACTCGGTATCCTTTGAACAAACATCTAATGGAGCAGAGAGTGGAATGCTGTGCCTCTTGCTTGGCAGTGACCCAGCTGTTCAGGGGGCTGGATTAGGGCAGTTGTGATTGACTTGGCATTGAAATCTCAATGTGTTATTTTTAATGAATGTATATGTTAAAAACCTGCAAAATACAGCTGAGTCATTCTAAAATGTTCTTCTCGTCTTTGCTTCCATAGTACCAGGATACGAATATGCAAGGTGTAGTGTACGAATTGAACAGCTATATAGAACAGCGCCTGGATACAGGAGGAGATAACCAACTACTTCTGTATGAACTGAGCAGCATCATTAAAATAGGTAAGAAAGAGAATCAGACATCTCTGAGCTGTTACTTAGCATCAGTGCACAGAACATTTCTTACGTGGTTTAGTTAATAAAGACAGGTATTGAAGGATAACAGTGTTTTCTTTGGATGTTGTCTCAGTATGAACTTACTTCGCCTTTTGTCCCTCAGTGAATCTCTGACTGCACTTAAATGAATTTTGTCTCTGGAGAGAGTTCTGTATCCAATTGCAAAATTAGAGTCCCCTGTTAAATGAACCAAAGAATAGACTGTTCTGGTTATGATGGTGTTGCAATGTCAATATTGAAAGTAAAAAAAAAATCTATCAGCAATACCACTGAATATTTGAACTCCTTTTGAAACAAAACTGAGATGTTACTGAAAGAGGGCATATCTTTTGTGTGAGCTCATATTACAGTCAGTTTATCCTTTTTTTTCTATGTTATGTAAGTACCTTTTGTGATAAAAAATACTATACATGATCAAAAGTTAAAAAATAAAAACAAAAAAATTCACAATAAGAATCTAAGCTTTGTTCAGTATAGCTTTTTGTCACCCCTTTAGAAAGGTTTTACCATCCTAGCTCCTTCATCATTTTGTAATGATGAGTAATAGTTCTGGTTTATATACATGGTATTTTAAAAGGACCACTTCTGTTTACTAATTTTGCTTAAGTGGTTATTTGGATATTGATGTCCAGCTCGCAACAAATCAGACTGGATTTTGTTAATACACAGCAGGCGAGAAGCTATAGGAGACAGGGTCTACTTATGTTTTACAATCATTTTTTCTCTTGTAAAGCAGATGAGATTTTTTATTTTTTGTTTCCTTTACAGTGCTCATTTGCCTTGTAACTCAATATGCTTACATACTACAGCTGAAGGATTTAAAATCTGAATGAAAATTACCATGCCCTGAACTCCCACTAGTGTTACACAGGTGACAATAAGCAAGTAACTACACAGTGGGATTTTTTTTTCTTTTGTCAAAGAAATGCAGAAAGCCAAGTGATTTGATCACACACAAGTATAGTTACTTCCTTGAAAGGTACTAAATGGAGTCTTGTGTTCATTCATAAAAACTGGGTATCAGATATGTACATTTACTGGTTAGAATATTTGTTAACTGTTGGAAAGACAGACAGACTTACACTCAAGGTATCAAAGCCTGTTGTGTAAAGTGGGGTAAAAAACATTGACTGCTATATCCTCTTCTGATTTTAAGAGTTTTCATTTTAGTAGTAAGTTATGGTGGTTGGTTGACTCTGAACTTTGGAGAGTTTAAAGAACTTGACTTTACCCTGTTTCATACAAAAATCTGAATCTGGCAGAAATCTGACAGATATAAACTTTCTGGTGTGTGTCACTGATTTTAATATTGGGCAGATGCAGAAAATGCAAACATTTTGTGGTGAAACATTGTTTTATGGCAATATTTGCAACATTTTATTTTCCCAGAATCTTTCAATCTTAAGGCAAGGACAAACATAGCTTACCATCTATGAATGGTATTTATTTTACTCATGGAAATTATAATGTTATCTAGCTGATTATATTGTAAATAGATGTTCTTATGTTAATTCCATACTGCTATATGAATTAATTTGAATTTACAGACATTAGGCCTTGGAATAAGAGTAAGATATATAAAGGGGTTGTTCCTAATTATCTTTTAAAGTGCAGTAAATGACAATGGGGAAAACAAGAATTACCTCGTACCTCTAACTTTTGAGAGTCTGGGAAGTTTCAAGGGACACAGCAATAGACCTTCACCTTTAGAATTTTAGATGTTTGTCCTAAGTGGAATTGAATCTGTGGTTTCACCTCAGAGATCTTGTGTAAGTTCAATTTCCCCCTGTGAGTACAATTATTTCTTTTATTATTGCTTTGGCAGCTACAAAAGCTGATGGATTTGCACTATATTTCCTGGGAGAATGCAATAATGTAAGTACACTGGATTAAGATGCTGCTTTTCTGTACAGTTACAAGTGCATTTTCCAATTTGATGATATTTTTATTTTATTTTGCACGTCATTTAGCAGGAAATGTTATCTGAGTGCTGAATATTAGCTTTATGTTATCTTTATTTCTGTAAAATAGAAGTTTATTGAACATAGTGGTAATGAAAAAAAATGTTTCCTGCATTTAGATCCTTGGCCTTTTAATTTTTTTTAAAGATTTGGCAGTAGTGCTGCTGTTTCTCTGACTGTAGCAACTTAACTTGTGATTTAGCCCCATTATTAATTGCCTTTAACAAACAGAAAACTTAACTTGGATTTACTCTCTGCATGGCCTGTTCTTGTTATCTAGTTATGTCTCTGTTTATTTTTTAAATGTTATCAGGTTTTGTGTTAACTGCCAGCTGCAACATGATAGTGAGATAATGTAAATTTCAGACGTAGGTTTTAGTTAGCATAAAATAAATTGCACATTTAAAATTTATGAATGGAATTAGTTTCTGATGTAATAATTTGAATACCAGTGAGTCCAATATTTGCTGGTTTGTTACTTGGCATTTAGAACGCATTACATTTTTTTTCCGTCCAGATTAATTTGTACAGTTACCATATACAAGATTTTGTCATTACTTTGAACAGCTACCAAGAAGGAAATGCAGTTTATACTTCAGTCAGTTCCATCAACTTAAAAATCCCAATTTGTCATAAATTTTATGCCTTTCATTGGTTCAAGAAACAAATTAACTCTTCTTACT
>JAVJGG010000082.1:38560215-38619197 GCA_035590195.1 Aviceda cuculoides | reverse complement strand
CTGAAAAATGACTAGAGAGGAAAATATTTTTCTCATTGTTTTTGTTTCCTTACTTTACACAGCCAGTTTTAATGGTTTATTTTTGTATAGTCCATTAGCCAATTTCCTTTGCTCTTTGTGAAATAATCGAATTCTGAAAAAGGGAAAGAACATCATTTTTGAAATAATGGAAACAGGTTTGAAGATGTACAAACCTGCAGGTGACTCGAGCCTTGCCTGAGAATATTTTTTACTTATTAAAAAAGATAGTGTCTAATTTGAAGGGTGTGGAAGAAGGGCCATACAGAAATTTCCTAAAAGAAGTGGAAATGGGGTTTGCTTTTTTTTTTTTTTTCATTTAATGATTATTTCATTAAATATATCATAATAAAGATAAACCATTTTGTTACTCAGAAATTGGGCCTGCTCTGAATTAATTCTGTAAGTACGTAAACAGCATATATTTTTTAATAACCCTTTCACTGGGAGGTGTAATTTAAGTAACATGTCCATCATCCTTTGTGAATGCAGTCGTTGGTTCTCACTAGTAGGTGGCAGCGTCCACTGCCGTGGGTGGGGGATGATGCAAAGGGTCACTGAAGATCTCCCTCCCGCTGCGAGGGCAGGAGCTCGCAGCAAGCGCAGCCGAACGCACCGCACTCGCCGGCTTCAGTGGCATTAGGTGCGTCAGCTGGGCGTGTTCATCTCTACGCGCTTTGTGAAAGATTACAGTAAAATTAACTTTACAGCTTGAGACCTAGAGAATTCTTACTACGGTGAGGTTTTGCCTGTTACATTAGTGTGGCTTAATATGGGGCTCTTCCCACTCTTCTGATACCTTGAGGGCTTTGGCACTTCATGACCTTATGCTTTTTTTTTTTTTTAAATAGCCTATTAGGCAGTTGGATCTATTTGCTTCCCCGTATAACTCTTTCCTGAAAAAAGTTCCAACTGCTAAAAACACACATTGACTTTATTAACCACTGCTATGTAGCTGCATCTCCCAAAATGGAATGTTCTTCACGTAGTTATTATAGGGACTGACCCCAAGTCCTTTGAAGTTAGTGTGAGATTTTCCATTCGCATTAGTGGGCTTTGGGCCAGACTCATGTTTGTAGTCTTGTAACTAAATGGTAACGCATTAGCCTACTTTTTGTAAGAAATTGTCATTGAAAATTAATTTGGATTACTTTGTCTCTTGAATATTTAAATTAAAGGATCTACCCATGTAAGATTAATCATTGTCCAGCAAATACTGGCAATGCATTTTTATTTATTTTTATTAAATATCTTGTTAAAATGGGAACAAAAAGATTCTGCATAGCATAAATGGCAGAAAGGAGCTCATTCTTTAAGCTGAAGCTTCAAAAATGATAAATCCTGCTATCATTAGCCTGGACAAAGTAGTTGCTGAACACCTCTGTCCACGTGTTGAAAAATGGCTTCTATTTTCTGGTGGCTTAATTTTTTTTGCTTAGTTTCTGACTTAAGTTTCACAAATTCACCAAAACTAATTTAAAAAAAAAAATTATCATTTGGCTTTTTGTTTATTAGCTTGAGAAATATACATAAACCTGCTTGTATTTATCCAGTCAGCAGCCTTGTGTTTCAGAACTAAACCTGATGTAAGTTATTTCCACCATGCTTTCAAAGAAATAAGGTGTGCCTGGATACAGCTTTTCTGGAGTGTGTATATATGTCTTTTTGAAAATTAGGTACTCAGAGAGGATTGTAACAGGGAGGAATCCTGTTGATAAGTAGACACCTACTTTCTTCCAAATTTTAACGATGTGTGTTCTGACTATATTCTGTAAGGGAACCTAGGATCAAAACTGTACCAAAAGCATTAAGTCTACTTCATTTCAGCTCCTGCTGTAAATGAGTATAGGTATACTTGTGCCTGTTTAAAGAAAGCCAAATTTGAGAATCTTGACACATGTTAATCTCAGCTAAGGAATGTTTTTGCAATATGAGATTTCCATAACTACCTTTAGCCTAGATTAAATAGTGAGTTTTTAATTAGGATAGAAGATAACTTTCTTTTACAGAAATTGTAGATATTTACAAAATGAAAACCAGCAAATGATTACTGTATACTGTGTGCTATTATTTCTTAATATTGAGAGAAGAGAATTGCCATATCATTGCAATTTTTTTTTTATTTTTTTTTTCCACAAGTTACTGAGAACTCATTGTAAATCTTACTTTGGTGAAATTTTTAATATGGACAGCACTCCCCTTACATGAAAATTATATTAGAACTGAAAGCAAATTTGTTTAATGTGAAGAAAAGCTCTAGACTAGTTGGCCTTTTTCTTTCTGCAAAACACAGGGGATACACTGGCCTTTAAAGGAAGACCTTGTTTTAGATAAAATTGCTTTGGAGTTTCATAGCACAAATATGAGTTTGTTAAAGCACCTGTCCATGTGCAGAGTTTCTTTTTGGCCTCATTTTCTTTCTCTCTGTTGAAGTTTGCAAAACTATATCTTGACTTGTATTAAAGCTGGACAACAGCATAAGGACAAGGTCGTTTCTAGCTGACAGGTCAGGCCGAATGCTTTCAGGATCTTTCCTTGAGTGAATGTGCTTGAAATGGAAGATGCCACACCAATTGCAGGTTACAGTACATTTCTTTATGCAAGTATTACTCAGAATAGATGCCAAAATGAGTGTGGCTGGTTCAGTTATTTTAGGGACCTTCTGGTTGTTCAAATTGCTTGGGAGTGCTAGCACTTGTCACACTCCTTGCTAAGGGCGTTCTGATAGTATGATTCTGCTTTTCAAATGATTGCCCCCAAGCAGGTAAGTACCACACGCATGCTCAACTCCTTCCTTCCCCATAAAGTTGCCCTGTGTATCAGAATCTGGTTTTGCAGATGTTATACATACGGTAGAATGCACTGCAAAATACTCGGATACTAAGAGCAATATAGCTTCCTCATCAGGGTCAAGGGATCTGAACAGACCTGTGCCCATGCTGCCTCTGGGTCTTGAACTTTCTCCATATCTAAGAAATTATCTTTGTCCATGGGTTAGTGCAGTTATGCAAATAAAATTATTTATTCTTGAGGTAAATAGCAACATTTTGCAAATGCTTTATACTGGAGACCAGAAACACTTCCAAATCAAACAGGGATTTTTCACAACTCTCCAGCAAAGGACTTGACTTTATTTCTGTTTTCTGTTTTATTCCTTATGGGGATGAATATATGGTTCATAATTCTCATGTTACAACCTTAATTGAAGATCATCTTCAAACGTGACTTGAAGGATTTACAGTAATCCTTATATTGAGTGGTGTGTGCGTGTAAATCATTGTGCCTAAGTACCATGGTAGCTGGGCATGGATTTAAGCCCATAAGCTGGCATCTTCGCAAGGCGGTATTTCTAAAATACTTGTCACAGCTCCGGAGTTTCTGATGTGTTATAATATTGTCTGATTCTTCAGATGCTTCTTGTTTATAGGCCTTATTTGTGTGAGTAATTCACCTCATGATTACATTGTGATTCCTACGTAAAGATGTTTGACTTTGAATTTAATTGCTTAAAGTAGCTTTTACTAGGTCTTGTGAGTGTTACTTAGCTCCTGAAACTGCAAATTGTGTTGACAGACACATCCTTGCTTCAGAGAGAAGTTTCCAATAGCTTTACTGTAAGAAATAATTATGTGAGGCCACAAATATGTGCACATACGCTGTGCTTCAGGGTGTATCTTATTAAGCTATTCCAGAATTTCTGGTCATGCAGAAATTGTTGCAGCTTGATGTGCAGTGCCACCTAGTGAATTTATGGGGTGGGTGATTTGAATTATTAAGAACCACAGAAAAAACCCATCTACTGCTTGCTAACCGTCTCGGGTCTTTGTGCCAGGCTAAGCTACATTATTTTGAATGTGTAGACATCTTCTCTGAAATTGAGTCTTTTAAACATGTTTCCAGGTGAAATCCTTCTAGCTGCACGTCCATTCAGAAAGTGTTGGTCTCTATCCCTGAATCAATTCTAACATGTACTCTTTTTGAATATAAAGTGGAAGAAATCTGTTGCTTTCTTATTTGCCAGTGAATAGTGATACTAAGCAGAGATGGAAAGCTGTTGATGAATTATAGTGTCTGAGTTTAACTCTGAGGCAATAAATTATCAAACTGAAAGAAATTAGATAAATAAATGTCAAGATATATTTTAGTGAAATTTTGGTCCTGTTTCATTTAATATTCAGGTAAGTGGACTTGTGGAATATGGTCATGATGAATATACTATAGGTAGAATGCAGAACTAGTTAGAAAATGAGACAGAGACTTGTTCTGGTACACTATCAGAATGGGAGGGTATTTTGCATAAATCCTCAAGGATTTATCCTGGATCTGGCTTTAGTCAGTATATTAATTAATGCATGGATGAAGGAAGAATATAGGCTTATTAAATATGCATATTACATGAAATTGGGAAGGACTGCAGATGTGTTTGTAGGGATGGATTAGAATTCAAAAGGATCTTAGGAAAGAAGTCTGAAGAAACCGGACAAGGACTCAGTGAGGACAAGTGCTGGGCTCTCCGTGGATTGCCTCTCTCTGCGTAGGGCAGTTGATGACTTTGAGAAAGACTCTGGGGTTTGCAGTGAATTTGAACATAAACATGAGTCGGCAATATGATTTCTGTAGCAAAAAAGACACTGTTGTATGTAGCAGAAGCAGAAATTTAACCTTTGTGTAAGGTAGTTCTCCCATTCCTCTGTCCAGTGCGAAGGTCTCGGGTGGAATAATATGTCTGGTTTAAGCACCGTACTTCTAAGAAAAAATTGGAGGAGCTGAAGCGAGTCTAGGAGACAGCAGGGAGAATGGTCAGGAAACAAAAGAACTAAAATTGCTTAGTCTAAAGAAAAGAAAGTTGAGGGGTGAAGGTGTGCTTGCATAAGGCAAAGAGGAAGGGAATCCTCTCTTTTCCATAGCTACAATTTGTAGGGCAAGAAGTAGTGGGCTTGAATTGGCATTAGGAAAGCTTTCCCAGTTGTGGCAGTAATGAAGCACTACAGCGTGTTGCTTGTGAAAGCTGAGGGATCCTCATCCCTGGAGGTGTTTGAGAACTGTCTGGACAAACATCTTTCAGAAAAATGCTTAGCTGACCATGCCTTAAAATGGAAGGGATGGAAGAGAGGTATGTCAACTTGTTTTTCTGTGTCACTGAACTGGTATAACACTTGTGGTGTTTTTTTAGTTGTGTAAATCAACTGGGAAGTTTCCAGGAATGAAGTGCAGTTAGAAATTGATACCATTCGGAAGGATGAAAACATTAACCACCCCCACCCCCCAACTACTAGTTGTCTTACAGCATAGAAGTGCGTTGTCTTCATTTCACAAGTGTCCAACATTTTTACATACTATGTAGTTTAATAATGCAAATCTCCTGTCAAGTACACTGTCAGTTATCATGAAGGAAATAAGAGGTTTTTATAAACAATGGAAGTAGTTGATGGGGCTTTTTTCTTCTTTTATACCTGTGTGCTTCATGTAGTAGGATTGCTGCACCTGTGTTTAAGCCCAGGACATAACTGCCTATAGCTCTTTAAGATTTTAGCATGGTAGTATTGGGCTACTGCTTCAGTTTAGCCAGTTCACAAATGCAAGGTTTTTGCCTGTGGGTACTTTCCAAATCAGTTCTGTTTGGTTTTCTTGGTCATCGTTGCTTATTGTGATGAGTTTTATTCCGGGAAAAAACTCACCTTAGGGCACAGCCTTTATACCTATCCGCAGATAGTTTTATCAATAGGCTGTGTGGTTTTGTATGTAGGTTGTGATGTCCTTTACCAAGAATGAAAGTCTATTGCTGTTACTGAACAGAAAAGGATATGAGCAGCAAAAAACATTAAGCTCACTTGATATCAACTTGCTTAATTCCCATTTCTCTTTAATGTTTTGTATTTTTTTTTTCCCCAAGCATCAAGTCATATAGCAATGCTTTAGTATTAAGGCTTTAATTTAATGTCAGTTGAATATTAAATGATTTTCCATTAAGCATTTTTAGGGCTGGTTTTATCAACACAATTTGCTATGAAGAAACTAGATCAGGCTCCAGTCACCCTTACCACCAAACCAGTTTCTTAATGGAATGCTTGTCATGTGTGTACTTCAACCCTCATTCCAGTCATTACACCTGATTCTTATCCAGACCTCTTTTCTGCAAAGAAATTTTAGAAAAATCAGTTTATAATTGGTATTTGCTTAGTTATAAGGAGTATTATAAAAAAAGAAGAAACAACTGAGCAGTTTGTGAGATGGCAAGCAATACACGCTTGCAGTTCAAGTCCAGCCCTGGCAAACTTTCTATAGTTAGTTGAATGGTTTCTAGCCTTTGTGCATTGGGATTTGATATTGTGCTGGATTCCCACGGGCTACATACCAACAGCCACTAGAAAAATAGCATCAGTTACTCCTGTAGTTGACGTCTTTATCAGAAGAGCCAGAGACTGCTAGCGCCTGAAAACCGCAGGTGCTTTCTTATCACTGTAAGAATATCGTGTCAGGAGGTGTTGTGGGTGGTATTGTGTTATGAGACTTGAGCTGCTACACCTCATCTTTTCTTTTACCGGGATTTTAATCTGCTTCCTCTGTCAAACCTTGGATTTTCTAGTGAAAATCCAACCGTGGGGCCAAGTTATGACACCATGACAAGCTGGACATCAGTAATTTTTCATGTGCATGCTCTTAGCTGTTACAAGCAAGGAGTAATGAGGGTATTTTCTGCCACAGTAAAAGAGGTTCAAGATAAATCACTTCATAAATTCAACAGACGTGGCACCAAGAAAAGAGTACCAAAAGGGATGGTATTATGGCTTATTGGATATATGTATGTTAAGCCAAACATACTGGATATATACTAAGCCAAGTTTGCTGTGTTTAGCTGTGAATTGAGACTGCTGTCATGTTGGTATCCCTCAAGAACTGATTACAGTGTACATCATTATGCATTCCTGTAGAATGGAAGACTTGTTAGTATATTAGCATTTTAAAAAGACATTAGAGATTACAATATGTTGCCTATACCTAAAGTGCCGAGGAAGTGTGAAAGGGTGAATTTTGTAACATTTGTCTGCGTTCACCAGTGGTCAAATCTTTGTTATGGTTGTCATTTGGTTTGGACTTTCTTTTTTGTTACAGTTTGGGTTTTTTAAGCACCTCTTGCTGTCTGTGGTCACAATAAGGCCATTAGTGGATTCCAAGCCACACTGTAGCATCAGTCAAAATTATTAGGAGTTTTTTTGGTTGGAGACTTTCTCAAAGTGAGTTAAGAGATTAAACTGGGAGGGAAGGAATTGTTTTGGAGATTTTGGGCCCAGCTGGAACAATCTCTCATGTCACAGAAGGCAGGAAAGGAGGAAGTACCTTGTTTACTCTGAGGTTCCAACAAGATATAGGAGGTTTCTGGTGTCAGACTTCAGTGTTCCCCTGCCTAATTACATTTAAAGAAAGAAGTCCATCACCATATGAAACTTGTTGGAAAAAGATAGGTAATAGGGTGGTTGAGTTTGATGTAGGTAAGGAGATTCTGTCTGTGTCTGGAAGAAGGGGAAACAGATCAAAACAGGGAATTGCAGGATCCCGTGGGTCTCTGGGTGCCAGAATGCACAAACCTGGAAGCTTCCAAAGGATTAGCTCTCCAAGCCGATGTTTGCTCTCTTGGTAGTTTATCAAACAAAGAATGACTCTCTCCCATCTTGGTTGCCTTCTCCCTCATTGGAGTAGAGGTATCTAATGCTCTGTCTACACCGGATGTCTTTTATTACTTAACTTTTGCCAGGAGAGAGACAGTGACATTGCAATGGCTTGCAATCCTGGCTTACATTCTCACTGCAAGTGGTTACAGCAGCAGAAGATACTCTGAGCAGTTGCACGGGCATCCTGCTGCCTCCCCAGCCTTTTCCTTCTACCGTATTGTGAGTTATCAGTATAGTATTTGGGAAATTATGGGACTTTATATTTTCATATTTCCTTTTTTTATTGACTATACATTGTTTAAGTTGTGGTTGAAAATCCACTGATTTGATTATTAATTGCTGTTCAGTGTCATTACCAGAAATGCAAACCATTAGTCTGTTTTTGAAGTAAAATATTCAAACCCACTAAAGAAGTGCAAGTAATTTGAAAGGGCCTAGTCTATCCATTTCTTCATTTACTTGTGAAGCTGTATACAATGTATCTGATGTCTGCACAGGAACATTTCTAATTACCCTTTGAGCTCGTGAAGGATGATTTGAATGTGCATTTGCAAATTAAAAGAATGCTGGAGTGATTATGATTAGAAGAGAGTAGGTAAGCCCCAAATTTTGTTATTACTACAGTACATTTTATTTTATAAGTATTTTCTTAAGCAGAAGGAAAAACAGGAAATATAAGCTGGATAGGTGATGTGAAAAACCTGGAGGTTTTGGGCAGTGGTGATTAAAGAGATTTCCTTAAAGCTGTGTCTGTGAGATGCCTCAGAGATTATATTTCATTAATATGCCATAGTAGAGCAGAGCATAGCTTTTTTGTTCTTGCTGCATTTTGTTTGGCTGACCTTGCCATTGATGGCTTCTAGGAATTCAGAAACTTTGTTAAAAAAAACCCAACAAAATTGAAAAATGTCCACATCCTTAATTGGCAATAAATGTTTAAACTCATTCAGATTTAAATTGATGATATATGGAAAGTATCAACAGTCAATGAGACTTTGTTAGGTGTATGTATAAAGTCAATGTGGAATGGTGGAAGCTTTTGGACTAATTGCAGCTTATATATGGTTATGAGAAAAATTTATCATTCTTTTTAATAGTGCTGCATGGTCAGGATAAGATTATCAATTGTTCCATGGTCTTGGAGATCAAGGGTTGTTGTTTGAGGTCTAGGTGGAGATCTGTCCTTGTACAGTTGTACTTTTCTACCTGTACAGAGTCAGGAGGAATAGCAGCAAATTATAGAACCTACTGGGTAGTTTGAAGAGTTTTTTGATCACTGACCCTTTAGCAGTGTGGTTTGTAGTTTCCCAGAAGAAGCAGAATGGGATTGCTTCTGCAAAACTCTTTTTATCACTGCAGGTAAAATAATGTCCATGAGCTTTTTTCAATATAGGGCTGCCTATTCACAGCAGTGCTTCATGGTGGTAGCAGCAGAGGGGTTTACCAGCCAAACTGGTACTTACACAAGGACACGGGAAAGACTGTGCTGGCAAAAGCAACTTTTGCTAACAACCCTTCATGGTGTCAACACAGTTTTTTGGTCAGTGAAGGCCTTTTCTGGAGGAAAAATAAGTATGTGTGGAAGAAGCGAGTTTTGTTTTCTGGTGAAAGTGGCTGTTTGGTTTTGTCTTTTTTTTTTTTTCCTTGTATTTTATTTTGAGAAACTGTTTCTGAGAAGAGAAAGATTTGTGCCTTGTTTTATATTTAGTTATGGGCATGACTCAGGAGACCAGTGTGGAAAAGCACATTTTATACACACAATTTAAATAACACAGTTACTTTGCTAAGCGTCACACATTGCTATCTTGGCATAAAGAACCAAATATGTCTTACTTTTTCTTAAGTAAGAAGAATGGCATGAATAAAAGTGTTAATTTTTGGAGAGATCAACTTTGGTCTCCAGTGTCCTGTTAATTTAATTTGACTTATTCCACTACTTTGACCACATAATTAAGACTTTAAACATTGTGTTTCATCTCCTACCTTTTGCAATGCTCTGCAATATGAACCGCCTTTTCAGTATTGAACACATTACAGTGTTACTGTTCCTACTATAAAAGTACTTTAAAAATAGTAAATCTTTTTCCTATAAGCACATAGTGTAACAGGTCAAACATTTGTGAATATATCTATTTCAGTATTTCTCTGCCCTTTATACCCTAAACCTTTTACTAGCTGTTTTGGTTTTTTTAAAAAAAAGATTTTTATATCAGAACACTGATTTAAATAAATTGGGAACTGTGGTTTCTTCAGTTTTATTAGAATAATGTACTTTTTTCAGATGATGGGTTGCTTTTCTCAGATCTGTTATGTAAAATGTTCTTTTTCATTCTATTTAAATACATGTAAAAATATGAGACAAGCTTATGAAGGCAAGTAACTGAAACTAAGTTTTCATTTAAGAATTATATGTATCTTTATTTTATTAGATTATAAGAAAGAATAAATGGAGGTTTTTATTTTGGTAAATTGAGCAGGCTTGTTCTGGCAGATTCAGGGTACCAATTTAATGTTTTTTGTTGTTTGGGTTTTGTGTGCATTGCTTATTTATGTAGCACATTCTTGTAATTCATATGGAAAATAAACTTTCTGACTTTTCCAGTGTCTTTCACTGCTAAAGGCCACTCTTTAAAGAGCCTGTGAGTGTAAATGGGTTTGAAGAATAAGGTTGAGGTCTGGGATCAGAATAAACAGAAAATGTCAAGATTTCATCCACTTGTACCATAGTGTAAGACATCAAAGTGGAGTAAATATTATGTGTATTCAGCAGAGCTACTCCACAGAGGAAGTACCTTTCCTTCCAACTGCATGAGATGTACGCATTAAATATGCTGAAATGACTCATCAGTCACTGCCTGACTTTCTGCTGAAGAACAAGACAAATACTCAGTTACTGGTTTTGTCAGAATCTTGAGTGTTTTTCTTTTGAACTCACTAAATGCCCTGACCATTGGACTACTGATTCTTCTTGGATAAACTTCACTCTTGTTGTGGCTGTGAAATCCATACTTTCCTTTGACCATTTGTTTTCCCCTCAGCATAAAATCCAACTTTCTTCTTCCAAAATACTGTTAATCTGTTACAGGTAAGGTACCTTCATAGCTGCAGGAGTACCTATATAAGGTGCATTATATGGCATCTCTGTAGTTTCTGAAGATTTCAGTGTGTTCTTTTTTGAATTGTTTAGTGCCTTTATAATGTGCCTTGCATGTTTGCAGAATAAAGAAACAGTAATGATGAAAGGATGCATCTCATATCATCACTTCATTTTCTACAGCTGACAGCAGATGCTGGATTTTCACATGCAAATTGTACCTTTAATATTCTGTGCTAGAAAACAGCCCCTGTTTAGTAACTTACCTGGTCTCACAGGGCCCAAGTTGGTAACTATCGATCTCTGAAGTCTCTCTCCTTTCTTTCACACCTGAGTTTTCTCTGTCTTGTGGTCCATTTGGCTCCCTCTAGCTCTAAGCCATAGTAGAAGGCATTCTGTAGGCTACGTGGTGAGCTGTCAAGTTCGTACTCAAATGGTAACGGGAGCCTCAGTTAAAATATCTGTATCAATACAAAATTTTTGTCATAGTTTCCATCTATAAAATGAGGATAGCATCACCACCCAGCTTACAGGGGAGTCGTAATAATGCATAGTTAGAGATTGTGAGGTACTTCAAGTGTCTAGGAGAGCAAAATAAGAGAAATGCCACTGATTTCATGGTGCTTAGATTTCACTTTATTTCTTTAATGAATTGGGACCGTAGATTTTTTTTTTTAGATTTTATGGGTTTTTTTGTTGTTGTTGGTTTTTTTTCTGCAAGGAATTAAGTATGCATATAATGGCATAATATTTAAATAATAACAATTCCAGTGTGAAGCTCCCTGCTTACTGCTACGCTTAAGCTGGAATCTTATTTAAACAAACTAAAAGTTCTTTGTTCAGTCTTTCAGGGCAACACTGCATTCTGAGCTACTGGAATCTGGAGTACCTGTGCACTTGCTTTTGTCTACTGTTACAGAAACCTTTGTGAATCATAAATTTAGGAGACAGATTAGATGTAGTTAAGATTTACTATCATAACTGTTGATGCTGTAGAATCTTGGGTGATTGACCCTCATAGCAGCCCTAATGAAAGCAAAGTCTGATAGTAAAATTAATCAGTACAAAGGAGTGGCCCAACATGTGGCCATTCCTACCAGGAATGTTAGTAATACATTGTGGGGTGGCACCATCACCTATCTGTGGTATTATATATGTAAATGAAAAAAAAAAAGATTTAAAAAAATTATATTTTTCCTGCAAAGATCTTTGCTTAAAATGTTTCATCTTAGTTCATATGCTTTAAGTTCATAATTTAAAATCATACAGCTATTTAGCAGTAGAGTTACTTACTACAGGATCTCTCTCTCTATACTCGCGGTTTTACAAATTTATCAGTGAAATAAATTGGATTATTGATTATAGCAAATAAGAAAATACAATTTGCCAATAGAAGGTGGGTCTCTGATGCTTTAGTTGTGTTAATATTAAGAATGTATAAGGAGGGATCGCTCAAGAGATTAGGACATTAAGCTGAAGTCTTGGAAATACAGACTTGATCCCTGCTGTTCTAACACTTTGTGTAACCTTTGCCATGTCATTTATTCTTCATGTGCCTAAATTCCCTTTGTGTTTAAAGGGTAATAGCTCCACTGTGCTGAATAGGGTGTGACAGTGATAAATGCTTTAAAATTTTGAGAGCTTCTGGGATTCTACAGCGTTACGAGACACATAAATTGATGGATGCAATGAGATGAAGGTAGAAAAAGAAAACAGAAGATGAAACTTTGTGCTTGTAAAATGAACTGTTCCTGCTTGATTGCATTGGAGAGAGGGTTGTGGGGTTTTGTGTTTTTCTGACTTTAAAATCAGTTGTCAGTAACACACTTTGTCTTTGCAAGTTGCCTGAGGGGAAAAATAAAGGAACATTCAGAGTCTGTGATAGGGACATTGTTTTACAGCACTCTACTGTTCCATAAAGTTTATTTTTCATCCAAAAATGAATGAAATTTTAGATATGAAGAGTGTCTAGCATACAGAAGAAGGGCTTGCAGGTTTGACCTTTATACGCGTTTTTAATTTTCTTTTTGTGAAATATTAGTTGCAATCCCATTCATTCTGTGGTGTTAACTTGTTTAATATTTCTGTTATAGAATAATTATCAGATGTTTCTGGATGACTTTCATGATATGAATGTTGTCATACCTGAGTTCAATGAATGAGACAGTTTTAAGTAGGCAGCAAATAAGACAGATGTTTCTTTTAATACAGGGATGAATGCAGTCACTTGGATTTCAGGAAATATAGTGTTAGGATAATTTTGAAATTACCTTTCCTTGGGATGAGATAAACAAGAAATTTAAAGATTATCTCTACTTTTTGAATATTTTCTATCGAAATAAATGAGTGCATCCTAGGAAAAAAAAAGTTTTTGTCTTACAAGGGAATATTTTCCTCTGTGAGTCTTTACGCAGTGTACTGTGTGTTCAAGGTAAACACAATCCAATCCTGATATAAGCGATGACTGACTTCGGCAGAAGAGTTATCCATAGTCTGAATGGTAACTTTAGAGTGGGACTTCCTAAGATTTTGAAACAGTAAAGCAGAGTTTATCCAACTACTTTTCATTGTCAAAAGCTGTGTTTCGCCACATTATCTACTTTACTCAATCCTTTATGCTACATAGGTAAAGGTAACCATGCTTTCTAATTGCATTCTTTTTTGTTCTCTTTTTTTTTCCTTCTAACTAGAGTCTGTGTGTATTTACACCACCAGGAGCTAAAGAAGGACAACCACGGCTCATTCCTGCAGGGCCCATTGCTCATGGCACTACAGTATCTGCTTATGTAGCCAGATCCAGAAAAACATTGTTAGTGGAAGATATTCTGGGGGTAAAAAGCTTTCTCTTTTTAATGAGATGATTATAGCATGTTCTTAGAATGAATATCTTGATGCTGAAATGTTTATTGAGCTGAATGTATAATGATAGAATTTACATCTGTCTTGCTACCAAGGAAATAAATATGAGTTTGGATTAGCTTGATGGAATAATTTCAGAATAACTCATTTATTTTTAAGTTTAAAAGTTTTCAGGTTTTTTGTCTTTTAATATTTATTTGGTTGTCAGTTAAGGGAAGTAATTGTACCATAGTCACTTGGAGAGAAAAAAACCTATCAGTAAAAACTCTTGTCCTCCTGATTTTGAAATACTTAGTGTGCTAATTCCAAACAAGAAGACCCCCATATAGTCAATCAAAGTTTGATTTAATTATAATGCAGGGCTCACACTGACAAGAATGTCAGTCAGAATTCTGGTTATTAGACAGGATTTTGATCTCTGCTTACACTGATGTAAAGCCAGAATACTTATAAGTAGACCTACATGAAAGGAAGGCACGCTATATGTAACTGATACTAAATTTCAGGCCTTTGTCCATCAAAGGATTCAGAAAGTCCTAAGGTGATATTCTGATAATTCTTGGCACTCTGCATTTCTATCCTTAATTTTTTTTAAAAAACTTCGTCCTCTAGTTTCATCTATGCAATTATATGGAACCAGTATTTAAACTGTATTTTATGAGAACATTTTATGATCAGCTGGTTATGAGAACACCAAGGAAATTTAAATTATCTTCTGTCTTCAGTGTTTTCTATCCTTTTGAATTCTGCCCAGAATAACAATCTTTGGATACTGTGGCCAAAATTGGACATTTGTGTCTCTATTTTAAAAAATATTTGTTTAAAAATGTATGACCTTTATTGGGCAAACCCAGGCTATAAACAAAACACCAAATGCCTAACGTGAGTACACTTAAACAGAACCACAAAAGCAAAAAGCAGAAGCTGCTTTCCCTGTATTAACAGTCAGTGCTTTCTATATACCGTGGACTGTAAAGATTTTATATGTTCTTAGGCTTTTTCAGTCACATACAGGGCTTAAATTGTTACTGGTCATATCCTTGTATTACAAGGTTGCATGTTTTTATTTTATATTCATAGTATCAGTGGATTGTTGACCAAACAGGGAGATTCATTGGGGTGACATGGTTTACCTTTATGCGATTTTAGGAGCATCTCAAACATGAAAGGGAAGTGCCTGCAGATAGATTGGCCAGCCTTTTTGGGGGGGGAGGGCAGAATTAAAAAGTGAAAGCAGGGGGCTCGTTTTGCAAAGTGCTTCCCCCTCTCTTTTGTCTGTCATTTTTTCCAAGCCTTCAGATTGATTGTCATCTTAGTAATTAAGGTAGAGATTACTTAGTGTTTTCTTTGAGAAAGAAGGGATTTTGATCA
This sequence comes from Aviceda cuculoides, assembly GCA_035590195.1. NCBI lineage: Eukaryota > Metazoa > Chordata > Aves > Accipitriformes > Accipitridae > Aviceda > Aviceda cuculoides. Next base: position 38,604,185 of record JAVJGG010000082.1, on the reverse strand, counting down.
GCCTTGCAGGAGTGTCTGTCTTGCTTAAGCGCAGCCCGCAGGGAACATCTGGGAAGAATCAAGGAGGATTGATGTGCAACCGAGTTGGGTCTTGCCCCCTTCGTGTCGGCTAGTTGCTGCCTTACTAACTGTAACATCCAGCCGGTTTCTCAAGTCTTTGTGAGTTTTCCTACACGGGGAACCGAAGCTATAAAGTCTTGGACATTCCCTATGTAGATTAAAAATTATGAATCTGGGCCTTTTATAGCAGCTGGTAGGATTATTTTAACATTTGTTCCTGTAACTTTTGCAGCAGTTTATTCAGGATGCATAAGCAAGGGAAGGAGAAAGATTCTTACTCGCATGCATAATTTTGGGGGAACACTTTTTCCTCTTCAGGAGTCAGTTGAGGATTATAAACCTGTATAACCTAAAACCTTAGCCTTAGGCTTTGATTTTCGTTCTCTTGCAAGCACTGCTGTCTGCTTGGTAACACTGAAATCTGAGCAATCCACTTTATAATTAAAAACGCTTTGGACTTTTTTGAGGGGGAAGCGGCAGGGGAAGGAGATGGTGGGGTAGTGTTGTTTGTTTGGGTTTTTACTTAATCTGGACTGGCATTAGCAATGAAGTGCTGGTTTTGCTGCCTGTGAGATTAGAGAAAATGTATTATAAAAACAAACCGAAATCTGAGTCTAATATCACACCTAATTCTGACTTTACAGCGATAAGTTTATCTGTATGTGTAAATGAGTGCTGAGACTTTTTTATTGCATTTTTTCAGTAGATTTCTTAATACCGTGTGTAAATTATGCTGAGATATGAGTTTTAGTGAATTTTATCATTTTCCTGCAGATTTGATCAGCCAGGAAAGGGAGGAAAACGTCCATGTATTTTTCATGTTAATGTTATGATATTTACATTTTATCAGATTATCTTTACATTTTCTAGGATGAGCGATTTCCCAAAGGTACTGGACTGGAATCAGGGACTCGCATCCAATCTGTTCTGTGTTTGCCAATTGTCACTGCGATTGGTGACCTGATTGGTATCCTGGAGCTTTACCGTCACTGGGGCAAAGAAGCCTTCCACCTTAGTCACCAAGAGGTGAGCTCATACCTAGACTTTCCCCACTTCCCCACAACGGTCAGCACTTCGGCCCCCCCAAACTTCCTTCTCTCACTCTTCTCAGGTGTTTTTTACCTTTTTCATACTTGAGTTTTGTACTCATTGAACGTTACTTATGAAAAAAAATAAGTAGTGATTTGTATTTTCAGTTACAGGAGGTAAAATTTGCATATACAAGTACAGGAACACATCCAGAATTTTACCCTGTGTTCTTTTGTGGAAAAAGAGGTCCAAGATTTCTTTATTGATTATAAACTCAATATGGACTTGTTAGAGAAGTTAATGCAGAGCAGGTGAATGAAATAAAAGTGTAAATCAGATGTCAAAAAAAGAAGTCACTTTATATAAAAAGGGCACTGCCGAGTTATCCTGAGTCTCAATTTTAACTTTCCAGTAAAGCTGTATTTTACAGTATGGAAAGACTTTTTTTTGTTGTTGTTTTTCGAGTTGGCTGTTTTGGTGTGGCTTCTCAAGTGAATGAGCCCCATTGTAAAACATAATATTGCAAGGTTGTAGAAACAGTATATCAAGTCTCAATGCTAGGTCTCACGGGAGGGGAAAGTGATTTTATTTTAAAACAAAAGTGAAGCAAACCAGATTTCATGTATTTGCATTCACATTCTTGCATCCACACACTCTCAGACACCAAGTTGTGTGTGCCCAGCTGGTATTTCCAAGAGTTGTGCGCGGAGATGCGCATATCCAGGTAGTCTGTCCAGGAAGCCTTGCAATGGGAGGACAAGGGATGCCAGCTGTTGAGTCCTTATGTCTCCTGGTTTCTTCCTAGCTTTACAACCATGTGCTGGTTTTGGGTCAGCCTTTTCTGTAGCCTTTAGGAGCTGAACATCTTTTGTCTCTCTAGCCTGTCCCATCTCTGTGAGTCATCAAGATTTACTCACTGTCCTTTGTCTCCTGACCCAGATGTCCTTAGAACCTGCATGCAGATGTCCTGGTACCTGGACCTCCTAATCTAGGTGCCATTCGTAAAGCTCTCTTCTACTTTTTTGTCCTTCTGATGCTTCCTCATCCAGATTATTCTCATTCATAATTATCTTCCCACTTCCATGACTGTTCTCTACACCACATGATTTACTCTATTTATATGAGGCCTGTGTAGCTACATTGTCCATGTATGTCCATTTGTCAATACAAAGTTAGGAGTTGTTAGCCAAGTACAAACAAATTTGAAAATGGAGCAGATGTCTCAAAGGCTGATGCTGTATCAAAGGTGTTATAAGTGCATCTTGGCTTTCATGTCTGGGTGAGATTCCTTGTTATGTCCCATCCACGCATTAAGATGACTCTCACATTAAGATGAATGGACTGTTCATTTCTCTCTGTACCCTTCCCCAGGGAAGAGAACCTGAACACAGAGGTTAGGACAAAATGGGCTGAGTTCTAGCCAGGTCTGTTGTCTTGACAGTGGTACAAGATGCACCATGGAGCAGTTTAGCTGTACTGAACAGGAATTACTCTTGTGAAAAGAACAGAAAACGTGCAGACAAGAGATATTAAAACCAGCCCTCCCAAGGAAGGAAAAAACAGCAGTATTTGTCAATTGTATTTTCTGTTTATCAGTAACCTAAGCAGCCTAGCTTACATGTGATGCTTATACATGTATATAAGTTGGGCAGTCAATGTCGCTTCAGTCTCAGTGTCCCACCTGGTATTTTTTCACCACTAAGCAGAGGTCATAGTAGGGGACTGGATTAGTATGGTGGTGCCAGTGTCCCTGCTCACCGAACAAAGAACAGGCATTCATGCAAAACCAGGCTTCATCAATTCTGCTGCTTACACACAATGTATTATTTCCTTTTAAAAATTATCCTATAACATTAATCAATCGACAATTCAGGTAGGTCTCAGACAGGCATTTTTCTGTGCAGATATGAATCTTTTATGTTATATGAAATACATTCTGTAACTGAAATTCATGAATGTTCTATTTGGCTGCTAAATAAAAGTATTTTATTAGTAAATTAAAAACATTTTAGGGTCACTTTCTGAGTGTTCCAAAGCATTCTTTTCATTTTCAGGTTTCAGAAAGCCTTTTGATACCACTAGCACTTTTTGTAAAAATGTGTACAATGCGTTCTGGTTAAAGAAAAATAAAATTTAAAAAAAGTACCTTAGGAGTGTATGCAGCAGCAGACCTCTTGTACTTCTGTCCTCTGTGTTCCTATAAAGCTTCTGTGTTTCAAGGACAGGAGATTATGTATGGTAGCACATCTTAGTTAACTGCAGTTTACATGACACTTGTTTGAAATGTTGCCTGGAAACTGTCATACTTAAAACACTGGTCTTGAGCTGAGGGATCAGGTCTGGTTCTTCTGCCACCAAAATGGTAGTGAAAGAAACAGTGCCTGTTTACAGCTGGAAATAGCTGTGGCTGAAGAGATACAGCCCCGGAAAGATGTTACGGCATATGTTATTTCTATGGCAGATGCCTTTCAACGATGTACATAATGTAATTTTTAAAGCCCTTGGCTTATGAGATGTGATTTGATGTTGTATTTCTGAGCTGATGGGTTGCCGATACCACTTCTGAAGGGCATTGGTAAGCAATTTTTTGATACAAAAAATTAGGATTGTTCTCTTGTGACTGAATGTACCTTACTAAAATTGAAACACTCACAAGTATACTGAGACTTTCACAAAATAACTGTCTTCCCACAAATTGTTACTGCCTGCCTCTCTAAAGCAGCTCAGTCAATTTACTTAGCAGTGAGATAGAGAAAATGAGCATGTAACTGACGTGCAGTTTTCAAGATTTCTTCAGAGATAATTTCTTCTCTTCTGTTTCAGGTTGCAACGGCAAATCTTGCATGGGCTTCAGTAGCAATACATCAAGTACAAGTAAGTGTGGGTGGTTTTCTGTTTTTTCATTGTGTAACCCTTCTGCCAGAACTTTAGTAGGAACATGGATTATGATCAAATTTAAATGGAGGTCACTATAAAACATAGATTCAAGCACTTTCCCTGAACCTGGGAAAAAATATGCTAACATTTCTGGTGTTCATTGAGCTAGTTTTCATCACTTGCTGTGGTGGATCAACTAACTTAACAAACAGGATTTTTACTAAGGGAAAAAGAAACTTTAACAAAGTAGATAAATAGTGGTTAAAGCAGAATTATAACAACTTTGCAGGGGGTTTTTTTGTAAGAAAGAAGGCAACTGCTAGGCCAACTGGTTGCTTTCCTCCTGCTTTGGTATTCAGTTTGAGATTATTAGGTGTTGCTGGCTAAGCCTAGTTTAAGCTATCCTTGCTAGCTGCTTCATGGTCCTGTTACTACTCCCACTAAGGATGCTTCATGCTGTCCGCAGTAGAGTGCCTAATGAAGCTCCTCCACACAGCGCAAGCTGCTCAAGCAAACCCCAGAAGTTTGCCGGTAGCTTTTGATACGTCAGCTAATAGAAGACGGTAACACTGGAGCTAAACATACTCTGTCAACTTCACAGAAGATGCTAAAATGGGTCCTTCTGTCAGCTCACAGGAGGAAGTTCGTGACATTCATTTTTTCAAGGTGGCCTTCATACACTTGGCAGACGACTTGCACAAAGCTTCCTGCTTTTCTTTTCTAGACTCTAATATTTGCCACCTTGGTACTAGAAGTCATTGACTTTGTTTGGGATGGCCATTCACCCTGGCACATTTAGGCAGGTGTAGACTGTTGTATGCCAGTAGAATTGCAATTGTAGCTTCACTGTGTAAAAATGACTCTCTCTTTAACTGAGAAGTCTTTCACACCCAACAAAACAAAACAAAACATAGAAAGTTTACTTTAAGCCTGTCCTGTGATCATTTTCATTTCTCTCCCTTCTGCTAAGCAGAAGGCTTGCCCTTCCCAAGCTTTTGCATGAGCAGAATGCAAGAGTTTTCATCTGGCCTTGGGCCATACCTACCAGACTCACCGCTAGGCTTTAGGAAGTAGTGTATGTCAAGAAGTTGTACCTAGTTATCTAATTATACACAAGAGTAAGGCTTGTGGATGTAGTTTGTCATATTTTGCATATTTGTTTATATCTGCATTGCACAGATGAAAGATAGTAGTTCTGAGTGGTATTTTATTGTGTAAAAGGTACAAAAAGTAGAGGTTTGTTTTCTCTTTCTGACCTCAGTGCTTGCTCCAGTAATATACAGCTGTACAATTGTACTTTAGATACGGAGTATGCAATTAGGTGAAGTAAAAATACAGTTCAAAGCTTTGCTTCATGTAACACTTTGCTTCAAAAATGTAGTATGCATACTATTTTTTTTGTGTTCATATTCATGCTGATTTCTCCCAAAGTCGAGCACATATCATCTGCTACTTAGCTTACCTAAACTTGCCTGATGTCAGTCTTCAGTTGTGTCTACATGCTACTTTGCAACCTGGAAAAAAGTGGTAAAAGTATGGTAAGGAAGAAAGCAAACAAAATATTTGACATTTTCAGAAGAGCTGAAAGTCTGGATAAGGAGGTGTCAAGTTGGTTCCGTAACCACATTCAGTGGCAGCTTTTGAGGCAGCATGAACAAGTGTAACAACCAACATCTTTCAAAGAGTCTTAAGAAAGATGTTACTTGCATTTGGCAGGTTTAACTCAGCAGCTAGATAGCTAAGGCTGAAGCCCAGCACACAAATCCAGCTTTTAATTTTATACACTGCTCTGACATACGTATATCCTGGTAGTGGTATTTTTTTCGTATAAATTAAATGGGTAGACAGCGTGACTTCAGTTTCCCTCTGACTTCAACGTTCTGGAGCAAATGATAAAATCATCTGTGCTTCCAGGTGTGCCGGGGCCTTGCCAAGCAGACTGAACTGAACGACTTCTTGCTTGATGTATCGAAGTAAGTCTGATTTGCACTATAATCTCATCAATTTATTTTGGTAAGCTTTTCTAACATGGCTCTTCCGACCTACCCGTGTTTTACAGTGTAGCTCACAAGTAGGTGCGAAGGCACACCTCGGAGGGTGGGCGAACTTTGGCACAGGGACGAGAACGAATGATGTGGGTGGCAGTGGTGTATACCTGTTAAACTTTTTCTTTTTTTGTGGTGGTGCAGAAGAAAATGTAACATCCAATTATACCTTACAAGATTTGTTTACTCTTGTGGTCTTTTGCATGCGTTTTTTGTCTTTTTTTTTCCCCTCTTCTGTCAAAGTTAAACATGTCCCTGATTTGAGAAGTGACCAGTAGGCTTGCCATCTCTTTTCATGGCCAATTTTAGAAGCTTTGAAAGGACTATGAAAAGTTAGTTAGCCTGCTTCAGCTTCCCCCCATTTTTTTGACATGTATGTATACACATGCATATATGCCTAAGTATATGCACTTCAGGGATATATCCTTGAAGAATCAGGGCTGTCACACGATTGTTCTTCCCCTGTGTTTTCTGGAGGCTCTGTTTTCATTTTCAAAGACTGTAACTGCATGTGGTATATTTCCTTTTAATTTCTTGTCACAATAAGTGCAGGATTAAATTGAAAACACGGTGAAGAGTATGAAAGCTTGGGCTTAGACTTTCAAAGTCAAGTTAGTGTCTTAGGTGATATGCTCTTCCTTCATCCCTTTTTCTTTGTTGCTGCTATTAGCATCTTTAAATAGTAGAGATAGCCAATAAATTAAAAGACAAACCAGACTTGTACTTTTGGTAAATCACAGTGTGGGGTGCTTAACAGTGTTTTGCCAAACTAGTTGGTTGAAGAATATTTAAGTGCATCGTAAAGGACTGACAGTACTTTGGAAAAAAGAGTTGTCTTGGATTTTTGCTGTTACAAACACTTCTGTGGGTTGTGATGAACAATTCTCAAACTGGTGAGATTAGAGGACATCCAAGATTCCTATGCCTTTGCTAGGAATGTACGCAGCCAAGTCAACCTGTCTGGAATGGGGAGTGATACACTGCAGGGAGGAGTCTAGCCCTTGCAAGGAGGGCAAGCTGGTTGTATCCAGCTGTTTTTCCCAGCTTTCTTCCGCAGGGATGGCCTTATTTATTTATTTATTTCAGTTTAGGTTCAGAGTGTGTCTCCTAAAGGGCGCTCTCATCATTCCCTTGCCAGAGCTACCCACTTTCTGCAATGTCTTGAACTGTTACGTTCCTTTCCAGAGTGCTTTTATGTTGCTAACATCTGTACTGAGCTAGTTTATCAGAGAACTCTGGATTAATCTACCCAAATTTGTGGGCTGGCAATTTGTTATCTTGGTACATAGTACTGAGATTGTTTTAAGGAACTTTGTGAGTATTTTAAATTTTTAAGATAAAAATTGCAATAAATACTGCAAATATTTAATATGTATTTCTGTAAGAAAATACCTCTCGTACAGCATTATCAGTTGATAGAATCGTTTAGTTTTAACAACAAAAAGCCCCTGTGTTTTGAGCCACAAAATTGGGGTATTATTTAATAACAACTTTATGAACTTCATGTAGGTAAGGACTTGCACTAGCAAGAAGGTAATTAGTTTCCTCTTAGAAATGGTATGTACCTTTTCTTACGTGGCAAGAAGGTTTCCTATTCGGTGAGGAAATTGTTAGCATGCAATGTCACTGGGACATGTTCTGTAACGTTTTAGAAAGGGCATAGTATGCAGTGCTCCACCTTGTCGTGTCCCTGACGATGTAAGACTAGGGTATTATGTGGTTCCTTTCCACTAGACCCAGAGAGAACTGAGCTGTGTGTATGTTCAAGGCCATGGGACAATGTCTGTCTGTCTGCTGGGAACATTGTAATCCAAGGGTTATTAAGACTTGGCATGTGAAAGATTTAGACTTCTTTTACTAATAAGTTTGACCTTTATTTTTCAATGTTCTTGACTGTCCTTGGACAAGTACCGCTTTGCTGTGAAACTGAGATACTTTTTTGGGGGGGGTTGTTTGTTTGGTTTGGATTTTTTTGGTTTTTTTTTTTTAAGTCACAAGATCATTCTTTTCCTGCAACTTCAGCATGCTACACCTGGGTTGATAGAGAAGACTCATTAAGAGTTTTATAAATTGTTGCCTTTTAAATATTGTTAAGGGTTGGATAATATGAGGTGAATTTAGCTACAATACATAGTTTTCATTAGTTCTCAGTACACAGTCCCCTATGCATAAACCTAATGAAACATTTTGAAAGCATGTAGGTAATATATATCAGCAATGGAAAAAATTCTTGTTTTTAAAAAAAATCTTTTGCATTGCTGTTCTTTTCCTTTTTACTTCTCCTTTTAAAAATTTTTGTTGTGTAAAGGGTGCCAAAGCATTTTGATACATTCTTGGTGTTGCTCAGCAGGGGCCTATTCAATCCATGGCAGGCAATGTTTGTTAGTCTTTTCCTTTTCTACAGAGAAAACTCTACATATTACAGAGAATATTCCACAATTCTGTCATTGTATAATAATGGCTTAAAGGAACAGAGCTGGGACCATTTCTCAATTCCCTTGTGCTGTAGGACGCCAGTCAGTAATTTTCAAGGTGCAGAGGTTTGTCCTCACCTATTCGGGCTCCATGGTTAAGCAGTTGTGAAACAAGAGCCCATGACAGCCATTTGAGAAGTGTTTGACTAAATGCCAATATTTACTGACTTCTCTTTTTCTGCAGAACGTATTTTGATAATATAGTTGCAATAGATTCTCTACTTGAACATATAATGGTAAGTTGTCTTCTTCACTTCTGTAGTTTATTCTTCTTGGTTATTAAACTCCTTCCTTGAAGTAAGACATTACATCATTGAAATATTTGAGCTGTTTATAATGGACGCTTAATGCAAACAGTCTCTATATGGAAGAAGGTGGCAAAGGTCAGCTTGATTTTTCATTGTCACAACAACTTTTTCTCAGCTTTCGTAAGTAATGAAACGTGACTGTCTCTGAACTGAATAGTTACTATTGCGTTTTAGAGAAGGTTTAAAAATTGTAACAGAAAGGCTTCTGTTTTTATTTCAGCTTGTTGTATTGATTATTTTTTTTCCTAAATTCAATTTGCTACATCCTGAAAAATGCTCCTGAAGAAGTCATAGTCTGTAGCACGACTAGAGATCAAGCATAACTCCTAGAGTATTTGTTCCAGGTGCTGAATGAGATGTGAAAGACATGACATTCGTTTTTCTTTGCAAAAGTATTTACACCCATAACTAGAGTGACAGAGTCAGTCAATGTTTTATAAAAACCACTAAAGTGAAGTTGAGAAACAGATCATAATTTTCTGAATCAATTTTGAATTCAGATTTATTTCCTGAGTAGTGTTTACAAATATATATGGATTGGTTGTTCGTAGCACGTTTTGAATGTTTGATATATGAATGATGCTTTTGAGCTTTAGGCCCATTCATGGCATACTGCAGTTCTTTTTCCTGAAGGTAAATCTTAATCAGGTCTGTGATACTATTATTTCAGTTTGTGTATTCAAAAAATTAGTCTCCAACAGTACTCCAATACTTACTCGAATCTTCAAAGTAATATTCTTAGCTAGACTATTCAAAGACAACAAACTTAGAATGCAAACAATATTAAAGTGGTTTTATTTAGAAACTTGAATTAGTAATGGAAAATATTCTGCAGTGCTTGTCTTATTCTAGTTAGTACACAGTCAAGAATTCTGCACATAGGACACATTTCTGAACATTGACTTTTCCAATTTAAATGAACTGCTTAAAAATAGCTTAACATTTAAAAGAACTGGTGTAATATAACATATGGCATTGAGAACAAATATTGATGTTCTTCCCTGTGAATAGAGGTCTGGTGGAAAACACAATTGGCAGTAAAATACACTTACTCTTTCATCTTCTTTTTCAACACTTGGCTGCATCATGATTCTGCATTTCATACTCAGCTTCCTTTGTAAGCTGTAGCAGTTGGCTGTTTCTTGGGCCAATTAATTGCATTACATGTTGAATTACATTTATTGCCATTTTATGGGAGTGTGATTTTATCATTATGTGCCTTCTTCTGTGTCTCACAGTAAGAAAAGAGTGGAACTCAATTTCACCTCACTACTTCACCCTTTGGTGATTGTACTTAAAGTTTGATTTGTTCCTGTAATAATAAAGAAAAAAAGTACAGGCATTTTAGCATTCTTTTCATTAAAATCCCTCAGCAAAGCTAATAGTGTAAGGGTGTTTTGAATATAGATGCAAGGAGGGGAAGAAGAAGTTCAGGTTGCCTTGCAAATTTTCTTACCAGTATGCTTGAGTAGTTACAAGCAACCTACCCAGAAGGTGGTCCCTGGCCTCCCTATTGACAATGCAAAGCATACCTTTAGTACCGATATTCCCCTTCAGCCACTGGCCTGGATTTGAACTAGGACTTCAGGGAAGTAAGACTTTCTCATCCTATTAACTATTTCTCTCAATTAGTAGTGTTTAAGCAGTTATTTTTGAAAAACATAAGTCATGGCCAAGGTAAGTTCTTGAGTCATACGCATTAGAACACAGAAGTTTAATTGTATAAAATCAACACTGTGCTGTTGATTTTATAAAGAAATCTGATACAATTTTAGAATAGGTGTAGAGAAGCATTTACTAGACCCCTTGTCCTTTTTGGCACAGTTTATATTTACTCTGTTTTGAGCAAAGGAATAAACGGTGTGAGTGGTTGAGATCTTTAAACTTCTTAATGCTCTAAGTGGGAAATATTTCATAAAATTTACTTCTTAGCTGGCAGCCTCCTTGACTTTCTACTGCTCTGATGGAGCAAATGGAGTAGAAAGCAACAGAATCATTCCAGCCACAGATTCTGTCGGTACAGGAGGGCCCTCCAAGTTCTGTAGAGTTGGTCTCGATGGTTTCTGTGCAGTTCCCGTTAAACAGCTGATAAGACATGGAATTAGAGTCTCTCAACTAATGATTTATTTTCCCAGAGGTTTTTTCTGCCAAGGTCTAATGTTTGTCTATTTGCATTAATATGAACTAAAATATTTTAGGTTTTTGGGTTTATTTTTGAAAGACAAGCGAGAAGGGAGGGGAGTCCCTTCATATGGAAGTCTCAAGAATTCTTAAGACACACCACCTTTTCTGTGGCTGAATGACTGGATAGCTATTATATACAATTTTAAAATTTGAGCAAGATCCACCTCAGATCATGTTCTACCATGCAGTTACTATACTTTCTGAGCAGATAAGAAACATAGGAGGCATAGCTGAATTGGATAGAACAGGTTCTTGAAACTGAGTGTATGGCATCTGAAGTTCACGCAGTGATCCTCGTTTGACTTTGGTTCGCTGTTTCCTGTTGTTCTCAGAAAGCCCATCGTGTGTCTGAGAAACATTTCGGTGAAGAGCTGCCGTGTTCCTGGGACAAGATTCTGTTCTGACGATCAGTGCTGGCTGGCAGTTAGCTTCGCTAAGATAAAACTAGCTGGTTCAAAGTATGATAGAGACCATGCAAGTCTATTGCTGTAGTGTGGTACTTTCTTGACTAGGTGTGGTACCTTGTGGGCTTTGGTTAGTTCACGTAGAACTACAAAGTCTCAGCTTTTGTGCAAGAACTGTCCCTAGCGTCAGGAGGGTGCAGCCATTTCATATACTGCTGCATAGGGCAATCCATAGTGACACTTCTAATATTCCCTATTTGTTCATCGTTATGTATTACAGGCACATTTAGCTTTTTTAGAAACAAACACTAGCCTCTCTCTTATGTCTGTCTTTGCCAGGTATTCAATACCAATATATTTGCATTGAAGATAAAGACAAAAGGCCAAAACTGTTCTTAAGTATTGCTATATCCTGTCTATTTAAAGTCAGGTAAAGGTGAATAATATCTAAACATAGAGGGAGGAAACGTACTATTTTGAAAAGCATTCCTTGTACTTGAAAAACAGTGTAATAGAAAAGCCTTTTCTCTTACAGCAAACATTCAAGCCTCTAAAGATATTCCCACATTTCTTAAAGAGTACACTCTAATTTACGAAAAAATTATTGAATAAAAGACACGCTTTCGTTTTGAATTGTATCCTAAAAGATTGCTGTGAAGATGGATGCTACTTCAAAGAGATTTTCATACTGGATAATTTCTCAACACTTTTAACATTTTTATCAGACAATGACTAAAGATAATCTAACTCAGGACCATTAACTCTAGTGTGTTTTGTTTTGTTTTTTGTTTTTTTTTTTTGTCTATAGATATATGCAAAAAACCTGGTGAATGCAGATAGGTGTGCACTCTTCCAGGTTGACCACAAAAATAAGGAGCTGTATTCAGACCTTTTTGATATCGGAGAAGAAAACGATGGGAAACCTGTCTTCAAGAAGACCAAAGAAATAAGGTAAGGGTAGCTAGCAGAAGAATGCAGTTTCATTGTAACTACGGATGTGCAGGCATTTTATTACCCAGTCTCTGTGCCTACCTGCAGGTACCCTGACAATACTTGTCATACTGTGATATCATTCCCACCAGGACCCGCCTCCAGAAGGTAGTACTTCTGGGAATGACATTGCAGTGCCATCGAAACAACGTCTCTGAAGCTATAACGTCACTCCTGGAAATGCCGTCTTCCGGAGGCGGTCCTTTTGGAAATCATGTTGGGAAAAAAACAGAGGTGTTCTGAGGTAGGTAAAGGTGCAGGTAAAGGTGCACCTAATCCATAGTCTGCCAGTATGGGACTTTTTTTCCCAAGAGGGCTCCCAAGAGGAATGGAAATTTGTGCGATTCAAGCACATCTAAAGCAAGGAAATCGCAACTTGTATTTCTTGCGGATGGATTAGGTGTGTGTAGAATCTAGTATGGACTGGTCACTGGTTTTGAAGATTTCAAGTCCAGTAATTTAGTTTTACTTGCTCTCATGTGAATTTAGAGTATTGTCAAACTTTTAAATAATTGTGATTCTGAAGTATGCTTGAAGTGGTGAATTCGAAAATGCATATGGGCTTGTAATGAATACATAGGATTCTCTGCCTAAAATTGCTGTGTATTTCTGCTTCCTGTCAGAACTACCTAATTTTTACACATATGCATTTTTTTAATGAAAGAGGCAGAACAACAAAGTAAATATAACATTTTTCACTCTTCAAAAATTATGAATCCTTAATAGATACAGATTGAGATTTTCAAAGGCACACAAGTTTTAAACCTGCAGTTTCTTAAAAAGAAAGAAATGCATGACTAAATATCGTACACTAAAATTTTGTTAAAATACTCAGCATAGATTTTCTCAGATTTTTTTTTTCATTTCCTTCTTATACTTTTAAAGTTTTAGGCCAATATGAGACGTGATTCATATCTTCACTTAGACTCCTTTAGACAACCTTACTCCCACCTACTACATTGTGTGAGTGAGAATGGAAGGAGTCAAAATTGGTGCAATTTACATACTGACAAGCAAGGAGGTGGTGTAAATTAAAGAAGGTGGCCTGCTTTAACATGTATTTTCGTACTCCTTGATAATTATTTTTCTTGCTTGTATCTTTCTGTCTTTTCTTTATGAAAATTATTGAAATGTTGACTCTGAGTGCGAGTCTGTGAGCCATTTCACGGGTGCTGTATACTGAAAAAGTAGTACAACTTAAATATCTGTAAGAAAGTGTGACTGAGTCAGTCAGTCGTCAGGAAGGAGCTTTAAGTTGGTGTGATGTACATATCATAACAAGCAGTAGAAGAAACTAACTTAAAATCAGGTGTGCCGGGTGAAATCCTGTCACCTTTGTCACTAACTTCAGCGTGGGCAGGACACTAGCCAGGTACATTTAGATTTGCAGTTGTTCCGTGTGTGATTCTTTCTACTTATTTTTTTCCACAAATTCTTTTGTGCTTGTATGTCATAACTGGTTTATGTTGACGAATTGAAAATTATTTCCTTACAAGACAGACTTGTAGATTTGTCTGATTCACTTCCAGAATATATTTGTTGTGTTTAACTTTCTTGTGGTGGTTAAGGGATGCAGTTAGTACCATGCCATTGTTTGCACATCATGAGATGAAACAAGCTGGTTATTCTGAAGTGGCAAACACATATAATGTTTAGCTTTGAAACTTCCACTGGTCTTTTTCCTGTCCCCCCGAAGAAACAAGCTCTGTATTGCCTGTGATGTGTCTAAAGAAATGATGAATATGTAGAAGTGATGATAAAATTAATAGCTTGTAAAAGTAAACAGAAGTCTCAGGTTCTGTACAAATGTCATGTTTATTTGGCATAACCCCCGGGGTTATTGAAGACTTTGATTTTTTGTCATTAAAATGGTCATATTATGGCATCTTTTCTATTAAACTATGTAGTTATATGAAATGTTTTCAGAAAGTATCTATTAGCATGTGCTTTTTTCTTTTATTATTGACTACTAGTTGTTGTCTTGTAAGATTTTTCTCCTAAAAGCATGAAAATTGCGCTGGTTGGGAACAAATACCCATTACCATGCCCAAGACAGACTCCACTGGAAGAATGTTTTTCCAGAAAGTTCATATTGTGGCTAACACACATTTTTATTTCCTGCAGATTTTCTATAGAAAAAGGAATAGCTGGTCAAGTGGCAAGAACGGGAGAGGTCCTTAACATCCCTGATGCCTATGCAGATCCACGCTTTAACAGGTAGGATGTTACTCATGGGAGGGGAAGATAGCTCACCAAACCTTTTACTTAAATTTACTGCTTAAATTTCGTATTAGGATGCATTCATGGAGCTGTGATCCTCTGATGAGGAGACAACCTATAGATATCTATTTAAATGATTTAGACATTGGAGAGGTTTTTAAGATACAATAAAAAGTATTATTTTTAGCAAATATAAGTATAATGGAGAAAAATTTAGTTATTTTTCCTGTTACAGAACTTTCTCCAGTTAGGTAGGCTGGTGCTGATTTTCCTTATTAGCCTCCCTGCAATCTGATTAGTTTCAGAGGAGAAAAAAAAGTTCACTAACAAATAGCATGCCTAAGTACCTGAATGTATTCTTTAATTTTATGAATAAGCTGACTGTACATTTGAGGAAGTATTAATCCTTTATCTTGCAAATGGAGCCTAAAGGATTAAAAGGTTTTCGTCTAAATATGACACTGTAGAGGGAAATATTTGAGAGCTTTGGAGGTGAACTTCTTGCAGGTACTAATTACATCTACTTTAAAACTATTTAGTATATTGTGCATCAACATTTCTGAGAATCAAGGAATAGATTAATAATTTTAACTCTTTTCTTTTTTTCCTTTCCCTTTTCTGGCTCTCCAGAGAAGTAGACCTCTACACAGGCTACACAACCAGAAATATCCTGTGCATGCCTATTGTAAGCCGAGGAAGCGTAATAGGTGTTGTGCAGATGGTGAACAAAATAAGTGGAAGTGCCTTCTCTAAAACCGATGAGAACAACTTTAAAATGTTTGCAGTCTTTTGTGCTTTAGCCTTACACTGTGCTAATGTAAGTTTTATTTACAGTTTTGTAAGTGTTGGTTATAATGAAAAGACTTAGAATCCTACTTAAGGATTTTGATGTTCCAGATTATTAAAGTGATTCATAAGTCTGTCTTGTTGAATTAATGAGGAAACCAGAATCTTTGAATCCTTTGCTGAATAATTGTATTTTAAGAGGATGATAGGGATTTGTTTGATGCTTTCTGAAATAATTGTACTCTGGATACATCAATTTCGTGTAGCTAAACTGAGGGAGAAAGCTCTCAAATGTGAATGATACCTGTCTGTCTTCTCTTTTCCATTAGGAAGTATGATTCTTGTTTACTTTTATAAATTCAGATCACATGTTTTACAAATTCAGCTGGGGAATGGAGATGTTATGTGTTCTCTTGATTCCATATGCTTAATATTCAATGGTACCAATTTATACATTTATATGCTGTCCTATATACTCGTAATTATCCATGCTTCTAGATAAGAGTGGATAGCCTTTTTTATTTTCAAACCCTTTTTCATCACAAAAATTACTATACCTGTAGGAAGCTTAAGCAATTTAATGATCATTACTATACAAGTATAAAAATGCAATAACTGCAATAAAAATGCAGTGCAGAAAGAAATGTGTCATATTCATGGGAGGTAAGATATGATGCAATGCCAGTTAAGCCTGGCGATTTACGTTAAGCCGTTTTACCAACATCATGCTGTCCGAATACTGGGGCAGCACATTTTACTAACAATTACTTAAACTTGTTCCACCCGACTCAGGGCAAGTAGAAAAGCCTGCATAGAAATGAAACCTGGGAGTATGGAATCACTCAGTTGTGTGTGAGCTCACTCTTTTTAGATGGTGAACGTTACTATTCAGGGCATGCTGCTCCAGATTATCTTTACTAGTAAAATTGTTGTCTCCTCACTTGTTTACAAACCATGCCACGTCTGCAATAGCTGTCCGAGCCTCTCAATAATTAACTGTACTTATTTTTCACAGTTATTGCATAGTAATGTAGTTATGATAAACATCTCGTACTTTTTACTGGGCATAGGTAGCAGTTATTTGTACCAATTAATAGCTGAATTCATGCAGTGGCACAAAATATGAATCGTGCCCTGTTAACAGTTTTCATTCTGCTAGCATATTGCCAGGGACTGAGCTCCGTTTCTAACTCCTGAACTTTGATTCTTTTTCTTGGGAGACCTCAAACACAGTGAAAAATCAGCCGAGCCTTAGATGTTTACCCAAGTGAGTAGATGCAGAATGATGTGATAGAAGGCCCAGTTTTCCTGAAGTACTGAATTTCATATAATCTGTCGCTTTTCTAATGTGTGAAGTTGAGCAGCCAGAAACACTAATGTTTTTGCAGATGCGTATTTTAAGAATAAGTGCTTGAATACAGGAAAGAAATCTTTTTTCCTTTATTAAAATTTCACATTAATGAATGACTTCCCTTTTTCAGATGTACCACAGAATTCGCCATTCAGAGTGTATTTACCGTGTAACGATGGAGAAGCTATCCTACCACAGTGTTTGTACAGCAGAAGAGTGGCAAAACCTCATGCACTGTACACTGCCTCCACATATTTATAAAGAAATTGAACTGTAAGTATTTTTCTCATATAGCAACACTTGCATCTTGTATCAGTGTGTGAAAAAGAGTGTCCCCCCCACCTCAGGTGTAGTGGAGGGTTTTGTAGGAAGCACTTTTATTATTGAACTATCCCAAAATCATAGGGGTTTATCTCTGGCTTTCTTATACTTAGTTACACTTAATGACCTGTGAACAAAATTTATCTATCAAAGGCGTAAAATAATACCTACTTGGAATGGTAGCATATTCCTCAGGCATGGGTAGCTACAGTGGTTGCTTTAAGCATTAGTTTATGTCTAAGGATTGTAGAGATGAGCTTGCTTTCTGATAGTCCCAAGTCAGCAACAGCTTAGAGCCAGAGAGGAGGCTGAGCTGGAGCATTAGTAGTTAAGACCAAATGCATGCTCTCATCCCCTTGTACCTGTTTTAGAATAAAAGCTTCAGTTCATTCCTGGGATTTTCTGGGTTGTGTGTTTTTTGGTTTGTGTTTCTTGAAGGAGGGGAAAATGAATACAGATCTCCAGACCTTTGAAGATAATTCAGGATTATGAATCCCGGGTGCTAGAGTTCAGAGTTGCAGCCTAAATTTGGAGGAGGACTTCCCATCCAGTCTCTTAGGCTTTCTTTGAAATAATTCAGTTCCTTTCAGCTCTCAAGGATCTGCTGTGTGCTGAAGATGTACTTCTATCTGTATTTTACCAGTCAGTCCCCACTCAACCTTAACACTGGGAGTCATCTCATTTTTTAGTCAGTGTTTTTTTGCCCAGGACAATAAAGTCTACTGTAGTAACCAGGTGCCTAAAATCAGAAGTCTATGATACCGAGTCACCAAATCTAAGTTGTCTTTGTGAACCCGATCTCCAGAGCTCGTTCACTCCCGTCAGGCGCTGAGCATTGTAGCTGCGAACGAGCAATGCGTGCAAGCGTACGCTTAACAGGGGCTGCGTACAGCTAAAGTTCATTACATGCTGAAGTGATTTGCTTGAACGCTAGAGTATTAGCAGCTTGCAGGATTACACCCTAACAGAAGCTTATTCTCTGCAATACAATTTCTTGTGCTTTGTTAGATGATATTATATAACCCACCTCCTCAGCAAAAATTACTCCTACTTGCAAAGATGACAGGTTTCATGCTAAATTATATTAACATCCTTTAGTTCGAGCAATCTGAATACATTTAACCATTTTCCAAGCAATTCAGCTGCCTTCAGCTCTCTTGCACCTGCTGCGCTGTTCCGTATGCCATGTACGCACAAGCATTTAGCTGGGTTCGGTGGAAAGTAAATAGACGACTTGCAGCACGGAAGGTGCAGGGAAAGGGGTTAATTAATAATCGAAGGACAAACAGTGCTGCTGAGCAGGTCCCTAATATTAGGCCTAAATGTTGATATTGGGAGAGAGGAGAAGTCATCAGCTAATGAAACATTAAAAAAATTGCAGCATTAAATGTTTGATTTTTGACGTTTGGGCTGAATTTCTATTAGCCAGTAAAAGTTGACTTTTTTCCTGTCAAAACTAGAGTGAGTCTCACTGAATTCATGACAGAAATTACTGAAAAAAGGCCAGTAAATACATTATTAGAGACACCATCTTTATAACTCCTGGGAGGCAAGTCTGGAATATTTTAGGAATGCCTGTAAAGCTCTCATCATCCCTGTAGAAGAAAGATTTTTTTTTTTTTTTACATTAAGCAATGGATTCTTAACTAAAGTTTTATGTTTCCATTAACTAAACAAAGCCAAAGGCTAACCAAAGGCTAGTGGTTGTACTTGATGATCTTAAGAGTCTTCTCCAACCTAAACGATTCTGTGATTCTGTGAGCATTGTTTTGCTGGCCTTGGCGGAAATATATTAACTTACATTGCTGGAAAATATAGCCTGTAAAGTCGGTTTTCTGTGTATATTCAGAAACAAGTGAATGCTGTCAGATATACATTAGCCTAGTCGTTTTCACTTGGTTTTAGACCTTTTTGTCCTTACTAAGTTGAAACTTTCTTCTTAGATACCACTTTGATATCAGTCCGTATGAGGATGTCTGGCCTGCCATTTTTGTCTACATGGTTCACCAGTCCTGTGGGACAGCCTGGTATGAAGTACATGATTTATTGCTTTAATTCTGTTATTTATGTGTTTATTTATTAGGAAGTTTTGATATCATTCTTTTCTAATTCAAGGTCTTATTTTCCTTGGAGTTTATTTACTATGTCTGGTCTGTACAGGGCTGTGATAAGCAGGCTGGATTTCTTGTCCCAGTTTTTTGGTCTTCAGTTAATAAAATTTGGGAACAGCCAGGTAAAAGAACTCGTGATGTCATCCAAACAGTTGCCCTTCCAATATGTAGAAGTATTGTTTGGTTCTGAGATGAGATTGCTTTTCAGACAGAAGAGGATGAAGATACTAAAGGCACTCTTGCCAAAAAGGAGACAAGGTCCGTGAATACTGGTTTCTCAAATATATAGTTGCTGAAATTAATATAGTATATGGTTAAAATAATCCAAGGTTAGATCTTATCTTGCTAAATGAATCAGCTATCGGCATCATTGTGCATTAATTATGGAAGTGAATGATTTTCAAATGAAATGTTTCATTTATTTTCCTTTCTTTCAGTGTCCATTATCATTACTAAGATCAGTAGTCTCTTGGCTAAGTATGTCCCATTGCTGAAAGAAAGGAGCTGCTCCGAATTATAGAAAGAAATCTACAGATGGGCAATTGAAAGGGGAGGTATCTCCCTGCAAAAAGGAGCAGCATTTGGGAAACATTTGCTGATGACTGTTTCATCTTAGTAACTGGATGAATCTCCATGCCCTCAAAGCATACAGGGTCTTTCTCATCACTTCTTCAATACAGTTCTTAATACAGTTCTCTACTACTCAGCACAGTTAGCATGTTTCTGTTCCTGACTGAATGGCTGTGGATTCAGGACTGGGGTTCAGATTTTCAGCTAAGTTCTGGGCTTTTTTCCCTTTCTGTCTCCCAGTCTCTTTCTTTCAAGGTGTAACTTTGATGGGAAAGAATTGATATCTACTTGATGTTTTTCAAATGAGTCTCAGCTTTCACATATAAAGTTAAAGAAACAAAAGTGAGGAAAATATTTGAAAAAGAGGCTGTTGGGACTGGACTTGTGTTTAATTTCTGAAAGAACAAAACTTCTCAACCCTCTGAAACAAGTACAGCTATTTTAAGACTAAAATTTGATTTTTAATGTATCGAGAAGTAAGGTTGTGCCTTTAAGTATACACCTATGTAATGTATAACTGTCCTGTCCAGGGAGGATTTTGGAGAAAAATCTGTGATATTCACTACATTTTCTTTCCTCTCTTGAAGAAAATATCTTTTACTACTTTAATCAAGTATACAAAATACAGCAGTGGAGGAAGTAATAGTATTCTATGTTGAGGTATCATTGATAATGATTTTCCCTTTGGCTACAAGCGTTCTATCCCATAGTAACCATTGAGCTGATATTGGATGTAGATGGAAGTGACTGTTGTGATATTCTGAACTATGATGTACTATTTTAAACAGTAGTTCTAACAATTGTTCTAGACCTGTCTGACTTAACTCTCTAGAATTAAAAAAGAAAGCCTAAAGTTTTTTTGAAAAACAGTATGCCTCCGTTTTTACTAATGTCAGACTAAGGCTAAGAAGAATAACCTTGCTCAGCACACAACCGTAGGAATAAGTTTTTCTATCTAACTGGCTCCATATAGTGAATGTATTTACATGTTCACATGTAGATCACAGACGTTCAGCTTTGTTTTCTCAGTCCACATGTACTGCAAAACTAGAACATTAATACTGCTTCCCTGAGATACCTAAGAAATTATCAAAACATGGAAGTTAAAAAAAACCAGTCAAACCACAGTAACAGGGGAAAAAATGAGAATAAAGGAAAACTGATCTGTTATGAGGGGAAAAGTCAGTGACTTGGGACTCTGGCATCTTCTGTTCAGTTCTGGGCTCAAGTGTAATATTCCCTTTTCACCCCGGGCAGCTTGGATTAGATACTTTTGAAAATTTTACCTCATATCTAATCTGTGCTTGAATTTCCCATCTGTAAGAAAACCAAAAGGTTTTCAACAACCTTTGTTGAACAAAACAACAAATATTCAGCTTTCCTTTCAAAGGAACATTAGTAGAAAAAGTCTATTAAAGATTGTCCAGAGCTGTGGTACTACAGAATATGAACTCCCTCAGAGGTGTTTTTGGTGAGCACATAAGCCAAACATAGCAATTACTTTATTACTGCTTTTTATTATTACCTTAGTGAAAATACTCTTGATCATAAATTCATTTTGCTTGTCTATCTTAACAGCAAAAATATAAAAAAATTCTTTAAGAAATAATCCCATAAATGCTGTAAATGTGGGGCATTTTCATGGTTGACCAGCAATTACTTAGCAAAATATTGTTTGTTCGAAAATGAAGAAACAGTGAAATGTGAATTTCCGTTCATTTGGCCAAACTGGAAGAAAAATCTTAAAGTCTTGGAAAAAGTAAAATCTTCTTTTCATGGTGTCAGTATGAAGTATCTCAACCTCTTTTATTCAAAACAAGTTATGCATTTGGTGTTTGACTGAAATTTTAATTTAAACAAGATTATTTCTTCAGTGTCGTTTGCTTAAACCCCCTAATTTTCTGGTTTGATCACAAATGATGTTTTCAAATTGTCCGTCAGATGCTGAGTTTCACTATTTGACAGGTTGAATAGATAACGATTTAAAGAAAACACACTTCAAGTTTCTGGGAGTGGGGAGGGTTGTGCAATTGTGTTGCCTGAGCTGTGTAGCTTGACTTATGTTCCAGAACTTTACAGATTAAACTAAGAGCATTGCCATGTATCCATGGTCCTCTGTCCTTGCCAAAACTTAAATGACTCTTGTAATCAACAAGTCTTCTGCAATGAGAGTCAATCCTAGCAAGAAGAGTAAATCAAAGAGCATCTTTTCTCCTCTGTTGGTTATTTTTCCCATTCTTTTTTCTCGTCTCTGACCAAATTAATTTCTTTCTAGCTTTGAACTTGAAAAGCTATGCCGATTTACTATGTCTGTAAAGAAGAATTATCGCCGTGTGCCCTACCACAACTGGAAGCATGCAGTTACCGTTGCACATTGCATGTATGCCATACTTCAGAACAACCAGGGGCTTTTCACTGATCTAGAGGTAGGTGAGATGATTGTATCGGTTACTAGACCTCATCAGAGGTATCAGCCATTGCAGAAGTACATTTTCTGTGCAAAACTCTATTTTGCTGTTGGCTTGGGCAGAGCATATGTAAAGGTCCCCATGGAGGAACAGGTGTGAATAGAAAGCTTCAGGAAGGAGAATTATTCAGATTCCTAATCCTAGGTTTTCCTTCACGTTTTTCACATCTGCCCACTGAAGAAGCACTAGCGGATTTGCTGTAAGTCCATGTCCATGTTTTGAGGTTCTCCCTGCCCACTTACAACCACAGTCTTTATTTTAATTATTTAACTAACTGTCAGATCTGTACTGAGGGGAGGGAAACACCCTGGATCGTGAACCCTGTGAGGTCTGGGCAATCCTGAACAGGAGGACAAGGGTTACAGAGGTGGTAACCTCTGACATATGTGAGTAAAGGAGATGAGTAGAAAGAATGGAAGAAAAACGGTTGTCCAAATGTGCTAGATCACTGATTAACTTTTATTGTACAGCAGTTTTCCTTAGCATGTGTGTACATATTTTAAAGATAAATGCATAGTGTTTAAAAAAATCAGGAAAAAAAAGTACTTTGGATAGATCACTAACTGTTAGAGTAATAACAATAAAATGGAAGGCTTAGAATGGTTAAATGTTGATATACACTACGAAGAGCTGTCAGTTGTTTTTTTTCTGAATTATGGTAGGTGCGACTGGGAGTGCTGTCTATTCTTAATCCTACCTGAAACTTCTGACTGGGACAACCTGTTTTCAGTTGTGTATAACTTCACCAAACACTAGCCATTTGGGCTGTAGTTTTCCAAGCTCCGTGACTTTTTCAAGCTGATGCATTTGGGGAAATCTCGGCCAAAAATGTTTGGCTCTTATAAAGAAAGGTGCTAGGAGAAATCAAGTTTTTGTTCAGTGTATAAGAGTAAAATAAAATCCGGTGATCTTTCAGTTGAAAAGGTCTGGTTTATTCTGCTGTAAAGCAGGGACTTGAAAATTGACACTGCAATAGGAAAGTGGCATTTGCCAGGCATATGGTGAAAGCTGGCAAAGGTATACAAGTTTGAAAAAATCAGTATTCCTTTAACAACAAAAATCTGTGGACTGCGGCCTCAGGGAATATTTAAAGCTCTGATAACATTCAGTACTAACCAAGTAGTAAGCCCCATCTTTTTGGAGACACAGAGCAAGAAAGACAGAGAGCAAAAGAGGCAGCTGTTCAGAGAGATGGAAACGGTCTTTGTTCCTGCCAAACTCCGGGCAGCCTTCACCCGTTTGAATGCCTTATCCCAGACTATGTTCCAGCTCTTGCTAGCAGTCTCCTTTCTTGAGACTGGAGATGAATCCAACAAGAATACAGGAAACTGCTGAAGGCAAGTTTGGGGAACTAGGATGGGCTGGTCTCAGGTGAGGGATGATGACATGAACCTTAACAGACTTAGAGATGGGAAGAGAAGTATGAAACACTAGAAGGGGGGCTGTGATCTAGAGACAAATAGACGCAGGAGTTGGCAGTGGTCAAAGAGTTGGGATCCAAGCAGGGGCAATGTGTACAAGGTCGAGAACACTGGGATTAGGCATTGTATAATCCTGAAGGACTGACACAAGACTGATTTCCTGGGACATGGAGAGTGGGACAAGGTAGACAGAACCATCTGGTACAAGGGACAGACTGATCAGAACTGTAAGACTGGAAAAAACACAGGCTGTAAAGGACACAACAGGAGAAAGAACCTTGAGGGGGAAGGACAGAAGAACTTACGCCCACTAGATCTAACAAGCAGCACAAAGGATTCTGAGACTCATCTTTCTTTTGCTGTCAGAGACTATTTTTCAAGTCTATTGGTTATACATCTTGCCCCTTCTGATAGTAGTGAAAAGGAGATACCAGCTTCCTGATGCTGTTACTGCACAACTTCAAGTAATATTGATGTGTGATGTTCTAAGGGTTCCACTTCTGCTGAGGATCTGTATGGACGTGTACTGCTGCATCTTCTGTTTTACTATGTGCTTTTTAAAAATGCACTTCACAAGATGCAATATTGAAAAGACATCATTAAAAATAAAAGTGAAGGATTTAAAATAAAAGTGAAGGTCTCAAAATCAGAAATACATTTTGGGTTGCTACAACCTGAGTTCTGCACATTGTATATTTGTGATAAAATCTTTATTGTCATTGTTTGCTATTTTTCCACACAATCATGTGCCTCTTAGTACAGTACACAGGTTGAATATTGCTCACTTAATAGGTGGTTAATCAGTATTCTTTTTCTGCTTCATGTTATAGCCTTATCCTTGTTTACTGAACACTCATCAGAACCACGTTCTGATCAGTCTGACAGAGCTGTTAAGTCTATAAAGACATTTTGGTGATACTCCATGCTGTCAGTGACTGCTTCACAAACATTAATGAATGTGTTTTCAAAACACACTCACTGTGTGAAAAACTTTTGCAAGTGTTCACGTATTTTGTGTGTTGAAAGACAGATTTCAGGCACTCCATTTGTTCAGGATATTAAGAATTAATTAAATGAAAAAATCAGTTACCATCTTACTTGGTTTGCAGTTGCCGTTGTGCAGCATTTCTGTGGCTCACCCTAGTGACTTCCTAGGACAAGTTTCACCTAGGACACTTGGTCACTGTCTCCGAGGAGTGTTACGGAGGCAGGTCTAGTGTTGGACTTTGGCACAGCTGCCTTGACCAGGAGATCACACATCTTATGTATTTCCTCTCCCTCAGTAACTGCACTTTTTATTTTTTAATAAACTTGGTAAGAATTCAGTGGATGACCAGCCTATCCGTTTAAAACTCAGATTTCTTCCTGAAGCAGAATCCCTCCAATACTATGCGATCGTGCAGCATTTCTTTTAAATTCATAACATATAACAGTTTTGAATTACAATTGGTCTGAGAATTTTAATTCAGCATGTCCTCACTTTTGTGTTTCTCACAATATTAAGGATGTTTCTCCATGTGCTTTTTGAAGGCAGCATAAGCATAGTGCAACTTTTACAGTATTTTGGGAAGAGAGTGACATCTAGGGGCAGGAAAGACATCTTACTTTTCATGTTTATCTCAATTTTTTTTTGTAGCGAAAAGGTCTTTTAGTTGCATGCCTGTGTCATGACTTGGATCACAGAGGTTACAGCAACAGCTATCTTCAGAAATTTGATCACCCCTTAGCTGCTCTCTATTCCACGTCAACAATGGAACAGCATCACTTCTCGCAGACTGTGTCCATCCTGCAGGTAGGATTATTGAAATTGTGTCTTCTGTGCAGTAGAGTCCGGTGGTGGAACTAGGAGTCACATCATGACCCAGATTTCTGAAGCATGCTTAATTTTATTTGTGGATTGTAGTGCTCATTTAGAAAAGTAGGAGATTTATTACAGCAAGCCGGGTTCCCCAATTAGCAACCCAAGCATTCAATAATAGTGCAAAACATAGCTTTTCCAAAATCTTGATGTTATAAAAAATACTGTCTATCTGAAGATCTTTGCTTATGGCCTGCCTTTGGAGCTTTTAGCTTCTGGGTCAATGAGGGTTCTTCCTATGACCACATGGAATAGGAATTTTGAAAATGAAAAATTAGTTTCTCACTTACTTGGATATTTCCAGCATAATGTGCTTCAACAAAGTCTTCAGTCATCCTGAAATTCTGAATAAAAGCTCAAGTACTGGCAAAAGGTTGCATGAGAAGCTTGAAAACCTGCTGTAATAAATTCTGTGAACAGTAAATGTGTGGCATGAAGGAGGTAATGTTAATTTTGCACGCATGAAAAGTTTCAACTTGTTTCATTATGTTATCTTGTGCCTTTTTGTTATTCAGCAATTTGAAATAAAAAAAAAATAAGCGAGGTAATAGTCTGTGAAAGAGAGTTCCTAGTACGAGGTAATGTGCCCATATGTTTAATGAATAGAAAACTACAAGAAAGCATGCAGACACATTTGGGGAAATCCAAGTGTGCTACTGACACACAGATATTTTCTCATCAGTGAAAATTCTTTTCGTGCTCAATTAGAAGAGTGAGAACTCTCACCTATGAAACCACTGCCAGTCCGTAACATATTTGTGCTCACTGGTTTTAGTTTACCGTGCGCACGCTCTATGCACAGCCTTACTATGCCACTGTGCCACTAATTCGTTGTTAACTTTTCTTTCTTTCTGGTCTTTCAGGGGGAAGATATTTATTTTCTTAAATACCTAATCACCTTTTAGGAAAAATACATATTCTGTGTTGTATTCAGAAGCACATCTTGTGATTATGGTTTTAGGTATCATATACATTTCATTAGAGAATGGAAGCTTTATTTCTGAATGCTTTTCCATGTAGGAGGGTGTAGTTGAATCCTTCAGTGGTGGTATGGCATTAGATTTTTAGTGTTCATTCTTCGTGTGAGTTTGTGCACAGCGAGCAGGTTCCTCAGTCATTAACACTCCTCTGTCCCACTACGGCTACGTGAAGCAGACTTCAGTAATTCTTCAAGAACCATTTTGCATTTTTCCTGCAGAAGTGTTGTAGTCGGTGAAAGTCCCAATTGCCAAGAAGGCAGGGAACCGTTTTGCTTCCCTGCTGCCTCCTGGCTTTGGCCATCAGCCAGAGTGAGGAAAGGGAGATAGGTGGTGGGGGCTGCAGAGTGGATTCAGACACCGGCTACACAAGTGCCCATGGCTGGTGATTATCAGCAAAGGCAGATTAGAGCAGCCTTTTGGACTTGCTGTTTTTTTTTCATTTGAATCAAAAAACCTTACTGAATTCCTGGACCATTGCCAGAAAAAGCCAAGCAACCCACCCAACCCTTTAGGGTTTATCTCAATGAGTCTTAATTTTATGTTAGTAACTTGCAGTATTTCTCACTGTTTGAAGCTTTATAGCTGCTTTGCTCATCCACCTGCAGTTCTAGTGTACACCATACTTCCAAATACAGAGGATTCCATTCACTAGCTTTAGCTCAACAGGGAAACAATAAAATCTTAGGAGATGTACTTCGTATGTACAACTCAAAAGCCTACATGACATGCTCAGAAGTGGCAGCTTCTGTCAGGACTTAACAGAATCTCTTCTTTTCTAGTAGTATGAACAGAAGCTGTCATAGTGGTCTTTTTGACAGTGCAGCTTCTGTAAAGAATAGAATCTAGAATAATTTAATATTAGGACAAATAGCCTGTTCTCATGGATTAGGCAAGCAAGGTCGGGAGGAAAGTGTCCCCAAAACCCTAAATCATGAAAACTAGTAGTAGTCATTTCCTGCTCCCAAAGTGCTGATGATGGGTTAAAATGTTCTGAACTTTTTTTTTTAAACATCATGTTCTGTGACTTGGAAGTCTGTCAAAGGAGCATTGAGACATAGACGGATTGTATTTTTTTTTCATTATTCAAAATAAATCTACTTGTCCAAGTAAAAATGTTGGAAAATTATGTTTACATTCCAAATGGTGAGAGAAACCAAGCCTATTTGCACCATGGAGGATTTATTTTGAACAAATTATGTAAATGCTTGACAAAAGTCAGAGAAACTTTTTATAAGCTTCAGCCCAAATGCCAATTAAATGTCAAAACATATCTGCATTTGATATGTTTTAATAATATTTTCTATTTGTGAATGTGCACACCTTGACATGGCTGGCTCATTCTTTCTTATTTTTCTCTGTTTCATCTCAAAAGTAGGAAGACTTTTGACAAGTTGTTTTCCAAATCTTAGAGACAGCGAATAGTGTTGACTTTTCAAAATGTGATATAGCTTCATGAGTGATCACAGTGCATGGATATTGTCAGTTAAATGCGCAATAATACCTAGTGGAAATATTGAAAAGGGATGACAGTGGCATGTTGCCTCCATAGTGGAAACTATTGTCTTTAGTTTGAGTCAGTCAGCTCATGGTTGAACAAAGCAGCTTTTCCCCCTAAATGTTCATATACATCAAAATACTATAATGAACTTTATAGAGAAAAATGTATTAGTAAATGCAGCAATTCCAGACACTTTTCATTTGTAACAGTATGAAAACAAAATTATTTTAGTACTTTAACTTGGATATTTCCTTATCCATATTGTGGGTTATGCAGTATCAAAATTGTACTTCAGAATGAATCAGACAGTTTACCAACTTTGCAATGCAGTACTCTGGATCAGGATTGAATCACAAGTTCCCAAGCTAATACTATCTGGAAGTGCTGTGTCTGTAGTGCTTATAAATCAGAGAAGAAAAAGCTAGCATTTTTCTCTATTAATACCTTTAGGCTTCAGAAGGAGCAGTCCCAAAACCAGATCAGTGGCTTAGTCATAGGTTTCATGACAGTATTTAAAAAGGAAAGATAAAAATGGGAATTTCGGGCTGTCGATATTTGAATTTGCAACAAAAATTGTCATTGGGCCGTAAAACCATTGTAACCTGTCTGGTGAAGTAAAGACTGAAATCATCTCAGAATTAGAGCTTGTGCTTTTTATTGGTTTTTTACTTTTTCATAGCTGGAAGGGCACAATGTCTTCTCCAATCTGAGCTCCAGTGAATATGAGCAAGTACTTGAGATCATCCGGAAAGCCATCATCGCCACAGACCTTGCCCTGTATTTTGGAAACAGAAAACAGCTGGAAGAGCTGCATCAGACAGGAGGATTAAACCTTAAGAACCAAGCACACAGGTAAAGCATCAAATCAGTATTAGTTCGCTATGGCATTAGTCCTAGAAAGAAAAACCTTACTTTTGCAAAAAGTTTCTCTCTACACAACAATTTGCTTACATAGAAGATTTCTAGCACCAGCTGTGTGTAAAGTTCCAAGTATGCAACAGTCATTTCTAGTGTTTTATATTTGCGTGTCACTGCCTTTGGATGTCAACTGCACAGTTCAGTGACAGATCATCTGCAGAGGAAAGTTAGTGCACAGGCCGTTAGGTGGTGGGGAAAAAGGTATAGTGCAATAATTACTTTTATTTTTATGTCAATATTTTTATTATTCTGTCAACATGCTTTTTTGGAAGGAATTCTGGGCAGATCTCAACCTTTATGAATTAAGATAGCTCTAAGTT
The DNA here is from genome assembly GCA_035590195.1 of Aviceda cuculoides. Lineage (NCBI taxonomy): Eukaryota > Metazoa > Chordata > Aves > Accipitriformes > Accipitridae > Aviceda > Aviceda cuculoides. The sequence goes on along the minus strand of JAVJGG010000082.1, from coordinate 38,574,992 downwards.
TTAAAAATGTACATTTATGTTCATAAATACATGATTCTGTTCACATAAGCAAAACCCAGTGCACCCTGGATGAGAGGTGTGCCTCGTAAGAGGCTTCATTAAAGTGCTCAGGCAGCCCTTCAAGGCTTCTTTACTGGAAAGTGGATCCTGTCATTAATCTAATGCAGGGAAAAACTAGAGAGATAATATGGGAAAATATTGAGTCAGGATTCTGATTTCTTTTCAAAAGGAACTTTGGTACTTGGGTCTTCTTTCTGAGGAGTTTTACAGGTTTTTGCCTGTAGTTTTGAATAAATTATTACAACACTGTAGGAAGGGCAGTTTTTAAAAGATTATTTCCCAGTATGAAACTGAAGCTTATTAGACTTGAATAAACCTCAGCATCTTAAAAAGACAGATATATAGTAGCTCGTGACAGTCTCAGAATGACATTTACCAGAAATCTTGAATTTAGGGCTTATAAAATTTAAATAGGATCACAACTATTTAGTGTGTGATTGAATATTCTATTATGCTGATTTTTTTTATCTTACCTGCCCTCAGAGCATTTTCAGTGCAAAGCCACTAAAGGTAGGACATCAGTTTGTAATGTGGCTAAAGAATCCAAGACTTCTAGTTGTTACCCATATGTACAGCGGAATGTTAAATTTGGCCCTTACGTGGCTGATGAATCCTCTTGCTTAACTCAGGGGAATTGCGCTTTGCCATTTATCTATTGATTATATTGTGTATTTGTTTATTTTCCCTGGTATATTTGTCTGTTGGTACAGTTTTAATGACTGCCAGGACATTGTCATTCAAGTTAGTCAGTTGTGTGCTTTTTCCATGGAATAGGCATAATTAACAAAGATGCAGGTGTCTGTAAGTGTCATCTTAAGTTCTCCGTTGGGTGGAAGACAGATGAAATAATGCATTAATTTGCCAGTTTTCTTTATAAAACTTTGATTCATAAACCATAGGTTTGGGTAGTGGACGAGTGCTAGAAAAGTTTTTAAATAAGCTTTTTGTATGTGTGCCTTATTCTAATAATGATTATAATCCTACTGATACTGTTCAGTTGTTCTGTGGACAGGTTTGTCAGCGTACAGAACAGAGTTAAGTATGTAGGATTCTTGTTCTGTCAGGGTCAGAATTAATTCCAACAAAGCAATGACAGAGTACCTTGACATAGACTCAGAACTAGTTTTTCCTGTTTTGGGAACATGCATTCCTCTCTCTTTAAAGAACAGAAAGAAACACAGCAACAGGATATGCCATCTTTCTTTTTATAGACTTGTACTGTATTTTCAGAAAATCAAGGAGGGGCATGCAAGTGTTTTAACAGGCAGGCATTCTTGTGTAGTTTTCTATGAATGTGATTGTGCAGAGGATAGTCAATGAACTCTGGTTGCAAACGATGCAGGGAATACCACAGGGAATATAATATGCAATTCGTGTGATGCCTTACCAATGAATCGTAAACAAGTGAGGAAGAAACAAGCAAGGTGGGAGAAATTTTGTAGTGTATATACTTTACTACTGATTGAACTGAGGAAGGGCAAATAAAAACTTTGCAGTGTGATCATTAATTCTTTACCGAAATTACAATTTAATGCAATTTTATTTTAGAGATAGAGTGATTGGTCTGATGATGACGGCTTGTGATTTGTGTTCCGTAACAAAGTTGTGGCCAGTTACCAGACTGACGGCAAATGATATATATGCGGAGTTCTGGGCTGAGGTATGTGTGTTTCTTTTGTTTAATCTCTTTATAAATGGAAGTATCCAGGAAGAAAAAACATCCATAAGTATTTTTCAATCGATATCTCAGCGTGCTTGTTTTAAAGGGCGTTCACTCTCTTATAAATGGAAGTATCCAGGAAGAAAAAAACAACCATAAGTATTTTTCAATCAATATCTCAGTGTGCTTGTTTTAAAGGGTGTTCATTGGTGCGTGCATGTGTTTTGTTGTTTACTCTGAAGCTATTTAAAGCACTGAGTTAGCTTCCTAATTTTCTGGCAGTGTTTTTTCTCTCTGTTAAAGATGAATTTAGAAAGTATGTCCTAACGTAAAGTGACCAAGTATCAGAACACAAAAGAAAATCTGTAAGGTTTTTTGAGTCACTAACTGTAGTTTTGTGAAGGATCTATTTCTGTTCTAGAAATCCAAAATATGAAACCAGCTTCCAGGTCAACTGCCTTAAAACAAAGCTGTAAAAAAAAGCTGTACTATGAGTCTAGGAAATGTTAAAGCAAGTATGACAAACCTTAAAATTGTTCTGATCTGACCATTTGAATCTTCTTTGGGAGCCAGCCCAACAACTGGGTCTCAGAGAGAGCTGATTTTTTAACATGCTGAAAGTTACTCCACAGATAAGATGTACTGAGAACTGAAACAAGGCGTTGGGCTGTGCTAATGTAATCATGTTCATAAATAAAGATGCAATCTCTCACGTGTCTTATGCTGAGGAGTAAATGTTCTAATTGTTTAATTTTTAATAAACATCCCTGCTTTAGGGATAAGGAATAAATTCTGAAGGTGTTGCATAGAGTTGAATTAAGCAGTTTTAGAAGATATGCTGTATTTTCAGAACAACTATTGCACATGTGTATCATAAAGTGTTGTTCTTTTCTGTTATGTGCCCTGTGGAAGTCTGCAGAATTCAGTGGGCTTATTTCTGTTTTACATCAGAGTAAAGTGGAAATCAGGCCCACAGAGTTGAGGTAGCATGCATATAGTGTGGAGATTGTTGTCCTGCCTGTTGCATGTTCATTATGAAATTCAAGATGTGCATGGCTTGGGAGTGTTTTTTGTATTCACATGTTCTCAGCTCATACTACAATAAAATATTCGAAAAATGCAGACTGTATAAGCTCAAAGATCTAGTTCAGTACTCACTTTCTAAAATGTCAGCACTGGAAAGTGAGTGTCCTTATGAGTGATATAATAGAGGCATAATGTTGATGTGCCTCACTGATTACATACTTTTTTTGCTTACAAGTAAAAAGGCTTTTTAATGCAAATCTTGTGAACACAGTGGAGAAGGAAGGATCAAACTGATTTTTCCTACTCAACAATAGTAAAGATGGAATTATGGACATAATTGAGCCTGCCCAGACTTTAACCTGTTTTGTAATCCAAGGATGAGTTAATAAAGGTGGATGTTGTTATATTGCTAGTTCATGGAGCAAATGTAAATTAGAAGTTATTGATAGAAATTGAATTCTGTAATTGGTCTTTTACTGAATCCTCTTTAAGAAGAGGTTAACTGATACATGGCACAAGTTGGATATGTTGTGATCTAGTCAGGATGGCTGGCAAATCCAGCCACAGATCTAAATGCTTCTGGAAATTGGAAATCTGGAGTCAGATACAGAGAAAATCCTGGGAAAATGAAACCAATAGAAAGTTTAGATTATGTTTCACTGCAGAAATTGTTACTTAGTTGGGAAAAAACGTAAACTCTAGACAAGTATTTTTGATGAGATTGAATGGTTTTGTTACAGTTCTAAAAGTAGGATAGAATGTTGCTTCTAATTACTGAGTTCATAATCTTAGTATGTTGAATGACTTATTCAGAGTATTTTTATAATATTTCTTCTTTGTGTAATCATTAACCAAAACAAAAACTGCAGAAGAGGTTGCAGCAATTTTGTGGTATGTCACACTGATCTTTTTCCATTGAATGAAGCCCAGTGTAGCTAGTGTTTTCAGCTCAGATCTACCTTGATATCACTCAGCATGAAGCTTTCCCACAGTGCTACAACTCAAGCAAAATAATACATTTGCGGATCAATTATATAGGATTACAAGCTTGTATAAGATTTGTCTGCTGTGATTTTTTTTTTTTTTGTGAGATATGAGACACTAGGCAGTTAGTTGTTAAACCCTTTTTTGCAGTATTTAAGAGACTTACAAGCCTCTTATAGCCATACTCCAAGTATGATAAGAACTTCTTGGCTTAAAATTTCAACTTTAACTTTCTGATAATGATCATAGCTATGAGGGTAAAAGCAGTATTTTTTTATAACAGTATATCATATATGTGTTCGCACATACTGGACACAAGAAAAGACTTGTGTTTCTAGTGCATGTGTTCCATCTAAATGTAGTACTTTTTTACGGTGAGGGTGGTGGACCAGTGGCACAGGTTGCCCAGAGAGATTGTGGATTCTCCATCACTGGAGATATTCAAAACCTGACTGGACACAGCCCTGAATCACCTGCTGTAGCTGATCCCGCTGGGGTAGCCATGTGGGATGGACTGAATGATCCCAAGAGGTCCCTTCCAACCCAAACCATTCTGTGGTTCTGTGATACCTTTTTTCTTTCAGGGTGAAATAGTGAACATAAATCTGAGCTTTGCTCTGTGTTGGTGTAATCAGTCAGAGGCTGGACAGCTTCCTCAAAGCTCTGACTTCAACCGTTATCAGGCACTTGATATTAATCGAAGAGCAGCCTAATCATATGATCGTATAATCATGTGATGCTAAATGGTTTAGTGTTGAGGCTCTTATCATTGAGACTATGGTAGCTGCAGACAGTGTTGGATCAATCAATTGCAGTACTTCAAGCAAATGGGAAAAAAATTAAATATTATTTACCGGGGGCACATAAAACCAAAATTTGCTTACAGTTCCTAAATAACAATCCACTGAATTTCTGTGCTTGGAGTTGTAACAGGCATCTTTTTTTTGTCAGCTGAGGAAAGAGCCCTTTCCTTTTGTTTCTTTCAACAGTAAAATGTCTAACAGAGACTAGATTTGATGATTCTAGCCTCTCTAAGTACTTGGTGAAAGAAATACACGATATGAGAGAATTGTACAGACACCAATTCAAAAATAGCTTCTTGACTGCATCTCTTGTTGGTTAATTGAGCAGGATCATAGTTAATAGGTGATGTTGAGGCCAAATATGCAAGACTTCCAGAAGCCCCCATCTTTTCTACACGCAAGTTAGTTGCAAGACAGTCAAACAGAAAGATGCTCTGCTCCCTTCACTAGCTGTAGCAGAAACATACAACAGGGATTTAGGGAATGTCCCAAGCTTTCCGATAGCTAAACCTCTGTAAGCTGAATCTCACATTAAGGGACACAGATAAGCAAATATTGTACGAGCAGTTATCCTGCATAAACTTTCTCCCTAAGGTGTATTGGGTTTGGCTGGGATGGAGTTAACTTTCCCCACAGCAGCCCTCATAGTGCTGGCACTGACTGTTGGACGTGGGGGAAGCTTCTGGCATCTTCTCACAGAAGCCACCCCTGTAGCCCCCCTGCTACCAAAACCTCACCATGCAATCCCAATGCATAAGGTTAGCAGTTTGAAGATCACATTGACTTTGGAATCTCAGACATGAGCTGCAGCCAAAAGCAACCATTGCTATGGCTGTAGTTGCCTTTATAACCTCAAGATTAAACATCTGTGGTGTTCTGGCAATGCAGTTGAGGACAACCTGGAAAACTTCAGTTTGCTACAGAAAGTAGCCAGCTACTTACGGATTTTTAAGAAGTAATTGTGTTCCGGCCCAGTGTAGTGCTCAGAAGTGTGTTTTGGCTGCTCTGCTGGTAATGGGTGAAATACAAGGAGACAGTACATTACATATATCTGGTCTTTGTATATACTGCATCTTTCCCAGTATTCCCCATAGGAATGTAGAGGGAGAACGTACTTAAAGAATAAAAGGCTGTTTGACAGGCAGCTTCTTTCTTCAAAGCAGCATGGTCCAAAAGACTGGATTGTTGACAAAGAGGGCACATTGTAAATTCATCTGTTTTACTCAGCTTTTCCTTGGATGGGTGAGTTGTGTTCTACTGGTCAGTGTATTATAGTGCTTTAAACAGGTAACATTTTGAAAGATGAAACTACCTATGAAGAGAACAGAATAGAATGAACTGATTTCTTTGGTTTTATCTTTGCAGTTGCTTTTTATTATGGAGACACCCTTGGAAACAAGGAAAATGTGTGTACGTTGGCTCAAAAACTTCATTTTCAGGATCTGCTATTTACATTATCATTTAGGTGAATGTATAAAATGAGCCCGTCCTTGGGCAGTTTTATGAGATTGCCTTAGACCAGTACCACACATTATTTTAAATTCTGGATTTTTAGATTGACACACAATAGAAGATGGAAATTAATTCAGATCTTGTAGTCTTGTTTTTTGTTTTCCTAATATCTTTCTCTGCTTTTTTCCAGGGTGATGAAATGAAGAAAACGGGTATTCAACCTATTCCAATGATGGACAGAGACAAGAAAGATGAAGTCCCTCAGGGTCAGGTATGAACATGGTATAAAACACGTATGGAAAAAAACATTTTATATAGTAGTGACTGTTGCATTTGACATTAGGGTATGTGGGCTGCTGCATTCTATGTTCTGTATGCAAGACAGGGTTAATTTTTTTAAGTAGCAGTGGAAAGCTTGTTTTCAAATGTTTACTTAAGTGACAGTATGCTCTTTGCTGTTGTCACCTGCTCCATTCTTTGTACTTGCAACTTTAGCTAAGACCACAGTCACCTACGGTTTTGAGAAGTGTCAATAACACTTTTTTAACTTAGGAAGTGGTTGCTTCAGCCCTTAGATAAAAGGTTTCGCTGTTTTATCCTGAATGCAAAATTAACTTCATCATCTGTTCCCGGTTAAAATATTCAGGTTCAGATTTCAAAATATTTGTGATTTTACACCAATACTTCTTCATTAGTTTTTTTGGATAACTACAACCACTGCTTTTAGACATTCCTAAAAAAAAGAATAGTGTGAATAGCTTCTTGAGGATAAGCAATAAAGGGTGTATTTCTAAGAGCCTCAGTCATCTGTTTTTCAAAGTCTTCAGGTACTGATTTGCCTGTGCACAAATGCGCAGAAATGACTGCTTTTTTGTGCTTTCCCTAGGGAAGACTGGTATTTTGTAAACATAAATTTGAAGGTAAAAAAGGTCTTTGAACTAACTTTTTGGGGTAAACGAAAAAGGTAGCTTGTCCTTTGATTATCTGAGTAGAGAAAAATAAATTTAAATTGTCCATTTTCCATTCCATATATGTACATATATATGTATAAGGTTTTTTTTATTTCAGTGGCACTTACAATGACACTTGGTACAAAGTAGTACAAAGACACTTAATGAAGTCTCTAATTAGCAATAATATTTAAAGTAAATTAGAAATGACGAAGTATCACTAAATCACCGTAGATTAATTACTTGGTAAGCAAGACCATGGAAATTTGTATATTCTGACAATTTATCCCATATGCTCTATCATATTTTAGCATAAGAACTATTACCCTTATTATGGTAAGGAATTAGCAGTTAATTATACTAAATTTGTGTGTTTAGTATAAGCCTAAAAAGAGAAGAAACATTTTTCTGCACTGGGTTTATTTTTCCACACACTATATTAGTTGTCTTTGAACATCTTGAAAAGTACACAGTATTATAGTAGTAGTCATCTTGGCATTCATGAAAGAATTGTTAATGGGGTGAAAGCACAGATCTAAGAAATAAGCTATTTTTTTTCTCTTAAAAAAACCCACAGTAAGTATTTTTCCAGGTACTGTCTTCATCAGGTTTTTTTTTAGTTTGTGCTGTTTCATGCTGCTTAAGAGTATAATGGTAAAATATTAAGCAAAATAGGATGTTAAAACCCAACTTCAGTAGTATAGTTGTAGCTGCTGTATCTTACAACAACGTTACAGCAAAATGTGAGATGTAGGACATACATAATTTTCAACGTAACCTTTCCTCTATTCATGTAGAGACTGAAGAATTTAATAAAGCATAATCATCCATTTCCTTGGGCTCTGACAAAAAGCATTAATGAGTATTTTTATGTGGATTTTAATTAAAGCATTAATACCTTATTTAAATGACAATGATGTTTAGGAAATGAGGATTTGTATAAACATGTAACCTCTGAAAAAACCTTCTTCTGCCTGAAGTCCTCATCTTCGATGAGAACAGCTCATACTTCGCTGTTCCTCTCACTTGCCTGGCTGGATCAGTTGGTCTCTGTTGTGCTTTACACCCTTTGCAGCACAACTCGTGTGAGGTCTCTCAGTTGGATGTCTTCCTACTGTGGAGCCTGCACTGAGGATTTGTTCCTGACTCAGCAAGGATCCCATCACCCTCTTTTCTGCCCTTCCTTTTTGGAACCTGCGAAGAAAATAGAAATGCCAAAACTAGGCAGTGACCTAAAAGCCTTTTTAATAAGCAAGTCAAGCCAGCCTGAGTAATGAAGGGAGAGAGAAGGAACAGTTCACGTGCTTCAGCCATTCAAAGCTCATCCCAGAAATGCAGTTTTCAAGTTGAAAACAAAAAGTTTACTCTTACGCAGCAAGGATTGAAATGTTAAGGGTGATTTCTTACTTCAGTCAGAAGTTGGAGAGACAGGAACAATTTATTTCAGAAACAAAAGATATTTTCTGGTTCCTCTTGCTTATACATCTCTAGGATATATGGACACTGCCTTTCCTGCAGTGACTTCAATAGTTTGCTCGTACTTGAATGAACTCTAGGCTTTCTGTCTAGCCACAGCAACATAAAAATCAGTCTGGAGTAATTTATTCAGATAATCTAAACCTTTTACAAAAGGGATTTGTGTGAGTTTGCTCTGGTCAGAAATGGAAATTCTCGCAAAGGAATGTTTTTAATTAGCTTGGCTTTATTCAAAACCTAAATCAATGAGCTGCCATCACAGCTGTGTGCAGCCTTGCCTTCTCACCAGCTGCAGTTTCCTTCTATGTGTTACATCATGATTACTTCAGCTCAGACTGTTGGGTTCTCAGGTCAGAAAATGTATCTTTTGTTTTTTTAAAGTATAGAATGGTCTTGGTTACATCGCAGTATGGGAGGAATCTCTGTATTGACGGAGGTGAGGACAAGAGTTACTCTTTGTTTTCTGAATAAGGGCCAATATTTAGCCTTTTAAAAAGAGACTCATTATCAAGTGCTTTGGTCACAGTACAATACATGGTATTTCACTAAAATGCATTTAAAAACTCTGCCCAAAGGAAGGGATCATAGTGCACTACCGTAACTATCATGAGAGTCTGGGAGAAATGAGTTGTGTTACAATGTATCTGAATTTAACCTGTCATCCTTGCTAATATATAAGAAGCATTTTCTAAAATTTTCCTTGTGTCATGACAATTCAGCTGTGACATGGTAGCTGTCATAGGCCCCTAAGCCTGTATGAATCAGATATCATTAAAATGGTGCTCATTTGATGTTCTCTAAATAGGTTTATATGATAATGGTAAAAATAGATCAGTGAACCACATACGTGAAAAGAAATTGCAAATCAGTTATTGATCACAGCGCACACCTTTTAGAAACTTTCCAAAGGTGCAAAGCCCCTAGCATCTCAAGTAAATTGAGCTATGGAATACATACTCTGAAGGACATCAGAATAATCCGGAATCTGACTGTATTGTGGCAATCCTGCACCGCTTTCCTTTCATCACAAGAATAATGTTTGCAGAAATGGTTCTGTCATCTGCACTTACTTCCTGCCACTACTGACACCAAGAAGCCAGACAGATCCTGAGTAAATCAATTGAATCAATTGCATAAGAAAAGGTCCTGTAGAAAAGCCTATCTGAAGCAGCCATAGTGGTCATAAGAGAGGCATGTAAGCAACTTGTAATTGCCAGAGACTTCTCTACTAGTGCTTCTTTCTAAAGTATTTGGATATTAAGAGGAGATGCAGAAGTATGAAGTGCTAATGTGAGTAGTAATGAAGTAGTCAACAGCTTTGAGCTAGTTGGCTGTTAACTTTCAGTGTTGTAGTTTGGCAACATTTAACTATTTTTTTTTTTTTCATTGCTGTTTTTCATAGATTGGGTTCTACAATGCTGTAGCCATCCCATGTTATACCACGCTTGCACAGATCTTTCCTCCGACTGGGCCACTACTCCGAGCATGCAGGTGAGTAAATGTGCAAGTGTTTGCATAGCGTGTAGCTTGGTTAAAGAAAAAGCAAACACGCTTTGCAAGTTTGTCTGGAAATACAGACTTCTAATTTTAGAATTTGCATGCAGGTAAACAAGGGATATGCATCTTGCATTAATCTGTGGAGAAACCCAGAGGCAATAACTACTGGCTGGGACTATCCAATGCAGATCAACAGACACAGCTGATTAAAATGTGTTTGACGCCAAAAACATTTAGAAACAGGTTCAGTGCTTATGTATCGCTATCTAGGCTGGTTCAGTGCAATTTCCCTCTGTGTCCTTTTTACTTAAACACAGTTCTCACAACTGAGATTGGCTAGAATTCTGTTTCATTAAGAAAATGTGGGTTTATTTCATGTCACAACATTTTTATTAAAAAGCAGGAAAAGAAAGAGCCCTGGAATATTCAGTCATTGGGAGCATAAGGGTAGTACCGCTGGAATGTGGGAGAGGCAAATGTAACTTTGTCCTGTCAATCAGTTGGAATGTAGCTTGGGATCTTCCAAGGGATCAACCAAGGCTAGGTGTACTTTTTAAAAGAGAGAGGTAAAAGGGATACAGGTCTGAGGCACAGTTACTGCGATGCAATTGCTGAGGCCTGTCTTTTCCAGGCAGTCAGGCTAGGTGATCCTTAGAGTAGTGTCTTTTGTCCTTCGAAGCTATGAAAGTAACAGCGTCTGGTAAATAGCATGCCGTAATTCGTTATCCTAAATTGACTAATCTGGAAGCATGCATAAGTGCGGATTTTAGTGGTTCCATCACTTACAATATAGCATTAAACTCTTCTCTAGTTTCAAAATGCTGTGGAGTGTGTTACTACCATAATCGTATCAAAGTCCAAATCCTGTTTTGGAATTCGAAGTTACAGCATGGGGTAGGAACGTGTACTCCCTGAGCCGTGTTGACCTAATATATATGTGTTGATAGTTTGATTATAGATAACTGAATAATGTGTACCCTGACAAATAAAGAAGAGTTGCTTTCAGTGTGAAATCAGAGAACATGAAGTAAACTACAGAACTGCTTGTAATCCTTTGTCTTAACAAGGTCATGAATCATCCAACTGCTTTACTGAGAGGTAGTCTGAGATCTTGGAAGTTTTCTAACTTCTTTCTCTTTCTAATCCCTGCTTGAAGGCACGTTGCTTCAGCTGTATTGATGGCTGCAAGCTAAATGGTTGGTTATTTGATCCATGTAACTGGAACACAGATTGTGCTTTGCAGAACCATGTTTGCAGACAGAAAGAGTTTTATACTGTTTACATGGACTAAACAGCATCAACTATAATACTCACCATTAGAAAGGCAGTAATGCTTATCATGAGTGTTTCCAGTTACTTGTTTGTACTCAAGCTAACAAATATTGTCAAACTGCTTTATTTATGTGAAAATTTTTTATTTCTTTTGTATTACGTGTCAACATCTGGGTGTACTTTTATTCCCTGAAGCAGTATCTATATGCTTTTAACATGAAAATGTCTTGCAGAGTCTGTATGATTAATAAAGTAACCTCAGCGCTGGATGTCAGGAAAGTTCTGTTACTAGCACAATCAAATGGGAGGTCTTAAAAATTGGTTTGTATTTACTGTAGAACCATTTGCATAAGCCTGCCAGTACCTGTGGTAGGAAGTTAGCATTGTTATTCCACTTAATGGGAACTGGGGCTAGGTTGAGTGCTAAAGACCGCACAGCATCTTTTTCAGGAACAGGGTTCTGGGAAGACCTATATCTTTTGATTTCCAGCCACATGGATATCCAGATGAGGCTTATTTGCAAAAGTGGCTTGTAATGCTTGATGGTCTACCTTTCAGTACTCAGCTGTGGAGATTTAAAGTTGAATTGTAGAGTATCAAGCACCCACATACATATGAAAGGTTCTCCATGATTCTGAAGCTCAAGCATGAACATCTTTTCAGGAGTGGGTTTCTCTGCAGAAGGTGTGATGTCTGAAGTAAAAGCAATCACACTCCTGGCAAAGATTACATGAACCTTTTCTATTCTAGAGATTATGTTTGTTGTTTGGAATTCCAGTTATAGTTGTAATACTGATACTTCTGAAAGCTACACTGGCACAGTCTCCAGGCTGGGCACAGCTCTGTACAGACACAGCTCCCCACCTTGCTCGTGTGCATTCCTTAATTTAGATTGCACTGATGCAGAACTCGGGCACTGATGTGTGGATGGGGTTTAAGATCTCTGTAAGACTAAAGCGCTTTCTGCAAATCCACAACCTGGCATAAAGTTTTCTGAGGAGCGGTTCAATAGTTTTATCTTAGCCTTGAAATTACCCTCTGCTGTCCATTTGAGGAGGAAGTGTTGAGAGTTCAGACTTGGAGATGCAGAGTAGGAGATCAAGAACACAGATCTAGCTTCAACTCTGCAATTACTAAAATGTTATGTGTACTAAACATACTAAAGTGTATGTTATTGCAGGGTTTAGGTTACTCCAGAGTGTTTCAAATAGCTGATTTTGCACTACACTTTTTTTTTTCTTCCTCTATTTTTGACAGGTGACTGTTATTGAGTGTGATGAGAGGAATACAGCCTCATCCGTGTTTGGTATTGCCTCAGCTGCTGGCTGAACCGATTTTGATATCACCCCTTTACCAGCAGTGCTCATTCTTGGAACGCAGTGTTTAAGCTGCTGCGTCCTTGAGTTGTTTGGAACGCAGACACCAGCTGCAAATAATAGCAGCAGAAGCAGCCAAGGCAGGATGTCAGCATCAAGGTTTTTGTTTTGAGGGCCTCTGGGCATTTATTCCAGACACTTAGGAGCCAGGGCTTCATTGGGGGCACAAAGGCAAATGAATCGTATTATCTACATCTTTTTTTTTAAAAAAAAAAGTATCAGTCACTAATTTCCCTGAGGTGAGGTAATGTAGCAGCTAAGGATCTAGAAGATTTTCTTGTCCAGTAATTTATTCCACATTTTTAAATACTCACTTGTCATTCTGTGCAGATCAAAACTACCCGCCAACTACCAGTGTTCAGAATAAGTCCTATGTGTGTTTTGTAGACCATGTACTCAGTAGGCCTACCAAAGTGGCAAAGCTATGATAGTATATTTATTTTGAGGATGAGGTGAAGTGATTAGTTTTTTTCCTTTATTCCAGACCCAACAATTTTAAACAATTTTCCATGTGCTTTTAGGTCTCTGAATTCTCGCTGAAATTGATATAATTTTAAAATATTTTGGCTGCAATTCTTCTCATTACTTTCCCAGTTTCAGGAGAGGGACCTAGAAATAGTGGCGGTTCAGTTGTTCTGATCCTTAGTGCCCGATTGTCTAAGCCGAGATTCAGCGCCATATTTGCGCTGGCTTCATGACTTCCAGTTGGCCTGGAGGACTGGTAGAGCAGGTTTCCATCTGCTGCAGAAAATGGTGGAGGTGTTCCCTTAAAGGGCACCAGCTTTCTTCGGTAGACTCCATCAGATCCTGCTTTTCCTCATCCTCAGAAAATGCAACATTTTCTCTTCTTACCTGCTCTCTGTCTTTCCAGCTCATTATTTGCTGTTTTATCAACTGTTTCGGCAAAGCTGTGACATAAAAATCAGAAGAGCTCTGCCAAATAAATGCCGATGTAATAAGATAATATGACACACAGCATGTAAGACCTTAGTACTTTTACCATCCTGTTTGTTTACTGAAGACTTCTAAGAACTGTTGTTTTAGTAACTGGGTATCTGATAGTATGAAATTGACACAGTTGAGCTCGCACTTTCTGTATTTGAAGACCGAATGCTAGATTTAGCCATAGGTTGCAAATATGGTCCGCTGCAGGATATCATCGACATAGACTTCCAAGTCCCCAGAGTGGTACTAGTGTACAGTGAGTAAGATTATGGGTCTGTATGGGTCTGAGCTTCAGATCTTTAGAACATTACCACCTTAATTTTTCATCATGTTACGGCTTGTGAACCAAAATTTGGACTTTGGGGTTGGCCAGGCTGTGAGACACTAAAAAAAAATTCTGTCTCAAGGAAGGGGTACTCTTTAAATGTAGTAGATTGATAGTATGATCACCACATTAGTAATTGAAAGGTGATACTGTGATGTTGGCATGTGACATTTTATACACTATCGGGCAGCTCATGTGCAGGAGTTTCAGAAAGCTTAATGCACTTCTGTGGTCTCCAGTGAAGGAAGTTTCCTGGCAAGAGTCCTTATCTCGGTGGTGATTTTCAAAAGGGCCAAAATATGCTGTGGTAAAATCCCTGAAGTCCAAAGGGAGGAAGGCCACTTGTCTCCAGATTGCTGTTTCAGAGTCTCTGCAGAGATGTCTCTCTTGGGTCACAGCTGGGTTTTCTCTGTAGCCATGAGGGCTAGAAATTTGTAATGGAGGCAGGTACTAGCCTCTAGCTGCAGGGCTTGTTCTGGGGAAGGTATGCTGTGGGCTTATATACAGCTAACATATATACGAGCCACACAGAATTACAAAATGGGATAACTGAAGGTGAAGGATGAAATAATGTAAAGATGATAAAAGCTTGATTACATACAGGTACTTGCATGCAGCATAAAGCTACATCTCAAAGTATAGTAGAGCAGACAGTATTGTTAGGAAGAAGTCCTAGTATACTTATGAACAGTGCTTTACCTCTGACTTTTTTGCACCTCCAGGGACAATCTCAACCAGTGGGAGAAGGTAACAAGAGGTGAGGAGGCCTCTATATGGATTCCCTCGCAGTCCCTTGCTCCTGGGACCTCAGATTCACTCCCTGTGAAGATCGATGACTGAACAGCAGCAACAGATTGCTTTAACCTGAAAATCATCCCTTCTTGTTTTGGGGGTTGTTTTTTGTTTTGTTTCATTTTTTTTTGGGCGGGGGCGGGGGGGGGGGGGTGGTAG
>JAVJGG010000082.1:38545172-38560205 GCA_035590195.1 Aviceda cuculoides | reverse complement strand
CCCCCCCCCCCCCCCCCCCCCCCCCCCCCCCCCCACGAAAAGCTACAAAATGCTAACTAAGCCGATCTGCCTGGGAAGGTAACACCCATGGAGTTACCTCAGCTAAATGACTCTGGCAGCCAACCTCCTGGCCTACACCAGTGACACGACGTGAACGAGGGAAAATGACAACCCAGATGTTTCGGAGTCAGCTATCGAAAGAGAACTTACGACTTGTGAATATAAAAGACTTATCTCATGGGCTACATTGCTGAGGCCTTAATTTAAAACTGACGGGGCGGGTGGGGGAAAACCTTAGGGGGTACTTCTAAATTGTATCTTTCTAGTAAGGGTTTCAATGGTACTTTTATTATACCGTACTGTGGCTGGCTTTAACACCAGTGTCACTTGGGAGTTCTTGGCTATAAATAGAACAATATACCCATTGCTATTGTGAATGTTTATGTGTGATCTACTTGTAATCAGTTTGAACTCCAGCAGAATCCTTGGAGACTATAATTCATGCTTAGGTTACAGTGAATTCTCTTGCTGCAAACTAAAGGAAAACAAACATTCAGGTTAAAGTTTTAAAGTACTTCATTAAGCATCATGACACAAATTGTCTGTCACTCACAAGGCAAACATTGAAAGAACTAGTGATGGTGCTTTGTTCTTCAGAATGATTTATAAACCTAGACAACTCCTCCCTCAAAACACTGGAAGTACCGGATATTTATCTCCGATATGAGAGAGAGTTTCAGGTTGGAGTTTTTGTATCCATAGTGACAGAGTATCAGATTAAGATTTAAAGGTGACAGCAAAGATTTCCTTGCCTAGGTCACAATTAAGTAAAGTCATCATTTTTATTTCTACCTGCTGAGTTGTACTTTAAAAAGTATTAGAGAAATACCTGAAGTATGCTATCTGCTGGGAACAAAAGCCTTGTCAGAAAAGTCAGGTCTGATAAGAGGGATTGTGGTACCATCACAATAAATCAAAAATGTTTTTGTATTGACTAGCTTTTGTGTTGCACAGTAACACTGCATGTCTGCTACTGCTCTTTTCCCCCATCCCAAGATGAGTGAAATTAGGAAACTTCTCCATGTGTCTGTTTGCTTTTTTCCCCTAGTTCAGCAAAATTTCCAGGCTTAGAACTGCCTATCTTAGTGAAAGAATAGCTGACTGAAGGAAAATACTCTAAAATAGTGTGTTTACAGTTCTGTGCTGACTTAGGCTTCAGCCTTACAAACTTGTGCACAGACTTTAAGACCTTACATTTAATGCCACTCTTTTAAATTTAGTGCAATTGTACAGAGTATGTTTCAACAACACTTAATTTGCCTTCATCTTTTTCTTAAAAATAATGAGGAAAAAATCTTCATATTGATCCACGCAGTAGGTGAAAACACAGTCTTTGTGTACCTTTCACATACAGCCTATGTTGCATTATATGTTTTTTTACAGATAATACACTCTTGTAGTGGTTCCGTGATAACACAGCCATTTGTATAATGGCAACAAATAATAGTAGGGACCTAAAGACAGAACACGGGTTCTTTTTTCCCATCTCATGTCTCTTGAGCTGTGTTGCTCTAATAAGCATGCCATCGTAGAGGTTTCATGTAAGTGACTTGGACTCTTGAGTTCTGCCTTCTGTTATGGTTGAGCACATACCAGTATCTGTACGTGTGTACAGTATGTGATACATAATTGCATAATGTATAAATGCACTTAAGGCTTTGCAGTACATAGATATCCCAGAGGTTGAGAATTCAATATGAACTTATATTATTTGTATGATACAGGTTACGCAGCAGCAGCCGCATAATTTTTTTCAGTTTGCTTTACCAATTCTAAGTGCAGAAATTCATTGTTAACCACAGCAAACTATTCTGGAACAAACAAAAAAATGTCAGGAAACAAGTACACCAAAGTAGAATGAATAGTATCTCATGCTGTGTCCTCTGCTTTACTCCTTAGCAGTTCTGTTTTAACTAAATCATGCAGATGCAGCCTTTCACCCGCTAAGTACTTGAGACACAATCCACGGTTCCTAATTTACATGGAAATTATAAAAAAAATAATGGTGACTACAAAATACTCCCTGAAATTCAGATACCCCAACAACTGGATGGAGTGATTTTCCTTCATGAGTTAAGTATATTTGCTGTTATTCTCCCTCTTTGAATGCTGATCTTACAAGCATTGCAAAAATATTCCTTATCACACTGTGTCTCTGTGTATGGAAAGCTTTTAATTCACCTTTTACTCATTGACAGTAAAGGTAACTTCACCAGTTCTATTACTTACCATTCAAAATATTTGGCAGTATCACACAATATTTTATGTTTTGAAGTTTATAAGTACTGTTACAGAACATGTTTCCCTGGCAAATTTGTTAGATTCGCAGTAAACTGTACTATTAATGTATCAAGTCAATCAGGTATTGTTTCTGATATAGCACTATCCAAACCACATAAAATATGTTTGCCATAGTACGACGTCCATTAGAATTAAAAATGTTGACTCCAGTGGTTGTGGTTTGGTTTGTTTTCCTGGTGTGTAAAAGGAGAAAGGCCGTGACAAAATGTTACTCTTTGTTAGCACCTACACCAACAAAAACAACCACAAGGGGCTGTATTTTCTAAGCAAATTTAGTCTGTCAGCATTTACAGAGTACAGATTCAGGTGTGTAAATTTTTTGTAGAGACAAACTTACACCCGCACTTCCAAAGTCAAACCCACCAAAACCTAAAACTTCGAAGCCACATTTGAATTTCATGGCTCAAGTATGTTGACGTTTAATTGTTCAAAACTGTGGGCTTGAACTCACAAATAGAGTAAGACATCTAGATCTGTAGGACATCTGGCTCGTTAAGCTAAATTGCCAAAAGCTATTCTTCCTTGCATTTTTATCCTGCTAAAACTGATCTTGCCCAAGATCAGTAAGAATGTATAAAAAACCTAACATCTCTTCTTTCCTGGAAGCGTTAGACTTTGTACTCCTAGAACTGCATTATTTTTGTTAATAATTCCAATTGCTTTTCCCCTCTAAGCCTGGTAATGGTAAAAGGACTGTTTGAAGCCATACCTGAGCATTTCTAATGTGTCACAAAATGGTGCCTGAAAGGTATGCGCTAAGTGAGAAAAATAGTTGACATAGCATGATACTCATCTGAGATGTTGCATATTTCATTACAGCACTGACAGAAACTCCATTGTTATAATTAATCTATGAATTTTGTATGCTAGTGCAACATTCTGCTGTAATGGTTCAACTCACAGCAGTATTTTTTTTTTAATAACTGATCGTTAGAGAAATGCAATAGGATTTTGTAGTTGGAGTATATGATAAAACATATTTACATTGGAGGGGACGTGCAGTGTGGTATTCATCTTTTCATGTGGCACAGACTTGTTTCGTGTGTTTAAAATTAGAACAGTGTGATCAGTTTGCTGTGACTGCCTTTAGAGCATTCTAAATTAGAAATAAAATTTAAGTTAAAAGTTAAAATTGTAGGGATAGCAAATAGCACTATTCTTGTTAAAAAATAGAGGTTGTTAGATGCTCAAAACAATTATGACCCTCTTGAAATAATGCATTTGCCTCAAACACTGTGATATAGGAACAGTTCTGTGAAGTGGAACAATTAATTTGTTCATTCTAAACACAGAAAAGGCTTTCTGCACACTGCTACAAGGAAGTTCATGTTCAAACTTTAGGTTATATATCCCAATTTAGCAAAGGCACATAATAACTTTTGTTTTGCTTTCTGACCAAAAACTGTGCTCGATTGTAATACGGGTGTATAATCTGTCAAAAAACCTAAAACAACAGACTGCTTTCTAGGGTAGATCAAACTGATTTGTAGAGTAGATTCATATATATTCAAAATTCAGGTTGGGCTGTTATGTGAAGAAGAAAGAACTTCAAGGTAACAACATTCAACTTTACTACATTCAGTGAGCTGAAAAATTTGTTTTATATATATATATATTTACACACACATATATATATATATGATACATATAAACTATCTTTGTAAAAAATATGCAAGTGCAATAATTTAAAGAGGTCTTAACTTTGCATTTATAAATTATAAATACTGTACATGGTGTGTAATTTTTTTCATGTATTCATTTGAAGTCTTTGTATTTAAAAAACAAACCTAAACCTTTACTATTACGTTTGTATAATAG
This sequence comes from Aviceda cuculoides, assembly GCA_035590195.1. NCBI lineage: Eukaryota > Metazoa > Chordata > Aves > Accipitriformes > Accipitridae > Aviceda > Aviceda cuculoides. Next base: position 38,556,026 of record JAVJGG010000082.1, on the reverse strand, counting down.
AACAGTAAGCATTTATTATGATATAGTTCAGTTGTAAATAAATTCACAAATGAAACAGCCAGTACATTATGCATATATGGGTGTCCTATTGTGAAACCTGTTTTTGCTTTTACTGCTGGCTTTAGCACAGCAAGACTACTTCTGTGGATATGTAATTATACATATAAATATATGTATGATACATAAAATATATTTAGAAATGTTCATAATTTTAATGGATATATCTATACATATACTTTGGTGTGAATATTACTGAATACAGAGTTTTTTAATATTATTTTTCATGTTTATTTTTGCTATTATTGGGAGCGGAAGTGAGGGATGAGAAGTGTGTGTGTGTGTATATGGATGTTTATACCACAAGTAAACCACAGGAGAAAGGGATTCAAAACATAATGGAGTCCTTTAAAAAGGTAGTGCCTGTTTTTGCCTGTAATTGCAGTTTACTGCTTATGGTGTGTTTTCCCAACGTAAGTTCATTCTTTTTTACAAAAAAATGATTTTTTTTTTAATCACCTATTTCAAGTTCACACTGTCACAAACTGCAAAGGGATCCACTTTCCCGTGTGCCCTCCTGCTGCCGGAGAGCTTACCTTGCCGTTGACAGGTACTTCCACACTGACCCTTGCTTTGCCACTGTCAAACAGCAGTGCAGCTAATGCAGAATTATTTGTTACCTTTTGGGAATTATGGAGGTACTCAGATGCTGAATTGTAGAAAAATAATCCTGTGCTCAAATTTTTAAGGTTTGCTAGTCCAAAGCAATATAGGGCTTTGACAGCTGCCAATACCCTGAAAATACATAGTAGGTTCAGGGAACTGAAGCAAAATTCTGAACAACACATTAGCGGATATTTATAAAATAGGTGAAAAAAAAGATGAAAAAAAATCCTGTGTATTTATCTACCTAATACATTGATTTGCTTCGAAGGTCTCTTGTGCCGTTCATGCTCAGTAAACAGGATATTCGCCATTTGTAGACCTCAAAGTGGCCTTGTGTCTTTATGGCTCTGCAGGACCCTTCCATTCTCGGAGAAAGACGTTGAGCCTGGGATAGAGCATTCAACCTGAGCTCTGTCTCTAGTTCTCAGCACGGTCTCTAAATGTTCCTGGTCTCCCTCCTCGCTGAAGGAACTTAGCATTGCTAAGACAACTTGGCCAGAAACGGGTTTCCAGGGCAACTGTTTCGGTTTAACTACTGCATGCTGTTACGAATAAGTTTTACAGAATATACTTGGGTTTGTGCTGTTGTGACCAGCCCTTCCAGAAAGCTCTATTTGCTGCAAGGGACATACTGCTAGAGCTAGCTTTTGTGATGAAACAGAAATTGCACTGATGTTTAATGCATTGGGGGGGGGGGGTTATTCATTTAAGTTGGAACTTTCTGAATTATTTTGAGGGACAGGCAATAGAAGAGGAATGTTTCTGCGAATGCTATTAATTTGGTCCTTTCCACCTGTTTCTGTATTGTTGGCAAGGAACTGTAGGCTGAAGTCCATTTCTGGTCAAGCTTTTCAAATTGATGGCAATCACTTGCCTTTCATATATTTCTGCTTGTCATGCAGACTTAGCTCTTGTAGCACAGCATGACGCTTTGCCACTGATGGTCACTGCCCAGTTGGTATGCTTTCCTTACATTTTCAGCCCTTTTTTATTGAAAATCATCATTGGAGACTTAAAAAAAATCAACCCCTGAATATATTCCCTTGCAGATATTGGAAAAATAGAAATGTAGAAGCACCTTAACTAAAGATCATTGAAGTTTGGGAAGGAAAGGAGTATTTCTGTTGGTTTTGAGGAACTTTGAATTAGACTTATTTGAAAGTATCCAAGTGCTATGTAAGATCCTGTGCTCATTTGAGTCAATTGTAAGGGACAGAGACTTCAATGGATTTCACCTGCTCAACAAGTGTTGGAGATTAATTTTTTGTACTTACTTTGCTGAAGACAATTACTAAGGAGAAATTCCTCTTCCTAAATCTGTAGTTCCTCTTCCTCTGATTGGGGAGAAAAGTTTTTTTTCAGTGTGTTTCAGTAGTGCTCTAGGAGGAGCTACCTGTACCGTGGATGTTGCTTACGAAGATGAAGATCTTTGTTTCTGGGTCAAGAATGAGTTACAGAGAAATGCTTCAGAAGTAGTTTGTGTGTGTGTTAGGCCTGTTGTTTAAAAGTCTTCTAAAAGAAAGGGGAAACATGACACTCAAGAACATTGGAAAGAATGAATTATACCAGGTAAAGTTTTCCTTTCATGTTTTTTTTGGTTTGTAACATCGCTGGAACGGATAAATGATTTTCGCCACATCATCCATTAACATTCAGTTGGCATTAATTATTTTTCTTTTTTGCAGCAATGTAAACCCTCTGCATATAGGTGAGAATATGATGTTTGTAGAGCTACTTCTGTTCCTTGAGCTGTATTTGTGCTGCTTATAGAAGCAACAGGTGTTAATAAACGCTATCAAGCATATGGAAATCAAAAAATAGGACTTGTAAAATGCCAAAAAAGAAACTTTTGGAAGCACCGAAGAAAGTCAGTATCTGTCAGAAGCCTTTGAAAATTTTACCATCAATGTTAGTAGCAGTGGTGAACGTGGTTCAGTGGTGAATACAGGTAGTTTGGAATTAGTGCTGATGGACAAGTTGATCATAAGAGAAGGAGTATAGCTAATGTTAGTTTCCAACTAGTGAAGTCCAAGTTGTTTTCTGCTGCTGTCTTGTAGAAAGAAAATAAGTACTCAATATTGGGCATATTTTACATCTCACTACAATCCTACCTTGCTGAAAGAAATGTGGTTTCTCATGTGACTAGCCTGGGAAAAAGGCCACTGACATGTGCCTTTCTTCTTAACATGAAAATGTACTGAAGCTTGCAGAGCAGAATATTTACAGTACATTCAGAAAGACAATGGACATCTGTTAAGATGCTGCTGACTGACTTGGGGGAACTACGTCCTTCCATGACAGATTTCCATTATGACCTTGTGCAAGTTGCCCAACACTGGATGATTTGGGGTTTTGTTAACTTATTCGAGTCTCTAAACACCTTTTTGTGTTATGCATGTTGGGAAATAGCCCTGGTTACATGCAGTCCAGAATTCAAAATATAGTTAGGGGCCATCAGGTGGTCACCTTATAATATGTATGATGGTGTTCACCTCTTAGGTGAGGACAAATATCCTAGAGCTGTGATGCCCTCAGATATGCTGCTGATGAGTACCATAGATGAATACCGCCTTTTCCATCTTCTCCAGATGTGAGGGGAAGCTTAAGAACTTACAGTGCAAGCTTTCAAGCTTGCATATGTAGTTTCATATTTAACAACTTTTGAGCTGTCACAGTACCATATAATCTTAAAAATTTTCAAATTCCTTTAATTAAACATAGTATCAGATTTTATTTTAAATCTGTATTGACTTCTATGTGAGGGCCAATGGCAAATGGTTTTGAGTACCACATCCGTGTAGTTCCTGTTCCACAGCCATTTTGCAGGGTCCTGTTTCAGGGCTGCTGGGAGTGGTATGGTTAGTTCTCCTGGTCCTCTAAACTATCTGAATCAGCCCCAGCTGTCAAACAAGGTCCCATTTTGGACTCAGTACATGTCCAGGGACCTTGGTCTATCATCTGTACAGTTCTTCCTGGGTTTTGTGATTAATTACCAAATATATTAAGAAATGCTATAGCTTCATGCAGAGCTTCACATGTAATACATTGACTTTCTTCCTTTCGAAGTTTCTTAATTAGCCACAGCACTAGTAAAAGCTCTAGGTACTCTAGAATCACAAGCATGGGAGAACTAAAGTTTCCAAGGAATACATACTGGTTTTTCACATTGTTTGTTGTTGGAATGTGTGTAAAATAACACACAAAAACTCAGAATAAATTCCTTTTGGAAGTTGTCTTTCATGACTCTTCCCTGCATATTACAGCAAAATGTTCTCTGAAATCCCTCCTCCTGTCCCCAGCAGAGCATTGCCATCAGAGCTAGCTATCCTTTACTGGTGATACACCAGAAGCATTAGTGAACTAAGTGCTTGGTCCATCAAACGAACCTAAAGAACTTCCACATGGTCTGGGACTCGGAGCTAATCCAGGATGTCTGCTAATATAGTTTTGCTTCCTGAATGTATAAGGACAGCAGTCTTCATTGAGTTTGTTCTAAATCTTTCCAATGCTAACAGATCAGAGGGCACTGACCTAGTGTTTAGAGATGATTGCCATTCTAGCCGGTGAGGCATCAGTTGAAGGCTTTTTCTGTCCTTCACGTCAAGGCGTGTGAACCCCAAGACCACCAGTCTCAGAAAAGCAAGATGTACTGTACTGCAGACTTAAAAGAAAGCTTCACGCAGGAAAACTAACATCCCGTGAGAGACTTGCATAGTTGCTATCTGGAAGCTTCTAAATCAATTCCTTGAAATCATTAAACAGAACTTGTCGATAAGGTCGGCAGGTTCCTTATTTTCTGCCTTTTTCCTTTCTGCTCATTTATCCTATGAATTTACGTTCCCGGTGGAGCAATTTTTTTCTTTCTTTCACCTTTGAGGACTGCATGAGTAAAACAGACTGCCTTCTCTACAGTCTCTTCTACCCTCTCTACTTCTGTGGTCTGAATTAATTCCCAGTGATTGGGAATTAAAAGTGCAAAACTATTCTGCAGGGCTTTGTTTCCAAGGTTCATGTAAAGCACAGAGAACAGGGTGTGTACCAAATACTGAATTAATGGGGTGGAATTGTGGAAAGGAGACCATAGTTTCTTTCTGCCTCGAGAGTAATAGGTTGCATGTGGTATTACATACCTGAAAAGCCTGGAACAAAGTAAATGCTGTGGGGTGTCAGGGTAAGGTGAGGGCAGAACTAAAATGAAAGGGTCTGCATATAGGGAAAGCTTCTCTCACCCACTGGCTAGCCTAAAGTAGGGAGGCTGATTTGAAGTCTCAGCTCCCCAATCTTCCTGCACAATAAGTTTTGCCCTGAATTGCCTCATACAGAATCACCCTCTGTCTCACAGCAGTGTCTTGTAATGCTTATCGTGCAGAAGAGCTTTCTGAAGGGCTTTGGACAGTGTCTCTACACAGAATTGGCATAGGTGAAATGAATGTGTTTGCCGATCCTGGTGCTTTTGTTTTGAAGCTGAAGCTGTATTATGGAGCTGGTTAGGAAGTAATAAGAAAGGACTACAGAGTGAGATCAAGAGGGTTTGTCATTTGCAAGACCTTTTACCAATTTCTTGAATTTAGTTGATCCTGCATAGCCTACGTCACAGATGAAGCCATTTGCGTACCTTACTCTTTTTGCTGCTGTCTTATAGTGGTGGTAAAACAGAGCAGAGTTTTTCGCAGTTTTTGCAGAATTTTGCTTGAGCTTCCATTTATGTTTTGTATCTAACCTTAGTCTGACAAAACACTTCTGACACTGATAGAGTTCCCCCTCCCCAGGAATATTGGTGCTACGGGAAATGCTGTGGCAGACATCCACACAGTAAACAGGAAAGATTTTTTTTTTTTTTTTTTTCCCCACATTCTTTCAACTGGAACATGTACCAAGAGAGGATCTGTGTCATCTTTTTCAGTTAAGTCAGTCGATATAAACCATATCATGGGAAGTCAAGCGGAACATTATTTCTTTTGCAGATGTGGGAAGGCTTTGTGTCAATGACTTGTCACTAACTGTTTCGCTGTGTTTTAGTAACAACTCTACATTTTAAATAAGAGAGTCCTGTAACTGAGAATGCTGTAATTTAATGTTTGTGCTGCCACAGTCAAGGCTAATGAGGTTGACGCAGCCTGAAAGCGTCTGTTCTGTGATCTTTATGGGGTAGGCTGATGGCTGTAACCCATTTTGTCTCCTTCCATAAGTGACATTACTGCCATGCTCGTCCTGAATTAAGGGGGACACTGGTAACCTCAGCAGAGAGAGAGAGGATGGGCTGGGGCGGAATGAATTCTCTTCCTTTCTAGAGCCTTTCTCATCAAGTTATCCTAGATGTACACTGGTTGGGAACATCTGTTTCACTAGTGTCACTTTCACCTCAGGAAAAAAAAAAAAAAAAAAAAAAGATATGCCACATTCTGCAATAAGATTAAAACCCAACTATGAACTGTGTAATTCTCCACATGACCCTACAGGGTTGGTGCAAATCTTTCACATGTTTTTTCCTGTGTCTGTACGTAAAAGCACACATTTTTAAAATGTGTGATTATCCCACAGCCTATATGGTTCTCCAGCACTATAGCCACGTTGCATTCAATGTCTGTTTCAAACACAATTAGCCTAAGAGAAAAATGTAGCGTGCTATAATTTCTACGTCCCAAGAAATGGTGAGAGGGAAGTGTTTGTGAAATCTCCATTAGAGTGAGTGATATTTTAAAAAAAAAAAAAAAAAAAACATTCTCTGAGGATAGTTGCATTTAACTTGATAATAAACCACCTGGATACTACTTCTCCAGATTATACAGACTCCAGATAGCTATAACGATTGTTGGAAATAATACAGTCTCAACACTTACAACAGGTTGGGAACACAGAGAAACAGACTTCAGAACTAAACTACAAAAAGCAAAACGTTGTTTTAAAGCGCTGAAATGTTCAGAAATAAGTTTCTCAACTACTTTTAGCATGTGGCAGATCCCCAGCTTGTTGGAAATGGGGTGTTGGCAGGGCTGGGAAAGCTTTAGGAAAGCTGCAGTCACTTTTCTCCCTTGCAGTCACATATGCCTCTGTGGTACCGCACCTCATTTAGCGCTGGCTGTCCAGAGCAATCTAACCCAGAAACTCTTCTGCACATCACTGTCACTGTGTTAATAGGATCGGAGGGTGCTCAGTGTGACTGTGAGTCCTCTCCGTTTGACAAGGAAGAGGTAAGTATCACTGGTAAAGCGATCTCTGCCGATCACAGAAACAACAAGCAGTAGACACAACCAAACCAAATGTATCCCTGAGTGGAAAAGACTTTGGGACAGGAGCCCAACTGTGGCTCATCTCCGCTGCCAGCAATATTAACTGGTGGAATCCACAGGAGCAGAGCTGATGTGAAATCCTCCCCGAAGGGCCTGAGCCAGCACTGTGTTCCCAAACAGGTATTCCTCTGACCCACAGGGACAATGAAGCCTGGGTTCCTATGGGTTTGCATTATTATTCTGAGGTTTAAAAAATGAAGTTAGGTTTTCTGCTTTCTTTACACCTAACTAAAATTCTCCTCTCTTTCCCATTACAATCCATCTCTTGCTGTGCTTTGGCTGTGATATACAGAATCCCATATTCTGTAGAAACTGGCCAACAGAATGAAAAGTTATGGGGTGGACCCCAGTCCTCTCTCTAAACAGCCACCTGTTTTATAAAACGTGGAACTTTGTTATTTTTGAGACTGTTCCCTTCTAAAGTTTGGATGAAATCAGCCAATACATTCAAAAGCTTTATAGGAAGAGAATGAAGGCACCAGGCAATGGGAGGTCTAGTCTGACATTGCTGGAAAGCCACCTAAGATATCAGACTGTGCTTTACATTTTAAACTTTGTCTTTAGAACTATGGTAAAAGAGTAAGATCTATTGAAGCCTCACATAGTGTATGAATACCAGAGGACTCTTATTTTTGGTGTTACTAATACACAAACTAAACAATGCAACTTGCCTGCAGTATTTCAGAACAAGTCTAGGCTTACCTTGTTTTTTCTTGTTTAAGATGCATTATGTAGAGATATTTTACCTCCATCTGCAGCAGGGAACAATGCTTCTTAATAGATTAAGTCTGGGTTTCAAGGCTGAGTGCAGCATTGCTGTGGACTATATACAGGTTATATTTCTGGGACAAAAGCGTGACTATGAAACTGGGATGGAGACAAGCAACTAAGTAGCACATATTTAAAAATGGTCTTAGATTTTGACTTGTTAAGGACTTCTGGTTCTGTTTAAGGGTTTAAGTTTAGAAACTCTCTTTAATCCTGGAGCCTGCTGGTGTTGACACTAGGCTTCCCAGTGGTACTGATGAGACCTAAAGCTGTGACTGTTGAATAGCTGGACTGTGGTGCTGTCCCCAGATCCTGTAAACACTTTCTGATGGATGGGCTGTATTTAAGGGCTCCATTCTGCCATTTGTATAAAGCTTGCCCTGCACAGCAGACAGGTTTGAATTATCCCAGTCCCATGGTAAGCCTCCCTCAGTCTCCTGCTGTTTCCCTTCTGCACCCTAGAGCCTTCATCTCTGTACTGGTCCATGTGGAAAATTGGAGCTGGATCCTGGCTGTGTTCACGAGGCATTTTCAAAGAAAGCTCCTGCTGACTCCTTTCATAAAGACCAGTCTTAGAGGGTGGTTTGCAGCCTCTGAGCTGCTCCATGGATCTGAGCACGGGGTCACTCCAGCTGCAGTAGTCTGGTTTGGGCTCCTCACTGAGGCTTGCAGAGAAAATGCATCTGACCCTTTAAATGGACACCCTGCCCTCTGGTTGATTGTGTCTTTTTATGTAATAACAGTATGGAATTAAATTAAATGGAACTCATGACTGTGACAAAGTACATAACAACCATGAGATATTTGCATTTCAGGGCATTTGAGGGGAAAGATAATATCCATAAAACTTGCAGCAATGGATCTAATTTCTTGGCAGCCTTTTCTGTTGTTCACTGCAGACAAAAGTCCCACTGTAGCACCAACAGTAATGGAAGGAATGCTGCCGTTTCTTTTCCCCTTACACAAACATAATTAGAGGAGCAGGAGCAATAGCTCAGAAAAGAGGCTTTGCAGCTTGGCGCCTACATGTTTGGCTAGTAACAAAGCAATATTGACTTAGCTAGATTTGTGGTCACCGTACATAGGAATGCTGGCTGGGAATGATCACTGCTAGGTGAAGATGGGAAGTTTCATGTTTATTCTAAACTATAACTGGGTCCAACTGCTTTGTGACTCCTGAGCATAAACCAGAGATCCTTTGGAAGGAGGAGGTCGAGCTGCTGTGTGCCAGTCTTCAGGACAGATGTCAGACTTAGGACAGCTTTTTGAGTCAGGCAGGTGTGATGACCAGTGCTGTGCTCGATGGTTACTAAAGTGGTTGTCATCTAGCTTGTCAAGAATCAGGCATGCAGCCTGATATTACTCAAACTTCTGGAGAAATGGATTTCATTAGGCATGCTTGTAGGATTAACATACAAGCATCAGTATGGTTGTTTGGGTTTGGTTTGGGGGTTTTTTGTAGTTTTTCCTTTCTACCTGCACCAGAAACAAATTATGGAATTTTCAAGCTAATGCATGTGTGATGGGACAACTGTGCAAAGAAGATGGGGCCTTGTTCATGGTCCTAAAGCCAGTCAGATGTGTGCCTGTTGCTATCTGTCGGGGAAAGGTTATCTTCCACTTTATTTCTCATGCACTCTCACTATGTCGTCAGCTTGACTGCATTTTGATTCAACATCTTGATACGGGTTCAGAAGTCTGGTCTGACACTCATGGAGGCTCATTTTGTCTGTGGCTTTGCTAGTTATCATGCTCTTAAGACTTTCTATCATTTGTTTGCTTTCACCTCTTCCACAGGCCATTTTACTGTGTGGTTTTGCCCCCTCTATGATTTTGAGTGTACAGACTTGCCTACAGCCTGTTTCCCATGTAACAAGTCTCTCACTAGATAATTGGTGTGACTGTGTGAGGATATGGGAATTCATCTTTGCTGGATTAGGCCTGTTGCTGGTCCTCCACACTGGACCCACCAAACACCTCAGCTCAGGCCAAGGCTAAAAATCTTCAGTCACTGACTGCTGTCAGCAAACCGAAGCAGGAAGCCCTCTTTTCTTAAAGGTTAAATTATTTTTTATATATCATGAAAAGACTTGGTGCGCTGTCAATGAAAGAAATCTCCTCAGACAAGAGCAGTATGTTTTTTGGAGTTTAGCCAATGTGGGGAGAAAAACCAAGTGTTATCGGAGGATTAGATCTAAGATCTTGGTCCTTTGGCTCCTTTGTGTCTGTAATACCTGAGTCACACAATCTCTTCAGAAATAGATGAAGCCTCACCCTGCAAGAAGGTGAGGGTGGTGGCCAAGGTCCTCTGCACTGCTATGCTGACAGGAAGCCTTGGAAGGGAAATTGTACCAGTGAAACAGAGGCCTCTGCAGGAAGGTGAGGGAGTGAAAGAAAAGGGAGGGAGTAGGAACTAAGCAGTGGGAACAGGATCAGTGTCATAGATCTGCAGGAAACACCAAAGCTAATCATATTCTGTGCAGGTATTCCTCCTGGCTCCTCACAGCTGGCCTGGGACCTCCACCCTCAAGCAGCGGATGGATGCCCACATGTCCCGGGAGAAGGAGTTACTTCAGAAACAGATACTGGGTGCCTCAGATTTTCTACCACCATGCTCCCGAGCAGCCTTGAGCTGGGCCTGCTTTTCCACACAGCTTTTTCTTTGAGGTGGAGGGAGGCAAATGAAGGTGAGTGGAGGAGAGAGGGAGGCAGGAGGAGAAAGGGGTAGAGACCAAGTCAAGAGGAAAGGAGTCAGCCTTGTCTGAACAGGAACCGTGACTGCTCATCTGCACTCAGGTTGCCTCTGGGGAGTCTGAATGGTCGCAGTGCATGGATGTTGAAAGGTCTGGTGCGCAGTGCTGCAAGCCTGGAAACTTTTTAAAAACGGATGAAGGGTATCATCACTGAACTAGAAAATAGCAAACGTGCCACCCATATTCAAGGATAGCACAGGGAGAGGAGGAGGAAGGCAAGAAGTAGCAGCTAGGGACTGCATCCAAATTAACTGACCTTTAGTTACATGAGGAACATATAAATTCAGGACAAATTTTGAAAGTAAATCTAATTAAAGACATGGAGGGAACAGAAAGGGGGGGGGGGGGGGCCGAATTTACCCAAATAGGACATCCCAAAC
>JAVJGG010000082.1:38533797-38545153 GCA_035590195.1 Aviceda cuculoides | reverse complement strand
CGCCCCACCCCCCTTTTTTTTTTTATTCTTTGATAACTAATGCTTTTAGACAAGGGATGCACGGTGTTGGTTGTCTGTGGAGGTTTGAAATAGTGTCAGTCAAGCCATTATTAGACAAAACTGGAGAAAACAGTAATTGGTGCAAGAAGCAGTAGTAATTAGCACAAGAAGTAACTGGGGAGATGAAGGGGCTATCCCAAAAGCCTGGCTGGGTGCATTACACATCCCAGCACCCATCCTCCAGGATGAGGCGGTTGGGCCTGTGAGGGAGGGGTGGGTGGGAGGGCCATGCCGCCAGTGGGGAGAGGTGTGTCGGACTGACCTCGGGTTGGGGAGGGGATGGTTCGTAGCTGGAGTTTAATGCTTGTGCAGGAGCAATGGGCGCCTGTGGTAAATTTGGGGACCCTGCTTTAGCCTTGGGAGGGGGCAGCAGGGTGTGAGACCAGCGCCGCACAGGGCCAAACCCAAATCAAGCCCAGGTCTGGCCTTAAGTCCCGAGCTGAAATGTGACTGAGGGAAGTCGAGGCTCAGGCCCAGGGGCTCCCCCCCATGCCAGGTTGGGGCCCTGGGGACAGCGGGGCATCCAGCTGGGGTCCATGGTGGTGGAGAAGCCCTGTAGTGAATGTGGCCCCAAGTCTCTGCCAGGCCCTGGTGGTGGCAGGAGGATGAGGTGAGCGGCTTAGGGCTGAAGCGCCGGTTCCAGTTGTGGCTGAAGGGCCAGGTGGGACGTTCGGCATGTGGTGAGGAAGCCACGAGGGATGCAGCGGGCAAGGCCTTTGTCCAGGCTGTGGCTGACATGTGGACACCATGCAGCAGGAAAAGCCGAGCATCACCCACGTGGTCCATGCTGACGAGCAGGGATTGGCATAGCACACACTGCTCAGTGACCTTGTCCAAAACCTCACGCTGGGCTCTGGCACACGTGCGTGTGTTTCGCCATGTGCCTCCCAAGTTTCCCTGACTCCTGGGAAGCCATGCTTAGCCGTACTGAGCTGCTTTGTTATGCTTCAAACCTCTCTTCACCCTCCGTGTTCTGCAGGCAAAAATACCTCTCTGCCTCCCTCAGGAGGTATATCAAGAGGAGAGATGAAAATGTAGTTAACATCTCTTCCACTCTGCAAGTGCCAATTATGTGGGTTTTTCTCTCAGATGGTCTAGTTGATAAATATAACTAGCTAAATTCAGAGTAACTTTTTTCAACCTGTGTTTAGCGCCAAAGTGGGCTGGTTCTATTTTGGGGCTAAGAAGCATTTGTGTGCCTGAAATCCCATCCAAGTTCTTCTAACTATATCAGTTGCTCTAATAAAAGAGATTACCTCTTCCTACAGACCTTACCTCGCTTACATCCTTCAGGCACTGTGACTACAATAACGCTGCTGCTGCTTCTTTCCTGTTGCTTCTCTGCCACCTGCAGTGCACAGCTTGAATGCACAAGACAGGATGAGGGGAAGCACATCAGGGTATTTCCTGACTTTACAGTGTTTTGTTTGCAAGCTTAAAGACATTCCTGGGAACGTAGAAAAAGTTAAGTCAGAAGGGACCTCTGGAGTTTGCCCTGTCCAGCCCTTCTCCATGCTGGGCTAAGAAATTTTGATCGGACGCTCAGGACCTTATCCAGTGCAGGTACTTCCAAGGATGGAGATTTCACAGCTTCTCTGGGCACGTCCTTCAGTGCTGAAGTATTCTTGTTGTGAATATTTTTTTTCCTTACGTCCAACTTATTTTTCTCTTGTTGCAACATGTGACTGTGGCTCCTTGCTCTTTCTCTGTGCACCTCTGAGAAGAGGCTCTTTCTTCTCTACCACCCACTGCAGTGGGAGACTGCAATTTCTCTCCTGCCTCTCCTTAGTGATCTCATCTCCAGGCTACACAAAAAAGTTCCTCCTGGGGTGGTCCATGCTCCAATCTCTCAGCAGTCTCAGTGTTCTTCTGCAGGACTCTCTCCAGTTTGTCAGTCTTGCTTGCTCTATAGGGCCCAAGACTGGACAGTGTGTTCCAGGTGTGGCCTTGCCAGTGTGGAGTAGAGGGGAATAAGCACTTTCCTTTGTCTGCTGGCTATGCACTTACTTATGTAGCCTAGTATGTGGTTAGCTGCCTTCATTGCAAGGCACACTGCTGTCTTCTGTGCAACTTGCCCAAAAGGAGCCCTCAAGCTTCTGCAAAGCTGCTACCTATCCAGTTCACCCCTAGTGTGTACAGCTTTGTGGGATTAGGCCACTCCAGCTGCAGACATTGCACTTCTCCTTTTTGACCTTCAAGAGATTTCTGTTCATGCATTCCTCCAGCCTGTCAAGGTCTCAGACTGTTTTTTTTTTTTTTCCTATCCCCTACTTTTTGTTAAGCATGCAGTTTACCATCCTCTCATGCTTGTGTTTATGCTATACAGACATATTCCAAGACCTAGTTCATCCTTAGAGCAGTATTTTCTTTTATTATATAGAAGCATGATGGGATGGGTTTTTAGAAGCAGACTACTTTTACTTGCAGTGAAGATAGTCCTGCAAGGGGAAGGGCCTGTGCTGCCTAACATGTTGCCCAGTGCCTTTGGAAACTTTCACTTTCTTATTGGCCTCCCATTACCACCAGAAATGATAGTGACAGGATGCACACCTATCCCCTAGCCGAAAACACAGGCCCTGAGGTGTTCACCTTTGCTGTCTGCTAATTGGCGGAGTCACTAAGGAGAGAAATTAGAGAATTCCTGCTCCTGAACTGTTCAAGAACACCATTTTATAACGGGCAATTTGTTTTCTTCTGCTTTTTGCCTTACCTTGTACTTTGCCCCGTCTCCTATCCATTTAGACCTTAAAGCTTCAGCTTAAATGAGGACTGAACTCAAGGCTGCTTTTGTGTTGAGGTTTTCAGACTACCGTGATATGCCCAGTGAAAAAATGCAAGGAGAGTATTTGAGGATGAACTTATCCCGACCTAGCTCTAGACTTCCTTTCAGGGCCATCCCAGGCTATATTCTGAATGGGAAAACTCAATTAGTCTCCTTTTCTGCCCGATACCTAGCCAGCATACTGTTACATTTCCAGAACAAATAATGGTAATCTCCACAAGAGGGTTTTGTGTAGAAAAGAGGAGTGAATATAGTTGGCTAGGCAGATCCTGCTCAGTAGCAGCTGGTGCTGCTTCTCTACTCAACTTGTTGCAATATGCTCTTTCTCTCACATGTTTCTATGAAACACGACTTCTTTTATTATCATGCTCATTTCCATTCCTCCAGCACAGGTCAATCATGGGAACAATTAAACAGTTCTGGAACTAGAAGTGACAATTAAAAAAGAAAGAGAGGTAAGAATGGAATGTCAGGAGAAGAAAATGAAATGGTTTCTTTCCTCCTCCCCTTTGCTCCCTGTATCATATTGTTGTTGAAGGTACAATATAGTTCTGCCTTATTAGATGTCGGTTTATAAAATTTACTGTGTGCTACCTAAAACCTGCCCATATCTGCATGCTTTCTCCTACTTCTCCTCAGTGGTCCTTCTTCCAGTGAGGCAATCCCACTTAAATTTATTGCTCCTTGATATGTAAATCAAGACTCTGACTGCATCATGGTTAAATATGTGCTTCAAATACTGTTTAATAGCGAGGGGATTCTGTGGGGGATTCTATCATGCTGTCTAGGCTGATAGGTCAGGGTTTGACTTTCTGGCTGTGTCTCAGTCCCCAGTCTGTTTTCCTGGGTAGCAAGAGCAGTTAGGGTCTGCTCTTGGCCACCCCAAGCTGCTCACTTGGAAACTGGGAAAAGCAAGACATGCTCTGTAACACTGGAGATGTTTTGGGGTTTTTTTTATACCTGAGCTCCTAAAGTCTTTGCAGTCATGCTACAAGCATGTTTTCTGCTATATGTCCCTCATTTGGTCTCTTCTTCAGGGTAAATTAAATTCTTCCACCCACATACATTTTCTTCTCATTTACGGTTTCAACTCACTCTCTTCTCGAATCCTACGGTTGTCCTAAATCTCTCCTCAAAAGCAGTGCCTGAGACTGGGCATAACATTTGGCTGAAGCCTCTTCTGTACTGGGCGCACTGACAGGAGTATTCCCACTTGCTATGTGTTAAACACTAGCCTGTATATCCCAGAATGGCATCTGTCTTGCTTACTGTACTGACACTGTGGATTTGTGCTGACCATGTCATCTATCATATTCCTCAGATATTTTCTAAATAATTTTCTACTGAGCCAGCTGTTGCTTGCTACTGGGCAGCTGGTTGTTTCTGCACATATTGAAATTCATCCAGCTGTTCTCAGAATTTTCCAGTTTATCAAGAGCATTTTCAGTTCCAATCCTGTCTCTAAGAATATCTGCATGCCCTCTCCATTTCATGTCATTTGTGAATTTAACAAGCATACTGTGTATTCCATCATCCATAGTGTAAAGAAAAAGTGGTGGGAAAATTAGATGCAGATTCAGGACGAATCTCCGTATAATACTGCTTGGTACTTCTTCCATTTGGACAGAGAACCTTTATAACTACTCTTTGAATATAGTTTTACAGAGGTTTTTTTGGGTTTTGGGGGTGTTTTTTTGTTTGTTTGTTTTATTTTGCACCCATGCTAGCCTATCTCCATCCAGATTATTTTCTTTTTCTTTTTCTTTTGCTTGCTCATAAGAATGCTACACAAGACAATGCCAAAAGTCTAAGTAAAGTCAAAATATGAAACAGCTACTGCTTCTTCCCTGCACTAACACTCTTAAACTATAATACTGGCTGTTATTCAGTTCCTCGTTTGTCATCTGGGTGCTTAGAGCAAGTTTACTTTTTTCCAGGATTTTTTTTTTTCTTTTTGGTAGTTGAAGGTAAAGTTGCTGAGCTTTTACTCATCTCCTTTCTCCCTTTCCCACTTTTAAACACAGACCCCGTACTCATGCTGTTCCCCTCACTGGTGCCTCACCAGTCCCCAGCTGTCCTTCTTGAAAGTAACTGCTAACGTGTCTGAGACCTGTTTCAGGCAGTTTTTCACATATGCTAGACAGATGTTCGTCAGGTTCAGCCAAATTAGCAATACATTACTCTAGGTGCTGTCTAATCTGCTTATTCAGGCTATTAGGTTTTTTAACATTTATTTACCTTTTTCTCACCGATGTTACCTGTACCAGCCACCTACTCACCTTTTCAGTGATGACTGAATAAAAAAAGCTCACTTTGGCATTTTTTATCTTCTCCACCCCTTTCCCTACTGAGCAGGGTAGCCATGTTTCTTTGCCTTTTCTATTAATGTTAATGCACTCAACTCGTGGTGTCTTGTACTGTTTGAAACGAAGAGGCAGTGGTTCCATGCGTTTCTGTGGAGGGACTGTATCCACTGTATCCTTTCATGAAGAAACATGTCCTGCCATTTCACGACTGTTGGACATAGGTTGTCACCGTAACAGCACTGTTGGCTTGCTGATTCAAAGCCTCCCCTTGCTACAAGCCCTCCGTGTTCACTACTGGGCAGGATCAGCTTGCCAGGAGAAGCACTGGTGCGCCAATATAGCAGATGTGCAAACTGGCTTTGTTGGGGAGGCAGGAGGGTCTAAGAGGAGCCTGTTTTAGCCACATTAGGTTGTTGCCATCCTGAGGAGGTGAAGCAAGCTGTACTAGGGAGACAGAAGTGAGAGCCACTTGGAAATATTAGCTCATTGAAGCTGTCCTTGCCAGTTACTAGCATTGAGAGCAAATGCCACTTGGGCATTCTGACACATGCTGGCAATTAATGCAAATGCACTCTTGCCTTTTTCATTACCTTTCTCATGGGGTGCCATTGGGTTTGGGGTGTGGGATGTTGAGGTTAGGCTGTGCTCTGACCTTCTAGCATGGCCTCCTGCAGGTTTGAGTCTCTTTCGTATGTTGTGTGGGTGTCTGTCAGGTTGTGCAGCTGCTTTGAGGTCTTGTCCTCCTTCCTGAGGTACGGAGAGCTGGCCTAAGCACCAGCTTGCCCCTTGATTGCTGCCTGGTCCTTTGTCTCAGTCCAGCATTGAAAGGAGTTGCATTGTTTTCCTCCGAATTCCTGTCTGTTTGGAGACAGCTCACAAACCTCTTGTCTTCCTAATTCTGCTTCTGTGGGCTTCAGTGCCTCACCCCCCCAGGGAAACAAGGTCTTGCAGGAACAGAGTATCTGTGTACGTAAGCCTAAATGCTTCTAAATACACTGGAGTGCAACAGTGACTCATTTATTAAGTCTCTCTGAGCCACAGGACAATAATAACATGAGTTACAAAAAAGTTTTCATTTTTTTGATTGCAATCTCCCTGCCCCCCACCCCAAAAAAAAAAATCAATCAATGGCTCACCTTCTAGGAAAAATTAGGAAAATCAGCCTACCATTTTGGTCAAATGTTAGGATCATGCTGGTAACATCCTGATGTTACCTGAGTTGATCGCGTTATTTAATGCTGAGTGAGTAAATGGATGACAAAGCCATTACCACCACAATTACCAGCTAGTTATTAGCTGCAATGTTCGTGGGCCTTCTGAGTCATGTGGCTGACACAGAACGGACTATGCCATCTTCATCCCAAAGGAGCTATGGTGTAAGGCTGAGGCATATTAGTGGTAGGTATGGGCATCCTTTCTTGGTAAATATGGGATGCCATTGCCAGTGTTGTTCTGGTGATGTCATATCCATGTTAATGCAATCTGTCAATCCAAGCAACATGACAGTTTGGCAGAAAGTGCTACTCTCACCCCATCAGAATTTTTTTTTCTTTTTTTTTTCTTTTTTTTCTTTTTCCTTTCAAATCAGTAAACTTAATTTTGAACCAAAAGTCCTTTTGCTTTACAATCACTCAAACTGTCACAACACTTAAAAATGGGAACATGAGTAAACACTGTGTATGGTTCTGCTATTCATGTTCAGGATATGTCACGATCCAGACTGGAAAGAACAGGGAGTCATGTTTAATTTGAAAAGGGTTATTTGACATATCGTAGAAAGTGACCAGCCTTAGGCCTAGAGTTAATGAATGGGCAGAAGAAGCTGCTCTCTCCAACAGCAGAATTCATAGGGAGACCTGGGGGAAAAAAAATCAGAGACTGTGTTATCAAGAAGTGTGGGCAGAGGCTGAGCTTCGCAGGAACACACAGGTGTCTCCAGGTCTGTCTGATTATTTATATACTGATGTGGCTGAGAAGGAAGGTAGCATATTTTTGTAGGCTATGTCTGTGTAAAATACTCTGTTCTAAAAGCAGAAGAGTTTTGTTCTGTGTTGAAAGTTTTTGTCATCTAAAGTTTTCCCTTTTTAAAGTATATTTTGTCTTTCCTCTTAAGTGTGCTCTACAACAATTCATTTCATCATGGAGAGAAACTGTCAAGTGAGGAGCCTGGCTCATCTCTGAGATAGTGTGTAAATGGCCTACAGAACAGATGTTAAACTTTATACCTCTGGACACTTAAATCATAACAAGCTTTATAAGCCTTCAGAGAAAATAAAACAGGGATGGTGGTACTCTGCCAGGAAACAAACTAGTTGACAGAAAGAAATCAATTCCCAGCTGAAAAGAGAGAGCAAGGAAGATGAAAAGATTTTTCAGGTAACTTTTTTCCCAGCATCCCTCTACTTCCAGCACAGGCTGAATATTCCTGTCCTAACAACAGACAACCACAGTCACCTGTGACCAGTGTTGGTGCCTCAGCAGACTTTTCTACTCTACTGGAAATGTTAAAGTTGAAAGCACTTAAAAAAGAAAGTAGAGGAGGGAATTGACAGACTCCATATGCGTCTCAAAAGAGACGAGTTAGATGTGTCACAGATTATGGTGCTGAAAAACAAAACACTTAAGAACAGTCGATGGCGTGTTGGGGAGCTTGCCAAGGAGGAATACCAGTTTGTACCTTCATACTGGCTGGTGCAACTAAAACTGAACAGTTTAACAAGTTCCTGCATTTCCAGAAGGAAATAACAAAGCATGAACTATTACAGAATGATTTCACAGGGGACAAAGTATCAGAGCAGCATGAAAGCAAGCTGGCTAAGGTAAGAAAGAGTCCCCAAGTTGATGGAAAGGTGAATTTTGCATTATCTTTCTGGGTGGGTTGGTGATGTGTGTTCCAGGAAAAGGGAATTGGTTTAGGCAAAATCATCTCTCTCTTCTTGTCAGAGAGAAGAGCCCATGTGTTTGCTTAGTCGCACAACTGTAAGACGCATCTACTATGTGCTCCAAACCCTGAGCCCGAAAGCTGTACACCACTGTTTACGCTTCGCTCCATTGCCATGTGGAAATGTTGTGTTAAGTATACAGTAAAGCAGGATCTTGCAAGCTAGTGACCTGTATCGGAAAAATCATTGTTGGCCAGCAGCTCTGTAGGAACCGTATATTCATCACCTTGCTCAGCAGCACGTTTGAGATAATTCGTAAAAGCAGGTACCTTCCCAATGTGTGCTGTAGACTATCCCTTTACGCACAGACATTTGCTGAACTCTGGCTGGCCTCTCGTGATGGGTGGGATGGGGAGTGAATTTGAACAGTCAAGCACATACACCTTGCAGAATTTGCTTGTGTTGCTTGAGTTGCTGCCCTGGGGGAAGCATTTACAATCTCATCATCACTTAGAGCCAAATGCAGGAGTGATAGGATACTGGATTCATAGAAATCAGGGATGGAACTTAATGAAAGCAGTTGAGGGTCAGTAAACTAAGAAATGGCTAGGCTAGCATGGGCGAGAGAACTGTCATTTTGTGTAGATGAGAGTAATTTTTGAAAGAATTTGGCACCTTGTCCTTCTCTGTGGTACTTATGGCCAGGTTTTCATCCTTTGTAAAATGCCAGCTGATTTATTAAGGGTGTTTTACAGAGAATTAAACAGCAGCATTTGCAGGACCAGGGGAGAGAGGGCTGCTGACAGAGAAAATAGAGGTCAGGCTTGACTGAAACAGCCATCCCAATAGCAGTGCTAAGTATACCAGAAACAAGCAAAGAAATGATCAAGCAAATAAGCAGAAGTCTTTCTTGTATACCTCTAACATGCTACCAAAGCTTTTCAAGAAAAGTTATGCAAAATGAGGGAAGCGAGGTGGCAACTTCATTCAATCTACTTGTGGGTATAACTCTTGGAGAAGCAGCATAATCCATGTTCCACTGGATTCTAGGAAGTATCATCTGCCATGCAGTCAACCAACTTGCCAAGAAAGTTGGTTACTTCCCACCTTGGTAAATATCCTCAAGCAAACTTTCTCCTATACCTCTGGGCTGAGAGGCCAGGGTAAAAGGAAGAAGGGATGGGGGAAAACAGAAGAAACAAAGAGTAGTATTATAGCAGGATAACAGCTTGATCTTGTAATTTTTAAAGCATTTTTTCCCAGAAAACATTTTTCCCAGAAACTATTTGAATCAGTGAAATTTTTGTGACACAGTGTTACTCTGGTACAAAGTTTAGCAGAAAGCTGTACTAACTAGCAATGATGGCAATCTTTGCCCTTTGATTAGATGGACAAAGTTTTTATCAATCAGCCTTGGTTTGAAACAAGCATAGTCACAAAGTGAAAAACTGCCATAGTCTATTATCTACCTAAGAGGCTTGTTGTGAAAAAATTAATCTTAGGAACAGAGCACTTTTTGAAGTGAGGCCAGCAGCACTCCAGAGAAAAAGTTCCCATGACAGAGGAACACACAGCACAACTGTTAAGAGAGCACAACTCTTAGGTTGCCTATGAGACTTTTTCTTTCTCTCTCACAGGTTTATTACTTAGAGCTGGTATGTATAACCATGAGATTATAAGTGTATGAGTTTAACTGTTGTATTCCTTAGCCAGGGTTTCTTGGGTTATTTATTTATTAATTATGTCTCTCTGAGCTAACAGTTGCTTTAAAGGAATGCAATGTGTTCCAAGGGCTGCTTCTTCCAAACGTAGAGATGATCTGTTGAAGTCAGTAGAGATAGACTAATTTATACTTATGGAAGGATTGGCTGTAAAGATGTAAGCAAGGTATTAAAAAATAAGTTGAGGTGTAGTGTAGCAATTGTCTTCTACCACACGAATCTTTGTTGTCTTTGTTTTCTACTAGTCTTTCTGATGATTAGTCCATCCTGTCTTGTTGAAAGTGAGCCTTCTTACTGATGATCAAAATACAGAATTCATGCTATAGCCATGACTTGATCTGGATTCTTATGATATTTCTTACTGCATACTGTCAAGAGAAATGGCATGAACTTAAGCAATGTAATACATTCTGACAGCAACTGTTTTAGAGCACCTTCTGCACATGCAGGTATGTAGTCGTTTGTTTTGATAATTGTACAGGAGCTCCAGAAAATCTGTGGCTGTAATCCCCTCCATTTCAAGTGATGACAGGTTGTTGAGGAAGTGTTTGAGGATATATGCAACAGATCTCTGATATTTGGTGATATCCTGAAGCAAATTAATGTAAGAAATATTCCTAAGCTTTAGCACAACATAAATTAAACTTACCTTAACTATTGTTTGAAATGCATTATCTCCCAATGCCTTTTGCCAGTTTTTTCTCAGCGCATCTGGGACATTTAACCCTTTTTAGCTACAGTGAAGGAAGTGATTCTCCCAGGGATTTATATTCTTCAGCAGACTTTTCTCTGCCCTCTTGCTCACACGTTAAAATCAAACATACCTAGCAAACTTCACGGGCTCATAGCATCATAGTTGGGTTTTTTTTATCTAATCACTTGTAGTCTCAAAGGGGATGGCTGATTTCTTCCTCATTTTGGCTCCTTCTCCCGTTGTACACAGGTAAACAAACAAGAGCAGAGAATAGAAGCGTTAAGAGATATGCCTCTATAGAAAGTTGTTTTCCAGTCTGCTCAGTGATTTGAGCTGACACCATTTCCATCTACAAGCATCATCATGTTAATGGAGACAGGAGAAGTCACAAGGAATTGCACACCTCTGCAAATCATCTGCAGATGCAGAGGCCACAAGGCTGGAAGAAATTGCACTGGGGAGAAAAGTGAATTGGAAATTGCTCATACTCAGTGGTTCATTAGCAGGCTATGTTTTCAGTCACTGCTTTCATTCATTCAAATTAGGGCCATGACTGTGTATGTGTTAAGTGTTTCCTTCAAATTTTTTTTTATTTTTTTTTTAATAGCTGACCAGCAAACTAAACTGTGTGGCTATAAAAGCCATGTGATTTTGTCTTTAGTGCATTCCTAGTTCTGCTTCTGGCACTACTAGTGAGATGACAAGTCCTTGCATGTGTCCTAGTGTTCCTACTGTGACTTTCTGCCTTTTAATTAACCATATAGCAGCAAGCCATGACACTTTCTTCCTGCAGTGTCCCCCAGGTTACAAGACAGCAGCATCACATGCAATACTTATATTTACATTTGCTCGAATGTCTCTGTATGGTCAGGAGAGAAGGGCAGACAGCTTTTGGGAAAGACATATGAGTT
>JAVJGG010000082.1:38522716-38533771 GCA_035590195.1 Aviceda cuculoides | reverse complement strand
ACAAACAGACACCAAACATGTGGCTACCACTTAAGCATTTTGATAAACACATTACTAAAAAAAACCCCCACAAACAAATGAAACCCCCCCAAACCCTGAACCTTCACTAACTTGTTTTCTGATACTCTAGCCCTAATTCTAAAATCCTTAAAATGGTTGGGGGGGGGGAACCAGGCTGTAACCTACTGGTGAATTATTTTTCCACCTCTCACTTTGACAGTTACATGTGAGGAGTGATAATTCTTATCTGACTTATCATGCAGTTTCCTATTCTTTTTTTCCTTTTAATTTTTCACTGTGGTGAGGTATGGCACTTGAAATCCTTTATCTAGGGATCAAATCTGTTTGTTTCTTCTCTTGAGCTCTCAGGACAGTGATTTGTGTGTGGAACACAACTAAAATATTATGGGGGAAAAATGAAGTTGCACTCTGATTCTGTACACTGTCATGTGGCACTAGTGATGGTAGAAATTCTACATTGACTCTTCCAGTAATAACTGAGGGGGCAAAAAAAGTCATTCCTCTGTACTTGTTGACAAAATAATTACCCGCTAAACCCCAGCATTTATAGGCAAGAGAATGGGAGAGGGGGCAGGCACTACAAGCAAGGAGTCCTTGAGGAAGAGGAGCTAGTTGGGTAAGTGTACTGTGCTGAGAATGACATTGGCATAGTCAAAATCCAAATGATCACCTCTGGGTTTTGAAGAAACCCATGCGTGGTAGCATAAGTAAATAAGCCTTCTGTCACAGCACAGAAGGTATGATTTTCCTGGAGCCAAACTGAAACAAGAGTCTGTAATATCTGGACTGTGTTAAACATTTTTTGATGGTCATCTTTCCTCTCTATTTAGAGTGAGTATGGGCTGTACGTGATGATGCTTCTGGACTCTCTGCCTAAAGCACAATACAAGGTAGCATTTGCTTGTCAATATTAGTTCCTTTCCCTGGTGATGCTACGGAGAAATTAAGTCTTTGATGTCAGATATGGGCACTTCCTGACCTTATCTTTGACACAGGAGATCTAGTGCTTGCCCTTTCCTTCATTGCTTACAACAGCTTCTGTAGGAGCAACCCACAGTAGAGAAACCTGAGACAGCAGATGCTACAGAATAAGCAGAGCATTGGCTGAACAGCCTGTGCTGGATTTCAGAAGTATCAAACCTATTGTCTTTCTGTGTCCTCTTTGATAGGGCCACATCAGGCTTTGTGCCAGCTTTACTGCAGAAGTGCTGCTGTACAGAGGGTGACATTGGCCTCAGACTGCCAGGAATAGTGCCACTCACCCTTCCCCTTGCCTCTCCCACAAGTGACATCTTCTGGTAAAAGGAATAGGTGCCGGGAAAGGTGTGCTCCACTATGGAAGTAGAAGGAGACCACAGAGATGTCAAGCCCTGAGGGCAGACCCATCCCTGACTGACCCTGCCCAGCCCTCCTGGAGTCTCCTCCCACCCTGCCCATGACACAGGACCCCATTTCAGCCCAGCCTGGACCTGTTAGTCCCTGTCCCTTTCTCTATCTGACCCTTTTGTATTCTTCCTCTTTTTACTTTCCTTACTCCAAAACTAGCCCCTTCCACTCCTGATAGCTGTTTAGGCTGGTGTTCTCTGTCAAGTCAGAGCCAATCCTTTGGATTTGCTCTGAGGATTTCTCCCTAGTTATCCACTCTCTTTGGCATTGAGCCTGGGAGCTCCTGTGTGATATTGACAATCTGTTGAAATGAAAATGAAAGGTGATGATGAACGTGGCACAGTTGACAGCATAAGTGCTTTCTCTAGGATGAGTAACGCACCACTCAGTGGCAAAACACCTGAAAGGATTGTCCAAAAGCAAGGAGTTTGCACGAGTCTGAGTCTTCATATTTGCTGGCTGTGACACATACAGAGAAATGTCTGGTGGTTTTTTTTCTGTAACAAACCTTTAATCTATTCACAAATGGAAAGAACTTCAAGTGACTCTAAAACCTGCCATAGGGAACTTTTTGTTCATATCTGGCCATATTAGCTCTTAGTCTCACAAGCAGCTCTTTCAGAAGTTTTCATTAGAACTGAATTTTACTGAAAAAGTAATTTTAAAAATGATGCCAGAACCTGTAGCAAAGGAAATAAATATTCAATGACATGACTTCATGTTTTACTCTTTTTCAAGCATTCTCATAGGTTCTGAAGAATCAGGTCAAAGGGATGGAAATAGAGCCTTAAGGGTCCAGAAATACAGGCACTCAGGAAAGATGCGCAGGTTCTTGTGAAGAAAGCCAGTACTGCTCTAGAAAGAAAAAAAGAGCAAGTGTTGCAAATGCTGTCGATCCCTCTAGCAGCAGCTAGGTAGATGAGATAAAGCAGAAATAAGTAAACAGAGTTCTTGAAGTTTTTAAAAGTCAGATCTTGTAGGGAAGGCCAAGGGATTAGACCCTGTGGATGGCCTGTTCTAGGCAAAAAATGTTCTCCTTTCTTAATATATATTTTTTTATCTCCCCCCCTGCCCCCATCTTTTGTACCAATCACACTGGGAGACATGGTTTACCTCTGAGCTGGACAAAAGCTTTCTTTTGCCATTCCTGACTGATCCCCACCAAAAAGCTTGTGTCATCACAGAGAAGTCTCCTGACCACACGGACTGCAGCCTGCATTGTTAAATTTCAGACTGTGTCACTTTCTCTGGATGTTGGCTTCGTTCCCATTATGGAGGCAACAAAGCCTGTGCTTTCGATTGCCTGAGTCCTGTCCTCTAAGACAGGACTTGGTCTGACTTCCTTATTCTGATTAGCTTATTCTCAGACATTCTGGGGCTCCCTGTCTTCTTTGGACTGACCCACTGTTTCCATGCCTCTGTTGTGTGCCCCTGATACTTATATAACAGCTTCTAAATCTCCTTACTCCTGCTCTGACCTGACTTGCTATCCTCAATGTTTGACCTTATGGTTGTTTAATTCTAGATCTCTAGCCTTTAGGCTTGAAAGCTGTCCTAGCAGGAGATCTTACCTACCAACGTTCCTGTTCTTGCCCCCTCCACTGTCTGAACCTGAAGAATTTAGAAGTCACTCTTTCACTAAGCTGCTTGTTCCCCTTCTTACCCATCTCTTCTTCTTGTAAATGTTGCTCTAACTAGACTAGATGACTTAAGAAGTCATTAATGTCTTTTCCATTGTTATTTCCAGTGTATTTAGTGTGTACACATTACAATATTTACACTGTACTTTTGAAATGTAGTTTGGGTGATTCTGCAGTTAAGATACTGGAGTGTGAAAGAAACTCAGGTTCACCTTTTTTTGCTAGTGTAAACAGGAAGATAATTAACAGTGGCCCAGTACTCTACATGCCTATACTTCTCTACAGAGAGAGAATTCATGATGTGTTACTGTGGGATAAAGTCAAACTGGCATGAATATAAGATGGATCAGGGGCATAGTGTGGAATATTTATTGAGCACGCATATGCAAATTTTATCTAGGCTACAGAGATTGATTTTTCTGCAAGCTTTTATAAATATTTTAGAGGTAAATGGGAGAAATATGACATTTTGCCTTCTGCCAAAGGGCTGAAAGGGAACAATGATAAACATCCTGGAATGATCTAAAGGAGTTCTTGAGAGATTTGACAGCTATAGGTACAAAAATCCAATACCCTGTAAGACTGTTCAGTTCCAGATAGCAATCTTTTTCCAGAGAAGTCTAGCAACTTGCACTATCCTAATGATAACTTTCTATCATTTCATGAAAACTAACAATCAAAATCTGATTAATTTGCATGCATTAGCTGATACTGGAAGCCTAAGACCAAATTTTTCCTCTTGCTATGGACCATGTATAGTCCTTTCTACGTATAGGGAAATTATCTTTGGAGGGTGGGCAGAGGAAAAGATTTCATGCAAGACTGATTACTTTTTTCAAATAACTTTGGTTAGTAGATGTTAGAATATCTGGCAGGATTTTTAAGATCTGATGAGGAGGGGAGAAGTAAAAGTATTGAAGTACATGCAAAGAACTAAGCTGTCCACTTATGTTATTGTAATACCTGTGTGTCTCAATGTGTGTGTAATAATGTGTAATTGTTTTAGTATTTTTGTTCAGTGAACAAGAGGTATCCCCTCTTAGGATAAGAAGCTGCAGTTTTTAATGAAGTAGAGGGTGACTGTTTGAATGTTGTTAGCTCCTCACAGAGAGTCAATTCTCTCCTTTGCATCACTGAACATTCAGACCTGGAGTCACTTTGCTGTAGTTCAGTGAGCTTAAATTTGCACTATGCCCTAGAGCAACATTTGGCCTCTGGACATGTGTAATAATCTTCATTATATGTAACAACTATTTACTCATATCTAACTTTGTATATGATCTTGAAAAGATATTTGTGCAACCGTTGTTCTCTTTTGTTCTATTCTAGAGTGAAGAATTAATTAGAAATGGTGCTACAGATGAGCCAAACTCCAGAATATAAAACAGGTGAGTGATAGGACGGTTCTGAGTCAAGCAGAAAAGAAATATGGCACAAATTATGGTAATAAGGTGTTCTAAAGGGTTGGAAGGAAAACCAACCAAACATTACCTCAGCTGTTGAGATTTTTCCTGTTAGTGTGATCAAAATGTGCTGACATCCAATGAAATCTGAGAGCAGCCCTATGGAGAAGGACTTGGGGGTGTTGGTTGATGAGAAGGTCAACATGACTTGGCAATGTGTGTTCGCAGCCCAGAAAGCCAACTGTACCCTGGGCTGCATCAAAAGAAGTGTGGCCAGCAGGTCGGGAGGTGATTCTCCCCCTCTGCTCCACTTTCATGAGACCCCACCTGCAGTACTGTGTTCAGCTCTGGGGCCCCCAACATAAGAAGGACATGGACCTGTTGGAGCAAGTCCAGAGGAGGGCCACCAAGATGATCAGAGGGCTGGGGCACCTCTCCTGTTAAGACAGGC
This sequence comes from Aviceda cuculoides, assembly GCA_035590195.1. NCBI lineage: Eukaryota > Metazoa > Chordata > Aves > Accipitriformes > Accipitridae > Aviceda > Aviceda cuculoides. Next base: position 38,528,870 of record JAVJGG010000082.1, on the reverse strand, counting down.
TGAGAGAGTTGGGGTTGTTCAGCCTGGAGAAGAGAAGGCTCTAAGAAAACCTTACAGCTGCTTTCCAGTACCTAAAGGGGGCCTACAAAAAAGCTGGGGAGGGACTTTTTACAAGGGCATGTAGTGATAGGACAAGGGGTAACAGCTTTGAACTGAAAGAGCGTACACTTAGATTAGGTGTAAGGAAGAGATTCTTCACTATGAGGGTGGTGAGGCACTGGCACAGGTTGCCTAGAGATGTTGTGGCTGCCCCATCCCTGGAAGTGTTCAAGGCCAGGCTGGATGGGGCTTTGAGCAACCTGGTTTAGTGGAAGGTGTCCCTGCCCATGGCAGGGGGGTTGGAACTAGATGGTCTTTAAAAGCCCTTCCAACCCAAACCATTCTATGATTCTATGAAATCAGGTACATAACATCTTTCTTCTGCTTCTTTCACTTCTGGCCTTATCTGAAACCAGTAGACATCAGTGAGAGACTTTCTAATGCTGAAGAAACCTAGGGAACTGTCAAATCATCTCTATGAGTCTTTGACTGATTCTGTCGCTGTCGGAGACACAGCACTCTGGTGTATTAAAGATGTCTCAGGGAATAGTACATGCAACCCTTCAGCTGGCAGAAACGTGTTAACTGGATTTCATGCTTATTATGAGTAGGTTAAGGCCTGAATCAAGTGCTTTCATGTGCCCTTCCTAAGTTTCTTTTCAGCCTTCACTGTATCAGTCTTGGGTGCTCTAGTTATCCATACAATAGTCCAGTCCCTCTTGGATATTTGCTGGGTACTTTGGTTCAGCAACAGCAATGAGGTTTACAGTCTATTTGTGTACTGCTTGAGAAAGGAGTGGCTTTTGATAAGGCCTTCAATTAAAAAAATCTGGATCAGGACCTTCAAGTAAGATAAAATACAAAAATCTGGAAAGTTGTGGAAGAGCAAAAAGAAAAGCTGGCTGATGATGAACTGGGAAATCCTGTGAAATACCATCAGGGTAGAGTATAGTACAACTAGTCTGACTGTAAAATACCTGCATTTTATGCCTTTATCGAAAACCTGTACTCAAAGCACAGTTTTCTTCTGGAGCATAAGAACATACCAGTTAGCAAATTATAATGTGGTAAATAAGGAAATAGCTGTTTAAAGGGGTGATATAAAGTGCCTTCTGTATTTCCTCATTGAGGAAAGAGAAGGATCTAAATCTGCTTTCTGTACAGTGTCTCAGTGTCTTAGTGTCCTGCTCCAGGCTGTGGGCAGTTGTTAACTTCACCATGGGCAGCTTCTATCACTGGCCTCTAACTCACTTTTACAAACACACTTTCAGTAGGAACAATGCTTGAGCAATCAAACTTTTTTTTTTTTTTCCCCTCAGCAATTAAACTGGCCCAAATTCCTCCCTAGTGTAACTGTCTTCCCATCAATGAATGTATGCCTGAATGCAGCTGCCCTGATTATGTTTGTTTCTACAGCGTGGTACGGGTTTTGAATTCTAGAGCTTTGCAGCCAACCACTAAAAATCCCATAAAATCAGTCATTGGCTCTGGGTCTCCTGCAGGACTAATGAATAAAACAAGCAGATCTCTCTAGGCAAAGGCATATCTGAGGAATGGTTTTGCATAAAATGAGGTAAAAGACATTTAAACAATGGGTTAAGGTTTCTCCCCTTTTCCTACATACCAGGTACTAATTTAAAAAATACTTACTCCATTAACCTCAAACTTCCCCTCCCTACTTTCCTCAAATACACATTAAGGAATCAAAACCAGCCAAGTCAGAAAGATGTAAATGTTGCTGTTCTTCTTTTTGTGTTACAGATGTATTTAGAAGCCCAAGCCAAGAAATTTGGGCCAAATGTGCTAACGTGCTGGTATTTCAGAGAACAAACCTCTGCAAATATTGTTGGGTTTTTTGTTTGGTTGGTTGGGTTTTTTTGTGAGGGGTGCTAAGGATTTAAAAAGGTATTCCACCCAAGTTGAAATGAGAACTTCAGTTTTCCAAGAGGAAAAAATGGAGATCTGATTATTTTTTAAAATTGAATGAAATGTTTTCTCAATCTTTTCTAAAAAAGAAGGCATTATTTCCTTCCCTCCAGGTAGCATTACTACAAGGCCGTTCCAGGACCAGTAGCTATCCTGATTCACGGAGTGAGAGAAATGGTCTCTACCATTTTCAGGGGCTCACACAAAAGGACAGGATTTTTGAGAAGCTAGTGGCCGTTAGCCCCTGGGATGGAGAGCTGCAGGAAGCCTGGTCAGGCACTTTCCCCACCTGAGGCAGTGCATAGCTCAAGTCGGGCTCAGGCTTTCTTCCTCCAGCCTGCCTTGCTTTTCATCAAAGCTGTCAGCTCTCCCTGGACTATTGACTGTGCATTGATACCGCACCGCAGACCAGAGGGAGGCAGAGCGCGGTCAGCTGCCCGTGACAAGCTGCTTGGAGAGTGGGAAATTTAGGTGTCCTGGGATCACAACGGGCAGTCTTTAGTCATTGAAACATTGTCATTACCTAACACAGTGGCCTAGTCCTGAATCTGACAGCATGGCACAAAGCCGTTATGTTGCAAGTGTGGCTGATGAACTACTGGGGCTAATGAACTCCAGGGCAGGCTCAGTCACAAGGATTTTTTGACCTGCTCGCTGCACCAGTCAGCCAAGCCATGTTGCACCATTAGGAGCTCTCACAGAGCAGAGACGGACCAGTTCTTCCTCTCCCCGTTCTCACTCCCTTTGCCAGTGCTTTTCCCCCCTCTTTCCTTCCCCTCTCTGCTTGCCCTGGAATGGCAGAGCCTCGGAGGTGTAACCCTGCAGCCTGGCATCTTTCCTGGCTGCTCTGCTTTCCATAGCTCCCCTTGCAGACAAACACCGAGAGGTGAACCAAGGTGTGGGAGACAGATAACACGGCATGCCTTTGAGCTGCACTGTCCCCAGGGAAGAAAGTGGTTTATTTGTATTAGTCCAGACCCTTGGAGTGAGGGGCACTATTAGTATGTGCGTGTAGCTCGCCTTATTCCCCAGATGAGGAGCTGGCAAGGCCCCGTAATACAGCTCTGGCTGCAGCAGCACAGACACTGGCAGGCTGCAGATGAGCTCGCTGACAAGCTGTGAAAAGCTGAAAAGATCTTTGACTCCAGTAAGACCCTGGCTAGGCAGGAGTGTGAGCTGGCCACGTAGGATCTTGTAGGATCGCATTATTGACTTGTTTTAGAGAGGTGAGTGGGTGAGGTGGCAGTGAAACTGGTCTGTAAACTTCTGAAGTGCATTTTCTGCACTCTCCTAGGGGAGTACAGCATGTTTATTCTGCTCCTTGCATGCTGTTATCTGTTCTCTCTGCTGGGATGCAGTGATTTTCTCCTTGGCTGTGTTCCCGTTGCATCTAGAGCCTGACAGTATTTTTGCATGAAGTGCTAAAGGGCCTTGGTTGGGGGTGATGGTGAAAGGTGAGTGGCATAACTCGTGTACCAGTGTCCAGACTGGGGGAAATGAAGAGTGAGTACAGTGGATGTGTGTACCAGTGAAACTGGGAGCGATGTTGTGGGTGCTCCTGGTCTGTACTGCTTGGCTTGGTTAACTCAAGCTTGTACTTGGGTATGCCTACTGAAAGCACTATGGACAGCCTTAGATGCCAGTTAGCTTTCCGCTGCCAGCTCTGCCATTTCGATTGTGCGTGTATTTTTATACTTCGAGAAATCTGCAGCAGACATGAGACAAAGACGACAGCATGAAAACAGCTTTCTGTTTCTGAACAGCTTGAATCTATGAGGTGTAAAGTTCTTGATAAATGGGAGGAAATGAACATACTAGAGACTGAGAAGAAAGAAACAATCGTTTATGCTAGGGCGGTGGATATCATAGAAAACACTGGTAAAGAAATAGAGGCAAGAAATCATTAATTCTAAACACATCCTGGCAAAGTTTCTTGAGAACTACTACTACCAAGATGGACCCTTTAGCACTGAGATTGATACTTAGAAGTCTTTATTTTCTCTTCTGAGAACATATGTGCCTACTTCAGGGGCTTCTATGATTACCACAGTGTCCAGCCTCTGACCTTGCAAGAGGAGGCTTGTACGTTGATTTTCACTGTGTCAGGTGATGGTCTACAGATATAGAGGTTCATGTTCTGAGCCCTTTCTGCATTCATGTTACAAGTTTAGGAATTTGTAACCAAATATACTTGAAACAACTACAGCATCATTATTTTTAACCTGTCGTATTTCTCAGCCTGGAGAACAGGATGGTTCTGGGTGAGATTTTCAAGTATCCCAAGCTGCCATCACCTACCCTTAAAATGATTACTAGTAACTTCAAAGGGGAAAGAGATAGGACCGTCCTGATTCCCTTTGAAATCCCATTTCTACATGCTTACATAACTGAACAACACTACAGATTATTCACTGGGGTATATAAATGACGATAGCTGTGAACACATTTCAGACACAGACAGGAAGGCCACATTTAAGTCTAGATTGAAAAAGAGGTCTATGGTGGATTGTTGATATTAAGTAACTGATTTTTAATAAAATTACAAATAATAACAGGAATAGTTGCTTACAGAATAATGTTATTACCTTTTTGGTTTTGTAATTCACTAGGGTCCATCATTATTTGTTGACCTCTCATTGTTATTGGTGTTGTACAAAGCAAACAGTGAGAGGCAGGCTTGTATTGAATATTGTGCAATCCAAGGTACAGAACTTGCAGAGATTTGTTTATGTGCTAAAATTTGCATACCGAGTGGCTTGTGTGAGAACCACTTAAACTATAAAAGTTAGATGCTTGCAAATTTCTGCAGGATTAGTGCATTCAGCTTTTAAAAACAATATTCCTTTTCTACTGGTAGTTGTGCAGTTAGAAATAGCACATGATCTCAATAAAGGCACATTTAACCTGTCCTTGTCACTGGTTAAGCTGATAAGTGTTCCAGCTGTGTGAAGTGAGGAGGTAATATCATGCAGCTAAATAGATGCTAAAAGTACAGTCAGCATGAATGGGGAATAATGTCTCGCTCTTAATGGTGAGCAAACAGCAGTTGTTTACGTAGAGCTTATGTTTGTCTAAGCATCTAAAAGGTCAAACATTTCTCCAAACTTTCTGTCCCCTGAAGCAGAGCTATACCTGTTGACAGGACATAAAATTAATTAATTAATTGTACTGAGAATAAAACAGATCTGCCAGAAAGTCACAGGAAAGCTGAAAAAATACCTGTGAAAAACACATTGCCCAAAGCCTCTGTTTCTCTTTTCACCAGGTCAGGTATAGGTACAGCCATTGTGTTCTTGTACTATGCTTGGCTGCCTTTAAATTGAATGATATATTTAAAATCATTGTTTTTCCTGTCAATTTTTTCATCCAATCCTTTGCACTGCTACCTGAGAGTATAAGACAGAAGTCTGTCACTTGTTTCTAAAGCAATTAGCAGGCCTCTAGCATCAGAGAGCATTGGAGGAGGAGGTGAACTCCTGGTTAATTTAGACAAATTTACTTGGTATCAAGGTATTAGAACAATGAATAGCAGCAATTAGTCATCACAACTTCCTTTTTTTTTCCCTGGCAAACAGGACATCTTGGGCTCCATGTGCCTCCTGAAATGTTCCTGCGTACGCTCTGTAAGATATGCTCCCGCAGCGTGATAACAAATGAGTATATGAAATCTGGTCCTGTGAAAAAATAGCCACTCTGAGAAGTTCCTCTCCTTGCTTTTTTAAAAACAAATATGAATATTCAGAAGGTCTTTAAATATAAATTGCTGGTTTCTAGACTGGGTTTTGGGGGGCTGGGCTTTCTCTGTACTGTAATGAAAATGGACAGTCAGCAGATGGCAACGTTGTATAGTTGTTTCAGCCGGAGACAGCTGCATTAGCAAGGGAGGGAAACCTCTGATCCTGCCTAAGCAGCCATGAGGGAAAATGGAGTGGAGCCTCCAGACCATGGGAGAGTTGGCCCGTCTGTCCTGGTGTAACCCCAGCCGGCAGCTCAGCCCCACCCAGCCGCTCGCTCACTACCCCGCCTTGGGATCGGGGAGAGAATCGGAAGAGTAAAATTGAGAAAACTCATGGGCTGAGATAAAGACAGTTTAATAGGTAAAGCAAAAGCTATGCACACAAGCAAAGCAAACCAAGGAATTAATTCCCCACTTCCCATGGGCAGGCAGGTGTTCAGCCATCCCCAGGAC
>JAVJGG010000082.1:38484133-38522619 GCA_035590195.1 Aviceda cuculoides | reverse complement strand
ATGACGCCATATGGCCTGGACTATCCCTTGGGTCAGTCGGGGTCAGCTGTCCCGGCTGTGTCCCCCCCCAACTCCTTGTGCCCCCCCAGTCTCCTTGCTGGTGGGGTGGGGTGAGGAGCAGAAAAGCCCTTGGCTCTGTGTGAGCACTGCTCGGCGGGAGCGAAAACATCCCGCTGTTATCAACACCGTTTCCAGCACAAATCCAAAACTCAGCCCCATACAAGCTAGTGCGAAGAAAATTAACTCTACCCCAGCCAAAACCAGCACACCCTCCAAGGATACTTTGGCTGAATGCTTGTGTAGGCTTAGTGAGCTTTTATTACTATTTGTAACAGCAATTCAACATTTAAACCCCCTCATTTGAAAGGTCAAGCCCATTATCATTTAAGAAGAGCAATCTAATTAAACTAGTGCATTTCCATATTCTTTTAAAAACATGATTTCGTAATGCTACATAAGTACAACATGTTCTTTCCCACGCAGATTGCGTTTTTAAAAAGATAAGTGGGTCTGATGCATTTGCTTTTGCTGGAAAGTTGTGTGACAATTTAACTGATCTGTTACTGCCTTTTCAGGCTGAAATTAGGAAAATCAACTAATCAAACATGTTTCTCCAAGGCCAAATAAAAGTAAGTTATTTCCTTACAACCTGCTGTGGTTCAGGCAGAATGCAAATTAATTTTTATGAGCTACCTTCACTAGGTCTAATACCAAATCACTGGAAAGCTTCTCTTTGGCTTCAGCAAGTTCCAGATTATGCCTGCTGTGCTTTGCCAGCTACCAGATATATTTCCACCTACTTTTAAAAAAGAACCAAAAAACAACCTGCTGTGGAGAGCTATTAGGCTACTTTGTTCTAAATATGTAAATCAAAGCTGCAAAAGCACCCTGCTTCTGGCTCTACTGAAGGCACTGGAAAGAGGTAAAAGAGCCTGTGGTAGATAACTCCAACATATAAAATCCATGGAATAGCTCAGCAAGAACTTGGAAAGACTTCTGTAAAATATAGGGACTAACAGATGTCTTGAGAGAAGAAAAGTGAGTAATAGTTTGAATAAAACAGTCTTTGGTTCAGATGATATTCTGCTGCACGCTCTGAAGTCTGAAGCTCTGTGCTGGTAGCCAAAAGAGCAGGCATCATTTCAGATGTTAGTGAAATGTGAAGTACAAAGCTCTTTGCATCCGAACAGAGTTTCATCTAGCAGCTCAATCTAAAAGCCAGAAATGGACATGTGTGCTGAAAGACAAAATCAAGTAATTTGTATCAAAGTAATTTGTTTAGCAAGAGCAATGCTATGAGCACCCTTCCTTGTTTACATGGTAAGACCTGGTTTACTGTTTCTTGGATTTCCCTCAGAGTACAAGAACTGGCAAGGTATGAGGCTCTATGTCAGACTCAATGACATGTGTAACTTGAGATGTAGTGCTAAATTAAAACTCCCGTCACACAGGAACTATTTACTATAATTTATGTCAAGGTTAATGGAGTAAAAAGTATTGGAGTATTTTAAATGCTGATCAGACATGTTGCCAATGACTGCAAATTTTCTCTTATGTACTGAAGGATATTTCAATGTTTCTCAACATTTATGTCTTTTTTTTACAGGAAGTTGGAGAAAATACCACAGAAATTTTAGGTAAACTGAGAATCACTCAGGAAGATCAAAGGTGAGTCTGAAATGTTCAAATATTTATGTCAATGTGGTTACACAGAAAGCGTTAGAGTGATGGAAATGCCAGTTGTAACAACTTGCTAGGCCAAAGTAAGACAGATTAGGTATTAATAGCAGCTGCATTCAAGTGCTGGTTGTAGACCACACCCAGTAGCAGCTGAGAGTCATAATCAGGTATTATAGATTTGACTTCAATATGGCCCACAGTATTAAATAAGAAAAATTAACAATGAGAATTAGACATAGTGTTTGATCAACAGCTCTGATTGCTTCAGTTGTTTATTTAGGTGCAGAACAGACACATTATGGTACTTGTTAAAGCCTTTTTAAGTTTTCTGACAGTGTCCTGCTGATGATTTTTCATACCTAATGTGAAGGAGTTCAAACCCTTCTCTGTTCTGACATTGCTCACTAGTGCCAGTTTTGGTAACTTCTTTGTGAAGTGGAATTTTTTTATGTTGGGAATTAGTTTGAGATTCCTAGACTTGTTTCACATAAACGATCTTTTTTTGTTTGTTTGTTTTCGGAAAGGGATGGATTATGGGGTCATCTCAAGCATTTGAGGTAACGTGTTTTAAGAAGTTAAAGCACGAAGCATTGGTTAATGATGCTGCCTGTCAGAAGTAAATAGTGAATATATTTGTTGCTGTGATGCTTTTGGTATTTAGGTTTAGCCCAAGACTGTTTATTCTTGCTACGTTTTTAATGTTCCAAAGCCTTGGATGAGGAGCCATCCAAGATGAAAGAGTGTGGAAGAGAGAGTGTTATTCATCCACTGTTAATGAATGCCATGAAATGCCTATACTCAGATAGGTATAGGTTTTAACTTACATGGCATAACTTCAGATTGGTTGTGAATTTGTGATGATGCTCACAGGTTTGCTTTTCATACATGCAATACAGCTTTACAAAAACTGAGCAAATGTCAGCCATAACTAAGGCTCTGTATGAGTTGAAAAAATATACCTATAAAATAGCTGAAAAGTCTATTTTATTGTCAGAACAGAAGGTAGCTTTTCATTCATGTGCCCTGCTATTTTCCACAGGCATTTTTTGCACCTACAATTTATTGGTATAAGAAATCACTGCATCCAGGCAAATCAAGTAGTGGCAGGCTGCAACCAGTTTAATTCCTTAGTTTGCTGTATGCCTGATTTGTTAGCTTATATCTGCAAGTGTAATGTGAATGATTTAATCTATCAGCTGGAGGTGGACCTTGCAGTTTAGTAAAAGGCCTGAGCAACACACAGAAAAGCTCACTACCTTAGAGCATTTTGGGTCAGCCTTTTAGGTTTTCAGACATTAGGCAGACATTACAGAGTTGTCTCCTGTTGTTATAACACAACACTGAGAATGGGTTCTCAAATTCAGATGGCAGGCAATGTTTTGTGCCATAGTGCCCAGAACAGTCGCTGCAAGTTCCTCTTGTGTTTGTGAGCCACACACTTTCATGCACAGTTATGAGGTGCGTGGTACTATGGTACCACAAGGTGGTACATACAGTTCAAGTTGACTTTTGTTGTTGGAAGATGGCAGTGCAAATAGCTCTCAATTCAGGAGCTGCTACATAATGACCTAAGACCACTAATTCATGATAATTTCATGAATGTGGAAAGCAACCTGCTTTATGCTATGAAGTTATGGTACGAAGAATTGTGTTGTTAAAATTTCCTGGATAGATGGATGCATTCATTAAGCTTAATGAGGGTGAGGAGAGGAATTGGAGGAGAACAACAGTATAGCAAAGCATGAAATCTAAATAGTTTCCCCACAAACAGGACAGAGAGCTCTTACTAGACAATGGCATATATCTGGCCTCCTGCTTAAATTTGCAGGACTTGCTTTGCCAGAGCTGAGTGCTGGTAGATCTAGAAATTTATGGATGATTACAAAATTATATGCAAAATTACATGCAAGTGTGTTAGTTACTGATAGTTATGTTCCCTTCAGGAACTGAACATAAGTCAGGGTAGCTGAGGTGGTAAGGATGACATAAAGGACCTATACGAATAGGAGAGTCCTTTGATCCTTCCCTTCAAAAAGATATTGATGGATCACGGTCTAAGGACATGCACAACAGGAAAGGTGCGAACAGGGTGATAAGACACGATCACACCTGCATCTGCTTAGAAATTACAGAACTGTTCATGAACCTACTTTCTGGTATTTTATTTTGAAATGAGAGTTGTATGACCTGCAGGTGAGGTGTGGAACTTAACAGATAAAAGTCAATGTCATCTGACAGACCAAACTTGGAAGAAAATAAAACACAGTTCTGTCTGAGAGGATAATAGGATGTATTTTGTGAAAAGTTAAAATTTGGGAACATTATTAATGTGGAATAATTGGTCAGCCAACAGGCTATTAGAAATAAAACATCAAGGTAATTAGTAGTAGATATAGTTGAATATAAGGTTAATTAGTCTCATTTGTGTGATGTTAATTATTAAAAGTGATCAGCCCTGGGATACTTACAGAAACACTCTCACTAAATGTTTTAAAAAATGTAACAGAAAGACTCTTACATTTTACTTCCAGCAGAGATTATGTATAAACCTTTTAAAGATGCACATTGTCTTGGGATGTTTGCATAATAAGATGTTTTATAAAATGAATGTCCAAAATTCTGCCCCTCCCTCCCAATGTTGTGAATCACATTTCTAGAGCTGACATTATTCTCTTTCTCCAGGACAGATCAGGGAGACTGAAACATTAACAGTAACATGAGATTTCTGAATCAAAGCCTATCTTGAGGCATAATTAAAGGAGGGCGGCTAATTATCTGAAGTCAAAACTGTATCATCCTTTGCCCTTAATGCACATAAGATAACTTAGATGACATTTAATTAGAGGCAAAGCATGGATTAATACTTATTTAATATGTAGTAGAAGGTTCCCTCAGGTGCTAAGAGATTGTCCAGTGAATTGGGGCAAATATTTAGCCTGTGTCTGCAGCTAAATAAATAATTTGCAGCAAACAATTTACTTAGCCAAGTTTCTACTGTTTCTGCAGCAAGAATGTGATTTCTTCAGGCTTAGCAGCTATCTGATGAAAACCTTTTTATTTTTAACACTCATTTGGGAAAATAAATATATTCAAAATACAAAAGTTTGAACACTATGGTATAGCTGTAAATGGATGGATTAAGTCATATGGTTTTACTTGTTTTCCTGGTTAGATGGTTGTATCCACAGATCTAGTGGAAGTAGTGAAATTCTTTCTGGACTTAGTTTTTTGTTCTCAATTGTATTGGTCACCTGTCTCTCTCAGGACTTTGTAGAAAGTGGCTAGAAAACAACTACAAAATGCAATGAAATATGTTTGTTTTAACGTGAGTAAATATTTATGAGGAAAAAAATCCCCTGTGTTTATTGTCAGGTCTTAACAGCTCTACTTGATCCATGCCTAAGTCATTGTAGGAAAGAAAGGCAGCAGGAAAGCATGCTGTGCTGTGGAAACAATGACGTCCACGCTCAGCATTTTAAAACCTTATGGACCAGTCCCGTGGATATAAACCATCTTTACGTTTAGTGCATAATACCAGATCTAGGAAAAGTCTCTCTCCTGGTCTCTGTTCTTTAGAAAGGTGTAGAGGGGAACAGCATATCTTTACATTGTAGAGCTGCTGCATCCAGTTGAGAAGAACAGGCAGGTGGATGGTAGCTTTCTGCCTAGATCCATTCCAACAAATTTCAATCATCTAGCAAGGTGTTAGGGAGAATGAATCATGGAGATGAATCTTTCTCTCCCTCTAAGCAACCTCAAGTGCCTGAAGTTAGATGAGTTGGTCTTAGTTCCTTTTGTATGGCTCATTAGGGGAAGACTCCCCAGTGCTACCTGTGTTGGCTGTTGCTGACTTAGATCTCAGTTTCTGCTCAGTGAGTGTGTTGATTTGTGAGAGACTGAAGGAGTTAATGTCTCAAACATTGTGGCGGGGCAAGTTCTGCTTAACGACTAACTCTGCATAACAAAGAACTTGGCCTAGGGAGGAACCCCAGGTGAAAAGAAAGGGATCAGCACCCATCAGCAAGAGGACAGGGAGGGTGCACAGCTACCTGTTCTGATATGCTGAGCACAACAGCTCCCCATGCATGGAGAAGGATCATGTCTGGGGGAAGGGGAAGTTACTCCCCAAACAACCCCAAGCCTAAAGGCTCACAAACTGCTCATGACATCTAATTAGCCTAATAAGTTTGAGTGCCCACCCGAAGGAGGGCAAGGATGATAGAAGGACACAAACTGAAGCCCCACGTGTGCCAGCCCACAGGGACTGGACCTCTTGGCTGACTGAACCAGTGCTGGACCCAGGATCAGTGGAATCTTTCTCTTCTCTCTCTCTCTCTCTCTCTCTCTCTCTCTCTTTTTTCTCCATAATCTCTACACCTCATCCCTTTAGACATAAACTGCTGACCAAAACTGGGACTAGGAGTGGACCCAGCTGCCTCTGGGCTCCTCTCTGAGAAGGAGTCTAGAAAGCAAGGGGGTCTGCTCTGAACCTCGTGGCTCAACAGGAGGGCTTGTCTTACTGTCTTCCCTGAACTGATCCCCAAATAAGCAAGGCCTGTAGTATATGTTTGGTGATGTATGGTTAGCACATATTACACAGTTTACTGGCATAGCATCATGGCAATTTTGTGGTGAGCATGCCAATTCCTGTTGTAAGTGAAAAAAAGTTGACTTTTGTGAGTTAAAGGATCCCTGGTGTCGTTTCCTGAGATTCCTTAATCCTGAGCTGGGAATTGGCAAATCTGAGTCATCGTCCTCAGAAATTGGGATGTGACATGGTTGTATGCTACACTTTTTTTGGAAGGTTTGGGAGCTAATAGAGCAAGTCTTGATACCTGAAAATGAAGAATGACTTTCTGAGAATCCAGAAGAAAATAAGGGTAGTGGTGTAAAGAAAGATAAATACTCACTACTTCAAATGTACTCTTAACATCTTGAAGTTGTGCAAGTGGAATCCAGGCTTGAAAACCTACTGTTGGACCTTAGAATCAAATATTATAATGCATACATTATTGTGGATAGCTATACTGTCTGCATAAAGAGATATTTTCATATAACATTTTTAGAAAATAGCTAATAATTGTTGTTTTAAATAGCTGTGTTCTTCTATACAGTTTTCGGTAGATACTGCCCTCTTTCCATTGTGGGTCCTTATGGGAGCACCAGCAGGTATTAATTAAATTCACAGGACAGAACGCACAAGTGGAATTTATTTAAGTAAATCGAAGCTGCATCTTCTAAATAAGATGAGTATACTAGTCTTGAATCAGGCCTTGAACTATGATGGTGCATACTGGCGTATGAACATCGTTTATATGTGAGTCTACGTGATCTCCAAATTCTGGCTTTCATTTTATGAAATCTGACTATGGCTGCAGAATTTTTTGAAAGCATGAGTCAGGTTCAGATCAAGTGGAAGCATCTGCCTGATTTTGCAGAAAGCTTGAAAAAACAGGTCAAAGAAAAGAACTAGTCCTTTCAACTGGAAGGGGTGTTGTTGCGAATGCCCATAATTAAACTTTTGCTATGATGAGGATTGTTTCTCTTTATGAAAGAATGTGATTAAAAAGTAGGAAGGAGGCAGATTATACCAACTGCACAGCTGCGCCCATGCTAAAGAAACATCTTATTTTGGTCCATGCACGGTCAACCTGGGGACAATGGAATCTTTTTTTTCAACTTAATAAGTAATCACATGGAAAGGGGACATGGGAACATTCACACTTCACAGCAAGACAATCCCAGAGATATCAATGTGTCAGATGGATGTACTTGCATTCATTGGAGGGACACTCAATTCAAGATACTCATAGGCTGTATATCCCAGTTTAATCAAGGTACAGAGTCTACTGCTGGCAATTACTCCCATTACTGCTGTGGGAGAAGTCTTTTTTAAAAACAAAAAAGGAACAACAAAATCCAACATTTCCAAAAAGAAAAAAACCACAAACCACAACCGAGGGGTCTTGAGATTCCTTGAAGTTGTTTCTTATTTAGGAAAATTAAAAGGCTATTTCAGTTATTTTTTTCAATATGGTGGTTTCATCAAATTTCGCGAACAGGTTGTCACTGTAGTAGGTGACATTGCAAGACATCAAGTTGAAGAAGCTACTTCATGGAGCTGACTTCTTAGGTTTTTGCCTTGGTTTAGGTGCAGACCCATGAAAACCTGTAGCTGCCAGAAGTAAAATATCCTTAGCCTTCTTCCTCTACATTCCTTCTGGGACAAGCCACTGTCTAAGACGAGGGACACATGAAGTCCAAATTCTGTAGCAGTGCCTGTGGTCTCACGGCATTTCAGTGCCTTGCTTGCATTGGACTCCCATGGGATCCACCAATGAGGCATTACTGTCCCTGTCTTAGACATAGACATCTCGGAGCATGATTCCAGCTTGTCCTAAAAGAAGTATTTTAAACTTTTTTGTTTGTTTGTTTTAGATCTGTAGCCCCTTTATCCTGTCTTCTGAGGAAGAGTACAAAACCAGGGATGATTAGGGGAGTTAGCAGTGTCTCCCTGCTTCTAGCAAACCATTTTTTGTTTGAAACTGCCATCTTCTGCCATCCATGCTACTAGAGAGCAGTTAAACAAGCCATGCTGAAAAAGGAAGAGAGAAAGAGTAGTATTATCTCCATGATTTGCTGCCCAAGGTTTCCTTTGCCTGTGGAAACCTGCTATAGTATGACATTGTCACCAAGAAGTGAGAAGGATAGGATTTTCTCTGGGTAACAAGAGCAGTCAGAACTATAATGGTTACTGTTTAAAACAGAAAAAGAGTTGAAAGTAAGCCAGAATCCCTCAGTAATATCTAGTCTGTGGAGTAGGAAGGGAACATTATATAGCAACATATGGTGCTGCTTGCTGCTGGAGACAGCATTCTGTGGAAAATGCTTTCTGAATTTGGGCCCATGGTGCCAGTTCCCATATCCTGTTTTAGAGATGGAAAATGGAGAGACTCCTGCAATTTGTGATTGCCCAGGAGTGTACTCTATGAGGGTGATTTAAAATATCATTGCCACAAAGTCCCAAATTCCATGTTTAAACTCTCTCAATCTTTTTGTTGTTGTTGTTTGGAGTCTTTCTGATCATTTCACTGAAATCAGGCAGGGGAAAGTGACTTGAACTTTCTTCCAGGGACAAGGTATGCATTCATCTCACAATATAAACCAGCCATTACCCAAGTCTGATCTATACTCATGTACGCGTACTGATTAGTATTCTATGAACAAGAATGTGCATTTTGAACTCACTAATTATTACAGCAGATTTTTAATAATTCTCTTCTTGTAACCCTCAATTTATCTTTATTGCATTTATGAAATAAATATAGGAGCTCCCAGAAGGTGAATGTAATATTATTTTGTGCTCACCTCTCATCAGGGACTCTGCCAGAAGTTTACAAACATCAATTAAGTTTCACCACACTGCCATCTGGGAAATAACTTTTCTTACACCCATGTTACAGATGGATAAACAAACAGAAGCTAAATAACTTGGCCTGGATCATGTAGCAAACTGGGAATAGAGTTCTCACACTGTCTCTCAGTCCCTCACTCAGGTCGAACCAGTAAGCATGCTGCCACGTAGTTTGTTTACATTTTGAGACTGTTTTTAATGAACTAAGTTGCCATTTCTTTTTCTTCTGAATCATCCAAAACTTGCCAACTTTTAATTTTAGTAAAGCTTTCACATACTCAGTCTAATATTTATAGTTAAAGATAATGTTTAGCCTCACCTTTGGTTGCTTCTAACATTTGTGTATGATGCTAGCACGGGATGATAGCAAACAAAGCACAAATAATTTTTTCTGGTTCCTTTTAAGACACGTTCCTACTGACAACAGTGGCCTTTGGATCAGTTGATATCTTCAGTTCCTCAATTATTAGTTTTATTTTTCCTTGCACAGAATCCTTTCCATTTTCTAATGTTTTTATGGTGGGGGTTGATAAGGTATGTCCAAGAGGATGATGAGCTGTTTTTTTCTGTTATTGATTCTTATATACTTATTCCCTCAGGTTGAACTGATTATAACTTCCTTTTTTTTTTTTTTTTTTTTTTAATTTTTCATTGTAGACGACTTCTTCCTGCATTGTTGGTAGCCCCTTTCAACCTAACAGTGATATATCTAATTGTGAGTGGAAATGGAAAGCTTCTAGTTGTCACAATTGCTCTCCTTCCATCTCATCTCTAGGTAATTACAATTTCCTGTGGGGGTTTTTTAAAGGTCATCTCAGTTCTCCCTTATGTGTGATATTAATTATAAAGGCACAAGGACCACTACTACCATAGTCACTCTATGACACTGGAGGATTTACTTCCATGTGAAAAATGGGTCATTATTGTTACACTATTGGAAGTTTCTGGAATTATTTCTCCTGGAGAGAAGGTGGTGCCAAAAAAACCTTGATACATTACTGTACTGATAACTTCCAAATTTTGGGGACATTCTCTCAGGAGAAAGCCATCCTTACTAACCTGTGAGATTTAGAAATGCCAGTTGGTTCTTTCTGATTTTGACACTGAGATTGACAATCATTGGAAGAGATGGGTAGGTACACTGTGATAATTCTCTTTGTAATAAACAGCATTATTATTTAAAAATGTCAGGTTATACCTCAAGTACTAGCTTAGGGAGCAGTCAGTGGAAGTCCGTTGTTGCCCTGAAATGACTGCTTACTGTTATGTCTGTTCCCAAATGAAATCCAGTATATGATGCATACACTAATCCCAGCAGGGTGACTGTATAAAGTATGATTAGCAAGGTTACTTGTGTATAAAGGAATATAAGTTAATAACACGAAGAAGATCCACATAAGGCTTTGAAACTGCTTAGACTGGCCTTTGGCTTCACGAGGGGCTAGCAGTCTGTCAAGCAGCACAGCAGTCACTAGCTGACTGCTTGCCATTTGGGCAAGTGAAAATCACATCTAGTCATGCCCAGGGGACACCAGTGTTTCCAAAGCTGATGGGAGCAGCCAGGGGGTGGGAGATCAAAGGACATCTTTGAAGGAAGAAGTGATGGGAAGAAGAAGATTTGAAAGGGAAGATCTGAGGGGTTGGGGAGAAGCAGAAAGTAGAGAATCCAAGATCAAACCCTCTTCTGTTTAAAAATTTTATTTCCTTGATTGTGCTAAGCAACTAGATGCTGGGACTTGAGTTCTGAATGTCTAACAGTGGGTTCCATGTGAACCTTTAGAGCTGAGTGAAGTAAAAAGCTTTCTTTTCATCTTTTATTAAATTTTTCTGTAGATTTTGTAGCTCTCTTTTCCCTTTAGCTTCTGTCAATAAATGCTTTATTTTACATTTACCTTAACCTGGCTTGAGTTTAGGTTGATTTCAGGTTGCTGGCAAATGCCAAGATCAGTTACTTATTCTGGGTAGGGAACCTTAAACTTGACTGGAGGAATTTTTTTTTTTTTTTTTTTTTTTGGCAGTGTCCAGCAAACCTATTGCTCTTGGTTTCCAAAAGGAATCTCAGCACTTGTCCAGCTGCATGGGCCAGTTTGCAAGCTGATGATAGAGATCTATGTGGAAGAAGCCTCTTTTGGCTAACAGCACTAATTAAGTACAGAATAGCCTGACCCCCAGAGAAGTTGGTGGTATCCAACATTTAATGTACAAACAATTTTACAAAACTGAGTAGGTGATACTTACTCCCTTTTCTGAAACAAAAAACAAACAACAACAACAAAAGTTATGCTTACCCTTGGAAATCATAAGACAAGATTCATGACATCAGCTAGAGAGGATAAGCTGAGGAGGAGATTTTTGACAAAGGTAAGAATGGAAGAATAAAGTTTCTGAAGTGGAGGTTACTAAATGAAGTACTAAAAGAGAAAAGACACTGCTCTGATGCATTCTGCAAGCAAGAAGTCTGTTCCAGACCTGGAAGCAGTTTAGCAGAAGAGAGCCTGAAGCCATGTGTTAGAGTTTAAGGAACTAAGATAGAAATCCCATCCATATTCTAAAACATGGATGCAACCACAGTAGATACAGTCCCTGGGAAACTGAGTGTCATTTAGGATATGAACAGTTAGTAAATCCTGTGTATCCTAGACAGTTCTCTTTACCTTAATGGTGAGTTTTTTCTTTTGCATATGCTTGTAGCTCTTATAAAGTGTCATTAATTAGGTCCCCTTTTGCCTATATGGTTAATGTTTTCTGTGAGTGAACACTCAAGGTCTTGGTAAAAGTTTCCACAGGACCCTTAAAATAGAACATATCTCTCATTAAGTCCCAGGAGAGCAGACCTCCTAATTGGATTTAAAGAAGTACTGTTGGAACTTTTATTAAACAGACGTATTTCTGTTTAGTAGCAGAATTGTTATTTTCTTCTAATGTATTCTCCTGCGCTCTGAAAATCAATTATAAATGCCATGTAAATATTTTATTCCTGTTCTATTCATAAAGTGAGAAATTATATTGAAAAAAAATGATCTTTAAAGCCAACATTATTTGCACTGTGATGAAGATGACACAGCCTTAGATGGTTATTTTTTTTTCTTACTCCATTTTATTTTGATACATCAAACTGTCCTTATCCAGCAAGCTCAAACTTGCAAAGTTTTTAAATAAAAATAGTGAGTTGGGTACCTGAATCATAGAAATGCAAACCTGGAGGAGTGCTCATGAAATTTAACTGAGGCCCAACACCCGTCTAATGTGTTCTTAAAATCTTAAAAATATGGAGGGTGAAGTAGATTCTCACCCTCTATAGCTTGCCTCATTGGTGTTTCGCTTTCCTGAGAGACAGCTAGAACAGTTTTCTGGAATGCAACTTGAAGTCTTCTTAGGAGCACATCTGGCTGATTTCTTCCTGCAGTCTTTGAAAGAGGAATTACCTTTTAATGAGGTTTCAGTCATGCAGTTTGATGGAGGGGAGAAGACTGTGTCCTTTACTAAGGGAAATGTAATTTAAATCCTAAAAAGGACCAAGGCTTCTGAATACTCATGAGAACAATTTGTCTTAAATAAAAGCAGAACTCTTTCAGTGGCAAAACTCTCACCACCATGCCAGCAGTACTAAGATTTTATTCACAAAGTTGGTGCCAAATGACGTGGAGAGAAGACTGGGGTTATTGCCAGATTGTGCATTATAACAGGTAAACGGAAAAACGTGAAGAACATCTGCTTCCAAAGGGACAAACCTCACAGAGAGAGCTTTGGGGTGAAGAAGTCCTTTGTGGGCAGGTTTCATTAAAAAGTAGAGAAAATCTCCTTTGATGGCTCATTCTGTAGGATTTTCAACTTTTACCCATTTTGTAACCATCCAGGAAGGGTTTTTCTTATCACTCAAGTTAGATAGTGCTTGCCCTTACACATGACTATACAATGTCACGGATGGTTTTTCAGTTCTGCGGTTCTCTTGGTTTGCTTGGCTCATTTATTTCAGGAAACAGTGGTTTGCCACTCATAAGGGAAATAAAGGTAACTTTCAGGATGGCAAATTACCATCAGCAGGCAAAAAAGGCTTACTATTCTCTGCTACCTTAAAGCAAATGTGCTCAACTCCTTAGATCTTTGCAATGTCTATCTGTCCCCTGCTAGGGACCTACTCTATATGATTGTGACTCCAACACGATATTGCTTCAAATGAGCATGTAATTCCCCATTATTAGCTGCCAGGAATGGGATACTTACCTCAAGTCATTACAAAATCTGGACATGACATACAATCAAAGCATGGCATGCATTTCTTCTGTGTTGTTTTTCTAGTTAATTAAGCCATTATCCAAAGTGATTAAATCATTTAACCTAGAACAGTTGGTGTATTAATTCCCTTTTATTTTTTCTGATAAATGAAATGCAAGGAGTGGGTAGTAGTAGTAAGATATTGTAATTTACACTTAGATATGTTAATGGAAAAAAAAAGAACCCAAACATATGATGAAATTAGTCACCTAGGTGAATTTAGAACAGAACATGTAAAGCTGCCTTGTATGCAGAGAAAACCTAGTTATTAAGTTACCACCAGCTGTTTGATGATGTGAACAAAGTGATGCACTTGTTAATGTCTACATTGCATCCTCTGTCTAATTAGGAGCAGATTCAAGTGTCTAAAATCTCCATCATCCTTATCTCTTGGCTTGTTTTCATAAAGCACAGTATTTTGGGCTAATGCCTTGACTAGGAAATACTAGGCCAGACTAGGAGATACTGCTGTGCGTTCTTCGGGATCCTGTGGAGTAGAGCCAGTTTGGGACATCCCGGCATCAGGATAACAGCCGGGAGCAGTCTGGACATTTCAGGACCTGTAGGTAGGTATGGGAAGGATTGGTGCAGTGCCAGAGGGCTGGGTGGGGGAGCATCTAGTGATATTTTAGGAAAGGTTGAGTACATAAAAGTAGGTAGTACAGCTTTTAGGAAGCTGTGGATAGAAATCACATGGTTTAATGGGACCTTTGAGGTCTGTGAGTTAAATCTCCTCCTCCCTTCTCTTCTCCTAGCTTGTCCTCCCCCTTTTCTCCCCTCCAACTACTTGAGGTTTAAACCTTTGCTCTACAGCCCCTCCTGATACCCACAAACCATCCTTTCTCCATACAGACATTTGCTGCTACCCTCACACACCTCCTTCTTGCTCTGCCCTTCCTACTTATTTCGGGGGTCACACAGGTAGCCTGTTACCCTGCCTACTTGCTGGGGCTGCCCTCACCTCCAGCTGGCTCAGGGGCTGCTCCAGAAGAGTTTCCTTCAGAGAAACTGCAGCTGTGTCAGATAAAAGGGCACCAGCACCTGGGGAAGATGGTAACACAGAGGAAAGAGTTGTGTGATTGCCCTCAGTGTTTCCTTGTATTAGGCCTGCACAGCATATATTTAAGGTTGTAATCATGTTCCCTCTTGAAGTATGACTGGCAGATGTGATCTTGTTATGAGATGGGACCAAGCTGGAGAACAACTTTGTTCAGGAGGTATGCTAATCCCACAAAAAATATAATGAGGAAAATGTGCAGTTGTCAAGAGCAAGATGCACTAATGAGAGCATCCACAGCTTGCTGAAGCAATATAAATTCAAGGTAGAAAGCTGCTTTTTGGAAGAGGCAGGCTATTATATAGAATAGATACACTTGTATGCTCTACTGTTTTAAAGAGAGTATTCATGCATAAGCCTGTCTCTTATTTTTCCTAAGTGAAGATAGGAGTAGGGAAACAAATTCAAATCTAAATAAAGATCCAAAAATGTTCTGGAATCTTTGTGAGCTAGCTATTATTGAGGTGCCAAAGAATCACTGTGATTTTAATTAGAGATTTTATACAAGTAACAGGGGTGGGAATAAACAAGTCAGAAGAGGAAAACCTATGCAGATAAGGTAAGGTGTGCTTCAGTCTGCATACTGGGAAGAAGGGTGGCAGCAGGTGGTGTAAGCAGAACAGTAAATGAGAAGCCTTCACCTTACAGGCATGTCAGAAGCTGTTTGCAAAAAGCAGGCAAACCTGTTTTTTCTCTTTGGGATTTGATTTTAAGTACTCAAAGTGCTTTGGTGGTGGGTTCTGTGAATCTTTTCAGGGATGACCTGGGGAGGTGGCGGTGCTGCATCATTTTTATAGTTATGTGTGTTGTACCCAGTTTGATGTGCAGGGGATTGAACCAGCTTCGGCTGAACTGTAGCTCTGTACTGGCCTTCTGCGAGGATATGGGCTTCAATAAGAGGTCTTTCCTGTGTATCCTTGCATTATTTTGTTTTAAAAGACAGCTACTCCTAGCTTCCTTTGGCTATGGGGCAGAAATGATTGTGGGAGAGGAAATCTTTACTGGCCATGGTGTATTGCTTTTGGCTTGTTTGTAGTGTTCCTGGAGGGTAGGCAGCCTTTTTTGGGACTTCTATCTGTGCCTGCTGAGTCTGATCTAGCTTACCGACTTCCTTGGTGTTTCCTTGCCTGCCATGAGCTGTTTGCACGTTTTGGCTTTCAGCAGCCGCTGAGCTGCCAGAGTCCTCTCTGGGCAGCCGAATGATGCCCTGTGGACTGGCAAACAGCCCAAGAGCCTCATAAAGCAGCCTCCCAGTTCTATGCTGGGCTGTTGGTTACAGTGGAGCAGGTAATACTTCTTTAATAAGTGCTTCAGGGTGAAGTTATTGAATAGCATTGAGTGGAATTGGATGTTTAGAAAGAGTAATCTCTTTTAAAAAATTATTGTGTGGTCTGGGTAGTTGTCTAGGACCTGTAAGTGACTGGTTTGAGTCTCTCATCTGCAGAGATGCTCAGGAGATCTCTTCTGGGTGAAAGGTTGGTGGTGAGGGATTACTATCTACCTGTGTGTGTGAAATTAAGGAAGTCCTGGCTGCTTCTATGAAAAGGCAATGGCAATTTTGGTAAACCATGACTATGTCATTTGTTTACCCAACAATTTGGAATTAAAGCTTAGTTTATGGTGATAGAGCAATACCTTTCTGTATATAGTACTGCTAAAACTACCACTGGATGGAGAACTGCAGATGTTGTTTTATTCACTGTTTTTATAAGTTTTAAGCTAAGACCTGATTTCTGTAGCATGCAAATGTGTACCAGTATAATGCTACCATCTGTATCTAAACCAAAGTTATTTAGTAGACTCCCTTCAATGCTGTCACAAGTCCTTGTGTCTTTGCAGTCAGTCTTGCTAGATGTTGCCTTTTGTCATTATTGCTTAGTTGAGGACAGGAAAAGCAAGCCTTCTAACCACTAGTATGCTTTATTTTTGAATCCCAGATTTTTGCTCTGAATAAGGTAGTAAAGACACCTGAACTCTTTTTTACCCTGCTGGTGAATGCTTTGGATTATAGGGTATTCTGTCTCAATTGCTTTCATAGTTGTTTTTGTTGTGGATTTGCTTTTTTTTTTTCATTTTGGAGACTGTTCCACTTTGGGTATAATACTAAAACACTTTTGGGTGTGAAGACCAGAACCCAAGCATCCCAATTCCCAGTGGAGTGCCCCAGGGATCAGTTATTTACTCTTCTCTCCCATACTTGGTGAACACTTCAGTATGTCATCAAAGAGGAGCAGCACGGACGGGAGAGGGTACTGCCATGGCTAGGACACGCTCTGGTGCTGTGTGTGTCGCAGCTCTGTCCAGGCAGAGAAGAGAGCCTACACCTAGCCTCCAATTTCCTCACCTCAGCCTGTAATTGCCAAGCTCATTTTAGTCAAAAGGTGGGTACCACCCAGGGTGCTTCCCCACGCATCTCTATGTGTTATGTATGCCTGTCGGCGTGTGTTTCTCAGGTGTGTGAACGCCTATTTTTTGAGTTTCTGACGTAAGCGGTTAGGCATCTGCTTGCACGAGGCAGTGGTGCTGTTGGATTGCAGGGTAGCACAGTTTCAGTTTTTCCTGGAATTTCTGGAAACTTCTGGTGTCCTAGGCATCTAAGTGGATAACTGAGAATTTTCGGTTACTCTCGTCTATGTAGGCACCTACTAGTTTGCCTAAATGGCATCTTTGGCATTCAGGTTTGGATTGGTATTTTCCTGAGGCTGCAGAATGGCTGCAGCAGCAGTGCGCACTGTCGGGCACCATGCTTTGAGGTTTTCGGCAAAACAGCTGGAATTCTTAGCTTTGTTTTTCTTTACTTATAATCTCATGGTTAGTAAGAAAAGAGGAAGAAAAATAGTAGGATAGGCATGCCAAAATAGAATTTGGATAATACTAATGTAATGAAATACACTTTATTTAGAAAAACATAAGGCTACACGAACCTCTAGATCATCTATCTTGGTTTTGTGCATTTCAGGCTATGTAACTAGGTTGATTCTCACAATCTGAGTTAAGCTAAACTGTTTCATCACTCGGAAAACTAAAATACTGGCATGGCCCAAGCCTAGACAGTAGCAATCAAGGTACTTCATGCCCAAGATCACTTTGATATAATGAGGTTGCTTGGTATGATGTGGACACAGTTAACTTGGTGGATTATTTCTATCTCTGCAACTGAAGAATGTAGAAACCCACCATACTTCCTTCTGATCTTACCATTTTGTAGGGTTCATCATTGCTAGTTTAAACTCTTTCACCTGTCAAAAAACAAACTGGAGAACGTGTAAGTCTCAAACAGCGGTATTGCTGCTGTATATAACTGCTCTAGTTGGGTTAGCAAGGCCATGCCTGTGCTTTAAGAAAGAGAATTTCTGTCAGAATTATCTTATTGCTTCAGATATTTTTTACCAATGAAAGCTGTGTATTATGGTGGTATTATATTTGATATTGTGCATGCAAATTAGGTTGATTAGCCCTTCCAGGAGAAAAAAAGTATGCAGTGCACAGTTTCTCTGTCTTGGATGGGGAAAATTCTCTATATTTGTCTGAAGTGTGTACGTGCATGGAGGAGAAGGGTTATTAAACAATATACTACCATTGTTAAATACACAAAATAATTTATTTCTTAGTGTGCGTGTGTTGTGCTTCCACCGTAATTCTGTGTGAACTTGAAAGGCACCTTATGCTATTTGAAATACATCCACACTGTTATCTTAACAAATGCTGCTCTTTGCTGCAAAGTCAAAGTATATTTGAATGTAGGGGCACTTACAGCATATTTATATCATCTTGGGGCAACCACAGGGAAAACTTCTAAGGCTGTAAAGCCTAAGCAGCCAGCCACCATCCATAATTGCAGGCTTTCGTTATTAACCCCTGTGACCAGAGTACTGCTGGATGTGGAATGAGGCGCATAAAGTATTTATTGAGAAATAATAAAAATGCATTCCCCAAATAGAATTTTTACCTGCAGTCTCACAGACTTTGTGAAACAAAGGAATGGAAGATGGGCCTGCTGGAAACTACTTGCTGTGGGGGTGGGAGGAAGACAATAAACCTGCAGCTGAAAATTATTGTCAGATAGAAGGAATTAGTTTACAGCTCACCAACATTTGTATAAGAAAATCTAAGCAAATGAATTGCTCTCTTGAACTTCTAACTTCTCCTAGAACTGAAGCCTGGAACTAGGATGAAATTGTTTTGTTATGGTAACACTCGATGTATTTGTTCCAACTCATTGTCATTTTTGTATTGTATAGATGGCTGAACAAAATCTGCTATTACGTCTAGAGACAGATGAAATATTTGCAGTGGCATATGAAACCAGGCAAAATTCTGTTTCTTACACCTTTGAAAGGAGGCCTCCAATGTAGTTATTGCAACAAACATCTTTACCACCTAATACTAAATTGTATGATGAGCCCATGGAGCAGTGGGGGACTGAAAAGTGAAACTGCTATAACCATGAGAGATAGTACAGGTCCAGATATTATGACTGATATTTTCTCAGTTGAGGGTAATCTTCACCCATCTGAAGAGGACCACTATACACTCAAAACTGATGCTGATGTTTTAAGTAGGATTTCACTGGTGTCCAAGAATTATGCCAGCAGTCTGCACTGCGGTAAATCTTGTTTTTCCTTTTTTCCTGAGACCTGACAACCAGCTGAATGACTTCCTTCCACTCCTCCCCCCAGCCCACCAATGTTGTTACAAAACCCCGGGATGCTCTCTAGGAGAGACAAATTTATTCTGTGTGTGTATTAGACCTAAGTAATTTTTTTTTTTTTTAAATTGGTTTTGACTCAATTACTTGTTGGTGTGTGAAAAGAGCCTGCTCTCAGGAGAAAACTTCAAACTTTCTCCTCAAAATGCATGCTGTCAGCTGGAGTGTTTCTATTCAGCTATCCAGCAATGGTGTGCTGGGAAGCTCTAATTTTGTTTCTCATTCACTTTTTCTCCAGTATGGATGTTCCTAACAGGAGTAGGATCCCACACTTCATGAAGGTCATATACTTGTAAGTGTGGAAATGGCAGAGCACGCTGGGAACCGAGGCAGTCTGGCAAAGGAGCATGGTTATCTGCTGAGGATACCCCCTAAGGCACTTAATTAAAACTCCTAGCAGGCAACATCTGCATGAAAACAAATTTGGTTTTGGTGCAGACTGTGAATTTTAGCTTTCTGATGGATTTTAGTCCCCGCTCTCCCACTTTGGTAAAAGTCTGTTCTTTAGTGTATATGCAAACAGACCCCATGGATTCCATTAGAAACTTGCAAATTTCCTTTATAAATAATGTCACTGTGGTGTTCTCACCATGTCTAGTGTAAAGAGAAGTGTCAGAACTGTAATGGCCATCACTTGTGTATGCATGCGTGCTTTTGCAGCTTAGGGGCAAATAGCTTATGCTTTTCTATGTCATTGAAATAAGTAGCATGTAGTAGAATTGTCCTAGTTCCTGAGTGGCAGTACTGTGTGATGTTTATTTGGTTGCTATTTAAAGGTATTATGGGGGCAAAAAAAAATGAAAAAGAAATGAAGCTCCACAGGCAGAGCAATTACTAAATAGTATTTGGACTATTATACTCCAGACTGCTGGTATAAGGTACCATTCACAATCCATGGCCATTTTTCCTGTTCTCTCTTGGTATCCCTGCACTTAGCAGTTGTTTTTATTGACCTGGGAATAAGCACAATCAAAATATTTTTTTCAGTTCTTTCCCGCACTCATCTTTAACTTCTCTGACTTGCGTTTTTGTTATTAAAAATCCCCATCAAAGTTTAATGTTCTAAAGCCTGGGGTGGATGATTACATTTGCCAAAAATGAAGCTCAAAATGAAAGGGAAGACTAATTCAAGTAGCAGTAATGTTTTCAGAGTGTCTCTATTTCATGTCACAGGTGGCATAAGCCTGCTATTAGAGGTCCCAAAGCCACACTCATATGGTGATGAGGGAGAGAGATAAGTGAAGTCACTTTAGGAGGAGAACACAAGAGCCTCAAAGGGAAAATGCTGTGGTTGGCACTGACCTCCCTTGGGAAGGAAAGAAATATGGGAAGTTTATCTGCTTCTTACTAGTGCATGGACATACTTGACCAGAAATGCGTATGGTTGAAAGCATTTTTAATCCGTAAAAAACTAAAACATTAACAATAGCAGGACACCCTGACAGAAAGTATGAAAATCGCCTACAAGTGGTGTTGTAAGGGCCAGGGAAGCTGAATTAAAGGGAAGGACCATGACGCTGGAAATGTAAAACCTGAGAAAAGCCTGAATATTCACTAGGGATCTGTGTGCCTAGTGCTAGGAATAGTCAGTGTATTTGAAAAATGTGTTAGCTTACACATTTAATTATTTCTTTGGTCTACTCTAAACATGGCTCTGCTACATTCAATAGGTGACTAGAACCCATGCTGCAGATACTTATAATGTATAATTAGATCAGTAAAGCACTAAGCAGGGCTGATAACTTTACCTCCTTCCTCAAATGAATAGTTTTTTATAAGGGCTGTCCACATGACTGAGACTTCTGGACTCAGGCTTTGTATTAGTGAAAAACTGAGGCAGAAAATTCCCCTTCCAATACCTGTGTACATGTATGTGGAAAACCAAGTTAAATGTAAGAACAAGAAGGTGATATTTCATTGTAATGCATGCTGAAAATACATGTTTCTTTGCCAAGATGCTTCATAGCCATAGCCTGCCCCTACTCCAAGTGTAATTTAATTTTGTACTCCACTTTTGTACAAGTGGAGGTTGAAGGCAGTATTGTTTTCCCCTTTGGAAATGATTATATGAATGACTGAAGTTTATTGCAGGATCTGGTGTCAACATGGCTACTGTTGGCTTGGTTTGTTGTGTTATGAACTACAGACCTTTCAGTCAACCAGTATATTGAGGATTGGAGAACTCTTGGTGTTTGCTTTTTGCATATTGAACAAAAATTTTTTTTTTTTCATGTGTCAGACTTGTCCTCATATCAGCCTTTCCTTTTTTTCCTTTTCTTTTACATTTATCTTTTGCTTCTTAGGAAAAAGAAAAAACAAAAAGAAATCAAAGCAACACTTTTTTTTGTAACAGTTTCTTTTATAGTTTGAAAATTAACTCGTATATTTTTGTAAGTGGAGAAATGTCTTCACATCCAAAACTGCAGGTATCAGGGTGGGTGATGGGTGTCAAAGAAATGTCCGTGTTATGGCTTATCATCTGTTTAATTAAGTAGCTGCCTTTATTCACTCGTATTTTGCACTATCCTGTTTATTAACAAGTTATTTGGTTTTAACTGAATGAGTTCCAGTTATGAGACATAGTAATGCTGTCCTTTCAATTCAAGGCAAATCAATAAGAATCTGAGTTGAGGAACCAGTTGCAGCAATGAATCCTTATGAAACAAAAGGATACGTCTAAGCTAAATGATGGAATCTCTTGGAGGTCAGGAGAAAGGGCAGCTTCTTGGAAGAGAAATCCATTGAGGGATGTCAGTGATGTGTACACCGCATGTGGCTGGGAAAAACTCCCACCGCGTGAGCAGTGGAAGGGCACGAGAGATGCTGTGATTCATACCTGCTTCCTCTTTTCTTGTACCGCTTCCAAGGCTTCTGCTTATGGCTACTGTCCGTGACAAGGTACCAGACTAGGTGGACCTCTGATTTAACTGAGAACGGCCATTTTCATGCTCTTAGGGATGCCA
Source organism: Aviceda cuculoides (assembly GCA_035590195.1). Lineage (NCBI taxonomy): Eukaryota > Metazoa > Chordata > Aves > Accipitriformes > Accipitridae > Aviceda > Aviceda cuculoides. The sequence continues at coordinate 38,500,522 of JAVJGG010000082.1, read as the reverse complement.
AAGTCTAGTTTGGAACTGGGCCTTTGGTAGCTGTTTTAAATTATATTCTGCCTAAGCAAGATAGCTGTTTTCTTTTAAGTGAAGACGAGTGTAGGCTGAATAACAAGCAAATATAACTGTCCTCCTAGAAGGCTCTGAGCTGGTTTGGATATCTCTGCACAGGATATGTATGTAAAACCCTGAAGACATCTGAGGAATGGAGTGAGAAGGATACTACTCATGCTTTTACATCTAAAGATAATATTTAGTTTTATTCGAGATTCATTCTAATAATCTGCAGAGGCTGGTGTTTGCAGAAGCAGAAATGAGGTTTGCTGTTGACCCTGTCCCATTAGGGGACTTGCCTCATAGTCACAACTGAAAAGAAAACTCCTGGCCTGGTTTCATGGGAAGTTTCCCTGTGAAGGTTTGCAGGTCTTTGCCCTTGGGCTCAATGTAAAATAACATTACACCTTTTTGAGGATAGGATGAGGTCTGGGCTAGTTTGTGAAGGCCTAGAAATTTCATGTTTCTACCCTCAGAAGTTTGGGTGGTTAGTGGTATTTCAGTAATATATTTGGAGTTTAATTGTATTTTAAGACTTTATTGAAAGCTAAAACTCAGAAGGTGTAATTCAGCTGTTAAAATACTAGCTTGAATAATCAAGAAGGCCAATCCATAGAAATGAATGGAATATCATCCTTTTCAGGTTTTCTCCTATTTGTAATGAAACAAATGGTTCTGTCAAAATATTTCACAACAATGAAAGCAGGAGATGTTGATCAAGAGCAAGCAAATGTTTCAATCCTTATTAACTGGTGGGGAAAATATTCAAGCTTTTGTATTAAATCAACCTGAGTCATTGATAGCTGTAGTAAAGTCAGTAGTGTATTACTGTTGACTTGTCATGAAATGTATAACTTTTTTAGAATGTTTTCCAATATTAAATACTGAACATTCAAAATGTGTTTCATTGCTGAGAATAGGAAAAAACTTATTTTTCTCTGAGTTCCGGTGAAGCATCAGCATTTCTTTCAAAACAAGGATTCTGAGTTTGTTACCTCTACTACCCACACTGAGAAGGTGGCTACATACCTTTTTTGCAGTGTTGTAAGCCAACATTCTATGGAGACCAACTTCTCAAAGACAAGGCTCAGGATGAAATAATGTACTTGGGTGACTTGTTTTATGGAGTAGCATTTGTAATGAACTATATCAATGCTCTGAGCCGACTCCTATTGATCTGAGGTATAAACATCTATATCATGCTCAACAAGTTTGAAATCTTCCTCTTGCACTGGAAAACTCACTTCTGTGATTTCCTTTGTCATCTGTTTTACACTTCTGACTTGACAGTAGTTAGCCACGATGCCTTCAGAAGTAAACTTGTTCCAGCATGGCCTTACCCATGGCTGCAGTCCCTCAGGGGGTGTACCTGTTCTGTCGGGATCTCATCCATGGCCACGTGCTTTGAGGTGCTCCAACGTGACCTCGTGCACAGCCACTGATGCTTCAGGGTGTACCTTCTCTAGCACGAACTTATCCTTGGGCCACAATCCCTTCAGAGGTATGCCTGCTGTGGCACAGACATAACCATGGCCACAGATGCTTTGAGATGTACCTGCTCTGGGGTGGGCTTATTCATGGCCACAGATGCTTTGGGGTGTTCTGCTCCCATGTGGACCTATCCGCAGGCCACAGTCCCTTCGACTCGAGTTCACACTGGAGTTCCAGCCTGTCCAGTACAGCAGCACGGAAACACCAGCGATGCCCTGGCCATGTCCCAGCCCAGGAGCATTGCTATTGCTGTTACCAAAATGTTCCCAGGCACAGCAGAGTGAGACGATAAGCACTGCAGCAGTAGAGCAAGCAGCGAAAGCAAAAAGCAGCCACTAACGAGCACTAGGCTCTAATATACAGCGAGGCAAGGGCATGCCGTGGCAAGCACAGGAGCCTGCCAATTAATAGCTAAACAGCAATAACAGCTATAAATTCAATCTAGCACATACCGATCAAACTCGTAGTTATCTTGAACCCTTTGAGCCCCATGTTGGGTGCCAAAAAGGACTGTCGTGGTTTAACACCAGCTGGAAACTCGGCCCCACAGAGCTGCTCACTCACTGCCCCTGTGTTGGGATGGGGGAGAGAATTGTAAGGGTAAAAGTGAGAAAACTCGTTGCCTGAGATAAAGACAGTTTAATAGGTAAAGCAAAAGCTGCATGCATGCAAGCGAAGGAAACCAAGGAATTAATTCCCCACTTCCCATGGGCAGGCAGGTGTTCAGCCATCCCCAGGACAGCCGGGCTCCATCATGTGTAATGGTGACTTGGGAAGACAAACGCTGTCACTCTGAATGTCCCCCCTTCCTTCTTCCCCCGGCTTTTTATGCTGAGCATGACATCATATGGTCTGGACTATCCCTTGGGTCAGTTGGGGTCAGCTGTCCTGGCTGTGTCCCCCCCCCAGCCTCCTCACTGGTGGGGTGGGGTGAGGAGCAGAAAAGCCCTTGGCTCTGTGTGAGCACTGCTCAGCAGTAAGGAAACCATCCCTGTGTTATCAACACTATTTTCAGTACAAATCCAAAACACAGTCCCATACTAGCTAGTGTGAAGAAAATTAACTCTACCCCAGCCAAAAGCAGCACAAGATGTGATACAAAGCCCCTTTCAGAGAGAAAGGAGCTCATCAGACCTGAACTCTGCATTTCTAAAGGCAACAGTTTAAGTTTTAAATGCAGTGTTTGTTCTTTCGTAAGGACAGTCTGAGTTTTATTCACTGCTGGGTGCTCATGAAGAATAAATGCAGAAAACCTCTAACCGAAACCCTGCAGTTCTACTTTAGTTTTCTTCTGTTTTCTTACTTTGGTGGGCTTAACTGAAGAATTTAAAAAGATCTCTGATGAATAATCATACCAGATTCTGGTTTTATGGTGGCAATTCCATTGTAAATCCCTCTGAATCAGATTTTTTTTTTCCCAGGTTGATTATTTCTCTAATTTTTCTCTATTTTCCAACATAGCAGTGTCCTCCTCCACTTTCATGTCTTACTTGCTGACTACTTGCTTCTACATCTGAATAATATGGGTACTGGGTAGAAACATAAAGAAATATAAATTTTTTAAGCAGTGTTTTTGTGTTTTCAATGCTCTTCCTTGTGTGCAACCTCTGTGATAGTAGGTGAATTTTGTCCTGGAGTCACACGACCCAGGGAGTTGTCTTTAAGACCTCCTGACCCTTCTGTAGACACTTTTTTTGTTCCTTTTCTTTATTGCTTATGATGAGGAATGCTTTCAGCTTCTTTTAAAAGATATCTTTTTGCTGTTCCACTTCTCAGTTAAGAGGTTGAGGGAATTGATTTGCAAATATCTTTTATCAGACATTCATGTGGGTTGTGGTTATGGAAGTGTAAGACACATCACCAGTGGTGAAATGGTATTTATATACTATATTTCAGATGGAACTCCCTTTATGTCTATTAGCTTGTATTTGGTAACTAATGCCTTAAAGTTCTGTGGATAGAATAGTTTTGCTACTTATACTAAAAGCATGTAGACTTTCTTTTTTCCCACGTGTTTACCATCCTAGGCTTTTTCTAAATATGCTGCATTAATTAGTCCACTAATTATTATTAGGCAGAAGTACTTATTTCTGGTGTCAGCCAGGAGGTGGGACAACCTGTGTGACAGTTCATATCCACTTTTTCTTCCCCAGAACTTCCCTCATGGGGGTGTGCTGGCACAGGGAGCTGTGGGACAGGGCAGGCCCAGGTTCTGCCAGTGGGAAACCTGGCCAGGAGGGTGTCAAAGCCACCCTCCGCTAACACCATGCTCCCAGTATTGCAGGGTGGTAAGAAAACAGTTATGGCACTGCGGGGGGTGGGGGGGTGGGGGGGAAGTCATCACTAGTGTTTTTCAAGAGAGCAAAGGCAGCAGGATCTTTTATTTGATAAGAACATACACTGCTTTTAGTGGAACAAGTTGCATGCATTTAGTTACTGTGGTGCTTAATTGATTTTTGGATGGGAGTTAAACTTTCCTGACGAGCAATTTCACATTTATTCAAAAAACTGTTTAACAAAATCCATTTGCTTTGATCAGAATCCTCATTAATGTCTTTGAACTCCATACCTATCATGATATATCCTCTGAAGTATAGCATTTGAACTGTGTATCCATAAAGTACGATGTATGTAAAATTTTCTTTAACACAGGAAATTCCAGTCTGCTTCCATACAATCATTTTTGCAAAAGTACGTTACCCCATAGTCCATATTTTCTGCTTATTTACTAAACTTCAAGGCAATGAATTGCTGTTGATTACATTATTCAGCTCTCAGCTTGTTTTATTCCTTCAGAGGGTGTAGGGGGAAAGCTCCAGAAAAGCCTATTGTAAAGCAGCATTTATTCAAGTTCAGGCTGGTTCTTACTGGACTCCTGCGAAATGGTGGTGCTGTGATACTTTGAAGAGCAAGGAAAAAGGTGAATCAGCTTTTAGCCTGGATTAAGTAAGTTACTGCACTGTTGCATTTTTTTTCTCTGTCTCTTTTTATACTGAAATCTGCACTCCTGGTTATAGAGACATTTAACTTGAGCCTTCTTTCCCCAGAAGAAACTACTTATTCCCCCCCCCCCCGAATTGCTCTCCCTTTTCCATTTCAAACTATTTCCAAGAATCCACTTTTTTCCCCATCCATTTAGGATACGACTATGTACCACTGCTGCAATCATCATTTGTATTGCACATAATTTTTCACCACTCTGCTCTCTTCTCTGTGTCATGTCAAACAGAAGCCATAGCTTTTCTCTTAAGGCCTAACTATCCTTCCTTCCAGCACTGAGAGCTCAACTCCCACCTCCAGTAACCATCTGGAACCAGAAATGCCAGATGCTTTCACCCTAATTTTTTTATGGTCTCAGGCAAGTACTTTTGTGCTGTCTCCTGTTAGCACAGGTACTTGTGAGCAATTCCAGTGCTCTCCTCCATCACTGTGCAGTGATCTCATTGCTCTCTTTCAAATGCCTGCTGGTAATTCTCCTTAAAACTGTCCTAATACCTACCAGAAACTTGACGAGAGCTGGGCTGCCATGGGTTGGGCTGTCAATGGGCTGGCATCAGCTACAACACAGAGCGCTGGCTTCTCCTTGCTTTGAGACCCTTGCCCGTGTACTCCTTTGCTTGCATTCAGACCCTAAATATTGGAGGCTGATGCTCTGTTTCCTTGTATGCCTGCGCTATGGGCTGTTACATGTGACCAGGAGGCTGGTGTGTGAAAGCAAGACGAGAAATTCACACCAAAAGTATTGGGCAACATCCATCTGCTGCCTTGTTGCCACGTATCTAGCAATTTAATTTTGCTCAATCTTTTCGGTATGTAGGAACCAGACAAGGCAATGATACACCAGTGATGATCTAAAATTCATGATACGAGTATGTAGATGTTTAAAATAGATGTGTGCCAACATACTGTACTGATGGAAGGGTTTTGTCACTGTGTGATGCAAGCAGTGGTGTCACTCAACTGTGTGTTCAGTACTTGTCCTACAGAGATTTCTTCTGCTCTCGTGTGCTGAGTGTTCAGGATTCTCCCATAATTCCTGTCAAAACAGGCAGCACTGCTCTGGGTTCCCTTCCTGACGTTGCAAGTTTGTGTGATCTTTGTCTATTCTCTTAATAAACTTACATTTGATTGTTTTTATACAGGATATATTTATCCAATATACAGGATATGGATCTATAAAATGAAAGCTGTAGTGAAAATTGTTAAGTATTATTAAAAGTCTCAGTATTGGCTGATATCAAATACAAAGACAACCTAAACATAGAAATTCCAGTTATTTTGTAAATTAGTTTCTCCTATGTATTTAGTTCTTCCTTGCACCTAGTTTGTCAGTGCCAGAAGAAAATACTTGAGTTATATGTTCAAGAACAAACTGAGGCGGGGTGGGGAAGCCTGTTCCTTACCCTAGATTTCAGAAGAGCCTAAGATGACTGGTATGTGCTATTTTAAAATAAACTATAATGAAAAATCTCTAATAAAAATGACTTAGATAACTCATGTTCTTCACAAAAATGTTAGGCTTTTTCAAAGGGCTTTTATACTTTCACCATCTAAATGTTAGTCAAACTCTTTAATAATTAAACACTGATGGCTAGAAAAAAAATGTTAATTATGCATCTCCTAGGCCACAGAAAGAAGCTGTTTTATCAGGCTACAAAATGATTTAGTATGCATGAAATTTAACATTTAATAATACCACCAAGAACATTTATTTTAAATGTTTCCATGTTCCAGTCCTGTCTAATTAATATTTAAGTGTTAGTGCACTACTTATGCTCTTTTCTTACGCAGTGCAACTGAAGATTTTGTTTAGCAGCCCTTGGCTGAAGCTTCAAGAAACCATACAACGTAGTAAACAGCCTGCTTGGTGTAGACTTGAGGATCCTAAGACACCCCAGAATTAAGATTGATGAGGAATGGTCACGAAGAATGTTTTTTGTTACAGACAAACATGAGCTAATGTATTTCACCAAAAAAATATATACAGAAGAGGTTTTGGGAGGTATTAAGTGTGTTAAAGAAGGTTGCATCCCTCAGACCTGCATTTTTGTGCATAACTACAAAAGCAGTGAAGATTGTTTTGGCTTGACTAGCATGTAAAAGTTTGCACTGGAGCAAGTTTTCTAATGCCCTCTTGAATTTTAGTTCCTGAAAGACATGCAGCACTTGACAGCATATTAAGCTCTTCAAAAGCAAATCTGAGGTGGAAGCCTTTAAACTGAGCAATTGTCGTCTGTTAAAGTGCAGAAGTATTGGTTCTAAGCTAGGCAATGTATAAACAAAGTATAGATTGAGCTAGATGACATGTTCTCATAGTCTTGCCTGTGAATCTTATCCCTATCAGAATAAGACCCGGTGTGGTATCTTTGGGTGAAAAGATACTTCGAGTGCAAAACAATGGCATCTGAATGGAACAGAAGTCCTGCCAGGGGTGACTGCTACGTTATCAGTTAATTTATTCCCCTCCTCCCTCATTGGCGTGCAGGCCCTGGGGCAATCTTTCACTGATAGACACTGATGTCAAGTATTGATACCATCGAGGAGCCTAACTAACCCAAAGCGGCGTTAGGATAATGGAAGCCCCTATTTTGTTCCTTTCTGAAACTTTCACACAACCTTTCTCTTCAACTCCCTTCTCTGTTTCTTCACTGTTTATCCTTTCCTCCCCTGCAGACATCTTGGAAGCATGGGAAGAGTCCTAGATGCTTTACCCATTCATTTGTTCCCTTCCTTCAGGTGAAGCCTTTGATTAAATAATCCACACATGCTAGATGGGGTGGCTTCTCCTCTGAGACATCACCTTTAAGAAAAATACTTCTCGGGTAGAGGAATATGGATAAAAGCGTCTTGTGTGGTAGCTGCAAAATGGCAACCTCGCATAACTGAAATTCCAAAGGCAAAGTCTGTCAGCATGTCCTGGTTTTGGCCGCGATAGAGTTAATTTTCTTTCTAGTAGCTGGTACAGTGCTATGTTTTGAGTTAGGTATGAGAAGAATGTTGATCACACTGATGTTTTCAGTTGTTGCTAAATAATGTTTATTCTAAAGTCAAGGATTTTTCAGCTTCTCATGCCCAGCCAGCAAGAAGGGGCACAAGAAGTTGGGAGGGGACACAGCCAGGGCAGCTGACCCAAAGCGGCCAATAGGGTATTCCATACCATGGGATGTCATGCCCAGTATATAAAGTGGGGGGAGTGGGGGTGGGGGGATCGCCACTTGGGGACTAACTGGCCATCGATTGGCAAGTGGTGAGCAATCGCATTGTGCATCTCTTGTTTGGTATATTCCAATTCTTTTGTTGGATCGCTGCATGCCCCATTCTGCTGCTATTGGGGCTAGTGATTCAGCAGAGGGGCCAGTGGGAAGCTGAGGTAGCCACCAAACCCAGTCTTGCCAGAGTACTCGTTTCCCTTCTCCCTGGCGAAGCAAAGCCACAAGGAGTGAGGCCAAGAGCACTGGCTAAAAGGTCAGGGTATCAGAGTAGAAGAGCTGCTCTCTCACCACACCAGTTGCTGTGCCATTAAAGCGGAAGGTCGGTCTCTGCGGGCAGGTGGTCCACTGCACCAGTACTTCATATACTGTGTAAGTTAGTGTGACCTCTTCATGATATGCACTTATCAAAGCAACTGTTAGATTATTTTGGAAAGACCCCTCATCACAGGGAACTTAGATGTGAGAGTTGAGACCTGGCAAGGTATCTTCTTGTAAGCACAATCTTTGGTCTTGGTGTGACGTGCTATATTTTATTTGTAACCTGTTTTTCAGTCTTGGAGCTAGAAGTTTGATTTTATTTCCTTAATGAAATCAATTTACTTTTAAGGCCTAGATTCTGCTGTAGGTGGCCCCAAGGGGACCTGATAAATTTGGGGTGTTTCTTTCTTTAAAGGAAACCATTCCAAATACAGTGATAAGAGCATGATACTCAGGAAAACTGTTCTGTGAGGTGTGTAATGAGCTGGAAAGCATCTTCTGTCAAGCTACAAGGCCAGTACAGGAACTAGAATTGCTGGATTGTGATCCCACTGGCAGAGAAAGAGCAGGACACAGATACCCCTTCCCTACCCCCTCGGAGAAACCAGCAGCTCGGGGCAGCTTCCAAAGCACTTCCTGAGGTGCCCTTGCCTCCACAGTCAGCAGTGAGTGTGGTTCCATATCTTTGGAAGCACCAGCAGCATGGCTGAGTCTAGTCTGTGGAAGAGATCATGGATCACTTTTTTATTTTTTTATTTTTTTTTTAATTATACAAATAAGAATATTCTTATAGTCAGAGGAGGAAAACCACTAAAATACTGATTAAGGGCATATATCATTCCATCATTATCTTTTTTGTTTGTTTGTTTTTGCTAATGAGCTGGTATCCTCACAGAATCTTTGGCATTACAAAGAGGTGGTGGGGAGTCAGGGCTAAAAGGGGCAAGAGCTGGGAGGGGGTCACTGGGGAAAAGACACAAGCGCTGTTGCTATGATCGGTCTGAACAGGCTGTCAGCTTTGTAGATCCCAGTGCAGCTCAGAGTTGCCAGCCTCTGAGTCGGTTTTGGACATGCTTGGGATTAGGGAGTTTGCAGTTTGTGTTAGGCACGGCCGTGCCCTTGAGGCAACAGATAGCAATTCTGAGCTTGATTTCACTTTTTTTTTTTTTCCCTGCTGGTCTCTGAGACATCTGTGACAAGAAATGCTGCACCTCTGTATGCTCTGGCAAGGAAAGAAAGAATTATAAGGAAGACAGCTCTTCTGCTTGAAGTCTCTGCTCTTCCAGTTCATCTCCAAATCCAGTATTATTCTAACGCTTTTTAGTGCTCTGCAAGGAAAGCAAAGTAGAGCCACTGATAAGGTTTTATCTACAGGTAAACATTTCCTTTCACTGTAAGAAAACTAGACTTTAGGGACCTGTAAAGAAATGACTTCCTTTTCCTCTCCACAGATTTGATGGATTTTTAGTAAGAAAGTGGTGGTGAAGAGGGAGTTGAGGAAGAGAGAGCAAAGAGACAGCATCTACCTATCTGCAAATATAAAATGCATTTAGATTTAATAAAGGCAGTGAGCAAAGGGATGGGACTTGAGCAAGTGGAAAGACTTGATGGCTTTGACAAGCCTTTTCTTTATTCTTATGAACTAATTGTGTCACTTGACAGGCTGGCATCAGGGTACAGTCAAATTCTGACAGGCTAATTTGAGCTCGTGGTTCCAATGAAACATACATATGGCACTCATTATATTTAGTGACAATCAGTGTCATTTTCTGCTTAAATGCAGACAGCTCAATACATTTATTCAGCTGCCTATCTGTAAATGAAAGAAGCAACCCAACGATGAAGGCAAAGCAAAAGGGTTAGGTCAGAGGGTCTATTTGTACTCTTGATAATGCTTGATGTCCATAAAGAGGGTGGAGGTTGACTATTAAGCTGGTCTGAGTGAGACTGGGAGAGGGGGAGATAGGAGGGTAATTGTCAGAACCTGCCATTTGATATGGTAAAGTGAATAGAATTTTCCTTTCTGCAATAATTGAGCTAGGGATTGAAAGGACTGGTGACAAAACTATCCCTGCTTAGCAGAGGCTGCCTCCTGGACACTGAGTGAACACAAAACCACTCATCATCGATTAATCTTAACTACTTGTTGGGAAAGATATTGGGGAAAGCAGCCAGCTGGGCTGTGCACTGCTGGAAGATGGCAGTTTCAGCCATGAGCTGCCCTTCAAAACTGAGGAAGCTGGACTGCATGTCACCCTGGAACAAATAATAATTAGTATTAAAATTCTGCAATTAGAAAGCTAAGTTATAAGTAATTTAAAAGAAAAAAAAGTCCTTAATTTTTTTTTTGTGTGTGTGTGCTACTAATGTGTATTTGCTTAATGTCACCTTTGTACATGTGCTTCAGCAAATTCGCTTTGGGCACCAAAATTATCAGATAAATGTCTCATGAGGGCATAGGAAGGAAGGAACATGGTTTTTAAGTATTGGCTCATGTTGTTTATTAATGTATATAAGTTCCCATAACATGGGGTTAGGACTTGATGCTCTGTTTTGTTACATCCTCTTCAGTCAATGCTATAATCTTAGTGCTGTTGTGCTATAAATCTAGTAAAATGGAGACTCCAGGACATTCTTCTCTCTCCTTTCCAACCTTTAAATTCTCTGTCACTAGAAATGGTATTTTTCTCTTGGAGCAGATGCAGCTATTCAGTTTGACTGTAAAATACCTGAAGGATGTACTGTCTAAATCCTTATTGCACTGAAGAAAAAAAAAGCATGTATGTTTATAATGCTGTAACATAAGAATTTTTTTTTTTTTTTTTTTTTTGGTGATCATGATTGAGGTCTGTGTGCAAAGCAGAGGCAACTTATGCAGAAGTTGTTATCCTTGACTGTGGCTAAGTTTGTTATGATTAATACTGTGATATAGTCCCAAAAACAAGACTTGGAAATGTGTAAGGCCTGTTTGTCTTGGGGTCCTATCTGTCCTTCTGTTCATGTGGCATCGCTCTGCGTTGTACGTTCAGGAGGGCTCTACCTTTTTTCTGATCAACAGAGGCCCAACGCACGGCTAACAAAGATGCAAAAGTCTGCACTGAGCTATATTATGGTGAATTCATGTAGCATGGCAGCCTCTGGCTTTAACTTCCAGTCTACTCTTAGTCTCAGTTTGACAATTCACAAAACTCACTTGTTCTTTGGGGCAAGGAGAAGAGAAACTTTAATTGAAAGCTTGCAGTTGGATTTCACTGAAGCTACTTGGATCCAGAGTCTGGCTTTGAACTGCCCTTACTACCAGTGGCAGAATTTATATTTTAACTTTTAGTTTGTTTGTTTTCCAAAAGCCATTCCCCTAAAGAGTGACCATTTTATAGAAGCTGAGGAGAATGTAAATGGTATCTTACCTGGGGAATCTGATAATTTTCTGTAGCCTTTACACAGTTTTAAAGTATTAACATGTTTCCTCAAGATGTATCCCTCTCTTACATCAACACAATCTTGCATTTTTCTACAAGTTTATGCTGATTATGTGCTAATGTGATGATGCTGTCATTCAAAATGAAGATCAACATTTTAATGCTAATGTGGTGATTTCAACTTTGGAAAGAAACCTGTGCTTAGCTCCATCAAGGCAACTTTGTGTGACATATGGAATTGATCCAACTAGGTGTTATGTTGTAAACACCTTGTTTCCCCCCAGTGTTCAGAGGCTGAGATGTAATTTATTCCAATCAGCATGTACTTTGACAAGCCAGCTGAATGGGATGCAGCTGCTGTTGTTAAATATTTCCATCTCCCTCTGCTTTTCAGGTTTTCCCAGATGTCATAATCTTCAGAGCTCTCCATGCTACCATTGCAGGCAGCTCTGCCAAGGGTTAGGAGGAAGTGGAAGTGGGAGTGGGATGATCTGGAAGGAAAAGTAGCCCATTATGCTCATTATAGAAAGAGATGGACAAAGGATTTTGATTGGAAAAGCCTTCTCCACTGATGAGTAACAAATTCACTCGGATACTAAATCCGACACTTATTGTGCATTTGATGAATGCTTTGAAAATTCTATATGTGGAAAGACATTTCATAATAACGTGACTCAGAAACAGTGAAGCAATAAGCCTTTTAAAACCAGAGATTCTACCTGAGCTGAAATTATGTTGGTTTTGCTTTGGAATACAAAAACTTTGAAAGCCAATGTATTTCCCTCCACTCCACAAACCCAGCAGGTAATGAGCATTGCAGTAGACTTCACATATCAATAGAGATGTCTGTCTCCTAAACCAGTCCTCCCAAGCCAGCCAGATTTTTGCTGGATAACTTTTTAGGGAAGTTTTTGTACAGTTTGTTGTTGTCCTTTTGCAGTGGAGCCAGCAGTGGGGTTATACCCTGAGGTCTTTTGAAAGTGTATCAGTATGAAATAGTGTATGAAGCTGTCTGCATCTTTTGAAACCGCGTTGTTGCCTCTCAAAGACTGAAAAGGGAACAGTAAAGCTTATTTGTATTTTGTTTAGCTGCAAGTGTCGCACAAACTTACTACCCTGTCCTCAGCCAAACATGTATGCTTAGGGTTTTCTGTGCTATGGATTATCTGACTACCTAGTTGACTTCAGCAGAGCTCTGACTTTCTCACTCATTTAAAATGACATCAGAAATAATTTCTCAACCATTTGTTTTCCCTTACAATAGCTAGTTTTGTTTATAGTCTCTCTCTCTAATTTTTTTCCGCAGTCAATATTTTTACTTCAACAGTGAAGTAAATTGGGAGAAAGGGAGACAGAGTTATACCTTTGTTCAAGTGGAGCAAGTGAAATTAGAGCTGGGTCTTGGGTTTTATTGACTCTTTCAGCCTTTGTTGCTCTGATTGCTAGGGCTAGGAAATAAACTTCAGTCTCCTAACTACACTCCATGTATCAAATGTCTTTACAGTGAGAATAATTCTTTTGCTGTTCTTTCCATGCTCTTTAATTGCAGGAAAAAGTAAAGATCACCAAAAAGGAAAGAATACTTTTCCTCTTAGAGATCAAGTTGCAAGGAGGAAGCACATAGTCCCTAGGGAAAGATGGTAGTTAGGGGTTTTTTTAAGTAATTCCTAGGGTTCCATGATGTCCCTAAGCAGACTTGGGGGTAGATAAGATTAAATTTACAACAGTTTCTCTATGAATGCTCCATCTATGCAGAAGGTCTTCCCAAGTCCAACACATACTGTATACTGCTTTGGGACTTGCTCTGAAAAAATCTTCCAGTAATGGCTTTTAGACATTTATGGTTCCTACAGTACAACAGTAGTTGAGAGGGTAGCCTCTGTTTTTGTGTTAATAAAAATGTTGGATCTTAAAAGTTTGGATATGATCTTTCTGAGTAGACATAGCATAATGCACTGCAATGGAAAGTTCTTCAGGCTGCCTTACATGTTGTACCCAAAGGGGCCTGCTACTAAATTTTAAAAGCATGTGTAACTATGGCCATTTGGGTAAGGGCCAACTGGATTGCTAAACTGCCAATTAATGTGGCTTGTGATGGTAGCTTCTGTGATTCATACTCTAGTTTGCTACAGAGCTGATTTGGGCTATCTGTTCACCTCACACAAATGGAAAATAGGTGGAAACCAGTTAAATAGACAGTAACTTCCTACATTTGCATAACCTTCAGGCTCTATTCAGGCAAAGCAGAAGACCTGTAATCCACTACCAGTTCCCTGGGCCTTCTATTCTCCTTCTAAAATGTGTTGGAAACATGGCCTGATGGAAAGCACATCATGTCTCAAGTTATTAATTCACTTCTTGAGAAGTGGCCTACCTACTTCTGGTTTGTGTGGGGCGGGTTTTTTTCTTTCTTTGTTTCTTCCTTCTGCCCTTATATTTCCTTTTTACATAAGGAAATTGGGAAATCATGAGAAAATAAGTTCGTTCATACTCTTGTCATCATCCACTGATTCTGTTCTCCAAACCTGGATGAACGATGCAAGTGAGAAGTTATGGCAACGTTTATCGGTGCAGAAAGCGCTGTCAAAATCTAGCTGCCCATATCACAAAGCAAACTTCTCCTGAATGCTGCCTCCTCCTTACAATTAAAATCCACAGTATTGCCTCTACAAATACAATGTGTTGATATAATGAACCTGTAAACAAAACCAGCAGCAGAGTTGTCAATGTTCAGATTCAGGAAGGATCTGTGTATAACATGCCTTTATTATCCAAATACTGTCTCTACACAGAAAATGTCAAGGGTCACAGTTGCTTACAGCTGTGATTCCCTCAGACCTTTCAACAAGATAACTAGCTTCTGTTTTACCACAATCTATCTTGATTTCTTCCTTCGTAGTGCCCAGTCCTGAAAAACGAAGTGTCTACCTGAGTTAAGAGTGCAGGATGGTGTAAGCTGAGCTGAAATCTTCATCATATGGTTTATTTCAAGACCTCTCTACTTTGAATCTGGGGAGCAAAATAAGAATATGTTTTGAGAATTTTTTTTTTTTTTTTTTTTTTTTTTTTAAAATTATAGTAATTTAAACTACTTTAAGGGAACCTTTCAGGATATTTTGGAGTCACTTGAGAAAAGGACAGACAGTGGGCATTTCTGTCCAGGAAAGCAACTCTGAATTATTTCAAGCATGGTAAAAAAAGCTTTTTTTCCATCTGAAGTTCAATATGCAATTTAAAAAATACTATATATTTGTCATATGATACAGCTCACTGGTATAATTCTATGACAATGATCAGACACTTTAGAAAAAGGCCACTAAATGTGCACAATTCAGCCAGAGTAAATTACATTTGTGCTGTAAATACGCTATGAAAAGTATATTTTGAAGGACTAGTTTCTGAGTTCATAGACAATTGTTCTGCTCAAGTGCACATGGCATGTAGTGACTCTTTTTTTAGTACTTTCTGTTGGGTTAATTTGACCAGAGAGCCTTACTGGACCCATCCTGACCCCTCATGTAAGGAGGAGCCAAGGTGGAAGTGCTCGTTCGCTGTGCTTTTTCCCTTGCTGTATTAAGTTTTCCCCAGACCTTTTTGGGCGTCAAGAGTAGTGTTTACTGACAGTCAACATAAATTTAACTTCTGAGTTAGATGTGTAAACTTCTGGTGCTGCCATTCATGCTCTGAAAGGGTGGAACTGATAGTGGTGAATACTGAATACCTTTCAGTGCAAAAAGTGAATACCCAGAGCAAAAGGCATTTTCATTTAATGCATGACAACTTCACAGATTTTATAGTTCAAACCTGTTAAAAAAAAATAAAAATAAAAATTTAAGCCTGGAACAACAACAATACCTGCTGAAAAGTGCCTGCTTTTAGGTTGCTAAGCAGAAAGAGGTAAGCTTTCCTTTAAAAGCTTGGCAATCAGAACCTTGATTTGAAAATATTATCTGAATGACCAACATTATTTTTCTATCGCCTCCATTTTATAATGGCTAAGCTGTTTCACTAGCTTTGTGCTTCATTTTTGCTGCCATATGATAATCAGAAATTGAGATATAAAGATTTCTTTTTTTTTACATGAAAACTAAATTTATTTTTGATCAGCAGTTAGTGTCTCCTAGAAATTTATGAATTTTTCAGTGTCTCTTGAAACTATCTTCATTTTTTGAAAGCAGTCTGGGTTTAATAGATCAACTTGTGAAGCTCATTCAGCACGATGGGTGCAGCTGGCAAATAAACAGCTCCATGCAAACATGTTGATCTGTTCCTCCCATCCTGCCCTCCACACTGCAGTGGCCAGCGTGTCATCATTCATCAAAGGAGACTTACGGCAATGATACAATCACCGCTGAAGTGTGTGGAAGCAATATAGAGACCTACAGCTATTTAACAGTTAAGACCAGCTTTTCTTGTTGATAGCAGAAATATCATACCCAGGTAGATAAAAAATCGCGTACCTTTATGTGCACAGATACTGCATTTTTGCGCCCATGCAAGTAAAAGATGAAAAAGTGTTTCCTTCTCTCTTCTAGGCACTCCTCCCTCTGGCATTTATGCCCAGATAACATAGACATAAACATTATTTCCAGAGCCAAATATAGGTGAAAAAGTTGGTATATCTTGGACTATTTCCACTGCCTGATTTGGAATTACAGTGCTTAAAACTTACTGGTATTTTGTCTGCTTTATTTCTCACACCCGCTTCTGTTTCTTGTCTGTTGCTTCTGCTTCTTCTCATCTACAGTCTCATTCTTCAACCGTAAGCAATGCAATGACTAATTTTTATTGTTCTACATGAGAATTATTCTTCCCTTTAAGAAGGAGAACTGGGAGGATGGTGTTTTTCATTACTTGTTACTCCTTTCCCATTCTTCTAGCTTGGACTATCAATCCTTTTTTTTTTTTTTTTCTTTTTTGTTTTTTTTTTTGTTTTTGTTTTTATTTTTGTTTTTTTTATTACT
>JAVJGG010000082.1:38463368-38476127 GCA_035590195.1 Aviceda cuculoides | reverse complement strand
TACTCTGTAACATGGTTTAGTGGGCAGGGATGATGGTTGGACTCGATGATCTTGAAGGTCTTTTCCAACCTAAATGATTCTATGATTGCTTTGGACAGAAGAGTGAAAAAAAATGAATAAAATCTCATTGCCATTTGGTTCCTGTGAGAGGGCTCTGACTTTGAGCTTACTCTTTGCAGACACTAGCCTGTATGCACTGATAATCACTGTTGGAAAACAAAGCTGTCATTGCTGTGGGACCTTCAGGTCTGTCACCCTGGAACAATAAATGTCTTCTTGCACAGCTCTTCTTATAATGAGCAATCTGTTTTTCAGTCAGAAGGTCAGGTGTGGTTGTTTTCTTACCAGGCACAGGTAATGCATTTTAGTGCTGTGCTGCTGTAGTATTGGTGATGGGAAGGGAAAGTTCAGGAGGTCTTGTGTTGACAGGTACAAAGTTTTGTAAGTTTTTGCCTTTGTTGTTGCACAGCTTTAGGGTGAAGAGGGAAGTAAGTAAAAGTCTGCGTAAGTATTTGAAATGTCCAGGAAGCTCCTAATTCAGTATTCAGCAATGGCTACAGCCATATGCTTGTCAAGTCCTTGTAGATACACAGGCAAATCATTCTCCCTGGTATATAAGACAGAGCTACAGAATTGTGTGGTGTTATTACCAATAGCAGAATTTCTCAAGGATTTAGCCAAAGGCATGCTTTTGACAAATATAACACTGAATATTGTCTTTCATGTCACCAGCTGACGGCTTTCAGTTAACATTTGCTGATCAGGCACTTCAAATTTGCCAAGTTATAGAATTTTCATCTTTAAATTCTAGACCATATCTTCAGCCAAGGTTAGGTGACACCTCCTCCAAGCTGTATGGCACCCTCTGAGAAACTTAGCCCTTGATCTGCTCTGTATCTCTACTTATTTGGTGTTGGCATATTTTATGATTCTGCCTTGGAAATGGAAAGCTTGACTGTTTTATTGAACTCTTGCTAACAATGGCTCTGTATTAAAAATCACCCCTGCCAGGGCTCAGAAATATTTTACTGCTGCAAGAAAGCTTATGAGCATTAAGCTGAATGTGGATGTTTTGTCAACAATGCTAGGATGTTTAGGCTTTTTTATTATACTTTTTTTTTTTTTTTGTCTAGAGGATGGTGCTGTCTGTGGTTTTCAAGGGATATATATATACAACAATAGCCATGCAAGAAAAGAAGCACACTATGAAGATAATTGCATCAGCACAGACATGGAGTAAGCCCTGGAGGTGAAAGAAGTCTGTGAATTAATCTCACTTGACAATTATAACCATGCACAAAACGTGAGGCAATTTAACTAGTGAAATTAAATAGTTAAACTGCCAATGCAATATACACACTTACATTTATTTTCTTTTCTTTACAGTAATATACACTATTGAAGGCCATAGTATTAACTTGGACTCGATGCCAGAATTCTAACTTTCTAAATCACTGTTTTATTTAATTTTCTCATTTCCCAAAGGATCTCCCAAACCTTTCATCTTGAACAGTACCTTTTGCTACAGAAAAGTACCTGCAGTCCTCCTTCAGACTGCTAGATGGGCAATCTTTGGACTGAGTGTTGTCTGGGGGTCAAAAAGCTGGATGAGGAGGGTGGGACTACAAGGTTAACTGTGTAAGAGCTATTTCTGGGCAGAAAGAGCTATTTATGTGTCAGGTGCCCACTACAGAGAAGGGCAAGGAGCTGTAGCTCAGTTTCAGGTATAAGATTGTTAAAATTAATGTCATTTTGTATGTAGTGATGAACTTGATCCTTAGTTGCTCCTGTAAACAACCTCAGGGAAGCCAGAATTGTACCTAGTAAGTTACTACGGAAATTCACTATTCTGTATTTCCAGCTTTTTTTTTTTTTTTTTTCCCCCAAGTTCTATCTTTCGTCCTTTTTGTACACTTCTTTTGTCTCTCCCTCAGACTCCTGCAGATAATTACTCCCTCAAGTGCTTTTATACCTGCTTAATGTTTAACCACCCAGATCTCTCCTTATCCCTTAGTTATTCGGGTTACCACTCTATAGCATTATTTTCTTTTCCTCTCTCTTATCCCCCTCCTTTCTTTTTTCTTCCCCCCCCCGCCCCTTTGTACCATTAGTAAATTCTCAGTAAGTCTGGAAGATGTTTCCCCTTGTGATTGTAAGGGAATCTGGGATTAAGTGTTTATAGCCAATCTACCACAGCCTGTGAATCCATTAAGACAGTTAGACCTGCATGAAAGGTCAGGAGAAGTAACCTTTTTCAGCTTTACCAGTCCTTAATCTCATTAGCTACCTCAAAAAGTTGTGCTTTCTCTTCTGGTGGAGGTAGATGTATTATAATATCTGTCTATAAATAGGTCTTAAATCAGCTGCGGGTGGATAAAGCATTGTCCCTATGGACACAAAGGCTTCATGCAATTTCTGGAACATGAATTTTGACCAGTTTCTCAGAATTGGGGGTAGTGTAGAGAGGGACACTAATGAGGCTCAGCTTACCAGCTGGTGATCCAAATCTCTAGTGTCTGACATCTTTGCAAATTATTCCCTCGGGCACCATCTTGATGTGGTATCATCTTTAGTGAACAATGAACATTACTTCATAATATAATGCATCTTTCCTGAAAACCTGTAACATTCTCTAAATATAGGGCTACCTGGGGGAAGCTACTTAAGTTAAAGTGTTGTTCTCAACCTAGGCTTTCAATCTGCCCTTGGAACATCTAGTTTCTAAACAACTTTCATGCATACACTTTTTACTTTTTCCTGTCTTGGGTTTAGGGACTTTCTGCAGAATTACAGTCTAATCAAAATAAGAGAATTTAAAGTAGAATTTGAGTGCATTTTCATGTGATAAGATATGAAACTTTCCTTCAGGTGATCAAAATCTGTGGTCAGATTTAAGTTAAGGCTCATTCTACAAAAAGCCTCTTCAGTGACTGTCCTTTATTTAACTGTAGCACTGGCTGGGTTTGGGGGTTTGTGGTGGTTGTTGTTGTTGTCATATGTTTGGGGTTTTTGGTTTTGGGGGTTTTTTTTTGTTTTGTTTTGTGGTGGTGTTGTTGTTGTTTTATTTTTCCAAATAACACTTATCACGGTAGCAGAATTTTCAATGTTAGAGACTCTGATGTAACAAAAAGTCTGGAGTTTTATCTCAGAGAAAATCAGGGTGAAATATTTCATGTTGGGTCTGCGACTCCGCTTGCAGAATAAAATGTTCTGCATTGTGGGAGTGAGTCCCAAACAATATTGCAATTAACACAAATGAAAAGCTGGTGTGTCACTCTGGCAGCAAATATTCATGTGCTAGTACTTCAAAATACAATCTTCTATTTTTTCTGACCAGACCTTCAGCTAGTGATTTGGCTCTGATTTAGGTAGGCTCTTGGACTACTGTATTATTCAGAATATCTGAGTTCATTAAGCAACATGATTTGTGTCACGAGTTGCATTTTTTGTTTGCTTTTTTTAATCTCATCCTTTCCCCAGGGAGACAATTGTTTGTGGAGAGGATTGCCTTTGAATGTTCTGTTTACGTTATTTTATTTATAGCAGTTCTATAGCTGTGTATTCTCATCTTCCCTGTATCTGAACAATCTGCACCTGTTTTAATTGATGAATGTTATTTAGGCCTGGATATCATCCTTTATTCAAAACCTGATTGCCTTGAACCTCCCTTGCAGAGCTGTTTTATGACCATTTTACACTTCTGTGCAACAGTAAATTACTACAACTTTTACATGAGTTGCAATGTAGTGTAAATGCAGGTTTAGGAGTATAATCCCATTCGATGTCATATTGGAAGAAACGGTTTAGGAGCTCTGTCTTTGAACTATCTTACAACTCTCCCCTAGTACTTGGAGGAGTTGTTCTCATTGAAAATGTTATTTCCACTGAATTCAATGAATTTACAAGTACTTCCTATTAACCAGGTTCTGGACCTATTGACATTTAAATTCTGGGGTTTCTTTGAAGCTGGGGCTGGTCATGTTTCTGTTTGCCCTGAAGTTTCTGATGAGATCACAGCCTGAAGTAGGAGTGGAAAGAGAAAGAAGCATGTGTGATATAAGTGAAACTGTTCCTTTGAATTAACTTAGCACCAGTATTTGTGAAAGTGTATTTCTATATGAGCTGAATGAGTAATAAGGTATAACGAGACCAGGAGTTTCTGTCTTCATCACTGCAATGCATTTTAAAGTATTTTGTAATAAAAGCCCTGCTGTTTGTCTAAGAACAACAATAGTGTTGTACAGTGTGACTTGTGGAATTCTTGTACAGAAACTGTCACTCAGCATCCTTCTGCTACTTGAAGTGTAGGGCCATGTATAACAAGATTTTGGATTTGCAGCATAGTCATGTGAAGGACTTTAAAAATATGGTTTTAATATTGAAAGAATAGACTGGTCATGAGTTTCAGATGTGTTCAGATGAGTTTCCTTGGCTTAACTGCCTGAAACTTCAATTACTTTTAAAAAAATCAAATATATGGGATATTTTAAGCTCTCAATTTAGATTTCTTAAGGGGGGGGGAAGCATATCTGTGAAAGAAGGGAGGATAAAGACAGAAGGATTGGATTGGAAAAAATTGATGGAGGACAGCAAGGGCTCATTTTGATTTGTTCTGGCTTTATGAAATGTAGATTTTACAAATGTGTGGGATTTATTTTGCTGTATTAAAAGAAATAAGAGCCCATCAGTTACAACTGACCTGTATATTTCAAGCAGTCTGGTGCCCTTAGCAAAATGCAGAGGATTTTCTCTTGCTATTAATTTTGTACAGCTCTTTTATCAAGTGTGCATGTTGAAATCTCTTTAATTAGAGATCCCAAATACTCAAAAAAATAATAGCTATTTTATGTCAAATTCTCAGCTACCCTTCTTCATTATCTTTACCCTTTGTATGCCAGTGGTGAAAATGAACAACTTCTGTACAACAATATAAACATTATTTTCTGCCTGCTCTGTCATACTCTGCCTCACAGACACACATGGCATGATTCTTAGCAAATATTGTGTTTAGTAGAGCCTATGAGAAAATATTTTCCTATTTTGTTTTTAAAAAAAAGCAGAAAAGAGTTTTCAGGAGTAAACCTATTTTTTCACCTTTTATATTCTTTCATACAAGGCTTTAAAGGAATTCTCACATATGCCCGAGGCTTCTGACATTAAACATTGTCAGAGCTATGAGAAACCTACCAAGCGGTCTCTGCAAAGAGACAAACATATGACAATATTATGGAGAGCTTGTAACTGCGGCAACAGCAAGCATATGTGATCCTATAGGCTTGGTTCTTCATTACTCTACGCTCAGGGCATAGTAGATGTAAGCTTTGTCCTTTTTATGCCCTCAACCTTGGCAATCAACTAAGACTTGGCTGTTGCAGGATGGATTTGTGTAACTTATAGTTTGGATGATAGACTCCCTCCCCCCCAAAGTCCTCATGTAAGGGAAGAATTGCTGGCTGTAAAGTCACTGCAGACCTGCTTGTGTGCTGCTCACTCCGGGTTGTAGGACTCTCCCTCAGGTATGGGCACTTTTTTGGCAGGGGGTGGGAGGGGGCAGGGAGGTCTTCGCTGTGTGGCTCCCTAGTTACTTTGCAATGTCAGCGCAGTGCAAATGAGGAGACGGGGTCCTGGCTCTGGCTGAGGACCGCAGCTCCGCAGTTGCAGGCTGTCGGAACTGAAGAAGCAGCAGGCTCTCCATGTGTTGCCAGTGAAGCAAAAAGCCTGGTTTGCAGGCCAGCTCGGTATGTTTGGCATAATAAGCCCATGATCACAGCTGACATTACATCCGTTCAAGGACAGGGGTGCACACAGGACCTAGTTATATCCAGTACATTACAGTACTGATCAGAGCCAGCTCCTGAGGCTGCACCTCCTGGCTTCTGAGCAAGGCGGGGGCAGCTTTGTCTTGTTCCACTAAAGCCACCAGATGATGACGAACAGTCTTTCTCTTGCCAGAAAGCAGCATAGGAGGCTGTGTTGCAACAGGCAGGCACAAATCACCCACTAAGGTCAGTGATGACAGTGCTTGCCTTCTTAGGGGGTGCATCATCTTTCACTTGCTCTTTTCATAAACACAGAAGAATCAGATTAGAGCTTGTCTTTTAATAGCTGAGAATTTTTCCCCTGCCTTTTCCCTAATCTCCCAGTGTATGCCAATGCTGTCACAAGCCTCACTCTGGGCCTGTCTCTTATTAGCGGAAATATTGCTGATCCCAGAGGAGAGATTCAGATCAGCAAAATATCCCATTCCAGGAAAATAGCATCTTCAGCTCTGGGTTGTGATGCACAAGTGTCTTTATCGCTTAGCTACAAGAAAAGTGGATTTTGCTGTGACATTTCTATTCAGCATCACAGCCTACTGGAAAATGTTAGTCATGGTAATAGCAGCCTCCCCCCCCTCCCCCTTTTTTTTTTAAATCAGCCTCCTCTGGTCACACGTAAGCTCTTCCATCTTCTTTTTTTTGAATATTGGTTATGGTTGTTGTAGGGTAAAGGAGAGGCAATGAAAATGCTGCCTTCTCCTCACAGCAGCCTGCCCCAGTAGTGCTGTCAAAGGGTGATGGGTTATTGCTTCTAAGGCTGTATCCCAGCCTCAGGCTGTATCATGGACCATAGGCACCTAAAACACTCCAGCTTTTTGGGAACCACAAAAGTCAACGAGCATGTACAATTCAGGGATTATGCTCTTGTTCTTCAGAAGCTGAGGAGACTGTCACTGCTGCAGACCCTGGCAGTGGCAGTGTGGAAGCAGAGATATTGGGACCTTCTAGTGTTTCCAGTAACAGCAAGCTTTTTTTGTTACACTTCTGAACACAAAATACCAAGCAGATAGAAGAAAATGGGATTCCTGACATGCTTTTCAAATTTTCAGTTGAGTGAGGAGTAATGAAGGTTTTAAAGATGGGCTTTTATGCTGGGGATGATTTTCAATTGCATAAGCCTGGACAATGTAAACTAACACACTCCTTGTGTTCGTGTTGAATTATTATGTTTCTGCCAGGCTCTTTGGTACTCTTCACACTGATAGGTAGTTAGGGACTTATGCTAGAGCACTAGCCTTTCTTTCAGCCGTTGCTTGCCATGTAAGAGAGGTAAGGACCAGAGAAAGCTTTTCCCCTAGTTTAATCTGCTTTCCAAGGATCTGCTTGCATAGGGAGCTAATGCAGAGTGGAGGGCTGGAGAATGATGGGAGAGTAAGAGATGCACTGAGGGACAGACTTGAAATACTGAAATTAATCCAGGTAATGTTCTGGCCCATAAGAGGAAGCAGGTTAGGAGGTCTCAGAAAGCATTCTATTTTTGGGAACAAGTCAGAACAGGTATTGCACAAAGAGAACTAAAAGTGACCTTCATTTCCTTGCACCCAGGATAGCGAGTGGTGAACGTCTACATAGTGTAGAGTAGAAAATGCAGACCCCTCATTAAATTTATGAAAGAAGACAAGCAGGCATAGTAACAACACAGTTTACACTTGGGTGTGCTGCTTGTACATAAATTGAGAGCTGAAAAAGTTCATCCCAGAGAGAGTATTCTTTCTTGCTTCCCTCTTTTCTAATTGCTAGGGTATGGGGAGATGGTCTAAGAAACATCTAGCCATGCTTCCTCTGATTTTACCCTCTTCCCTAGCCTTAGTAGAGGCAGACCTGTGGACCAGATGGATGTCTACCCTGAGTTGGTAGGATCACTTCTGCATTACTGCAGTGGAATACAAATATCAGACTTCTACAGTTTGGAATTTTTTCTTCATAAGGACAGACCAACAAAAGCAAAAAGTCAATGAAATGTGACTGAAATAAAGCATCATGAGTAATCTTAGTGTTACGTAAATCACATTTTTGAAAATGCAGGAAAATAAAGTATATCCTGTGTTGTTGGCTTTCCTAGGGTACTTCAGTATGGATGAGCTTAAAATACCTCTTTAAACTAGATAAAGAAGAAACATGTCTACTGTAAATGAGGGAGATAAAAGTTTTCATCAGGAAATGCTTAGTCCTATTCCCATGAGAATGCAGAAACGAGTAAGTGGAACAACAGTTTTCTGGAACAAGATGGTGGACATTGTCTAGCATGCTGATTTAACATGCAGCGTGAATGATGCATGATTTCTATAGCTTGGAAGAATACTTGAATGTAGTTCTACATAAATTTCTCTCCCTGAATTTTGAAACAATGGAGGGAGGAAAGAAATGCCAACAGAACTTGCAGGAACACACTCTAGGATGTAGTTTCTGGAGCAATTTGAATGAAAGGTGTGGGATTTGTGTGTTAGTTCAGAGTGGGGAGCTGCTCTCACAAAGCAAGCAATCTCTGTCTATCACAGAGGATGAATTGCGTGGGCTGTCAGTTCCAGAAGCACAGTCAGCTTTGACCAGAATTGCTGTACGGCATCTGACTAGTGGATTTAACAGTTCCTGGGAGCACATTCTTAGTACTCTAGTTGCAGACCTGACAGACTGCAAGGGAAGAGCCATCATAGCTTCAAGGAAAGAGAATGAACTTTCCAAGCAGCACCATGCATGAAAATATTTATATAATTTCTTAGAAGACACTTGCATCCAATTTTTTGGTGAGTTGGAGTTGAAGCATGCATAGGAAGAAAGTATATGTGAAAGAGCTGAGCCCAGGTCTTTGCTCAGGATCGTGCTGGCCTCATTAATGTGCTCTGTGCTTTTTGTAAACCAGGAATGGATCAGGACAGTCTAAATCAGAAGACATGACTGAAAGTCGTGTTTCTCAGCCTTGAACTACTCCATCATTTAGTGTGACGAGTTGATATACAATAGCTTCCAGATGGTATGCTCACTTGCACTGCCTAACTACAGTGTTGAGGCTGTTGTTCCCAGGGCCAAATTTAGGCATGGTGGCTTGAGCTCCTGCTGGTTGAGAGAAACCCTTTTCCCCAAGTGTCTTCTTTTACTCATCCTCGTGGGGACTGCTACATTGGCTTTGGCAGGAGCAGAAAGATCCCCATGCCTTAGCATTTTTATGCAGCCCTCTGCAGCCTTTACT
This sequence comes from Aviceda cuculoides, assembly GCA_035590195.1. NCBI lineage: Eukaryota > Metazoa > Chordata > Aves > Accipitriformes > Accipitridae > Aviceda > Aviceda cuculoides. Next base: position 38,467,121 of record JAVJGG010000082.1, on the reverse strand, counting down.
TTCTTATCAACAGCCTTCTGCTTAAGCAGCACTCATCTTGTGTCTTATGCACCAAGATCCCTTCTACAAGGCTGGCTGGTGTTGACTGCCCTTCAGCAGCAGTGGCAGATGAGTTTCTTCTTCGCCCATTGCCATATGTGGAACTTTGCTGTGCACAAAGTCCTCGCAGTGTGGCATCTCTCAGCAGCTGGGCAGTACCCCCCAGTAGGGTCCCTGGCTCTGCCTCGCTGGGGCCCTGCTGTACCCTCAGGAGTTGGTGACAACCTGCCAGCTGGAAGACCAGGGAGGAATACTAAGCAAGTACTACAAGCTCTGGCTTTCATTTAAGTAGAAATCCTTGTTGCTGGGAGCAGGATGTACTGACTTCTCCTTTGCTGGCCTCACTGTGCTGCCAGAGCTGTAACTGGATCTTAAGACTGTCAGTCACTTATTTTTTTTTTTCCCCTTGAACCTGGCAGCAGATACCACTCAGGTCACGCTGGAGAAGGCAGCTACATCCACAAGTGTAGGATTACTGAGCACCTGTATTGTGGTGGTTCTCCATCCCCCTCTGCCTCCCACGTCTGGGAGAGCTGCCAGGTGAAGTTCCCATAGCAGAAGGTCTGTGTTTGGGGGCCAAAGCACACCCCATCCTTGAAGGGGCTGAGAGGGGAACTGCTGCATGGTGGTGGCACAGAGGCTGCACCAGTGCTGCCTTTGAGGTTTCGGCTCACAAAGCTCTTGGCAAGACTGAGGATACCAGGAGACCTACCTTTGCTGGGTGAGGGGCTATGTCATAGGAGTGGGCCTTGCCCCAGTGGACCCCCATGGGGAGCCCCAGCCACCAGGGAACCACTGATCCCTCTGGCACCCTGACAAAATGTGAGTAGACTTTCATTTGTGCAATGGGAGATGGAGAGTACTAAAGCCACGAGTGTGTTGGTGTGGATGCAGCTCAGGTGCCATGACATGGTTGTAATGCACAAAGTTTAAAGATGTGCCTGCTGAGCAGCTATGTAGATGTGTAAGTCCTTATGTTATGTGCATCCTTGTGGGTGCGTGTGGCTTTCTCCTTAATGACCTTGGCAGGGATTTCTGGAGTGGAGGGAGGGGAGGGAGAGTTTGCCCTCCTTCATACCGTAGGACATACTTTCTTCTTAAGGTAATTTGAGAACTTTATCTAGCAAGTTGGTTGTAATTGTGGGGACCTGTGACACTTGGCAACAGAAACAGATTGTGTCTTCCTGTGGCCTGTTGCAGTAGACATTCAAAAGCCACAATAATGAACCTTTTATTTGCCAGGAGGTGGTGGGTAGTGTAACTTGGGCTGTGGTAACATGTAGGGAAGATGTTTTCATGGCAGTTTTGTGAAAAACTTTCATTGTACATTGCTTTCCTTTGTGGGTAACTGGACTTGGTGATTCAGGTGATATTTTCAAGCCATGTGTATGTACCCTGTTCTAAGCACTAAACTGCTGTTAGCCGCAGGCTTGTCTACTTAGTGCTTAAACCAGGGGACTCATAATGCAGCTCCGATAACATATAGTGGAGTTCCAAAATGAGAAGTTCACAGTATCAGGATAACTACTTTTGTTTCACTGTACTCTTTTTCACTGTCTTGTATCTTCTCTTCAGCACACTTCTACCACTTCTACATTTTCCTTCCCCGCCCGCCCCCCACCCCCCCAAATCCCCTCCAGTGCCTTTGGCAGGAGAAGATGGTAGGTCAGATCCTGCAGACTTCAAAATTCAGTTAATCTCCAAAAAACTCTTTCTGACCAGTTTGTGATTCTCACATTGCCCTTGACAACCCTGACAAGGTTTTGGGTTAGATAACACACAGCCGGGGGATTTTGCATGTTTCTGCTTTGAAATAAATCACTGCTAATAAATGAGAGTAGCTACAATGTACAACGTGGCTTCGCAAAGGTACCTAACAGGTTAAGGAATATGCCTGAAGGGAGTGCAGTGTCATTTTTCTTCCTTTCTGTGAGCTACAGTGAGTGACAGGTTCATCAGCCGTTTCACGTGTTTTGATAGAGACAACACAAACAAGCCTTTCTAAATCTCTGCTCCCTGTAACACTCCTCCTTCTCCTTTGCTTGGAAACAATCTTGCTTTACTGCCTGTGATTTTACTCTGTGCTGTTATGCCTTGTTCATTTCCCTCTTTTTTTGTCACCTTATCTGTCCCAGGAAATTGTAGCTTTCTGTTTTATTACATCAAACAGGAATATTTCCAGGATATGTACAGCTATACTCTTGAACTTATGACATTTAAAGGGCAATAGAATGCTAATGTGACTAATAAAACAGAAAAATGGCTTTATATAAGTCAATGTGAAAACGGCTCAACCTATCTTTTAAACGGACTAATTTCAACAACATTCATTGACAGAGGCCTGGAGGGAGACTGCAAGGCTTGGGGGATTGAAGTAGAATTGTAAAAACAAAGCAAGCTCTTGCCATTCTCTTTTGACACCTTTAAAAGAGGTCTAGCCAATTTTTCCTATTATGAGGACTCTTCACCATCTATTTTCTGCAGATGATAATTCACAAGGGTAATTGGCTGCATGTTTTTGTTTTATTTTCTTTCTGCTGTTAAAGATGTTTTAATCTAAAAGCAATTTTATTGGATTTCTTTAACATTGATTTTTGGATTTTTATTTGAACATGTACAATAAAAGTTCCACATTTTATAGTTCAGTATTTCTAGCTAATGCTATGAGGCCTAGAACAACTGGATCCATAATATTTGCAGGTCATGTCCTTTCTGAACAGTACTAAGGCTGTACTGATTCTGAGTATATGCCATGTGGTCACTAAGTCGTGAATTCGTGTGTATGGACAGGCAACAAAAGAAAGCATCCATCAGTTTTACCTTTTTGACCTTATCCTTTCTTCCTTAATCAAGGTTTCTCGGTTACCATGAAAAATGCTAGGTTTTTTTGATTATTACAATAGTCAAAAGGTATCAAATAACAAGAACAGTTTGTGATTATAAGCCACAGTAATTCTGAGGTATGTTGTTATTCTGTATAGGATTAGTTTATTTGACTAAGGGTATACTTATAAAAGAAATCAGGGTGTTGAATGTTGGGAGCGTCCCATGTATGTTTGCTAAAGTTTGCTACTTGCAGTAAGAGAATTGTAGGTATTTTTTTCTGTTTCTTTAAGAGCAACAACAAAAAACTCCAATTACTCAGAGAATAAGCAGATACAGATCTTATGTGACAGTTGTTTAAAAGTACTTTTGACTAAATATCATTAAAAGCTTATTAAAATATTGTTTTCTTTAATGCAAGTTATAGTCTTTCATCTTTTCCAGTAATGCATCATCTATTAAAATGTTTTGATGTGGAAAATTAGTGCTTCAAGGTCTGAAGAGAGTGACAAGAATAATGTTAAGAGAGTGACAAGAATAATGTTTGAGTTATAATTTCAGGATTAGTAACGCAGATTCACCCTTCCTAATGGAATAGAAATGTGGTCACCTAATGAACACTCTGTGCTCTAGATTAAGTTTTGTCTTAACTCCAATCAGTCAGTCACACTGATGGTTTCTTACACTTTGATTTTGCAATATATGTATTGGGTTTGTGTGGCAAGGTTTTGGTAGGGGGGGGGTGGGGGAGGGGATACAGGGGTGGCATCTGTAAGAAGCTGCTGGAAGCTTCTCCTATGTCAGAGCCAGTGCCAGCCGGCTCCAAGACGGACCCGCTGCTGGCCAAGGTCGATCCCATCAGTGACGAGGGTAGTGCCTCTGGGAGAACAG
>JAVJGG010000082.1:38448428-38463268 GCA_035590195.1 Aviceda cuculoides | reverse complement strand
GTCACCGGCGCGACGCCGCTCCCCGAGGCGCGCGGGCCATGGCGGCTGCGGGACTGTCGGGGCGGCCGCTGCAGCTGACGCTGGCGCTGCTGAAGCCGGACGCCGTGGCCCACCCGCTGGTGCTAGAGGTGAGAGCTGGGCGGCCCGGCCCGGCCCGGCCCGGCCCGGTCTGGTCTGGCGGTCCGGTCCGGGGCCGGGGCGTCTTGGTGGTGCGCGTCGCCCGCCCAGCCGCTGCGCCTCTGCCCGCAGGCCGTGCACGAAACCATCCTCAGCAACCGGTTCCTCATCGTGCGCGCCAAGAAGCTGCGCTGCGGGCGGGAGGAGAGCCGCCGCTTCTACCGGGAGCACGCGGGTAGGCGGGCCGGGGCGGGCGGGTGCTGCGGGCGGACGAGCTTGGCCGGCGGACAGGGCCGGGGCCGGCGGAGCTGGGCCGTGCGACTCGGGCCGTCTTTCTCCCGCAGGGCGGTTCTTCTACCAGCGGCTGGTGGAGTTCATGGCCAGGTACCTGCCGTGCCGCAGCCGGGCTGCGCGGGGCGCGGGGAGGAAGCTGGCTTCGTGTTGCAGGTGGACCCTTGTCTTGCCTGAGCAATGCTTCTGCATCTGGAGGGGTCCGCCTCGCCGTGGGATGCGCCTCGTCAGGAGCTGGTGCTTGCGGTGTACCGAGGTGGAAGGCTCTGGGCTTGCAGGTGGAGGAGTGTCAGGAACCGACTCTGCTGTGACAACAGCAGTACTTGGGGCGGGGGGGGGGGGCAGCCCCAAAGGTTATGGGTACCATCACCTAGGATGAGGTCATTCGTGCAAATGCTCTGCTTCTGAGGCGTGGTCTCAGTGTCTAGTGTCATGGTAGGTCTGTGTCCCCTCCCAGAAAGCACTGCATGGCAGTTGCACTTCCTTGCTTCTTTGTGCTTTCTGTGTTTATAAGAATGAAGGAGCTATGCCCTTTTGTAACCTTATCTACTTCTGCTCTTCCCTGGTCCTTTTCTCAGTGGCCCCATGTGGGCTTATATCTTGGCCCATGAGAACGCTGTACCCCTCTGGAGATCTCTGATGGGACCCACAAAAGTATTCCGAGCCCGAAACAGCGTCCCAGATTCCATCCGAGGAGCTTATGGCCTCACCGACACCAGGAATACCACTCATGGCTCAGGTAGACCTGTCCTTCTTGGCTGAGTGTTGGGCAAAGACTGGGGCTCAGGGAGGTGTGAATGATGGTATTTTGCCTGCCTTTGCTTGCTTTCCGTTCTGGGAGTCAGAGTTAATGATTTGCTCGCTTCTGCAGACTCCAGTCACACCTGTCCTGGTGCAATTGAGCCTGGCACTTTTCTTTATGGCTTCTGCCCTTCCCTTTAGAACATAGCACATATTTGTGGCGCCAGACTGGCATTTCTCATCCTCTTTTCCTCTGTTTTCTAACAGATTCACCAGCATCAGCCAGCAGAGAAATTGCCTTTTTCTTCCCAGAGTTCAATGAACAGCTCTGGTACCAGCAGGAAGAGCCACGTCTGCGCTCTGGGCAGGTGTATTACAATGCAGAGGAGCGTGTCCACTGTGTGTTCAGGGATGAAGAAACAGAGTTGACCTGAATTACCCAGGGGTATGGTTTGCTGAGCTGGAAGTAGCTGCTAGGCACAGTGTTTGGGTCAGCCCCCTAACAAGACATAGAGCCATGGTGTGTTTTAAGGAGTGTCGGGGAGGGAAGAACCTAAGGCATATTATGTTGTGCTACCTGGGGTTATGTTATTCATGCAGCGTACAGGTGCTGGAGCATTTTAGGAAAAAATCTTCTCAAGTAGCAGTACTCCAACTTGATACAGAGGTCTAGCCATGCAGTTCACTGGTCCCTCCCGTGCTTATTTGGATCTGAGCAGTACAGGCGGAGTTCATCAGAGGGCTAGGTGGGAAGGGGGTTGCAAGTTCCAGTTAGGATATGATTGGTTTTGCTGATAGTAGGCCTCAGATTCTTAATATTGACTCTGTTCCCACAGTCCCTTATGGAGAAGAGAGGAGAAAAAGAATATGAGAAAATGCAGCGCTAAGCAGCAAATGGTTACACCCCCAAATTTAGGCATTTGGTTTAAAAAACAACTCCCTTAACACTTTACAAATTCATGGAGATTTTGATTTCTCACTGGACCCCTAAGGCTAGATTTTACATGCCTCAGTAGACCAGAGTAGGATACAAACATTGATATTTCTTCTCATAAAATCTGTCTTGAACATTACCACAGAAAGTGGACGTGGGTTACCAGAACTGAATACCAAGTTTCTGGCATCTGGCAAGATTTCAGTATATTTTAATATTTGTGCTAAGTGTTGATGGTCTCAGCAAAGCTCTATTTCAAATATTGGTGTGGGACGGGGTTTCTCCAAGTGCTGCCAGCTTGTGCCTTCATCTAAAATCATGCAAGAGGAGCCAGGTTATATTGGAATGTCATGCCACTGAGTTTCTGTATGAAACAAACAAGGAAATGTTCATCATTGCCAGAAGAGAAAGGTGTAATTTTGTAAACTCAAAGCAAATGGCTGTGTCACAAAGTCCTGTTATCGTGGTCCTTCTACTGTCAGCCCAGCTTCCCTGAAAACACACTTTTAGACATACAGGGCTCATAATTAACTGCTATTCAGCCTTTACAACCCGAGACATCCTCTCGGACACGAATTTTCTCTTCATTGGGGTAGTAGCCCCCTCTAGTGTCTGTGTTGAATTTGAACACCGCGTATTGCTTCCCGTGTAGGGTTGTTGCCTATGTTTTCCCTACTTTCCAAACGATGCTACTCCTCAGCTCTTGACATTTCAGACACAGAGCTTATTATAGGATCAGCTCCTATTGCCCGACCATCAGGAAAAAGAGGTTGCAAAAAGATTGCAATAAAGCAATACTCTATTCCTGCTACAGAAAGAATCATGTTTCAGTCTTGATCTCCAGGTTCACTCCCTGTTGCAGTCTTCACATTTCCTGGGTTTCCCACTTTATATTTCCATGGCAGTATGTGGTGAACTCCAGCTAAACCTGCTGTTTCTATCAGGAATGGCTCCAGGGTCAGAGCAGGCAGCAATCGCCCTGTGTAAATCCATGTAATCCTGCTGCCTCACTCTTCAAGAACTCACAGGATTCTGCTTGGTGCCTTAACGAAGTCCAATCAGAGCTGCTGCCAGATCACAGTTCCACCATGGCCATGTTCTCTCCTAGTCCCCTGGACCACAGTCTCCACTCCAGAGAGCCCTGCACAGCCTGGGCTGGGTGAGCAATGCTTACTGTAGATGGTGGGACCATGGATGTGGTCACCTTATGGCTGTGTTGCCCACAGGTTCGTTGCTGCAAGTATGGCCAACCCTCCTCGTTGCTGCCTCTCTCCTGGCACTGGCTGGTGTAGGCACCTCATAGCCCTGCAGCAGATAAAAGAGGGTCGTAAAGAAAGACTTAGGGCACAGGGACTGCATCATCTGCAGCTTTCCAGAACTCAGTCTCCCTCCTGCACTGGAACAAACAATTCCTTGCTGCTGTCACGACCCAGACTGGACAGACCAGGGAGTTGTGTTTAATTCAAAATTCCCTTGGGCTAAATTAAGGTGAAACAACACCAAATGATCAGTTAAAGATTTTATTCATGACAGAAGCAAACAGAACTGGGGAGGCAGGCGTGGTAATAGGTGGCAGGGTTTCTCACAACAGGAATTGGCGTAAGACTACTTCTGTAAACCGTGTAACCCTATACATCAATTCAGGGAAAAAGGAGATCCCTCCCGTTGAGTCACGAGGCTCAGAGCAGACCCCCTTGCTTTCCAGAGTCCTCCTCAGAGAAGGGTGTAGGGGCGGCTGGATCCACTCTTAGTCTCAGACTTGGTCAGCGGTTTAGATCTTGAAACGGATGAGGTGTAGGGATTGTGGAAAAGGAAAAGGAAAGCGAGAAGAAGACAGAGAGAGAGAGAGAAAGGAAGAGAGAAAGATTTCACCGGTTCTGGGTCCAGCGTTGGTTCAGTCAGCCGAGGGGCCCAGTTGCGGTGGGCTTGCTCACCTGGGGCTTCAGTTTGTGTCCTTTTATCATCCTTGCCCCTCCTTCGGTGGGCACCCAAACTCCTCAGGTTACTGAGCAGTTTGTGAGCCTTTGGGCTTGGGGGTCGTTTGTGGAGTAACTTCTCCTTCCCTGCAGACATGGCCATTGTTTGGTCTTTGTATCAGAGCAGCTTATCAGAACAGGGAGCTGCGCACCCTCCAGCACACCCTCCCCCTCCTGTTGCTGATGTCTGAGCTGATGGGCTTTTCACCTGGGCTCCTTGCTGTGCAGGGTTTGTCTTTAAGCAGAACTTGTCTCACCACAATGTTTGAGACATTCACTCTTGTAAGAACTCTTTCAGTCTGTCACAACATTTAGTGGGGGCAAATGCTCCAACCAGGTAAAGGTTTGGGCTGCAAGTAGCTGTTTACTCTGTTGCAGTGCACTGTGCTACCCTGCCTGTGACTTACGTCCAGGTCATAGGGCTTCCTTGTGGAAGCTGGTAGAATACAAATTTTATACAGCCTTTATTATATAGCCTCACTAGGGTCTTTCCCACTTCTAACGTTGAATAGTCTGCCTGTTTTGCTGAAGACCTGAATGGAAATCAAGCTCTGGGTTGTGGCTACAGCCGGTGGTGTCAAGTCGCTGGGTCTGGCAGCATGGTTTTATACACCATAAAAGGAGAGAGGAAAAAGGCAATAATCTGAGAAGAATGAATTTAACAGAAGAAGGATTGAGAAGGATTAAATGGTTGTTATCCAAAGGAATGTTCGTGAAAGTCAAATGATAAAATTAACTAAGAAACGGGGTGTTCATGTTTTTATTGTCCTTGTTTTTGTTTGGATGAGGACCAACTGTTTCAAGTCTAAGTTTTGGGTCATTCAGAAAGAAAATTATATTTGCAAGATGACTTTAATTTAAAAGAGATTAATTAAAGGTTACTTTGCTGCTGGCCATCAGAAGGGCAAATGTCTTGACACTCCTGCTTAGTCACAAGCATTTTAACTTTACACAATTTCTGTGACTATCAAATTTTTAAAATGTTTTTGGTTTATTATTTTGTTTGCTTGGGCAGAATGTGGTAATTGGGGATAAATGCTGACTTCTAAGGGCACTGCTGCAACAAAACATGTTAATATTTTATTGCTCTTGCCTCTCTTGAAAAGGAGAGGGTTGCCTAATTCTGAAGCCTCACTGAATTATAAGCCTCTGTATGTGCTACGCTGAGCTGAGATGCTGTTTTGTTCTAAAGCGAGGACAGGAACTCGATGCTGTAATATCATCAGTGAGGAGGTCTGTCCTGAAATAACATTGGATTTGAATCTTTTGGTCATGATATTGCATCATGACACAGTCCAGGAGCTGAAGAAGAAAGGGCTGAATTCTTGGGAACTACCCAGAAAGAGAAGTATTTTCAGTGGTTTCAGGGGCACTAAAAGGACTTTTCTACAGGGTGCCTACAAAAGTGCAGTCTATGCGTACCGGTTGTCCAGAGCCATCAGTGGGGTGTATTAGCACATGACACTGTTTTTAGCTTTGTTCTTTCAGCAATAGACAGGGAAGGGCTGATGCAATTTTTTCACTGGTCTCCAGTACTGTTTCTGAAGACCACACAACAACTTTTGCAGCTCCTGCAGCACCCTTAATACTGACCCGAAGGCAATGCAGCTTCTCTGTGAATAATGACAGTCTCAGATACCCTCTGTACTGATGGGAATATGCCAGTACTGTGGTGCCTGTCTGTCTTCATGGGAAATCTTGAGCTTGTCCTCTGATACAAGCAGAGTTGAGCTGAAACCAAAACCCTAGAGCAATGAAACCCCAGATAAAAACAGACAGAAGCAATAAAAACTGGAGTTTTGACTTGGCAGCATGTTTTAATCCTGGCATGTAAGGGATTCCTTCTAGGGTAAGAGCACACTTCTGCCTTCTCTGTCCACACAGCCTTTAGTCTCCTGTATACCTGACCAGGGTGGCAGCTACTGCCATCAAGAAATGTTCTTTTACGTGTTGCAGAGAAATAAGGAAGTAAGTATCGCTACTGACTGACTTCTCATGTGGCAATTTATACAAAGATTACGTTCTCACACTTACTTTTTATGTTGTCTGGATCCACCAGCGGTATAAAGTCTCTGTATCCTAATTCTGTTTTCATTGTGTTCACAGAAACTTGTTCTATTTTTAATTTCTACCCCATCCCTCCATTCTTCTGATTCAAATAAAATCAGTGAATAATGAACAATCGGGTTTTCATATATTCTAAATCTAATTTTTAAAAAGACATGGTAGAAAATTCGAACTTCGTGATGTTAAACCCAACAGAATATTTTGATTCTTGCCTACTACATGTTTTTCCTTGTTCATTTCTAGTTAATTTTTCTTTATTTCTTAGATTAAGGCCTAGCATTAGTGCTTATCTTCCTGGTCATACCATTAAAGCAGAAAAGTTTATTAACATTAAATACTTTATTTTTGGAAATGGCTTTAATAAGTTTTATAATAAAGAAAATTTGGTAGTTGGGGAAACTTAATGAAAATATATACTATAAAAATACTCTAAATATAAGGATTTATATTGGGATATGATTCCCACCTTGTAATAGCCCATTTTTTTATTTGTCTAGACACAGAAGAGCTGCTGTTGTTATTTAACATCTTAATTTGTTCCAGGCTGAAATTTCACAGTGAAAGCATAACTCACGAACAACAAATCGATACTTCTATGCTCACGGTTAAGTAAAAATGGGTTTCATATCAGTAAGCAGATCAAATTAATGCTTACATCTCTAGTTTTTTAGCTACTAGCACTGCAATTTTAATTGGCACTGGGATCCACAGTGAATGGCTTTTGGTCTGTCATATAAGCTTGCATACATGAAGTTAACAGATGAGTTTCTGAGTTCACAGAAGATAACTAATACAGAAACCTCTCTGCTTTAGAGATAAATTTATTCAAGGATGCATATGCATTGATTTTTTTTTTTTTTTTTTCCCCTAAAGTGTTGAGTAAAATATGGGAGGATAACAAGTCAGCACCATAGCAGAAAACATCACAAGGAGATTGATGGGTAATTTCTCACTGTGGAGAACAGACACTTTTGCAGATGTTAGTTCTTGCTTGTAATTTTTTTTTTCTTTTTTTTTTTTGAAACAGTGTTGACAATGAAGATGACTAACTCCAGCTTCCATTTTTCTTCAGCTGGATCTGACATAGTGCAGCTGTTATTGTGCATTTTATATTAATTAATTTTAATTTTTAAAAGACCAGTGAAAGTAAATCTTTCCATTTCCCTCTTCCCTAGCTTTGTTCTTTGAATTTCTTAACTGCTTGATTATATTCTGAAATTAAATGGAAACCCGCATGTTCCATGCTTTTCTGGGGAATGAAACTGTCTAATACAAGGCTAGATTTTCTATTGGTTGAGTAACATTGCCTATTCATTTAGGCAAAAATGAATAATACAAAAATAATATCAAGTTGCTAGCAGACAATCCATACATGCTGTATTTGGGCATGCAGTATGTTGCTTATACCAAATCATACTAATTTTTTTCACTTTAGTTTGCAATATTTTTATACTGTGGGTGTAGGGAGGGAAGAACCCACATAGTTCTGCATCTGTAGCAAGCACATCTTTAGAAGTCCAGGTGAAAGCTATGTGTGGGACAGTCAGCTAGGCACTTTGCTCTGCTACTGCTGTATTATGTGGCTGGTAAAAATAATCCAGGAGGACTGCCAAATCTTGGAAAAACGAGTGCATCAGGTTTACAAAACTGCATGATTGTTAAAAAAAAAAAAAGAAAAAAGTTCAATTCATCTGAGGAAGATGTGCTTAATGAATGCTTTAATGGTTTCTTCTGCGACTACAGTGACAAGAGTCCCTTTATGTTCATCCAGGACTTGAAAACTGAGATGTTTGCATAATCTCATGGTTCCAACAAGTGGTTCCTCAAGAAGAGCATAAAATATCTAAGGAGTAATGAATGGTAAGTGAAAAACTGCTCATGATGAAATGACACTTAGAAGAAGTAAGTAAATCTAGTTTGGGTGAGCTAAACTGCAAATTTGTTTTCCATGAAAGTGGCTGCTGAATAGTGTTCATTACCTAAATAGAGTATCTGAGTACTAGCGACATAGGTACAGTGCTGTTGTGGCAAGTTCTGGTGTTCATTGAAAGGTAAGATTTTTAGCCCAATAGTGAACCTCACAAGGTATCTTATCTGAACTCTCAACAGCCTTTGAGTGTGAAAATTAATTTAGACAGCTAAATGCCTTTACATGTGTGAGAACTGTTGCCTTTTAGCCTGAGGGAAAATAACATTGCTGACTAAAAGGGTGTTTTGGATGTATTTGTTGCTTAATGTTGCTACAAGGCTGAACACTGTCAGTCTTTAAACCTATTTCTTTTCTAATTTATTCTCACTTACCTCACTTTCCTCCTTTGACCTAGTTTTCACAACTGCCCTTCCCACCAAAAGAATCCTTCTACTTGCTTCAGCACAGTGATGAAAGCCATGTTAAGGTATTCCTGATGTCTGTCCCTAATGGCTAAGCACCAAACTCGATTGCACACACACTACATCTTGTGCAATAAAATGCTACGCCTCTTCTTCAGCTTCAGTATCAGGTTTGATTAAGGGCAAAGCTAAATTTAGCAGAATACTGCAAAGAGGGAAATATATTTACAAAGATTCCCTTTTGCAGTAAAATATGCTAAACATGACAAAATATATATGTGGCAAATCTTGGTTATTTTCCCAGGGAAATATAAAGTAAATTGAACCCCATTACTCTTGAGGCTCTGTGTAAATTCCCATTGCCAGGTCTTGGCTGCAGGGAGTTCTAGCTGCATCATCTTGTATGATATACAGGACAAACTTGTGGTAGTGATGAAAACATACAATAACATTAGCTTGCAAAAACAGTCTCCCTCTCCCTTTCTCAGACTTCTGTTTTTAACCATAACTCCTACCACACATGTGATATCCTGTGTGTCTGTGAGGATAATGATTTGCAGTAGTAATGTTGCAGTACCTGAATTAAATGTACACAGAAAGAGCAGTCTCAGTACTGAGATAATTCAGAGAAACAAGCTCAGATGCTTGCTGGTTTCTTTCAAGTTTCACATACATGCAATTTCTAGTGAAGGAATCAGTACCGTATTTAGGACTGTGAACATCTTCACAGTTCAAAGGAGTTACTTAGGTTTGCATCTTACAGTTTCAACTCCATTTCTGCTCTTATTTCAGATGTGTCTTTTTGGTTATACAATCTTTACTGAGTTTGTTTTGAGTCAGTCCTTTTAAAAAACTAAAAATAAATAGAGAGGAAATGTTCTTGGCTCTGAGAGTGAATATGTGCCTTCATGAAATTAGAGAGACTCAACATATTTATAAAAAGTCTTTTATAAGTAAGCACTAATGAAGAGTACAGGGAAAGATATATATTCTAGAGAGTGTCTGAACTGCACATGTTTACCTTGATGAAGGGCCTGATATCCCTGGGGGGACAGTGAACTAGCAATTGAATGTGACCACACACTATTAAGAAAATTCTATTCAACCAAGAAAATATTTCAGCTATAGAGTATAGTAATAGCCTCCATGACTGCTCAACATTTAGGAGAGAAGTTGCCTGATGTGTTTAAAAAGCTTGGCTTTCTCATCTGAATTTTCCATTACACAAGATAAAAAGTGGACAGATCAATTTTGTTTATGGAATAAGCTGCATAGAGCTTCACTGAAAATTACTATGAGAAAAATATTTCTTAGGCAAGAGTTCTGGATATTGTGAAAAATTCTGAATGGCAAAGAAAGACTTCGTTGCTCTCTGCCATTCTGTAGCAATCGCAGAAGTATATTGGGTTATTGCTTATGAGAAAGTCACATTTAAAGCAATGAAATAGCTGGCTGGGACCAATGAGAACAATCTTGAAAAAAGAAAATTTGTGTGTTGATGTGTTCTTGTTTTTCTAGCTTTGTTTAAAGGTAATTCAGGTTGAAGTATGTGGGAAGCTGGATGAGAAGTTTTGTTTCTAAAACACATTAATGTACACATTTGTCTTTGGTCACCTAAAATGCTCGGCCCAGCCTTCTGACCTGGTCAGGTCCAGACAGACTCAACGACACTGAGCTGTCCCTTCCTCCGACTGATCCTGTCAGGTCCGTGCATGTTAAGGATACTGCAATCTCTCCTTTGCAGATTAGTTTGCCAGTTTGGTGTTACTCTTAGATTGTCCCTATCTATCTATGCAAAACAATGCCCAGGGATCCCATCCAAACTCAATGATCCTTCAGTTCTGTGCAAAATGTGTGAGGTACATAAGAAGCGGGATAGTGCAAATGCTAAAAGAGGTGTGTTGTCCTCTAAGTAGTTGAAGAGACCAGAGCAGAAATGCTCTTGTTAGGCTCTGAAGAAACAACAAGGAGATATCAGCAATAAGATTCCTGAGGAAAATACTCTATGCAATTCAGTTTTGATGCTACATGAAATCGCCTGCCAAAGATTAAACACAAATGAACTGACTAGCATTAGGACCTACGAGAATTCCTGAGCTGTATGGTTTTGTGGTATCAGTAAACAACTGTGAAAAATTCATTTCATGCTGATCTACTGTAGCAAAATCACTGATTGAATTGCTACAAAAAGGTAAAAAATGGGTCACAGGAATGCCAAACAGTGTGTGGTGCAGCTACACAAAGGTTTGTGTATTCTGATATTGTTTTATCTGTGACCTTGTCTTGTGGTGCCTTCCTCATGGGATCAGGAGCTGTGATCTCACACTGATTGCCAGATGGCAGCGGGAAGCCCAGAGCACGTGTACTGACAAACGGTGGGGAAAAAACCGCCGCGCAGAGCGATTACATGCTGCCAGCACAGAGGCAATGATCTAGAGCCTAGAGAGAATGTTAAGATACCTGCCAAGACTGAAAACCTGGGTGTGAGCAAGGGGCTGCAAATCTTTTCCAAATGACACAAGGAAAAATGGACAAGCTTTAAAATGTGCACATAACCAGGACAAGTAGTTATGGACTTGCTGTTCTCCTTATTGTCCTGGGTAATAGGTAGCTTCCAAATAGGCTAAATCTGTATGTGGAACTGGTGTGATTTTGTGAGTATGCGTGTAGGGCTACATTTTCTAATAGTTAAATTAGCCCCAGAAAGGGGCAGGGTTGGTTTGCGGAGCACTGACTAAAACCCTAACAATCTCCTGCCTGTGAAGTGAAAGACACTTTCTTAAGAGTCTTTGGTCAGGCAATAAATTTGTCGTGATCAACTGACACTTCTAACAGGTGACTGTTGGTTTTATTATTCTGGGGATTTCTGGAAGGTGGCATTTGTGAAGGTCAAAACAAGCCTGGCAAACATAGAAAAGTGTCTTTATTTCTCTTAACAGGGCAGCTCACAGTCATCAATTCATGTTGACGTAGCCTTTTTCTTTTCAGACATCTTGTCGTGCTTCTCCAGAAATGTACAGAGTAAGTGAAGAGGGACAGAGAGGTTGAAGGGGAAGTTTACAGCTGTTGTGTGCCCTATTCTGTTTTCCCATTTAGTTATCTGCATTTTATTCTGGTATCTTGAACCTTCATTGTGATTGTATGAGTTATTCCCCTGTTGCTCCTGCATCCAGGAGCACCCAGATGATGTGTCTTCATGTGCAAGTCTACTTCTCTTAGTGCATATTTTGGCATTCTTATTTTTTGCAGACAGCAGTTCCCACAGTATCTAACTGGTTTCTACTAACATAAAGGAAGTGTCTTTCCCTGTACTGTTCAGGTATTTCTTTTTGGTTCTGTAAATGTCACTAGGTTTGATCAAGCAGAAAGAGGCACATGACACTGGAGTGGTAATGCTGTCGTCTGGAGGGAAGATGCAATGAAGATGTTCTGCATGTGGCTCATGAAGATATTACAAGTTGTTCCTCTAAACCTGCCTTTGCTTGGCACCTGCAACCCGCCTGGAAACAAACCTTTTATACCATTAGAGAAATGAAACTTCTTTTTACTTTGTTACTTTTCTAAATGTGAGTTTTAGACTGGTGGAAAAACATCAGACTGATTCCCTTGTACCCTCCAAGCAGCTAGAGAAGCCTGGGACAGGGAATGGGAGGGAAAAGGCAGCCATCCCAGAGCTTCTGGAGAGGTCATTTTAGAAATGTTTTGGTGAGATTGGCTCCCTTCTGGAAATATTCTCTAGCTTCTCTCAGCTGCTTCACCTAGTCTATAGTTGTCAGTTTCCCCTTGCCTTTAGCTCTTCTCTTTGGGGTTGCCCTATGGATTGTAGAGAACCAACCCCAAAAGTTTATGTACCTGGGTTAGATAAAGCTCATGTTGCATTTGGTGCCGTAATACGTGATGGTCAGCACTGTACAGCTGGTAGAGCACAGCTATAACTGCCCATCTATGGTCAATGAGGCAGCATTCAGAGGAAAAAAATGTTGGCTACCTGAAGCTTTCTCTTTGTCCCTGAGTCAGATCACGGCTTTGACTTCTCTGATGAGAAGCAGAGAAGCAGCTCCCACACTGCTCTTGAGCCCATCTCACTTGGGCTCAACCTAAAGTTTTATGTTATTTTTGAATACTGATTCAGGCTGGACTTCAACCTACAGCCTAAAGTAGAGGAGCTGTTTCTTTGTAATACTAATGCTTTGAACATTTTCTTTTCTGTTTCATCTGACTGAAACAATCACCAGTACAACTTGAGATAAGAAATTAAGAATTGATTTTGCCAAGAATTTATATATTTCTTTAAAGCTTAAGACTAATGCAACCTAGACTATGTGAAGAGAGCCAAGTTCCCTGATGGTATGCTCTGTCATTAACTGCTTTTATGGTTGTAAAAATTGTGGGCACAGTCTAAATCGGATAAAAACTAGGTGCATTGAAATTTTTTATTGACCAGCAGTCTGAATTCAGTCCTTGCTCTGAATATTGAGCTGGGTTATTTTAATCAAGAGCAATACAGTCCTCCTCTGACTGTATTTTGTTCTTCATGGCACCTGTGCAGCCCCCACAGACTTAGCTGTATTTCTTTGAGTGTCACCAATGGAAATTTGCACAGCAATGCAGTTGGTTCCAAAGGAGAGACTATGCCTAATCCTTCTATCAGCTGATCAGCTAATCAGCTGATCTGATGCTGCAGGATTAGCAAGAAGGGGCTTTGCCCTGATAACAGGCCGATATGACTGGATGTACAGCTGGCAGAGTTTTGATGAGAAAAGCAGTTTTGTTCTATGCTGATCGTTTACTTGGATCCCCAATTTGGGTTTAAAGCTCAGGTGTTTAAAAGTTGTTCTTCAGTGCTGAAAAACTGTTCCAATAGAGTAGGATCTTGTCAAAGAAGAGATAACAAACATCTTTGCTAGCTGACAGAAGCATAAAAAGTCTGCAGGAGCTGCTTCAAGACTCCTTGCTGTTCTTTTCAGTGTTGTCTTGCACAGAAGATCAGCAACAAGTAGCTGTTGTCTAGACGGAATAATTACAGTTTACAGACTTCTCATTTCCTTTCCATTGTAAGCAGGAAAGTGGAAACTGGTGACACTGAGGAAATGATGGTCAAAGTGGGAGCGGTTATGACCTTCTATTGCCCATTATCCTGCTAGGGTGTTGAAGGAGGAGAGGAGATAGGAGACTTGCTGTTTCAAAAATGAATTACTAGAGAAAGAATCACTATTTCCTTGGCTCTCAGGAGTGGAAGTCTAGTGTTGGAATGAGGAGTATCTTTTACAAGGCCTTCAGTACTTGTGAAGTGCCCAGTAGTGAGTAATACAAGTGTTGTTTGAAAAAGTCTGCTGGTTAAAAATATCTTTTTTATTTTTAAGCGAGAAGTTGAAAAGCTAACATAACATCCAAAAATGACTCCCCTACAAAACCTACTTCAACTGTGCTTTAGGCATGATTGCTCATTTGTGAGTAAATTAATGTTGAAACTAACATAACTGAACTCAGTTACAGAGCCTGGGTTTCTGACTTGTTTTTTTTTTTGTTGTGTTTGTTTGTTTGTTTAATTATATCAGGTTTTTTTGAGGAGGAGAAAATCCTTCTCTCAGACTGTATTTTTTATTCTTTTAATCTCCTTCCAAATCCTCTCCCTTCATTTATAAGTCTCATGCCACAAGAAGCCAATCTCCAGCTTTCTAATATAGACATTCTCTTTGGCTAAATTAGAGCAAGTGTTTTTGCAATCATAAGCAACAGAGTGGGTAGCAAAATGTCCTCTTTGTTATTAAACTGCATACCCAAATGGCCAAGGACATCTGGTGCAAGTTAACACCCTCCTTCTAAGGAGAAGAAAACGTTACTTCCACTCAGTGTCTCTTCTTTATTGCTCCCAGCTCCAAGGACACATAAGGTATGTGACAACTTCTCAAATTCCCTCATGAAGATGAGAAGCTCTATACACAAAAATCAGCATAAAACCAACAGACAATACTATATTATACCCAAGGTTATCTGCATTGTGTAATGGACTATTAATCCCAAACTGGTCTTTCTTGTTTTTCAGTGTGCTACCAGTGCAAAATGCCCCACTTTTTCTCACCAACTCAAATGTTCTCTTGAGTGTATCAACTCTAAAAAACATAATTTTCATACTGAAGGGGTGTCGTCACGCAACCCCAGCTGGCAAGCCCCACCCAGCCGCTCGCTCACTCCCCACCAGTGGGATGGGGGAGAGAATAGGAAGGGTAAAAGTGAGAAAACTCATGCGCTGAGATAAAAACAGTTTAATAGGTAAAGCAAAAGCTGCATGCACAAAAGCGAAGCAAACCAAGGAATTAATTCCCCACTTCCCATGGGCAGGCAGGTGTTCAGCCATCCCCAGGACAGCCGGGCTCCATCAC
>JAVJGG010000082.1:38437077-38448252 GCA_035590195.1 Aviceda cuculoides | reverse complement strand
GGTGGGGTGAGAAGCAGAAAAGCCCTTGGCTCTGTGTGAGCACTGCTCAGTAGTAACCAAACCATCCCTGTGTTATCAACACTGTTTCCAGGACAAATCCAAAACACAGCCCCATACTAGCTACTGTGGAGAAAATTAACTCTATCCCAGCCAAAACCAACACCAGAGCAAAATTCAAACACCAGTTTTTTGTCCCAGAGTTACATTTCCTTCTTTAGCGCAGACTCCTGGGACACATATGAGGCTTGGTTAGCAACACCAGTAGGAACGGAGGCTGTTATAACCCATTTGCCAAGATATGCTCCCCCTATTCATCTCTTCATCCTGGAAACACTGAATGGAAATGAATTTCTACTCCACATTCCAACAGCCTTGTGCCATCCTTACTGCAAACGCCTACAGACAGACCGTTCCCAGTTTTGGTTGCCCTAACTTTGCATCCTGCCCTGGTGGAATGTGGTTTTGGCAGGGGAGAAAAGTTGATCGTCGCTGCTACAGGAAGAGCGGAGGGGACAAGACTGACCGAATCTCAGAACAGCTCCTTTTCCCCGCTCACCGCTGTGTGTAGTCAAGCACCGCCATGGCACAAAGACAAGGATGGCTGTTGCTGAGGGCTGACTGGAAAGGGAGGGGTGGCTGGGAAGAGGTTCGTTAGCTTTCACTCTGATCTCTGCTGCCATCATCATTGGCCTGTTGGAGGTGAGTCTCAGGGAGGGAGAAAAACAATGCTTTTGTTTTATAGCTATGTATTATTCAGTTGATTTAACTATGGTTGTTTTCCCCAGAACTTAGAGATACATGAGTTACTTCTTTTAAGTGAAGGGCAGGACTTCTACAATAGAGCAAGGAGGATATTTTGCTCCAGACCTGTTTTGAAAGCTGAAGGAAGGGGAGAGCTGTGACTCCTTATGCTATAATACAGCCTAGAAGTTGTGAGACAATTAACTTTGGGCCTTCTGAAACTACTGTGTGTCTCTGCTGAAAAATTAATCGGTAGCTCTGTGTGAGTATAAATGAAAACATGTTGAAATTTTCCTCCCAGATTATAGAGTTGATATTCCATCTTCCTTCCAGCTTAAAACAATTAAAGGAATTTAGATCTGTTCAAGGTTAATGAATACTGGGAAGCTTGGCTTTTCTCATCATCTTAATAGTATTAATTACTGATTTTAAAAATTCTTATGGGACATAGGAGGTAATGATATTTCATCTGAGAAAAGTTTGGATATTATGACACTGCAGAAAGTTTAAGTACCTGAGCAAGAGTTCAAGCTTAACAGCTTCTAGTAATGTCTGGGAAAATGAAATTGAATGGCAAGTTACCAAGAGAAATCTTTATCTGTAAGTCAAATGCAAAGACTGAACAGACTCTAAAAGAATTTGGCATTTTGTGCTAGCTTACTTGTGAATATTCAAAGGTGGAGAAATTATCACTTAATCTTTTATGATAAGTGTATTTTGAATGATGTATTGTTTTGATAATCAGTCATTATGAATGATAAAAGACTTGAGATAGATAGGGATGGCTAGTGCTTGGTAATCAACAGGGCCAGGTGACCTATGTACACAAGTGATTGTGACCAACACTTAACTGGGCTTTCAGTCTCGACATATAACAGCGTAAGCTGAACACATTTACAGGCAAGAGTAAATATAATACTGAAGAAGTGAACCTTGGTATTCTTCTGGTCATTGAAGAGAATTCCTTGGGTCAGATTTTTGTTTGTTTCATGCCATACCCCAGGTATACATGTGTCCTGGGGCACGGAGGAGGATATTTGCCTACCCCCCTGGTAGAACTGGCTGCAGCAGGGATGCTCCTGTGTTTTGGTGTACAGCTGAGTAAATGCGCCATTGCCTCACTTAGTCTGAGGCTGTATCCCATCTCCTGCTCCATTTCCTCCAGAAATCCAAGATTAATCAAATGTACTGAGAGGAGATAAAATCTGAAATGATAAACAGGAAGATCGGAGGTATTATCACAGAGGCAATGGAAGTTTTATGCCCAGAGGACCACTCTGATTTTGTCACCAGACTGCACAGCGCAGATGATGCAACTCTCTGAATGGCTGAACTAGGCTTGCTGTGAAGGCTCCAATTTATATACTCATTAGTTATGCTTTCTTCTTCAGATCCAGAACTTTTTTCTCCGCACCACTTGAATTTTCTTTCTCTTTAATGTTTTTACCTCATTTGGCTTTGACAGCCTCCGAAAGATAAGAGCCTTAATATACAATGCTATTGTAAATGTGATTGTCTGCAAACCGCATCACAGCCAGGTGGGATTAGGGATGAGATTGCTGGTTTGTAAACTCCATTATTGCAAGGTGTGCCTGCAGATGCTAAGGGAGAAGTGAGAAAAGCACAGAGACAGATGCCAAGGGCTGGAAATGCTGATGCTATTAGGTGAGGGCAGGAAAATGTTCTTTTTTCTTATTCTGCAGCACAGTCTTTGAGAAAGAGTGTCTTAAGATAAAGTTGTCCATTATTAACAGTGCTCTAACAATTCTCTGGAGAATAGGAACGTTAAAATCAGCAGGTCTTTTGACCCTTTCTTAATCATCAGAGCCTTTGGAAAATTCAGTCAGTTGCCTAGGCCTTTCAAAGTTAAAGAAGTCAAGTCTCAGGCATATGGTTAACCTTGTGTCTCACCAGAAGGCTTCTACTCATGTTCAAGGGGAGAGCTGAAACTGATTTCTGCTGAGCACTTGTGAAGGCCTGTTGATCAAAGCAAACTTTTATTTTCACACCTATAGTATTACTTCTTTAGGTATTTCTTCTTGAGTGTACCCATTTTTGATGGTCAAAGACATGTTAAAGTCATCACAAGGCCTTTAAGTATTTTTTTTCCTTAACTCCCACAATGCCTGTACTATGCTAAGGTTGTTCTTTGCTAGAAAACTTAGACCTGTTCCCTCCTTGAATGACTGATCTTGAGGGAAGAATTGAGCATCTTTAACTTTTCTGTAGTTAATGTTCTGCTCTGCACTCTACTAATAGTGAACACTGATTTTTTGTTCAACTTTTTTTTTTGTTTCACTTACATGTTTTGCTGTGCCAGTTTCCTCATTCATAGTGGAAAGTTTTAGTTTACCTTGTTTGTTCGTTTGGTCTCATTTTTTTTTCTTTGTCTTTTTAAGTGTGTGGCATTTGGGGCTTTTCTCTTGAGCTTAATTCTGGTAAAAGCTTGCTGTTGCCAAATCAGGCTAAAGTGGAATAGTTGTCCCTTCAGACAGGACGGTTGCTTGTGAAGGTATCACAGGTGAAATTCCTGCCAGGTTCTTCAGCTGCCATGAGTGTTTCATTGATACTTTTATGTAGAAAAATAGATTTGTTACTCATTTTCGGGGTGATAGCTGAGGCTAGGGGGGAACATTGTGAAGAAGACAGCTGCAGACAAGACTCAAGTTGATGAGAAATGAAATTCTCTAAGTAGTAGTGCATTAGTCTTTCTTTCCTTCAAGCTGAGTTTTAACTTTCAACAAACAAGAGTGTTCATTTTTCCCTTCCCCAGCCATATCCCAAGAATTCCTGAATGAAAAGACTTGTTTGCACATTCTGAACGCAAGTGACTGTTTTTGTAATCAGTTTTCCTACCATGAAAAATGCATGACTGGCCCAATCCACTAACTCTTATTGATATAAATTTCATTGATTTCCGTATGACTATCCACGTGGGCCAGGGTTGTAGCTCAAAGCCTGAAAATACTGTGTGACAGGTGCATGCTGCCTGTTCAATGGCTTCTTGTTTGTTCCCATATACTGCTTGGCAGTGTATAGGCACGATTTTCGATCTAGTCACAGGTATTAAGTACCTGCAGTTTTGTATTGTGCTAAATATTATGCTTTAAGGTTTGATGGTAATCAGTATTTAGCAGATTGGATTGCTTTTTAGGAATGGCGTTGTATGTACTCCTTCCTCTCCCATCCCTGCGTTTCCACTGAGTGAATGTCTCTTCAGAAGTCTCAGCATACAGCGTACAACTTTAAGCATATGCGGGAGGCTGATGTTTCCTACGTACTGGAGTTGTGATTTTTCCCTCTGTGAAGTCACTATACATTCATTATCACCTGATGTGTGTTTTATTGATGTAAGTGATAATTTTGCAATGCAGAGACACAGTGAGATGCAGAGAGAAAGAATTCTATGCCCTTTATGGCCCTGTGTCTCCCTCATTCATTTCTTATCCTAGGATTTTCATGCAGATTGAGAATAACAGTGGCATCTAAGACCCTACCATAAACAAGAGCGCAACAGTGCTTTGTTCCATCTTTGTGTTACAAAGAGAGAGTGTATAATGGCTGAGCTGAAAGTTTCTGAAAAGGGGGGAGAAATGAATTGTTCCTGGCTCCTCAGATTATTCCAGCAGCTGAATTTCTTACGAGTGCAATAAAAACTGTAATTAAACATAAAATGGGGGGGAACAATTCAAGCTGCTGCAAACTTGTAAAAAAACACACCCTAATTGTCTTACTATTCCTGGCCTCTGTTTGGCTGCAGAACTTTTTTCCTTTTTTTCTATTCCCCCCACCCCCATTTCTTTCTCCCTTCTTCCCATCAGTGCTCTATATTACAGTCTAGAATGGCTTCACAGTTTTTGCAATGACAGAAGCACACAGAACATCAGAACTCAACGCTGCCTTGGAAGGTTTGATATTAATTGCATGGAACATTGTTACTCAGAGCACAGAGCAGCATGACTGACAAATCTGGCTCAAAAACGATTTGAGCAATTTTCTTGTTGCAGTGGTGATTATGGCACAGAACATTATGTAGCTCATTTAGGAAGCTTATATTTAGGAGATTTTTATTATTGTTTAGAGCAGTTTTTAAAGTCCTATAGAAGGAAAAAATAGTTCTCATTTTTGGATTTCAATTAGATTAGCAAATGTTAATGGTCTACTTTTCTCCTCTTCCAGCCACCCTCACCTGCCCACTTAAAACTGTGTGCTCCATTTCTCACAGAAGCCCTGGATGCTGTCTTGTCATCTGCATTCCTCTTTTTGACATTAGGTGTCAGAATAAGGAGTTTCCTTAATTTAATGACCAGCCTAGGGGTAAATTCTATTACTAAGCCCAGTCCAAAGAGTGCCTCAGTGCCAAGCTCCTAGTTCTGAATGCTTAAACCTTGCTTTGAATCTTCAGTTCTATTTTGGCTTGAATTTGAGGAACACAAAGTTGCAAAAATTAAAATAAATGCCTTTGGAATACCTTGAGGATGTTAAGGCTTGTCTTGTGGATAAGAAATGGAGCTCTGGAGGTCAAAAAGATCCATTTCCCTTGTTTGGATGAAGTCTGATGATCACAGTGATGGGAAGTAGACACCTTCTGCATGCTTCAAGACTTGGCACTCTTTCCAAACTCAGTGAAAATTAGTCCAGCCTTTAGGTTGTCTTGACCTAATTGTGGGGTTTTTGTGGCTCTTAGAGGGCTGTTTTTGTGGCCAGTGAAGACAACACTTTGGACACACATTTTCTTTTTCATTTGCAATCCTTATCCTGGTGGCTGCAACTGATAAACCAGCTCTGGGTCACTGAAAACTATCCTAAACCCTGAGTATAATGATTTGCTGAAGCATGTGTTAAAAAATACTGAGACTTACACTGTAATAAAGACCTGGATTGCTGGTACAATGAATTTTCATACTTTCCAAATATCTACTTCCAGGTAATAGGTTCAGTATTCAGCAGTATTGTCTTTGCAGCTAGACTGTCTAAGGGCCCATTCACATGGAGTATGTCTGACAGTGGAGGTATGAATGTCAATACATTTTGAATGGGGTGGCTTGTTAAAACCAATGAAAATGAAGTCTTGCTGGAGACCACAAAGACCTCGTTTTGTTAAAAGTATAGCAGGCCAGAGGGGAAAAAGATTATGTGACAAGGTTCTCTAGAAGAAAACGTGGAGAATAAGTGAGGTCAATTGAAATTGTAACTAGCAATGTTCATATAGTCCTTGACCTAATGCACAGGTAGATTTTCTGAAAGGACTACAGTTAATATTCTAATGGGCTTGGGGACAGTTCGCTGAATTTGCAGTGTTTTTTTAATCTGAAGATTCTCCTCCAGCCTCGTGAATAGAATGGTAACACTGCTTCTGCAGTGTGGACAGTCATCTCTGATTATTCCTATCATCTTATGCTCTCTTGGTGGTAATTTCAGGCATTCATGACTCTCCTTTGGAAATATCTTTAGTCAAAATAATGGACTAACCATCCTTGCTTATCGAATATAACAGTTAATACATTTATCTACTTACTTCACCTCTACAATACAGAATAGGTGCTTGCAGCCTAACTTAAAGGGTGTCAGAACATGAAACCAGTGGTAAATACTTCTCTTGGGACCTATGTCAGAGGTTGTACCTCTTTTCAGAAAGACCAGGCTGACTCATTACAGCTATCTTCTTGTTTTAGTGTTGGATACAGCTCTCTCATGTTCAGCATCTGTAAGCAAATCTACAGTAGAATATAAGACGCTACCCTGCTTGGGTTTATTCATTGATGTGGGTGATGTTCTTTGTCTGCTCCTGTGATCCAAAGGTTTAGTAGATTTACATGGTCACTCTGTAGTGGATGTTACACAAAGCACTTTTCATTAAAAAGCATTCTTCCTGGCACTTGTTTCTCTGAGAGCATGATACAGCAGTCTACGAGCAAATTAGCCCAATGAACTACTGGTGGAACACATGCACTCTGTACACTAACGTATCTGGTACAATGAAGCTAATTTTCATGTTCCATTCAGTTGCTTTATGTGCTGTTCTGCTTCCTTCTTTACCTTTCCTAAGCATTGGAAACATCTGGTACTATGTAGCTCAAATATTGATAATGAATTTTAGGTGCATATTTAAAACTTTTAATTAAACTATGGAATTTTCTCTTCAGACATTGTGTGCTGAATGAAGGACTAAAACCAGCCAAACTCTTGATTGTTTTTGGCAATTTTATGCCTCAACTGAGTACGTTTGGCATCTAGGACTGTGGTTTTTGTCTTTTGCTTTTTTAAATAGGTCAATTAAAATAATAATAATAACAAAAACAACCTCCACTAGCTAGTTAACTGTAGGAAGCTAGAGAAAAAGAAATCAGCCTCATTAGGAAACTCTAGATGGGCTGCTGCTTTACCTCTCTTTTCAGCTTTTTGTGCTTGGAACACTTTTTTTCCTTGCTTCTTACAGTCTTTCATTTCCTCTGCTACTGGATAAAGACGGTGTATTTTCTATTTTTCTAAAAAGAAATATTCATGTAGTTTGTGAAAGTAAATTATATTTTTTTTAACTGAGTTAGAATACTGGGACGATGAGTGAATTTTACATATGGAGGGTCCCAATAAGTATGACTCTCTTTGTGGGAATGGCTCTTCTCCCTAGAAATAAATGTGGTGGGACATTCAGGGGACATTTCTACCTTGACTGCTCCTGGGTCAGAAGGAGCCACAGAGCAACGGCAACATAATAAGCTGATTTTCTCTGCTTTAGAGACTTCTGGAGAACAAGTCTGCTTGTGGTAACTTACTGATAATTTTATCTTCATGTTTAAAATTATTATTCACCTTTGGAATACAATGGAGTGCATCTTTAACTGTCTTTAAAGTTTTATTTTTGATTCTTAGTGAAAACCTGTCTTCAGCTGACAGAAATTTTCCCCACCTTTTTTTTTTTGTTGTTTCCAGAAGTGTTAAATTCACAATTTCTCCCTTTTCTTTTGCTTCAGAACTAAAACCACCCAAAAGTTCTCAAACTCCTGACAAAAAGGTTGGACTTAGGTTATTGGAACAAGGTCTATATCTGAAGGTCTTACTGTGTTGCCATAAATGCAAGGAAAAGGAAGACAAAATAGGACCCTTATACCAAGCTGGATCTAGGTCACCTTTAAGGTTTATTTTTGGCCCTCTGAAAGGGATGACAGAAAGCACTGTTGTCCTAGGAATAGGAGGTCCAGGTAGGGACTGCAACTTGGAGAGACCTTTCTCCTCCCCTGTCCTGTAAGAAGAGTGAAGCTCACAATAGGAAAAAGTGTTAGTTAATCTCTTTTACACCCTCTTACTACTTCATTAATTTCCCTGTTGTAGAGCATAGTCCTCGCTAGAGTTATGTTCTTGCAACAGTTTTGCAGTTTTGTCTTGATTTTTTTTTTCTCCCCCCCCCCCACCCCCAGGAGATCTCCTTCACCATTGTCTTCAGGAAGCTGAGTAAAAACATGTGTGAAACAAAACCTGGAGTAAAACTCAAGATCTCTTTCTGTGATACAGGTATTTGTAGAAATATGTGACATGAACACTGTATTTCTGGTTCTGGTTTTGGGTCTGTTTCATGCTGGTCATGTCTCATGCCATTTTTCTATTCCAAGATGCTACTTCATATGTCTCATAAGATGTCCCTGTTTTGAGCCTTTCTTTTATTTGTAACCTCCCCTTTCAGTTCTTACAAAACTTCATCTCTGTGCCACACGAAGGCCGTGACACCTCTCAAAACATTTTGCTCTTTGTTACATGCTGTTCTGTACTCTGTCCCCACCCTTGGCTCTGCAGGTAATTATGCTAAGGTGATGGTTATGATAATGGTGAGACTACAATTTGAAGGGATCACAGTGATAAAATTGCACTGCTGAAGATGTGCGTGTTGTCTCTGCCTCCCACTCTTCTTGGGTCTTTAGGGAACCTTAGGAGACTATAAACTACGAGGCATGGACAGCAGCACAATTTGGAAGGCAAATGGCCATCATTTTGCTGTGAAATCTGGAAGGCTCATCTGTTGGATTAGCAGTTAAGTGGTAGGGGAATGCCGTGCATTGGTTACACTCAGGAGTGTGAGAGAGAGGATTACTGGTGAAGCCAACCTGAAGTGACTTGTCTAAACTGCATAATTATTGTTATGCACCTCATTGTACTAAGATTGGTTTAGTTTCATTACTGGACATATACTATTGCATTCTAGGGGATTTTTCAGTGTAACCACGTTGTTTTTCCCTTGAGATTATGAAGGGCAGAGTACAAAGGAAGAATCTTCTCAGGCCCTATAAAAAGAGAGCTGCATCACTGCAGTAAGCAAACATTGTGGAGTGGGTCCTTAAATTATAAAGTTTTCTTTACTTACGAGTCTTAGACTTGCATTTCTAACTGAGATTATTCAGGCTTTGTGCTTGCCTACTTGCCATGGTCTATAGCAGTCTGGTGCCTGCACCTCTCTTGAAATGAATGACTTAGAAACTGTAGTAATCAATCCTTCAAATGTTTTGATAGATCAATAAAACTACTGTCAGTCTCTAATATGTTCCATAATCAAGATGTCACTTTATTTACTCACAGTCAGATGTGATGTGAAATATTAAGTGTGTGAATGCACAAATAGTGCCTGTGGGGACAAATTCAGCTCTTTTTTTCAGCTATGCATCAGTTACTGATGATTTCTGGTTTCCTCTGAGGATTGCTGGGTATGTATGTTTTGTAGCCATTTATATAATGAGCCAACTCTGTGGCCACAGAAGTCACTGTGGTGGGGTAAATAAACCCCATCTAGCACTGGCAAGAAAGGACTGAATTTTCTCCTGTTTGAGTGAAGGGATTTGCTGCATACTAGTGTTGCCTTGCCTTGTGCATTGTGCGATACATATCTCAACACACACAAAGGTTTCAAGATGACAAGTCAGGTAAAACAAACTGGAAAGGAAGAGATGTGAAACCAAGAGTGTGGTAGGACCTGGATAAAGAGAATGGGGTTTAGGTACTGTCATTAGCTTTTTAGCTGTTGTAATTGTGTACATTACACAGAGGTAGCAGGATCTTTTCATATTTACCTAGCCAAGATGCAAATCTTAAACCATAAAAGATGCTGAAGTCATTGTTACTGAGGTATGTATAAACCAGCCAGCTACTTGCATGTCCTGTCCACGAGAAAGATTCTTTACAATAATTTTCAAGTCATCCATTACTAATTTTCTTCCATCTCTTTCTGAAGTGTCAGGGATAAGTTAAAGGGAGATTATCCTACCTCAGCTTACTATAAAGTTTCACACACCATTTGCTGCAGCAACTCAAACTGACTGTTATGAACAACAGTGAAGAGCTACAATTCTGATCTACTGATGGTAGTCAGTATGTTCACATTTTGCTGCAGTTCTACTTGAGGGTCCTGTTTGAAGCCCACATGTAGCATCAGTTCTTGTTTCTATATGAGATTAATTACTTCATCCACATAGATGTGAGGATTTTTTAAAAAAATATTTATTTAGTTGTATTTATTTATATTCTATTATTTTTATGTAAGCAGTTCAAACAGTGCAAATCTTGTAATAGTGCAGGAGTTTCATTAAGCTCTACGTATAAGCTTTAAATTGCAATTCCCATACCAATTCTGCCAAATTTGTAGCATTTAAGAGCAAAAATATCTTGAAAATACAGAATTTGATTTTTTCTTTTTTTCTTGTAGAGCTTGAAAAAAATGTTCAACAAAAGGTATTAGCTGCCAGTGAGGATCAAGATTTTGGTTTGGTTTTTTTGTTTTGGTTTTTGGGGTTTTTTGGGTTTTTTTAATCACCACCTGATGACTGCAGGAATTATAGCCAAGACATGGCCATGTTGTGGAAAAACAATCAATCACAGCTGTATCAGTGCTTTTTTTTTACCAAACGGAAAGACTTTCACTTACCTCTCATTTTTGTGCCCCGGTTCTTCAAAGAGCTTTAAGTAAGTCAAGCCTGATTGACACCTCCTACTCTACAAACTGCAAAGTATTTTAGCATGCTTCCTTGCTTACAGGTAATATGATTCAAATGTGTCTGAAACCACCTTTTGGCAATTAAGCTGTAATGGTGTAGATTTCACCCACTGAAGCTGTATTAATTGCTTAACTGAAGATAATATTTTACAGTTTTAATAGGAAATCTGCATTTATTTACAACTATTTTAAGTTTAAACTTATGTACATTGCAGAACTAGAGATTTGTTTGTGTTGTTGGTAGTGGACATGGTTGGGTTTTGTAAGAATAAAACCATTCAGTGCAATGACTTTGAGGCAACATAGCTCTGGGTGTCATTTCAAACTTGTTGATTTTCTCATTTCTTCACCACTCTGTTGTGCTAATTGAATGATGACCTCCCTTTTTCTTTTCTTTTCTTTTCTTTTCTTTTCTTTTCTTTTCTTTTCTTTTCTTTTCTTTTCTTTTCTTTTCTTTT
>JAVJGG010000082.1:38426113-38436977 GCA_035590195.1 Aviceda cuculoides | reverse complement strand
CTTTTCTTTTCTTTTCTTTTCTTTTCTTTTCTTTTCTTTTCTTTTCTTTTCTTTTCTTTTCTTTTCTTTTCTTTTCGTTTTTCATTGAATTAGAATAATTGTGCCATTTAGCTCCTTTTTAGGAATTAACATCCTGCAAGAAGACTGACATCTGAGAGGTGGATACGTGTTTATCCCCCTTAAGCATTCTTCGTAAATATTTAACAATTAAATTATCAAAGACTAATGTTTTAAGAGCTGTGGCACCACCTTACAGCAGCACATGTTCTTAAATATACGACTGGTTTGATGGTTTCTTTCTTTTTTCTTCTCTTCCTTCCTGCAGAGGCCCAGTCCTTGTTTCTGTGTGGACATACAAGAGAATATAGGCAACAGCACAACATACACTTAATATAGCTATACATAATCAGAACACTGGCAACATTATCTTGGATTATTTATTTGGAAACAGTTTTCTCTACTTATTTCCACAAGCTTTGGGCATGCTAGGGCTAAGGGCTAGAGCCCTGGAGCAATCTCATGTGAATAACCTGGCAGAATAGATTTTAAGCTAGTGAATTCTTCAATCACATAGATGTATACCTGTGTATACATATGTGCATGTAACTGTTTTAAGAACTAATTCCAAAGCTTCCCTGAGAAGGGAAGAACTGTCATGTACTTGTTAGAAAACTATTTCTCGAATCCAAGGTATTTCTTCTGAGAAAAATTAGTGCTGTTATATTTGCTCTAGGTAATCGGCATTTTAACATTTTTAGCAATATCAGAAGTTCCTTTACTCATCAAATTTTAGATTAACAGAGGTCAGAAGGAAACATAAGGTCATCTGAGTTAACATCTTCTGTGAGCATTTCACCCTATGTAATCCTCTACATTTACAAGCCTTACTGGTATTGTGCAAAGTGTTGTGTAGTTCTCTAAAAGATTCAAGCTCTTCTAGAAGCAAGGTGACCACATAAATATGCATAAATACTAGAGACAACTGTGGCATGCAATGTCAGCATCTAGCTGCAACTGCAATTACAAATTTTGGGCAGTAGCCTGGATGTCCTTGCTTGTGACACATTAGAATGTTCTAATTATTTTAATCCATATGCTAACTTTAACTTAGGGTAGGTGTGGCAAGCAACAGATCTTTTATACCTCCATCCTGTGTAGGTTTTCAAAGCAAAGGTTGAGAGGGACATAGGTGTGGGGTTAGCGGGTGTGCCTCAGGACACTGCAGGTCCTGAGCTCCTCTCTCAGAAAAAAAAGGATAATCCTGAGCAGTAGAGGAGTGCTAGGCCCACGTTACCAGAAACGTAGGCTTTTCAGTGACTTTCTGGTGAATTCACTGTTTCTCCCTCAACGCCTGCAGAAGCTGGCAGCAGAATTTCTTCTCCCATTTAAGATATTGGACATTGATGGAGCCCACAGATGACTTGTTCCCTCCTGCTTGCATCCCTGCTGATGTGATTCTGGACTCCTTTCAGCACCAGTGCCAAGAGGTGTCATGGCCTTCTCTTGACGCTTTGTCCATGGTTGCCAGTGCAAAGGTACAGGGTATGGCCCACCTTCCTGGGCTCCTCTCCAGCAGCTGGCATCTAGCTTCTACAGAGCAGGGAGACTGTTTTCCAGAATCAGTCAGGTTTTACACTGGTGTTGCCTCATTTAAGTTGGGCTAAACTGGTGTGAACTTTTGAAGGTGCCCATAATCATAGAATCATGGAATCATTTAGGCTGGAAAAGACCTTTAAGATCACTGCGTCCGACCATCAACCATGCCCACTAAACCATGTCCTGAAGTGCCTTGTCTATGAGCTTTCTCAATACTTCCAGGGATGGTGACTCAACCACTTCCCCGGGCAGCCTATTCCAATGCCTGACAACCCTTTCAGTAAAGAAATTTTTTTTAATATCCAATCTAAACCTCCCCTGCCACAACTTGAGGCCATTTCCTCTCATCCTACCTCCAAAAGAGACCTCTCAGCTGTCAGTGGCACTTCTGTAGCAGAGCTCTACCTGCATCACTGAAACGGGAAGCCTGTTTTTATTATATTGACTACATGGTCCTGTTCTGGACATTGTGTTATGTCAAAATACCTCACGTAGTATGAAGAGCTGAGCATGGGAAATTTACAGATATTGAGTGTGAATGTCTCTGCAAGTATATGAGGGGGTGAAGCAGGTCACATTCGGATACTTATCTATAGTTCTTTCAACAAGATGGCAGGGGTGAAATTTTAAATTAATGGGTTGTAGCAGAAACTTTGTTTTCTTCTTTCAGAAGTCACCATGTATTATTAAGCTGCTTTTGAGTTTTAAAATCTCCAAGATTTTTGATTAATTGGGTTGTTAAATTAAAACTTAGGGATGCTGCTGGAGTGCTGGTTCTCTGAAGATTTCCCCCTCAAAACACTTATTCTGCTGAGGCCAAAGGATCCAATATTCACCATCTGCTGATGGTTATCACAGATTGGCATTTGAGGTACAGCAAAATTAACTCTTCTTATGGTGGTTCATTTGCTCTGGACAGAATTCATTATTCTGAGTCTGTTTCTTTTTTTGTCCAAACTTGTGGGTCCCATTTTTCAGACAAGCAAATCTGGAGGTGGTGACGCTCTAAACTCATGATTATTTTAAAAGTTATTTTTTCCCCACAGATAACAGCAAATTAGCAAGTGACTCCCCTGTTACAGAAGCTCTCAAGGTCCACTGTGTAGTTGTCCAGGCACTCCTTTCCTGAGTGGCAGAATCTCCATCTTCCAACTGTAAACTTAGGCAACAGATTTTCCTCTGCATTCCAAATAAATTTCAGGTGAAGACATGTCTGGTGAATCTTTGCTTTTTGAAGTGCAGTTTCATTTTCTTTATTTTGTTTTTATTTAATCCTATTCTGAGACACAGATATTGATGAGAAATTATCCTAGTAGATAGGCATACATGTTGGTTATAACTGTAAAATGTGCAGACTAAGCATCATTTACTTTAATGTAAATTTTACCCTAGTACAGAGAACCAGATTCTGTGCCATTTCTGAACTGAGTCTGAGAGTTTTGGTGGTTTACAGGACTTTTGCTGCAGCTCTTCACAAAGGCAAATTTCACTCTAAGCATCTTGTTGGCAGTACAATATACTTTGGTTTGTCAAAATCATTATGTATAGTGATTCTTACCAGCTCTTATCCCCTGTCACAAAGCTAACTTGACCTAGATTTAAAATACTAACAATTCTTTTATCTAGTGTTTTGTCTAGGACACTAGTTAACATTTTATGGCCAATGCGTAGCAGTGATACCTGATGATATTTCCAGAGTTTTGTTGGTCTCTTCAGGATGTTAAGTTTATAGATGCTATTGAAACTATTGTCCGATTGATGGCAAGAGTGACTTCATTTCAGTATGAAGATTTTATGATCCAGATCCTCAGTAGGTGTAAATCACTATAGTTCAAGTCAGTGCAGCTATATTGCTTTATACCAGCAAAAAAAGCTGGTTCTTGAAGTACGGACTAATATTTTCTTTGGTATACTACATGGTACTGCAAGTATCTTGCTTCTACCGAGGAAGCTACTAGTTTTTAATCCCTGCTTTATCTCATCTGCTATAATATTCTGCTAGAGGCTGTTTTAGCTGTTACTTAGCCTTTTGATAATGTAATTTTAGAAAAGAGTAACTCAAACTTGTTTGTTGCTAAAAATAGCAGGATTTATGCAGGTTTAATGCTAAAGACTGTAAACATTTTATTCATGGTTCCAAACTCAGGGATCATTGTTTTACTGATTATTTCTAAATTTGAGTTTCAGTTTGATCTTTCTAATTTTCTTTAAATGTTGTGCTGTTAGTTTGACAACATTCTTGCTAGATAAATAACAGCTTCCCAAATAGAAGGTTTTCATGTCGAAGAATTTCAATATCAAAAATGTTACTCATTAGTTTATTAATTTCCATAATTCTTCCTTCCTTGCTTCCATAAATTGTTGTTCATTAGTTTATGCTGGTAAAAGAAACAAAACAACTGACAAAACCCCAGAACCAAACCAAACAAAAAAACAAAACCAAAAACCCCAAATCTCTTTTGGTAAATGTGGATTCCCCCCACCTTTTTTTCCCCCCTTTTTCTTTTATTTTTTTATGAGTTCAACCTTCTGATTTAGAATGGATTTCCAGTCTATTTTCTATGTGTTAGAATATTTGTTCACTGCTATGTATAGTGTTATGGGGGAAATATCTTCATTTGAAAATGTGAAGCAGTAGAGTGCAATCTTTTCTAGAGTGAGTAAAATGTCTTCAAAATTTGCCAAGCTTGATATCTGAACAAATATTTTTACATGCTCCTCAAGACAAGTGATAATTGGAATTTGTTGTAATTTTTTGTGGGTGTTCTGGTGTTTTGTTTATTTTGTTTCTTTGTTTTTTTGTGTTGCTGCTGTTGTCTAAACTGTAGGACTAAAATAAATTTCCTTCTCAAATATACTGCAGACATTGGAAGCTCAGAAAACAGAGCTCCACTTTCCTGTGTTCCAGTTCTTTGTAAGAATGAAATGGTAAATGGTGTACTGTAAATATTTTAAGAACTACACTTGGAAATCTGGCAGTCTTTCTTGTTCTGTAACCTGAAAAACCTTGATTTGATTTTTTTTTTCCCCCCCCGAGGACTTAGCTTTTCAAACAAATATTCTCCAAAATTTTTGTTTCTCAGATGAACCAAAAAATACTGTGTATATTGCGGACACCATCATTATGCACCTAGATCACTAGCAGAGTTTGAAACGCTCACTAGAGCAGTACTAGGCCGCTTACACCTATGCAGGCAGCACCCTGGAACAATTGTAGAAAGAATGTTACAGACATGTCCATTTTAAAAAAAAAATATTCAGAGATTCTTGAATCTAAATGTGTAGAAATATCCTCTTTTACAGAAATGAATGGTATTAAATGGAAAGAAATGGCATCCACAGTGTAGGGAAATGAGATAGGAATAATCCTGTGTGCCTCCTGTGTTGGGACAATTAGAGGGTTTTGGGGGTTTGTTTTTTCCAACAAGAGGTTTGAGGTACAAACTGCAGTAATTGAAAAATTGCAACTGAAAAATTGAAATTTGGTCTAATTCTTATCCATTTATCATACTTTAACTAGAGGGTATTCTGACCAGAAGGAGCAGCAGCAGCAGAGAGAGCGTATATATTTTCCTTTGGGAAAGAATTACAGGTCCTATCTGTAGCTTTAGCTGTGTATGTAAGGTACATATCAAACAGCAGTCTTGATAGGAAATGCACATGCGTACAGTGGCTTCAGAATGTATCTCAGCATGCTAATCGACACGTGAAAATTGCAATTTTGTATAATTTATAGGTTAGCTCAATTCAGTATTAGAAATAGCATACTGTAGTAATTAGACACAAGCTGTGGACCAAAGTCTCATTATGCTTAGTGTTCTACAAAAAATTGAGCATAAAAGTGTGCTACAAAAAAGGGTTACAATGTAAGTACAAGACAAGTGATGAATGCAGAAAGAGGAGAGGTAAAAATGAAGCAGTGAGAAAATACTGGTCAAAATGGTAAGTGGAACTTCTGGTATTTTAACAACCTAATTATTGTCAAGCTTTGCAACAGACGGGAATTTTGTGGTGGAGTATGAAGAAAAGAGAGCGAACATGACTCATGGATGTTTTGTGAAGATCACCTAGTTGATGAAGTGGGAAAAGCTAGAAAGAGATGCAAGTGTGGGTGAACAGGTCACTCAACCACTTGGTGCTAATTAGAGATGATAGCTGAGGTGAGTCCTTTGTAGAACTCTGCAATAGATGTAAGCAGTTTTGTCTTTTTTCCTATAGAGAAGTCAGACCCCATAATGGGATTAAAAGAGAGTAATGACATGGCAAAAACAATGATTTAGGAAAATTATCATTCTGCATGGAAGTAGGCAGGGAAGCCTGTATTAGTCAAGGCCAAAGACAGGCAGGATGAGTGTATTAACTCTGTAGATTATTAGAAAAGCAATATGCTAGAGGTGACAGCTATTCCCCAGTAGAGGATACTGTAGATGTTTTAATTGCAAAAGAGGGTAAAATATTAGTTTGGACAGAGAAGGCAGCTGCAAAGCAGTTTTGACCTTTATAGATTTGCTTGGGATCAGAAAGAGCCTTTCTTTGGGCTCCCATTGCATTTCAGACTTCTGATCCAGATAAAGCTGAATTTGCTGATATGAACAAAAAATATGGGTTGTGTTTTTTCAGTTGTGGGATTTTTGTTTTGTTTCTTTGGGTTTTGTTTTTTTTTTTTTTTTTTTTTAACCAGAATTTTTTCTGAAGTGACTTCTATTTTTGCAGAATTTTTCCAAGACAGAACAACCTGGGAAAAGAACAAATAAGGAAACTACCACTGAATTCAGAAGGTATTTGAATTGTGTGCACTGCTCCTCTTGGATGTGCAGGGGAGATGAGAGTTTTCCAGCTGTGACAAGTTTAGCCTTGCTGGATGGAGAGAAGGAAATACCAGAGCTATGTAACAAGGAAATTATGTGGCAGAGATGATGTAATAAGATCTAGCATTGAGCACCTAGTGTAGATCACCATTGTAGATCTTAGGCAATTTGACTATGAAATCTGTTAGGAGATACAGGAATGGCTTTTCACTGTTCAGGAGAGCGTGAAGTATGATGCAGAAATGTTTTAGTCCACCAAGGAGGAGATGCAAACAAGGTTCCCCTATTTACTTGTGCTGAGATGGTGTAGGCACATCCGTAGACAAATGGGAAAGCAGTCAGTTGTAGGGCTGTCACACCTTCATCCAAAACAGCTGCAGAGACAGGACTGTACCTGGAAAACTTTAAATAGGAGGCTGATTTGTGTTTTGTCTTGGATTTCATTGCACTCCAGAGTGGTGTATTGCTGAGGTATGGCTCCTGGAGCTAAGTGTCTTCAGTGGTGTAGTAGCAGTTGGAGCTAGGCTGGAGTTGGTGAACCCAAAGGGAACGTGGAGCGATGCAGTCTAAGGCAGGGTGGGGGCCAAAAGCCAGGGAAACCAAGTCCTCTCTACAGTCCTAGAGGAAAGCATGAAGAAAAATCAAAGTTGAACTTTGGTTTATGAATCTACCTGGAGGGCTGCGTGAGTAACTACAGCGGTTTCAAAGGTGTGTTGACAACGTTGCACATACTGCTTGCATAATTTGGGAAATGGCAAAAGGGAACTCCTTTCTGCACGTGCTCCCCTCCTCTGTCCCATCCCTCTGGCTCTCGGGGTGGGAGGAATGGGGTGGGGGCATATGGACAAGCAACTGAGTAGTTATTGCTGAGTAATCTATAGTGTGTGTTTACAGCCTATCAGTAATTTTCTGGGAACTGCTTGCATGCACATGTCTTGCAGTGAAAAAGAAATAACTCATAGTAGTCTTACAATCAGTGGAAGAGGGCTGGCTGAGCTACCTCCTGTATGCCAATGGCTGAGTGTTTACTGAAGAAGCATGGACAGACTGTAAATTCCTATCTTAGCTTAATCCACACCTTGAGGTGTGTTTTATGTGAGGCTCCCTTCTCATCTTTCCTGCTGTCTCTCTGTAATTGTTCACTTTTGGCAGACTGTGACGCATTAATGTCTGTCCAACCCTATCCCTTACAAGAGGAGAAATAGGAAGATCAGGACACATAAGACTGGCTTATAGAAACTACGTCTGTCCTAATCATGAGACGACAATAGATGTTAGGTGGTTTACTTCCTATTTCTGTGCTTAATTGTCCCATATGTACAGTACAGCTGGAAGCTTACCTCTTCTACATGGAATTCTTTGACATCTCAAGATTTAAAAGCAGCAGAAACTTGTGTTTTGCTCCTTCACAGATGCACCTGACCACAGCACACTTACTGTGTAACAGACTGGAATACTTAGCATTTGGAAACAAGTGCATATACTCTGTGAGTGAATGTAGAAGTATGACATTTTTCAGTTTACTCATGTTTATCCTGTTGGAGAGCAGCTGCTTTTTTTGTCAGGAGAAAGGTCATACTTTTAAAACAGGGTATTAAATCAGGAGAGAGTGCATCCTGGACTTGGATCACATCATAGCTGAGTTCATACAATCGAATTAGAAAATATACAAAATATGCTATGAATTCACCAGAACATATGCTTCTCTGAAAATAGTGTATTTGGCATTATGATAAGCAAGTTATTGTTCAGAGTCCTTGTCAAAATCAAGAAAGGGAACGAATGAGAACACTGACAGTTACTCAAGTCATGAGAAAAACAGTGTAATGCATATATTTTATCATAAAGGGTCTGAAATTGTAGACAATTTCTGCTGATGAAAATTTAGTAAATATGGAAGAACGAATAAATAAAATTTCCCCGAGAATTGTAATAGGTATAAAACCCCAAACCTCCAGTGCTTAGACATAAATGCTGTCCTGAATATGTCTTTTTGGATGATAGCTCTGATCTTGCTGGAAGTTGGTGACAATGGTTTGGCCATTTGCACTGTGCAGGTGTTCCATTTAGAATTCCAAAAAATTGTAATTTTTTAAGAAAATTCCCCAAAGGTGATTGTGAAAAGATTTATCTAACCCTGAGTCAAAGGGTCAATGTGGTCTACTGCCTTCTTTGGTAAACTGGTCCCTTGATGAATAAACATTTCTCTTCTTGTTGTTGCTTTTTTTTTCTTTTTGGACTTGCTTGTTTTTTCCTTTTGCTTTTCATTAGTTGATCAGATATGATTATTCAGACTGAATATAACAGATACCTTTCTATCATAGAGTGTTCTTTTTTCTGTTGGGCATGATTCTTGTTACTAGTTGCTCTTTAGATATTTAATAAAGGGATATTATTTCTTTTCTCATGCAGGCTTGTTACTTCAAATGTTTGCCATGCAGACTTCTTTTTTCTTGAGATTTTTTTTCCCAAAATTTTTTTATTCTTCAATCATTTTATCCTCAAAGGAAGAAATGTGCTTTTCCTCTTCCTTTAGTCTTTCTGTAACATTTTAGCTCCATGTTCAGGATATTTATTTGACCTTTTATATCTCCTACATCTAATGACATTTGTTTCGTTAGCTTTTGTAAAGATGAATGACCTTTTAACTCTTAAAAAAAAATAAATCCATTTTCCTCTTTCTTTGCTCTCTTTTCTTGCTATAGAGGTAAGCTTTGCTCTTTCGTTTTACTTGCTTTAAAGTCTTAGGGTGAAATCCTAGCCCTCATTAAGTCAGGGGAAAGACTTCTGCTGGCTTAGCTGGGTCCAGTTTTTACTCTTGGTTTTACTGAGAGGGCAAAGCCGTTGCCCATATTTGCAACTAAAGAGTCAGTCTTTTTAGCCCTCTTTCCCCACAACAGTAAACATGGAGGTTTTAGTATCTACTTTTGGTAAATGGTGCTTCTATGCCCAGAAGAAGGTACTAACAGAGATTATCATAGCAGTTGAAAAAAAAAAAAAATCTATTTCCTTATATATATATAAAAAAAAGGTAAATGTCAAAGTGTAGCTCTTTATTCAGAATTGGAAAATGCTGTAATTCTTCATGAAATGAAACGTGAGTAACTCAGTTAAAGGAAAATGTGTCTGGGATGTACCAGATGTATGTACAAAGCCATCATCTGCCTCGTGCAGAGAACAGGCAGAGCCTCTGTTTCTGGAAAGTAGCTTAACCAAGTGGCTGTTTTGCTGGGTGCAGTGCCACTCTGAGCACTCCCAATGGGGGAAAAGATCAGCTTTGAAGACAAAACCTCCTTCTGCTAACACATATTCAGAGATTTATGGCAAATGAAAATTGTCTCATGGTAG
The DNA here is from genome assembly GCA_035590195.1 of Aviceda cuculoides. Lineage (NCBI taxonomy): Eukaryota > Metazoa > Chordata > Aves > Accipitriformes > Accipitridae > Aviceda > Aviceda cuculoides. The sequence goes on along the minus strand of JAVJGG010000082.1, from coordinate 38,427,225 downwards.
TTTCATGGCAACATTTTTGTTGATTCTTGGATTTCTCAGGTGATTTAAGGAGCATTTGGTTAATTTACAGCAAGAACAAAATGAGAGAGAGAATGAGAGTGACAAAGCACTATTATTACCTTTTCATGTTAAATTTCCTTCTTATCATACACACTCCAAGTATGTCATCCTGTTTTGTGAATACTAGGAGTTACATCAGAATAACCCATATGAAAGCAAGAATTTGTAGGCCAGTGAAATTTTAAGGGGCACGAAATGAAATTTTTTTTTTCCTTTGAGGTTCCTATCTGATTATTTGTTATAGGAGTGCTATGTTCATCTGTGTATTCCCATGATGAAGTTATGATTTATTTTAGCTGATTCCTTTGGAAAAGATGGATACATGAAGAATTAAACTACATATAAATTATGATTCAGAGCACTAATTTCTACTCATTTCTTAGGAAATGGTGGTTTCATAAGTAAAATGACAGACTGGCTGTGTAACAGATTATTGAAAACATTAAATGTTTTCTGTGCTCTAACTCTATATTTTTAATCACAGAATGTCAGTGGGCAAAAGCTGAATGATGTGGCTCCTAAATTTTCTTTAGTTTGAAAATAAAAGAAATTTATTGCTATTCTTGCTATAAATTTGTATAAGTTTTAGCTCATTTTAATGGTTCTCTGATTAAATGCACTGTTATCTTGCAGGGACTCTGACATCAACAAGTGGGAGAATTAATCTCTGTATAACACTTAGCTATGTGTGAATCACGAAGCAATATTTTTGTTCTGATCTCACTGGTAAAATGTCTTAGGAGCTGGATTTTATTTCCCTCTGCTGTCTTATTTCCACAGGAGATTGATCAATGCTAAAAAAATCCCTCCCTTATAGGGAGTGTTTTAGAAGTCGTTCGCGTAAACAAACTATTAAGAGTAAGGCAAGCAAGTGCAGCATGGTATATACCTCTACAATCCCATATGGAACGTAGCAGCTCCCCAATAGTTGCACAGAGCCATCTGCTCTTCAAGTGTAGTGTTGTAAATAGATGTAAGTCTTTGTCCTGGTTTCAGCTGGGATAGAGTTAATTGTCTTCCTAGTAGCTGGTACAGTGCTGTGTTTTGAGTTC
>JAVJGG010000082.1:38396458-38418393 GCA_035590195.1 Aviceda cuculoides | reverse complement strand
TGATCAATTGCATTGTGCATCACTTGTTTTGTATATTCCAATCCTTTTATTATTGTTATTCTAATTTTATCATTGTTATTATTATTATTAGTTTCTTCCTTTCTGTTCTATTAAACTGTTCTTAACCCATGAGTTTTACTTTTTTTTCCAATTCTCTCTCCCATCCCACTGCGGGGGAAGTGAGCAAACGGCTGCGTAGTGCTGAGTTGGTGGCTGGGGTTAAACCATGACAAGGGACAGTATAGGAGATAGGGGAGCAAAACTGTTAATAATTGTTCCTTAGTAAAAGTGATTGGAGCCATTGGAAATCATGGTGTTGAGATATTGTCTCCTGCTCCTTGCTGGTTGCTCCTGCCCTGGTACCGGGATGGTGGAAGGGAATGTGAGTCGCACCTTGGAGTTACTATGTTGCGCTCTGGAATATTGTCTTCAGTAGTAATAAAGCCCACGCTTTTGGGGTACGATGGTCTCTAAGTCCATCCTTCCTTGGGACCACCATGGAAAGGGTTTGGCATATTTGTCCTGGAGATTCCTGGGTTTGAAAAGGTTGGCAGAAGCTGGATGTGTTGCCAGTGCCATGTGAGGAGAGAGGTCCTAACAAATGTTTGCAGCCTGAAGGTCTGCAGCCTTCAGGGAGCGAGGAAAAAGTGAGTGGAAAAAAACAGTCCCTGAAGCTCTTCAACAAGTCTCTAGCTACTTTTTACCAATAACCTTATCCCTTTTATTATCATCTTTGAAGAACTAACTGAGGTTCTGCACAGACCTTGATTGCCAAATTCGTTGTTTGAAGTTACCGGTCTCCCCCTGTATATACACAGAAAAGTGCAGGTGTATTTGATGGGATTTTGCAGCCTCCCATGTTACTTTGGGGAGAAAATAAAGCTTTTGTAGTAAGCTTTTGGTCCGAGAGCTAAAGGCTGATGTTTATTGAAACATCTTAGTAGATTTGGAGTCTTGCTCCAGCTGAGTAAGGCATATACTTGCCTTGCTTCCTTCCTGTGGCAGCAGCTGGAGTTTGATTCCATGGACTCTGGGTGAACTTTGGCTTAGGATAATAAATAATGCCATTGCTGTTGCAGTTTGCAAATGCCCAAATAAATTGTACAGTTCTCTGTTACCATCTGTTTAACTGCAAAGGTATTTGTATTGGCTTTGTGTGGCAAGGGGTTTTTTTTGGGTGGGGAATACAGGGGTGGCTTCTTTAAGAAGCTGCTGGAAGCTTCCCCTGTGTCCGACAGAGCCAGTGCCAGCCAGTGCTAAGATGGACCCGCCACCAGCTGAGCCAATCAGCGGTAGTGGTAGTGCCTCTGGGAGAACATATTTAAGAAGGAAAAAAAAGTTTTATCTCACCATGATGTTAAAAATGATGAGCTGAGAATCTCTTGCTGGCTTTTGTCTCGTGTGCTTTATAGTTGTCCCTAAAGCAGGATGAACTTCTCTGGCTATCTAGAAGATGATGTGTTTGGTTGTAACAGCACAGAACTAAGCTTCAGAAAAACACCTGACATCTATTGCGAAATTGTGAGGCTGTACAAACAGAGATAGACAGCTCCATTTATATAATTTACATGCTTTAAGATTAAATTATCATGTAGTTAATTAGGAAATTTAAATAAAATGTATGATTTATGAAAGTGCTGGATGTGGAGCGCAATTAGAAATCAAGGAAACCTAAGGTCAAATTGTTTTCATTCATACATCTACATTTGGATATGATTCCCTAAAATGAGTTACTCAGTGCTTTGAAAACATTGTTACCTGGCTTGATAGACCAGTAAGGAGCTATTATTTCTATCGTGTCCTCTGAGCAAAAGCACCCCACTCTCTATTGACATCCTAAGGGTAAAGCACAGGCAGCTCATAAAGATATAACTGTTTGTATAATGCTTACCTGGAAAATAAAGACTATTCATTTTGGGTGCTACTATGGGAAATTAAATTCTTTTCCTCAAGAAAGAAAAGAAAGTGAAATCACCTTGTTCCTATAATAATGGGAAAGAAGATTCAAACCTTGTGACTGTTTTGCAGGTCTGGGGGAAAAAATCTCAGCAGCCCAATAAATTGTGTATTTTATTATTTGGTATTCCTCACATAAAAAGAACACAAGTGAAAAGGCCTGACCTTTTCACAGGCAGCAGCAGAGCTCTGACAATAGTCAATACTTACAGCTAATAGTTGTGCAATTTAAGATCTGCTGTATAATGATACATTTGTAAACAATTTTTTTTTTCTCTTTTCCTAGAGCAACGTGAGTAGCAAACTACTGGCAGTAGGTATAAAAATAAAGTATTGCTTTCCTGATGGTTGTTATCCTCAGTCCTATAATTAGAGTTGTGCAGAACTATCCAGGGAAGATGCTGATAAGGGAGCCAAGAAAATAACAGGCAGAAGAGAGGAACAGGCAGTCATTGCCTTCCTGGTGGCCTGAACACTGCACTAAGCAACCCATGCGCTGCTCTTCACTGATGCTCTTCTGACACACAACATAATATGGAATTTTAGGAATATGTTGTGGTGGGGGGAGACTGTAAGGGACAATTCAAAAACAAAAAAATATGGGAACTGAAATGAAACATGATGTGTTGATGTAACTAGGCATCTAGCAATGTCCAGATGGACTGTCAAGCCTGCAGAAATTCAAAACTGCATTTCAAAATAGAAATCTCCTCCTTCCCCTTGGTTAATCCACTTTTCAATGTTTCTTTTTTTTTCTTTTTTTTTTTTTTTCAAATGTTCACAATGCAAACAAGTTATTTTATTTTATTTTATTTTTCTTTTTTAGTTACATGCCTTCCAGTTTCCCTATAGGTAGAAGTCAGCAGCAGCTATTTCAGTACCTGCACATCTGGTGCCTCATAAAGGGATGTGCCAGAACCATCAGAAATGTTTCAAACAGTGCTTAGACCAAACACCCGCTATCAATTCAGGTGTAGAGAGAGAAAGAACCCAATTAGAAATAACTATGGGACCAAACTCTAGCAGATGTTCAATTACCCTTGCTACCTACCTTGCGACAGACTGAAGGTGCAGTTGGTGTTGTATACACGCATCGTTTCAGGACTGGTTTTGAATTTCCATGTGTAGTGCCATCTGCGTTAACACTCAGTGGTCCTACCACTCCCCTACAGCTATCCTGTTTGGGATGCCTTGTTGCATGGTGTCTATTTCTGTGCAGTTTGCATATGCTTACAGCAACACGCTTCAGGAATAAAATGTGGATTGTGTTGGTAAGGCTGGATGAAAGGTAATGTGCTCCTACTAGTGTTCTTCAGCTGGGCAGAAATCCATTATTTTTTTTTTCCTTTCTGCAGAAAGGCTTACGTTTTACCAACTTTAGTTAACCTTGATCAATCTGGAAATGCAGCTTTGGCTGCTGACACCTGCAAAGCGCAGAGCTAGATAAGGCTCTCTCTGGAATGCCTGGAAGGTGTGACTGTTGCTCTACTAAAACCGAGGAGAAGACCTCCAGCACAAGGAGACCATGCACCTTCCGCCTTCAGTTGGACTCTAGGTCATTCCAAGGAATGATTTCAGTACTTGATCATTAACTTAATCTAGTGACAAATTAAAAAGCATGTTCTATCCTGCCAGGGTAGAAAAATGGCTTTCTTATCCCTGCACAGCTGCAACTGAGAGAAACAGAAATTAATATTGCTCCTAAATGTGGATCAAGGCTGGAGAGATGCCAGACTCATGGGGTAAGGGTAAAAACTTGCTTGCTTTTGACAGGAGATAGGCTTTAAATTTACTTCCTAAGCTGATGGGTTATGAAATGGAGTTCTGCAAAGCTAGCAGACAGGAATTAATTTTTATTGCTAAAATTGTGTGTGTGATGTTGGAAAAAACAACCAGTCTACAGAAGAGTGCCTGGTGGGTGCAGTGGAAAATTTGGCAATGAACTAGTTACAGCTTTTTCCTCCTCAAAAGGCTAAAGAAAAGATGACTCTTTCCTCCTGGGGAAAAGCTGTAGATTGACGAATAAGTGAAACAAATGAGGGTCCACAGCCTCTCTTTTAGGAGATGTAATATTTTTAAGTAATTTTGAAAGAAAATGCTTCATTTTTGTCATATTTTAATATTCGTGAGCCCAGGGTGATAAGACACATCAATCTCAGCTCTCACTATCATAACCTTGGAAAAGTTTCCTTTCAGTTTGGGAGAGCTGAGGAGAAATGTAAAAGCACCTTCAGGGGGTGCAAAAGTCTTAGAGGCTGGGAAGGATGGCAGGTTCTTCGCTTTTCACAAAAGGGGCAACTTTCACTAATGATGGCTGTCAGTAAGATTTCATCCCCGTGGGCTGCTCTTTTCATTGCCCACTGTCGTCTGAGTCTCTAGGAGAACTGGCGTGTGAAAAGAAGTGATTCAACTTCACAAAAGGATGAGGAAACTGGTTCAGTTTAAATATGAACAGTACCAAGTCTTCCCTTGACCTTGGCGTTGTCCTAGCCCTGTGGTTTGTCACAAATTCAGTTGTATGTCTCTGCATCCCTTTCTCTGCTCTGTCTGTTTAGAACCCCCAGAATTCATGTGTGGGTTCAAAGGGGCAACCACGTGTGGCACAGCTTCTAAGGTACAGCCAACTTTTGACCTTACATCTCAGGGATTTTTGCTGTGTTCAATTTTGTTCAGAAGAGGGTGGTGTGTTGAGTGGTTTCACATCAGCTTCTACTTTCTTCCTTGCTTTGCCATGACTTTATATGGGCAGCAACTAGAAAAACCTATTCATACAAGAAAACCGTACATACATTTCACTGTTGAAATGTATTAAAAGTAATACGGCTGCAATTCCTGCCACATCTGAACAAGAATAATAAAAAAAATCTGTGTGTAGTCCTGTCAGTAATTAATGTGTGCAGTTTCAGTACTCTCATTAGGATCTTAGCACTATGAGAGAGTGTTTACTGGTAACAGTGGTAAGAAAGCTGAAGCTAATGCAGCAGCAGGCAGGAAACAGCAAAGGAAGAAATGGGAGACTGTCTGATGACGCCACTTCAGGGCCTGAACAAAAACCACTGCAAATACACAAAAAGCAAACGCTATGTAATTAATAACAGAGGAGGGGAAAATGTTAATCATACTTAAAGTACACTTTAAAAGATAAAAGAAAAATATTCAGAAACTGCCCTATTAGGAAATGCAATTTCAAAAATGTTATTTAAAAAAAAAAAAAGCTTCTAACTGAAGCTGCGTGTTTTATACTTGTCTTTGTGTATAGGGCAATGGGTGGAAGAGGAATGGAATATTTCTGAGTTGAGAAAAAACACAGCTCTTCAAAAGGAAAAATTGTTTTCACATGCAGAAACAAACATCAGTGAGAAGAGTTGCAAACCTGGTATTTCCAGCTTAGAAGGGAAGATTGGGAAGGTAAGGGTTTGCTGGTAAAATTTCTGATACAACTTTCCTACCATTCATCAGTACTTTCTTTAATTTGATGAGCTTTTCCAATAAAAAAACCCCAGAATTCAGCACTTTGCATATGGTGTTTTGCAGATGAACTTGAAATGTGCCGAGTAACCCCAGCTGAAGGTGGTGGGAGTTGTACGAGCTCAGCATCTTTTGGGATCTGGCTCTGTGTACACACGCACTGTGCAAACAGCTAATCAAGTTTCAAAACTTGATAGAAAGAAAAGTTTATTCTCCTTCCTCAAAAAGCAGTTAATTTCCTAGGATCTATTGAGTCAAATGCTGTATTTATGATGTTCAGTTCCTCACTTAATCAAAACTAAACACTTAGTTTTACACTTCATACGTCCAAAAAGGAGGGTGAATAATTTATAATGAATAATTTTATGAATTTGGCCTTTTTCTGTTCATGAATTATCCACAAGAGATCATGACTTCTCAGAGGTACTTCCACTCAGAATGATTCACTGAATAATTCTTGGTCTGCAGCAGTTTGTTGTGAGGTTTGATATTTAACGTTCCAGCTGTTCTGATTGGACTCATCGACGTATATTATAATTGCCAACTCAATGTGTAGATGTCCTAAAATGATGCTTCTAGGCTGACTCATTGCAAACAACTTCAGCACTTTTTATAACTTGATTTTTTTTGTGTTTGCTGTTTTTTAGAAAACTAGTGTCAGCAAGCTTATTTTTGGAGTCATTGAATGCAAAAGAACCATAACTTAGATGAAATCATCTGTTAGTGATCTTAATAGCAGACATAATAAGGTTGGGAAGTAGCTAATGCTTTGAAAGCTTGCGTACCTCAGTAGGACAGTGCGTCGCAGCAAGGTCCTTTGGCAATGATTGAAGCCGAGGCACAGCAGACCTTTCAACCTCTTTAACACAGCACTTGTGACCATCTGGATCAATATCTCGAAGGTCAATGAGTGTCCCTCATCAAAGTTGCTCTTTAAATGAGCCTGCGGGTTGTGGTTACCATAGAAGTATAGCTGGTAGATACTTTTCTTCCCGTAGGCCTTTGTGTACTTACGATTGCCTGTGTTTACCGTCTTAGTTCCTTTATGTTACTGGTTATGACATCCTAATCCAGACACCAATATATAGTGTTTGGCTATCTCTGAGGGACTAATAAGGGCTTTGGCAGATGTCAAACTTTCAAGATAAATGGATAGCCATTAATCCACATGTTTTGGCTTTTTATAACAGGAAGAATGAATACCCAGTATATTCTGGAGCATGTCAACATGTTCGTATTCCTACTGGCATTCTTTAAGTCTTACTCTGTAACAAACCATTGAAATAAAACAGGTTGTTGAGTTATATAGATAGATTTATTCTTTGCTCCTCAATCCCTTTTGTGACATGAGAATGTTTCTTAACAGGACTGCCAAAGCAGCACAGTTGGTGATAGGGAGAGTAGTTAATATAAGAGAAGAGTCCTAATTTGTTGATAAGCTCCAGAGGAACAGATAATCACCCATGTAGTTGTTGAAGACATAATTACACATAATTTATATCCCTTATGGAAAAGGGAAGGTTTGCTGATTACACATAGGCAAAGTTTATGTCAGACGTTTTCTTTTTAGAGGCTCAGCATGTACCTGAACTATGTGTATGTGAGCGAGCAGCATCAAAAGTAGAAATTATGCAGACACATCAGTGTCTCAGGACTTGAGGCCAAAGATTATGACAGATCCTATAGGACCCATCTGGATTCAGATATATTGTGTATGTGCCTTCATTTATTGGTTAGCTTTTTGATAGGTTATATGGTTGAGCACTATACAAAAATTCTTTTATGTACTTCATATCAATCCTAAACTATATTCCAGATCATGATCTTGGCAGGCTTTCTGAACTGTCTTTTTAAACATATGTAAACTACTATCGGGAAAATCCATGGATATAGATTTATGCAAAACAGTTGAGCGGGATGTGTGTCTGTGTGGACTAGACAACCTCCTGCAGCCCATTACTTTATGATTCAGCAAAATTAATCCAATTTAAGTAGAAAGTTGAAAACAAGGAATCTGATCCTCAGTTGGCACAAATCAACATTTTTCCTGGTCCCCAATTCCTCTTTGTTCTGGAAAAGTAGGAAAGGTTTTTTGCTCATATACAAGAGAAAATGTCACAGCTCCAATAGTTTTGTCATTGCGAAGATCAACTGTTGGACCAAATGCCTCCTCCTAAACTCTAACTGTACTGTGACTGTTTTAGTGTGATTGTCCATGTTTAGAGAACAGGATTTCTTAGGACAGGAGCTATTTGAAAGCACAGGGGTATGTGCATGTTTGTGGGTGTGAGTGCATGCATGTGAATGAGGAGGTCGGAGAGAATGAATTTGTTGTGTCCACAAGGCAAAAGAGACAGCTTTGAATTTGAAGAGAAAGGAGGTTTTACCAGTATTAGAGAACAACTGATGTGTGACAAAGTTAATATATCTTGTTTATGAGGAGATTATTGTTTTTAAAACATTATCTTCAATAGACAGCTAATGGAAAGTAACATGGACAGACTTTCAGCCAACTGCCCATCACTCCCAATACTCACACTCGTACCCACAGATGTGTGCACACACATCAGAGGAAAGCCTGAATGCTGAGACCATGACTGTAACTAGTGGGCTTTGTGTTGCACACAGGGAAATAATGAAACTTGGCTATTTTATGTCAAAAATCAAAGTTTTTCCAAAGCACATGAATGGAATAGACCAGTCTGCCAAAACATCTGAGAGAACTATCTCTGCAGAGCTACTATTTCTCCTTCTTATTATCTGCAGACAATTTCCACTGTGCATAAAATAGCCTGACTCAGGAGCATCAGATCAGAGATCACCTTTCTTGCACCCAGCTGCTGAAGCTGTTGTAGTACTCCGGAGGCATACATTTAACCAAAGTAACAGGGCAGTGATCACTGCAGGGATCTAGGACTTCCTTCTTTCTTCATTTGAAGAACTAAAGTTGCTATTGTTATAGTGACATCGAACTAATTCTTTGCTACAGAAAGAACAGTAGGATAAAATGTCATTTCTCCTTTTACAGAAGGGTCTGATCCAAAGCAGTTCAGTAAATCTGTTAAGTGGCTATGACTTCAACGAACCTGAAGTGTCTGAGAGTGCCTGAGTCATCTCATGGAAGTGTGTATTAGGGTTTGGCAGCAGTAGTTTTTTATTGTTTATAATCTCTAATAAAATCTGGAAAGCAAATGTCAGAAGCATAAATAAAATCATATGCAAATGTACTGGTGATAATATTAGGACTTTAAGAATAGCACTTTAAATATTCAAGTAGTTAGGTACTAACTAATCCTCATAACACATCTGTGCCTTGGGTGGGTAACCATTACATTTGTTGGGGATGGGGACACTGGAGCAGAAAACAGAAGTGCCTGGAGCAGAGGATGGGATGTGAAGTTTTTCTGTTACTAACCCTTCATCTGTTTTGGGTCATGCTGCTGAGAGCTGTGGAGTGTGTACATTCGCTGTGTTCTGGCATTCAGGCTGTATGTAGGAAAGTTACTTCGACAAAGATAGGTTTTTCAAGCTCCCATAAAAGCCCAGGTTGTGGTGAGTTTTATGGTGATATTCCAGGGTGTAATTGCTCACACTGTGTTTTCGCTGGTCGCTCAAGTTACCACAAGCTGTTCCAGTGTGGACTTCTGCCTGTCACTACAACTTCTAGTATCCTGGCATGCATGGAAAGGATTACAAAGTAGAAGTATTCACTAAATATTTTGTGCAGTTCTTACTTAACAAAGTTATTTTGTTGGAAATTGATTGATGCAATTAAAGGATACTTTGGCTCTATACTGAACTAGAAATCAAGAAAATTCATTGAAAAAGCAGAGTGAGGAGATAGAACCCACTTAAAAATCAACTTGTTGCGTTTTCCCCAGCAGGTCCAGCAGCTGCCAGAGGCTGCAGGATCTGCGTGCGGCAGATGCGCTCTGTGTACAGAAGTGACCACTGTGTCGACGGGCCCCTGAAACCCTCTGTTACAGTTTGGCCCTGCTTTCCTGCTGAATGTGACCATGTCCTTTGCTTAGGTAGAGTCTGGGTGGACATCTGAAAAGTCAGGCATGAGATGCTTTTGGTCTGTGCTTGAAGCTTAGACAGCACCTTTCTAAAAATGAAGAAAGAAACTAAGGATACTTTCCAGCCTCAAAGTCTTGCTGCAGAGTTGGAAATGAGACGATGTGCTGGGGTTGATTCCTAGCTGCAAACATTTGAAAGGCCTTTGCAGGAAGATAGAGATTCAGTTAGTGCGGGCAAGAATGACAGAGACTCACAGACTCAAAGGTTCATACGTATTTTCTGACTGCTGGCACTCAGCGAGCATGTATCGTTCTCATATCATAGCTGCCATTTTTGAATTCTCAGTGAAAAACCTATTACCACTTTTGTCCAGGGAATACCTTGGAAAAGCAGTAAAAGACTTGTGTTTCAGACAGGTATGTATTTCTAAGCCTTTCGAGTTGGGAAGCCTGTGGTTGGAGCCTTGTGTCTTAAGAGCCAGTCCTTCTGAAAACCTTGTCCGGGGAGAAATCTTTATATGTCAATAAGTAGGGAGAAAAATGGGGGCTCACTTATGTATTCTTATTCAGTTTTGGCATGGCTAGAAGAAAACAAACTGCTAAGCAGCTTACTGTTTAGCGATGCGAAGGACAGTTAGTATCTATAATATACACATGAACTCCTGCACTGGAGTAGTTTCCAAATAAATTTAATTTAATTATTTATTTTAATACTATAATGATTTCTGATAAACCTCTCACAGACAAGTACATTAAAGAAAGATTTAGAGGAAAACACTGTGGGTTTTGATAGGCACAGGTGATGATTAGGCAATGGCCTCTAGAGTTGAGACAAGGCTTCTGGACTCTGTGAAAAGTGGAATTTAACCAGTGCAGGGATTCAAAGTGAGGAAGAAGTGGTAGCACTTTTGAAGAGGAGATAAAAATGCAGTGACGCCTGGAAGAATGAAGCTGTAATGATCAAGACGAGAGAATTACAAATGAACAAGTATTCCACTGGAAAGAACAGAACAGGAAAGAACATTTTCAGGGTTGCAAGGAAGAACAACATAATTCAACTGAATAAGTTTTTTTCTGAACAATGGTGTGCCCTGAGATTGCAGTTTTATTTTGCATGGAGTCTGTGCTCAAGAGAGCTCAGCTGCAATTCCACCTCTTTAGTACCTACCATAAATGTCAAGCACGTCAACTCAAATCTTCTCCCAGAATGTTCCAGCAATTATTTTCTTTTGTATTCCCTGTTTTTCCTATTTTTCTTCCCCAAACCTCTTCTTGTCCAATTTGTGCTAGTAGATAAGAAGTATTTCCCTGTCTCTTCAGATATCTCTGGCTCCTAGTTATTGGGTTTTAAATCTATATCATAGAAGAGCTTGTGAGTACTAGGGGTAGATGTTGCATAGGACTAGCTGATATATTTTTCCTAGCTGAATGATTCTGGAGCCTGCACGTAGAGTACAGGCAGAAATAACAGTTCGATGAACTCTACTGATCTTGTCAGTGGACACTGACTTTTTTTTCCTTCATCTGTTGTAATGTTTCATCAAAATGGCAATTGGCAAAATCTGCTGCACTATTTCCAAGAAATAAAAAAAGATGTCAAAGCTTGTTAAGGTCATTGAGCAAAACTGCGTGGATTTTAGGATTATATAGCTGTAAGTATTATGGAATTATTAATTTAAAAATCTATATATGAATAAAGCATCTGGTGAATGAATAAGAGTAATTTCTCTCACATGGATAATTTAAATACCAGCTGTCTCCATCCTAAACCATATTTTCTCATAAAAGCTTTTAGAGAGTCTGTCTGATGGTTGTGAAATTCTAGGATTTATGGACAGTGTAAGGTCTGTCTATACAAGGATCTGAATCTGGGTGCATAAATGAAAGCCACCTCCAATGAATGGTTCAAAACAAGTGCAAAAGACCCTCTGGAGAAAACAAAACAATTAAGCTTTACAGACTGACTCCTCTTAAATGTCTTGTCAAAACTGTAAAAGCTGCATTTCAATGTGGGGGATAAACTCAAAAGGGATAAAAGAAAATGTGAAAATATTCCTTTAATTATCTGCTGGACAGGTAGAAGAATCTGCCAGTCTCTGAGATGATATCCTTAAAATAAATCAATATACTTGACAAATTGCCTTGTTCTTTTATGATGGCTTTACCTGTCCTCTTCATCCTTACCCATTTTCTTTCTGATATTAGTGACAGTCTAGACAACTGACTACTTTTGAATAGTACTCCCACCTTCCTTAGCTACTTTTTAACACACTTCAGTGGTGCTTTATTCTAACACAGACATTTTCACTTTCCATATTGGCTGTTTTTTCCCAATCTGGATGTTTTCAGAAAATGTACGGAAAAGAGAGAGAAAATCTTCAGATAAAACCAGGGCTCTTTGTGGATGTGGCCTTTCTGAGATCCCTGTTGGACAATGTAAGCTGGCAGTCTCTGAGAGCTTCATTCAGATCCTAGGGCAAGGGTTTCTTGCAGTGCTTTCTGGACACAAGGAAATACAGCTGGTCAGAAAAAAATACCCTGTCTGGGAAGTCCCATCAACATTTAGAAAATTTGTTCGGAAGTATGATGGATTTTGAGTCCTACAAAACCACCTCCTTTAGTTTTTTCCAGGTAAGTATACTTCTGATGCAGTACAAAAATGAACCATGTTATTCACTATTTGCCATAGCAGTAACAGTGACTATGATATGACTATGTTGCATCAGTAAAAGGCACTGTATCAATTTATATCTATTATCCTCACCAGCTAGGTTCCAGCCTCATCTCCTTGTGTTTCCTCAGCTGCTTGATCTTTTCAGCTGAGAAGATCTCATGGCCAAGTTTGTCATGCTTTGAACAATGTCAAGTTCACTGTTGCTATATGAACCTAGAACTGTTAAGCCCATGCATGCTGTTTATCAAAATTGACACACTGCAAAATCAGGTGTGTTTCCAGTAAACTGAAAAAAAAAACCAAAAACCAAAAAACAAACAAACCACCAAACCCAAAACCAAAAACCAAAAACCCAAAACCAAACACTTACAGATTTCCTGCTGAAATACCCTGTTTAAGGATTAATATTTTTTTCACTTTATCCTTTTCCACTTTATCTTGCATATTTCTGTTTCTTATTTTAAAGAAACAGCTAATACTAAAATGTTCAATGAAATGACTGACTGATGTGTGGTTTTTTTCAGGTTTTTTCTTTGCAGTACATGTAGAAGTTTTCTGTTCTCCTTCAGAACAAAGCCAAATCTTGCAATCACAAGAATCTACTTCCAAGTGTAACTATTATATAACATTAGAAAAACGTAGTGAAATGTGACTAGAGACACAACCCATGTGTTTTGGGATTTTCAGTCATGATTTGAAGATGATAGGCATCAGAGGTAGAGCCACTCACAAAATCTGTGGTTTCTATTTCAGCCTGCTTCCAGCAACATGCAAATTTATGCTTCATTTCTCTTATTTCTCTTCTAATTCTGAATGGGGAACAAGAAAAAATATAAGCACAGAGGGGCTTCAAAAAGTTTCTTAAGATTTTAGGAAAATTAAAGTCCTGACTGATTCTCTTAAACACATTGAACACAGGACTTCCAACATATGCCTTTGTGTTTGCGTGTGATACGTGTTACAGCAGCATTGAGTTTCTGCCCTGAGATACAGACTTGATATTTTAGCATATAACTCAGCAGTAGTTGTTACTCCAAAAGTCAGTGTTCAATGATAGGAAAGAAAAGAAACTAATTTTCTTAAAATATAGTGTTTTAATAGAATGCACCAAAATATTATGAACCATAATTCCACTGAATTTTTCTAAGTGCTTTCTGCAAAACATAGTATAATGACATTTGCATTTTACAAGGAAAGTGCATTAGCTACTTTTATATGGTAAAAAGAGGTTAATTCAATCCTGGACTGTAATGGAGGTTAAATGTAAAGCTTTAATGTTCTGGAGTTCATCCCAAAATAATAATTCTGCTAATGAAATAACTCATTTGTAATTCAACCAGACAAAATGGAAGCATTTTTGAAGCTGTGTCTACAAGTATTGATTGCTTAACACTCAAGAGCCAGCTTAAATCTCAGCAGTCTTTGGACAATGAAGCATGTTTCAGAATTGTGATGGTGTTTAGATATCCTCCTAAACACCATATATTTAAAAACATGTCCTCAAATTACTTTATAGTGCTGAATTATCATTTTTTTGATGGACCACTTACAGGTCTAACACGTTCCCTAAAAGTACATGGTATGATGCCTAGCTAATGCTGAACAATCTTTCCTGAAGTAAATCTGATTGAATGGGTTATTACAAAAAAATATGCATTGCAGATTTAGTTCTTTTTTTTTGTTCACAAATCATCTGTGAACAATTTCTGAGCACAGGAGCATGCACATTATTCATAAATGCTTATTGGATAGTTTGGATTAAAAAAGTCAGACTATAGATTGTCTGTGATGCATTGAGCTAGATTGTTTTGTGTCCTGTGGTTCTTGATGGCGTGTCTAAATTGTGGAAGGCTAGTAGTACGTAGCAAATCCTGTTGTTAATCCATGGAAGCCCTGGCTTTCATGATGTTATGGGTATTTGGGTGAAAATCTGTCCTTCCTTAAAAATGTCTGTGAGCAAAGAGTTGTCCACAAAGTTGCAAACAACTGCTAGTTTATGGAGAAAGTATAAACATACCTGAATTTGACAGCATTTTGATATAAAAAGAATACATCAAAAAACAAAAAATGTGTATCTGCAGTGTCTCTCCCCAAAGCGAAACCCAGTCCCCAAATTTGGCATAAGTCTTTTTCTTCCTCCTTCTACCCACCTCCACATGCCAAAAAAACCCTAAACCAAAACCAACCAACCAACCAAAACCAAAACAAAGAGAGGCCAATGCAGGTTATAAATCAAAGGTACAAACTGATGTTGCTAGAAAAAAAAGGACTTTTGGACAAATCTCAAGACAATGGTGGTTCAATCAATGAAAAATGCTGAACAACTTAATAGGTGTCGGGTGCACCTCAAGGGAAACAATTTATTGCATAGGTAAATCTGGGATTGTAATATACGCACCAGCTATGCCACGCCATTCCCTTATGGCCCATGTTGCTGGTAGTGGTCCAGGGAAGGAGGAGTCATGCTGGCATTCTGGAGGGGAGAATATGCCCACTCTCTGCCCTCGTGGCTGCAGCTTATCCTGGGTGAGTAACTGTGGGTCACACACTGATAGGTGACTTCCCAGTTTCTGGTCTCTGGTTTGTGAAAGATTAAAGAAATATCAGGATTTAAACTAAATTGCCTGAAAATGGTCATCTGCTCTTCTAAATTTTCTGAAGTCTGTGGGGTTTTTTTCCCTTCCTGTAGCCTGTTGGGTATCTGTGACCAAACACTGAATTTCTCTGCTTGCAAGTCTCAGCTCTCCCTCTGCTCTTAGTCCTTTCAGTAATAGTATTAGTGGTGATATATAGCCATGATACATCACTTGGTGTAGTAAAATGCAACTCTTCTCCCTATAAGCCTTGCTTCACTTGAAAGGTATTCAGAGTCTTAGGTTTTAAGGGCAGAATAGCTTGTTAGATGATCCAACATACAAAGATTTCATGTACCTGATCTGGATCTAATTTGTACCAACACATTTTAGAGCACCTGACATTCTAACATTCAAGTCTAAACCCTCTGCCTAGTCAATAGAGGCAATGGATCCCCTCTGCCTGGCTGTAGGCATCTGAGTTAGGTGGACAACCTCTTTACAAGAGCCTTACAAAGGTGATTAGTTATTTTTTTTCTTTGTTAAAGGAAGTGTCCACCTTTCCTATATTAGGAAGGCTGCTTTATCAGGCTTGATTTTATACATAAATTTAGGCATGAACTATAATACTTATGCTAGATGAACCACTTCGACGAAACAAGCAGCTTTCTGTACTTCTCATCATTCAAAGTTCAACAACTTACTGGAAGTAAAGCAAGGAGGTCTGATCTTAGTAGCCACGGGGCTAGAGCAGGTTTCGAGCCTCCTCTTCCTCCTGACAGCAGCACAGGATCTCCGCTCCCCCTGCACAGCGGCTGATCAGCTGGCACCCTCCACAGGCAGCAGCAGATGGCAGAAATCTCCCTCCTGCAGAAACAAAGCAGAGCTGGGCATCTGCCATTGGAGAAGCAGGGGAATAAGAGTGAGGATGGTAAGGCTGCTGCCCAAGCCAGAGAGGCGGCATTTTTTAAGAAAAGAGCTGCAGGCCAAATAGAAATTTCATACGGATCTAATTCCCAGGCTAGCTATTAGCTGAACACATTAATTTAAAAACTAACTGCTCTGTCAGAGCAATGTGTTCCACAAAGGCATCTACTCATGATCTGAAGACATCAAGAGATGAAGATGGACTTTCCTTTATATTTTTTCCCAGTGTCTAATCGCTCTTGCAATTACAAATTGGTGCATGATTTCATATTTGGCTTCATTTCTAGCTTTGGTTCTTGTTATATCTGTCTCTGTTAAAGAATCCTTTAGCGCTTCCTATTTTCTCCCTTTGAAAGTATTTAGACACTGCAATCAAGTCACTCTCAGCCTGCCCTCTCAAAAGCTAAACAGCTTGAGCTGTTAAAGTTTTTCACTTTAACACATTTTCTTCAGCTCTCAAAGTCAATTTTTTATGACCTTATTCTTCACCTTCTTCTGTTTTCTAATGTCCTTCTCAAAATTTGGCCACTAAAGCTGTTGGCAGCATACCAATACCAGTCCTATTTCTGCTGCTTATATGTCCAGAGATTATAATAGCCCATTTTCCTACAACATTGCCCAAGGAGCATGAATTGAATTGCTTATCGGCTATCCCTGTAAAAGCCATTCTGGAGTAACATCTTTCCCGTTCTATGGGTGGCATATGCACTTTTCCTTTTATCCATATTATTTTGTGCTTGCATGTATTTAAGCACATTTTATCTGAGTAATCCCAAATCCTCTTGTGATTGCTATTAACCATTCAACCAATCTTTGTCTTAGGTGAAGATTTAATCAAGTGTCACTGATTCTATATTTATTTCAATTCATTAATGAAAATGTGGAATAGGATCAGACCTATTGCTAGTCATAGCAAGACTCCTTTGAAAAAACTCCCATCGGCCAATATTTACCATCTGACAAATACTTTTTGGCCCAACCTAGCTATTACTTCATCTAATTTGTGCCATATTCTACAGTGTCAATTTTAATCAGAATGTTCTGTACTGCTACAGCAAATACTACAAAAAAGCCCAAGAATCTTGGTGTCTGAACCTACCTTTAGTGACCGAACAAAATCCCCTCAAAGGAGGAAATCAGTTTTTCTTGGTGTGATTTTCTATAAAGTGATCTTTATTATCAGTAATTCTTTATTTCTCTGTCCTAATTTTGTATCAGTTGAATCCTATTTTTTTTTCCTTTTTTCCTAATTTTGCTTGGGGTTGATGTCTGGGTAGCCAATCTACCCAGCTCACCACTGCTGAATGGTTTTCTTTTTGAACATTGATAAACAATGTTCTTACAACTTTGTGATGTTGGAAGCATTCGGAAATGGTATTGTTTTAGCAAAACCCAAAAACCCTACAACCCCCTCTGCAAACAAACAAAAAACACCCCCAGGGAATAGATGGCTCTTTTGCCGAGTCTTGTACATATTTCATCAGGCTGAAAACAATACAAAGAAAATTTAGATACTGTTCTGGTTTTGATTCAGTATGTACTGTTTGACACTCCTCATGGTGACCGGTACCTTGCAGAGTATTGCTTCAGTCCCTCTCTTTCCGAATACAGAACAGGAATTTTATGTACATTCCAGATGTCTAATGGGCAATGCTACCATTTTCACCTAGGAAGTGTTACCACCTATTTGTGCTGCTTCTCTTTGTTTTCAGCCAAGCACAGACTGCGGAGAGCTGCCAAATCCGTTTGCTCGACGGAGGCGATGCTGCCACAGCTCCAGGTCCCCAGAACCGATGTAGGGGATGCTGAGTGCATGTTCCCGATGGGCACACACACATGTCCTATTCCACTCTGTCCAGCTGGGATGAAAGCTGCTTACTGGAAACCCCCCCACATGTGTATACAGGTGTGAGTAGATCCCTCCAGCAGCCAGGTTCAGACACTCAGCCTGTCCAGTCACTGTTCACACCATCCCTTGGTCTCCCCTTGCCACGCGCAAACACATGCATGGAGGGATCTCTCCCGTAGCTGGCTTGGACCTCATGGTTCCTCCAGTAGCCGACATGCAGAACCAGTGGTCTCTCTCATGCCCAGCCCAGGCTCACGGCCACCCCCCGTCCTGCTGACCGGCTGGCCCAGCTCGAGGTCAGCAGCAATGGTGCACTGGCACAGGGGCAGCGCGCACGCCCTTCCGTCGCTCCAGCTTTTGGCCCCTGGATCCACTCCAGTTGCTGCACTTGGACCCCATCCACGTGCACCAAAAAGCTCCCTCAGCCGGGAGAAGGGTTGGAAACAGTGCTCGGGGAGGAGACAGGACAGCCGGCGCTGGCTGGGGTATTGACCCCTCACCAGCCATTGCTCCTCTCTGCTCACAGAGGGGAGCCTTAATCCCACAACCTAGCACAAAACCCCTTCTGATTGCATTAGTGTCGATAGACATGGGTTCAATACGGCCTCTTTGTTCTTCCTTATCTACTTTCTGGGGTTGCTAGCTTGATTTATACCAAATGGTATGTATTTACATGTGCGTTGTCATTTGCTGTCTATTTGATAGGTATCTTTTCGTACATGTAGCGTCCCAAGTATTTGGTCAAGTTTTCCTTACTGTGGAAGTGGAGCTTTTGACTAATTATTTTTCAGGAGCTTAGATTTTCATTTGGGTTGTTGGAGCTTCCCTTTAGTTTTGTTTATACCTTTCCTCAGCTTTTGGAAATGAACACTTTGGAAGTTCTGCCTGTCTATCTGTCTGCCTGTCTAAAAGCCCTTTGAGACTGTCCTCTCTTTGCCCATGTTGAACATAATTGGATTGCTACCATTGATCTTCAGATAACTGCCTACTTCCAGGCTAATGATTCAGTCATCTGCTTTGTTATAAAATAGTTGCCTCATATTGGGTAGAGCATCCTCTGGTTTTCAAATAGAGATAAGCATTATATCAGAAGCTTTAATGATGATTTAATGTTAGCTGATTGAAACCTGCAGCATGCATCTGCTGAGCTGAAACCTCCCAAAAGATATCTCTTTCCCCACATCACTGACAAGTATTTAAGGATTTGTTCATCCTATTCTGTAGTTTGATTCGGTGATCTGCAACAAACCCTCATCAGAACCTCCCCTTGGGTTTTGTTAGTGAACTCATTGATCCATGTATGTTCAAGGTCCTGCCGTTCTGAGTTATCAATAACTCTAAAGCAAATAATTGCCTTCTAAAACACGCACCTTTCCAACCTCTTTTTCTTACATAGCCTTTCCCAAACAGGTTATAGGCTGTGATTTAGCATTCTAGACATGAAAATAATCCCACCAGGTTTCAGTAATGCCAATTGTATTGAATTTCTTCTAATCAACAACAATTTTCAACTATTTTTGCTTACTATCTGGATTTCTAGTGATGGTATAAAAGTAAGAGGAGTTTTTATTGTTTTCATTTTCTTTGCCACATTACTTCAAAATGTTTGGAATATGCTGGATTTAAGTTGTATGAATTATTTTCTGAATATCTTTCCTTGCATGTCTGGTTTTCAGACCTTTTTGAATCTTCCAGTTAGTTTCTAACAAGCAAATTATTTACCTTACCTATGTGATACAGGCCATTTCCTCAGCATGGCTTTTTCTTCCAGAGGAGTGCATCCTGCTACTCCATAAAATCCAGATGGTCTGCTTCGAACTTCCTGTGCACCTAACAATCTTCTCCAGCATTTTCTACCTTTTTTTGCTCCTAGGTCTAGCAATATCTCAGAGAAGATCACTTAAGCCTATCTCTTTATCACCTCTTTTCTAAGACTTGGACAACTTTCCTAATAATATGTGTAATTGGAGTGATGCCAACAAATTTCCAGCTTCTAGTCCTCCTCACCTCTGAAAGAACTGGTCACTTTTCTCAAGGTGATGACACTGATGAGGTCTGTTTTCATTTCAGAGTTGATAGCACAATACAACTACAGTCAAGTACAAACATTCCCACGTTCTGTCTCTTCAATAAGATGCCCAGATAATTTGACTCAGAGCATTTGATAATCTTACAGTATCTATGAATTAGGTTGAATGCTTTCATGGAATCGTTCTCCTTCTTGATAACAGAACTAGTAGATGTGCTCTTGCTTTCTATAGTTTGCCCTAAATACATTAAATGTCTTTTATGAGACAATAGCTGATTTGAAAAGAAGGCGGCATGTGCAGTTAAGAGGACCACAAGAAATTTCACAATACAGGAGATAAAAGAAGTCAGAGGGATGAGATGGGAGAGGAAGTGTGGTTTCTCATATGGAAATGGAAAAAAAAAAGGAAAGCAAAGATCTGATATAGTTACTTCTCTACAATGATATTAATTGCTGGTCAGTGGAGGTACGATTAATGTGAACCCATGCACATTTCTATATTGGAGATATTTGCATCCAAATCAGACATCCTAGGCTCCCTCTGTGGTCAGTGGAGATAAATAGGTACTTCTAGTGCATGATTCCTCTCACCCTAAAGCAAAAGTCTATATTTCATCAGGCGAGCTGAGTCTTAAAAATACTCATTTCTCTTAATTATTACCTTAGTCATGAAAACTGGGGTTCTAAAGGTAGATGAGATTAATCCTGCCTTAGCTGATTAATGTTAAAGTACTCAATTTTGGGAAACAGTGGTGCTAGCTAAACACCTTTTCCTTAAACATTTAAGTTCCCTGGGACTTTCCCCAAGAGCAAAGCCTCACAAAAGTAAAGGTTTCTCAGCTGCTGAAAATAAGATTTATTAACTTTATAGTATGTCTTTGCCTGTTTTCCAAATGATCGTAAAGTTACTGATTTAAAATCATAAATTGCATGGTTATCTCATGCATAGTTTATATTTTATTGATTTTTCACAATGCAAATTGCAGATTTAGATTATTAATAAATTCCTGGTTTGTATTGACTACATTTATTTTTCTAAGTGAACAAAAATGTCCATAGGAGAGCCTGCAGACTTAAATTCTTCTAAAGAATTTAGAGCACCTAATTTTACTGTAATTTGAATTTTAGTTTCTGGATTTTACCTGTTTCAAGCCCATAGGTGAGCTGTGTTCTGTGCCAGCTTACTTATTAATTTATAAACATAAAGCAGGCAATGTAGCAGAGCCAAAGAATGCACATTAAAGTAATGTCTCACAGCAGTATCACTTCCAGCTGGGGAATTCGGTGTTAGAGTCGTTACAGCTTCTTTCTGCAAAACTCTCAGAGCTCTTTCTCTTGAAGCAGCTTTTTCAGCCTGGTGCTGGATGAAGTGTTACCTCTGTTTTGAGTCAGTAAGTTCGTCCTCATTTCTGAGAGTTAAAAAAAGGGCCCTTAGCCTGGGTTAGGCAGCTCAGTTTAAATACAGGACAAATTAGGTTGCCTGTGGAGATCGGTCACTCAGTTTTCTAAGGCATCTTATGGGTAAGAGAACACAGCATCTGTCAGCAGCCTGACACGCTGCAAGCATGGGTCGAGAAAAGGCTCTTGCAAAGATTGTGAGAATGAAAAGAACATTATAACATGCCAGCAAAGCTGGCTCATACTATTAGGCTTGCCTCAAGCTAGCCATACCCCGTTGACTTTCTATGTGTTTATATTTCTCTGTTGGCTCACCCCTGGGGGCTGCCGTGGTGACAATGCTTCAAGCGTCTGCTTCAGGGAAACCTTTTAGGCACTTCCTAACACCTGAGCTAAGGCCGTCCTAATCATCACAGGGGGCAAGGGGGCTTATAACTGTAGGCTCACCAGCTCTTGTTCATCTCTCAGATTCACCTGTACACACAGGGCTAGGAAGCTCATAAGCACAGCTTGAGCCTCCTGAATGACATCTTGGCATATGCCTCCTTTTGTCCTTCTTCTGGATTTTGGGGATCTGCTGGACCTTGGTCTGACCCCAGCCTGTGATCACGATGGAGTGGGCAGACAGACTTTCTCATCATGAGCCCTGTATTGAGACACCTTTTCCTTGCTTTGGCCATCATTTTCCTGCATGGGACTACAAACACACAGCAGGTGTCAATCAGAAACTTCCTCTAAGGCCAGACAGTGTGACCTTACGTTTTGGGTTTGTGTGGCGGGGTTTTGGTAGCGGGGGAGGGGCTGCAGGGGTGGCTCCTGTGAGAAGCTGCTGGAAGCTTCCTCGGCTCCACGTCAGATTTCTGCTGGCCCAGGCCGAGCCCAGTCAGTGATGGTGGTAGCGCCTCTGGGAGAACAGATTTGAGAAGGGGAAAAACGCTGCACAACAGAAACTGCAGCTGGAGAGTGGAGTGAGAACACGTGAGAGAAACAGCCCTGCAGACCCCCAGGTCAGTGCAGAAGGAGGGGGAGGAGATGCTCCAGG
>JAVJGG010000082.1:38367288-38387202 GCA_035590195.1 Aviceda cuculoides | reverse complement strand
CTGAGGGAGCTGGGGCTGTTTAGTCTGGAGAAGAGGAGGCTGAGGGGAGACCTTATCGCTCTCTACAGCTACCTGAAAGGAGGTTGTAGCGAGGTGGAGGTCAGTCTCTTCCCCAAGTAACAAGTGACAGGACAATAGGAAATGGCCTCAAGTTGCACCAGGGGAGGTTTGGATTGAATATTCGGAAAATTTCTTCACTTAAAGGGTTGTCAAGCATTGGAACAGGCTGCCCAGGGAAGTGATTGAGTCACCTGGAGGTATTTAAAAGATGTGTAGATGTGGTGCTCTAGGGACATGGTTTAGTGGTGGACTTGACAGTGTTAGGTCAACAGTTGGACTTGTTGATCTTAAAGGTCTTTTGCAGCATAAATGATTCTATGATTCTATTCTATGATTCTAAGTGCTGGAGTCCGTGAAAACAAGATTAAAGACTTGGGAGAAAAATCTGAACTCTGATTTCCTCTGCAGAAGTAATCTGCAGAGGAAAAATACGTCCTTCACCTGAGAATGTGAAGAGGGCACTTTTAGGTGAAAGAAATCAAGCTTTTAATTCCAGTAATAAGGTAGGAAGTCATTAGCCAAGTGTGTGGGGGGGCTGGTTTTCACAGAAATCTTGCAAATGCATCCATCATACTTACCCATGGGGTTACTGGGAGAAAGAGTAAAGGAGCAGAGGAAGGGGAGCCCTGGTATGAGTGTTGCCAGTGGGCTCCATTCCATAGAGAGGCCCGAGAGAGTAACACTCCTGTAGACGTTGATAGGAACCGGTACCAAGATGAGGCATGCTTTCAAGGGTTGAACTTAAACTGGGCTATCGGCGATATTTTACATGGCATGAAGGATCTGTCTGGGTGCCTGTTATGACAAGAGAAAAGGGCAGCAGGCTGATTTAATTTCTCTATTTTTAGTTGGTAAAATGCCCCAAGAAGTGGCTTGTTTTCTTCAAATAAGGAGCGCGGTTAAGTTTATATGTGAGTACATGTGCACATTTGAGGGTATTGCTTTTATGTGAGTCCTCATCTTACCGCGGGCTTATGATTCTCAGCAGGCCAAAGCTTCCACATGGACTACTCATGAACAGACCACAGCCAGGCTTTGTCTCATCCTTTTGTGTCCAAAAGGATGCAAATACTGCACAGACACCTGTTTTCTGTCAGAATCGCACCCATTGTCATCTACTGCATTTTAACTTCCCTGTCACCACAATAGTTGGCACGGAGGAGGCTGTTGTCTGTTTAAAGCAGGCATGTTTTGGAAGTATGAGAACAGTTCTTTGGCAAAATTGAAAGCAGGAGACTGAATAGTCTGGCTGATGTGAATGTACACAGGTATAATGGCTAATCTAAAATCAGTATTAAGCCTATGAAGCCAGAAGTACCAATATGATATTACACAGCACACTTCTCAATATTGGAATTGATCTTTAATGTAATTAAAGCTGTTGTTATAGGAACTCAGTGAATGAGCTGAGTTTCTGTTATTTCTTTGGTAACCCCATGCATTATTTAATTGTCAGTTATGACTGACAACAAGGGGGATGAATGTTAGATTTTTTCATAACTACCTATTTGTATTGTATCAAGGAAACAAGGATATGACCTTTTTAACTGATCTAAGTCAAACACAGCTCATCATTCTTCTGGATAGAGAGGAATAAAATATCATCCTTGTTCAATTTCATAAAAGGTACAGACTATCACCAACATTCCCTCAACTGAAATAGGACATTTCTTTGGAACTAATGAAGATCAGGTCACATTTTTCCTTAGCAAAATCAAGGAATTTTAATGTGACCCTTGAGAGATTACTTTTCCTCCAGAAAAGTCACAGCTCCTGTGGAATTATGAGGTTGCAATGCGACAAGGTACATGGGCAGCACAGTTATATCTCAGTAGTACAACTGTGCTTAAACAAATGTTTTACACTAAGCAGACACTAATGGATGCTGGTTTTGAATACTACTGAAATTTCTCTGGAAAGGCTCATTATGTCTATGTGAACGGCAAAAGAATTCCTCGTGAGGGATGGCAGAACTATGACTGTTAAGGAAACAATAGTGTTTTGCTCCTATTGTGTAAAGTACTGGGCAACAGCCATGAGTGTTCTCTGTGTCAGCTTTTTCTAGATACCTGTTCCTGAACAGCAGCAATTTGTTATGACAGCCTTTGCTATTCAGCGGGACTACAAAGAATCACTCATTTGTCAATATGCATTCATACAACTACATACTGATGCATTCACTTAAAGTACATTGTGTGGTGCAGCTGACAATTAATCTGCTGTTTGGTACGCTAAGTACTCCACGCAGAGCCTGTTGCTGCAGCTCCCTTAATGTTAAAAGAAATGTTGTCTTTTGGAGTATTACACATACACTTTCCTTCCCATCACGGCATGTATTTCAGAAAATGGTATTGAAAATAATTGATGTTCCCATATAGATGCATGTAGCTCTGTCAAAAAGCTGCTGCTTCAGTGGGACTGTTCATAAGAAGGTGGCCAACCTGGGAAAGAAGATACAGAAACAGCCTCTGCTCTTTACTGTTACTCATTGAGATAACTTGACCTCAGGGCTGACAAGGGTTTGTTCTGTTTGGTGTGTTTCCTCTTCAGAAAGTACTCCTTTTTCAGGGAATAAAAGGTTCGTGCACAGCGTTCTTGCTTCAACAAGTTCAGGAAAGGGCTTACAAATGAACAGCTTGGCAGAACACATACGTGCCTGGTTAGATGTAAATACAAGACTGAAAATCTTGAGACTAGTGGAGCACACGAGCAAGGTGTAAAAAGCAATTTGCTGTCCTGTGAGTTTCTCAGTCCATTCAGATCCTTTTCTGCCGCCTTCTCATAAGGACACAGCTATAGAGATGTGTAATCTCTGCTAATTTAGACATCATTTAGAAAAAGATCAGATCTTAGGTATATGTTTGCATTCTGAAGGCTTCACTGTTTTGTACAATCCTAACACAAGTACAGTGACTAGGAAAAGCATAGTGGAGCATCAGGTAAACCTTTCATTTTTTCATTCATTACTGTAATAAAGTCTTAATGGAAAAACTTCACCACCTTAAACTTACTGGTGCCTTTACAATTGACTTTAATGGTGCCACTGGAATGTCTTTTCTGTGTTGTGTCGTTAATAGTGCAGGTTAAATAGAGTGGGCCTTCCACAGCTGGCTTTGCAGTTGCATTTAAAATAAAAACACGTTACATATGTAATTGCAAATACTTATCATTATTACGGATTACTAAAAGCATGTGTCTGTGGAATGGAGAGGGAAGCTTTATATAGGAAGGATTATAGGTATACTTGCAGTGTATGTACAATATTAATAAAAATTCTTCAAAGGCAGAGGCTCTGCAAAGGTTATATGAAAGTTATCACACTCTTTAATAGCACTTTTGTGGTGAAGCTTCTGCACAATCAAAGGGATGGCTATAGCAAAACTGTAGCACTATATAATAACAAAGAGCATATAATAGGAGCAAGGAGGAACTGTGTGCCAGAGCCAGTGCCATAAATCCCTTTTTGATAGGGTTCTTAAGGTAGGTGAGAGCAGAGATATTCATTCAGAAAACGCATGCCATGAAGCTCCTGTGGCTTCATCCATCCGCAAGATCTCAGAGGCAAGTTTAAACTTCCTACGGGGTAAAGAAAGTACACAAAAAAGGACAGATGATGCCAAATTTGGGAAGTGCTGAGGTAATGCCAGAAGCACACAAACACATCATGCTACCAACTGTTCACTAAAGCTGTACATAAAGAAATATGGCATGGTGTGTAATGTGCTACCAACCTCTAGCTGATATAGAAGAGTTTGGCAAGTTGTAGCGGTGGTTTTATCAAATGACAGCCTATAGTGAAAGGACCCATTCTTCTTCAGTATATCTATGGTTGGGCTTTGCTCTTGGTCCCACATCCAGGCAGAAGTTTCGTTTTTTTCACTGTGCCCTGGTTCACAGTCTCATTCCCTATGCAGTTAGATGAGGAGTTATCATTTATAATATTCCTAGAAACTGAGTTAAGAGGAAAACAGCTAGTAATAGCTAAGAAGAGAGGACCAGCAGGGCCACATCAGGGATGTACTGTGTCTCCTTAGTGTCTTATGTTAAGCAGGCCATGAGCATATGTGAATTCGGATGTTCTAATTCTCTGCTGTCCTGTGGGTTTGGGGAAATGGAAATGTGAAGGATGTGTATGTGTATATTCTTATGAGGGTTTTAAACCTTCATCTCCAATCAAGTAACAAGAAACAATGTGATTCTTGAGATTCCTGCCATTTGCATGAGGCTTCCCATTTGGGAGAGGAAGAAACAATTACAGCTGAGGGGAGAAAACAGCTGAAGGGGCAAAAAGGACATCGCTCCCCTGCTCCTCAGGGAGTTCAGGTTGTAGATGTAAATCTATTAGAAATATTAAAAATAGATACGCCGTACAATCTATTAAGAAAGATAACATTAGAGCACTTTAACCACAGTAAGTATACAGGTCACACATTGATGTGTTTTCTTGTTTCTTTATTTTTATAGAATCACTAGTTCATCACTGAGGGTGAATAATGCTAAGATAGACCCATTGCAAGGTTTTCTATAACAGGTGGGCACTTCTACAGGTTCAGTAAGACCTTGTCTGTGTCCTGGTGAACATGCAGATCTTTATAATGTGTTTTTCAGACTCTATTGATTGTTTTCAGGTTATATTCAGTAATAAGCATGGACTGAGTGTCTTTTTCACAAGGAATAGAATCCTATGTAAAGGAAGAAGGAGGAATTATCTCAGATACCAGGTAATAACATTATTTCACGATAATTTTTTTTTCAAGGTTTCCTCATGAATGAAAACAGTGAAATAGTAAGCAATAAACTACTCTATGACATTTTAACTATCTGTATTATACTGATATCAGTCACAGTCTACTTTAGTTAAGATCACAAAACTGTTTCCTTTCTCAGGCTTTATGATGCAGTGCAGTATTTTTCACTCTATTGTAGCTTATCGGAAAGTCGTTTCTTTCTGTGTAACTTTGTTCATGTGTTGCAAGAGGTTCAGATGAGTCTCTCAGCACAAGCCATGCTGAATGCTGAATTATTCACTTCTCTCCTCAGAACTTGAGCATCTCCAGCTCGGTCAGGATCCCTGTCAAAATGTTACAGGGAAACCTGTGAACTGGGAAGAAGGACATTCTTCCTCTATTCTTCCAGCAAAATGTTCTGTTAAAGTGTGTGTAGAAGGGGTGAAAAGCACACAGTTATCTTCTGAATTTTGTTCATTGCCTTCTGCTGAGTGGCTGTGAAGGCATCTAGTGACCTAGGGATGCTTTGTGAAGTTAAGGTACAGTGCCTTTGAAAGAAAAAGAAAAAGCAAAAACCAAACTGAAGAGACCATCTGCCTTCAGATTAAAGTTAGCAAATATTTTAAATATTTTTTGTTAAGCAAACAAATGGCCTCCCCAGGCAAAGAAAAATGAACAAAAAAATAACACACACCCCAAATCCCCCTAAAACAAACAAGCAATGAAAAGTATAAATGGAAAATATCCTCAAGATGTTTAGTTTATTTAAGGATTTCAGATAAATAGGGTTTTTTTGAGTAAATTTGAGTAATAGTGTTAAGAAAACCATGGGGATAAGGGAAATCTGTTTTCTGTTATTTTCATTTGAAACCTTCTCTAACATGAGCTGAAAAAGAATATGATTTCTGAAGTGTTACTTGCTATTTTAGGTTTCTAAACTTTTAGATGTCAGAGCCTACCATGTCATGAATTCTGTGTCCAACTCCTATTTGGACTGTTAGAAGTGAAAGTTTATTTCCCTAAAACTCCTGCAAACTTTTGATTTCTTTTACCAAACAAAAATTAGTTTCCTTTGTACAGGAGCATAATAGGTTGAAGGATACTATACAATAATGTTATTATTTCTGTTTTACTTGAATTACTCTTTCTTCTGGAGAAAACTCCAGCACCATTACTTGAGCCATGTATCAACATTGGGATGACTGCAGGGTGGGCTACACTTATGCTGGTTTTAATTGAAGCTATGGATAATGATTATGGGCCACATTTATCTTTGATTTAATTACCCTCAGTTCAATGGCTTTATATCAGGTATTCATGGATGTACTCTGGGACTCTGCACATTAATGTGACTCTCATTAGAAGAGTCCATTGTGCCAGAAAGTAGTAATTTTACTAAATCTTAGAAAGATGGAGAGTCCTTTTGCTTATGGTTATACAATATCATATTAGGGGTTAGAGCTTTTTTATACACAAGTATATACCAAAACATTTCCCTACTGAAGACAAAAATTTTTAG
Organism: Aviceda cuculoides; assembly: GCA_035590195.1. NCBI lineage: Eukaryota > Metazoa > Chordata > Aves > Accipitriformes > Accipitridae > Aviceda > Aviceda cuculoides. The sequence continues at coordinate 38,380,896 of JAVJGG010000082.1, read as the reverse complement.
AAGTTGGTGGAAGATCATGTAAGATTGTTATCAGAGCAACTTTACCAAAGGAAAAAAGATGCATTAATGAATAACAAGATTCTGCCAAATATGATAGAAACAGAATAGGAAAAGTGTTATCCCCCTTGCAATGCAAGTATGAAATCCGTCTCCTGATTCGATGACTTTCTGATCATCTATGTGAAAGGCAAAACTGTGGCAGAAAATGGGGATTCTTGAACTTCTGTTATTATTTATGGTTTGGCTGGGATCTTGAAATGCCATATGATAATCAACGAGCTGGTGAAAAAAAATAATAGTGGTGGTTTATGAGTAGATGTTAATTGTGGGCACAAATCTGAGTGTTTCTTTTTGACGTAATAGTAGCTATGAGCCTATAAACTAAGAAAAGGGTAAGCTCCACGATATTACCAATTGCTGATTATGGTTCCATAATTTATGGTGCTGAATCATTTCTGTAGCATAGTGAATAGAAAGCACAGCCACCTGCAATAGATTATGTTGATTCGTTTTGCTGGCAGATGTGAGAGAGCATCATTGCTCATTAGATGGTAAGCTTAATTGGTTTTCTCCAGAATTACATAGACAATATTCTCTTAATCTGTTCACACACAGGGTACTTAATTTCAAAATCCCTGAATTATTGTTTAATTGTTAACATTTTTTCAGATAGTGGTTATTCTCTGGGGTTGATTTATAATAAAAATGCAGCTTTGTCCTTTATGTGGGAGGGAATTATGGATGAAAAGGTCATATGGGAAATACCTACTGTGACCTGCCTCCTCCACTTGGAGTCAGCACACTTTTTTCCTGAGAATGGAGATTTTGAAGACAAGCAGTTGATGAGAAAATTCCAGGGAGGAGGAGGGAGATGGAGAGAAGGGTCAAACCCAGGTCCAGAGCATTCAATGTTAGGTGACTAGAATCAGTGATCTGAGAGTTCCCATCTCAATTGCACAGGTTTCTGAAGTTCTAAACCCTGCAGGTCCCCCCCCACATTGAGGTTATGGTCTTAGGTCTTCTAGGCTCCAGGTTGAGCAGAGACTGTTTTAATGCTGAAATTCCCTTGATTCCCTTCTGAAATGCTGGCCTGTGGTGAACGGGCTCGGCTTGCTGCTGGCTGGAGGCAGGGAGGGAAACCCACACCTATGTGCTGTAGGAGATGCCAGATGGCCAAGGTCAGAGCTGTAGGGCTCACAGGCAGTTGCAATCGCCGAGAGTTTTCTGCGAGCCTCTGGCCCTGCTCACTTCTCCGCTTAGCTGATGTAGCAGCACATAGCCTACACGCTTCATGTCCCGCTCCATGGAGCAGATCAGAAGTGGTACTGGGATGATGTCCCTCAAGGTCAGTGTGAGGGAAGAAAGGGACTTACGAGTGGAACATACCTTCCTGTCTTAGCCCAGTGGTAACGAGAAGAACATGGCACTCAGAGGGATATCCTGAACCATCAAAGACATTCTCCTGACACCAAAAGTGCTATGTGAGATGGGCTATAATAAACAGATCAAGCTGCTTGTTAAAACCAATGATGCAAGTTGCTCTTGCTGTGTTTAATGAGAAGTTCTTGCAGAACCTGACCGCCTGAGCCAAATATTCCCTGGAATGCCAGTTGAGGTGTATTATATGCCATTGGGAAATTAGGTAGCCTGTGTCTCTGGAGTTAGTGATGACCAATCTCACTGCTGCCTCCTTCCTTTTCAAAGCACCCTGAGATCCCTTTAGAAAACCATTTTCTCAAGAAAAACAGTCTGTTCCATGCCTTTCAGGGAGGCATGTCCACCCCATGAGCCTGTTTCTTTCTTTTGCAAGTAGGGTGTTGCAACAGTATTATTTGCATCTGGTGGAACTTTATTTCTACTTTCTAGGGGTCCTAGTGAAGGTCCGTTGTATTAGAAGTCAGTTTCTTCTGTTGACTGTGGTATTTTCTGGAGCAATAGATGTGGTATATATAAAATGACATGACTCTCCCAACGACTTTTTAACAGTTTGAATTAACTCCATGTCAATAAGGAAGTTTCTATAAAAGACGATTTTCTGAAAAGAATTTCTTGACTGAGCTTTCTGAAACAAGTCCTAAGAAATTTCAGCTCTCTTGTGTGCTGGTCACCAGTTAACTTCAATGGAAGACTTATTTTTAAATGCCCAAGGCTGCTTTGAACATGCACGTCCTACCTCCTCTGCTTCTCCCCTACACCTCCAAACCATGTTTCTCTGGTAAGAAAAAAAGTAGCTCAAATTTAGGTAATAAGTCTGTATTTGTCATGGGACCAGTTTCTTGAATTCTCTGACACCAAGTTGGGAAAAATTCTTCTAAGCTGGAGGAAGATATGAACATATTTTTTGTTAGAGAAAGAGTGTTTCCAAATAGAAATGGGTAATCGCTGCAATGCAAATTAACTGATGCTGTAGTTAGCTTTTTGAAGCAGGGAATGGTTTGGTCTCTTCCAGTCTCCTCTTTCTGAAAGCTGAATTTGGCAGTGGATGAAATGCAAGAAGAGGAAACAGAAGCAGAAGCATTTATGTTTTCTTAAAAAATCAGGATCAGAGATTTGGATCGTATATAAAAACATCTATCACTGCTTTTCCCCGTTTATTGCTGTGTGATCTGACTAGGTCAGAGACTATTTTGGTGGGTAGATTAGGAAATACATAGTATTATCAGGAACAAAGGAGCCAAATAATTAAAAATATCACAATCCTTAGGAGAATTAATCATAGAAAAAGCACAGCTGGTGTGCACTGGAGGGAGAGAGGTGTCCTAGGCTTTTTTCAAACCTTCATACTTAGGCCCACCCTGATTGAGCCCAAGCAAAATGCCAGGAGTTTGTCATAATAGAGCCCAAGGTTGCCGTTAAAAAAGGAAAATGAAACTGAATAGCCAATCAAGAAATGTGCCATTGCTATAAAAGGGTATTGTCTATAAATACAGTTCAGGCTGATCCTGTAAATAGAGATGGATAAACCTCAGAACAGGAGAGGCCCCACATTTTAGGGGAGCAAAACCAAGCCATTCAACTTATCAGGGTCTTAGAAGTCATGACTGTCTCAAAAAGAAAGGGCAGTCCAAAGAGCTCCAGAAAGCCTTGTTAATTTTTTTTTTATTATTATTATTTTCTACATTGCAAGCCTGCAAATAAGGATTGGTACTAGAAAATGCCTGAGTAATTTAATTGGTTAGACTAGTGCCTTTCCGCCAGCTGGCCTGGCAGGATACAGAATTTTGTGGAACAGCTTGCCACGCCATTCGCAGGACTGCTCTCTACAGATGACAACACCTTAGGTGACATCAATGTATCAGCTTAGAAAATGTGAAACTTGTATGCATAATGTTTGGCCGTAAAGGAATCTGAAAGAAATGTAAAACTTTCTGGAATGACCATACTTCCCAAATGAGGGGCACAGGCATGACTCCATGGTGATGGAGAATTCCATGGTAGCCAGTCAATCCACACAACGCAGCATTCACAGTATTTCTAGGAAATAAAGTAGTTTTGCAGACAGTGATAGCACTTTTGGTCCAGAGGAGTTTCAGATGTCCCTGCTCCCCATACTCAGGTTTCTAAGCGTGATGTAGGCACAACTTGCTCAGCTGGACTTGCCCTTCCTCTCAGAGTTACAGATTCTCTTTGTGAACTCCCAAGTGGAAATAGAAGAGTTTCAGCCATTACATACTCACCGTTGTCCTTGAAGACATGAAAAATCTAACAGGTGATTTCCTGACTTACTGTTCCCTAGATCTAACAGCAGCCCATCATTCTTCTGTAACTTAAACCAACCCTCCACTGCTTGCTTTCTGTCTAAAATTATGCTCGGATCCAAGGGGACAGAAAGGCTGTGTCCAGATTACTGTTTTGGTTTAGGGCAGCAGTGAACATGCTCTGGTTGTCCCTGTTCCCCAGGAGCTCCACGTGCATGGCAAATGCACTATAACCCGTGATGAGGAAGTACAGCTCAGATGCATACTGAATATATGTATTAAGCCAAATGCATGGTGGGGATGTTCTGTCCAGGGGAGTAGACTAAGGTTAGTATGAGGTAAAACCCCCAAACTACTTTTAATGAAGGGGCACCAGCGCCAAGTGCTTCGATTTATGGATTTGTCCTATTATACCAAGGTTTTTGATAATGTATGTAGACATAGCCAGAGCTGATTGGTGCAGTTCCTGTGGAACATCAATATTAGGTTCCACTAATCACTCACTGGCAGGAAAATAGATTTCTGAGGTCACATACTCCTTTCCTTTGTTTTAAGAGACTACACGGTCTTGATGTTATAAATAGTTAAATTTGAGGACATGTGTTAATTATTTGGATAAAATCCATGCTTGTATAACTGAAGCTGACTTTTGAGTGTTGGTGAGTAAACCTTGCAAAAGGACTGACAACACCTTTTTTGTGAATAAACATCTGAACAGAGTGCTGTAGCTCACTAAGATGAATCTTGTTAATTAGTATGAGAAAAAAAATCACAGCCATCTAACAGACATAACACTGCCGGCCTGAAGTATGAGGGTTTTTAGGTACCTTAAAATACAAGATTAATTAAAAACAGTGAAACATCTTGGGATCTTGATATTTGCTTTCCTGCTCCCAAGTCATTAAGGTCCATTTACTTCACAATTACTATCTTTTCTCTACAATTATGTGGCTTAAAATTATTTTTTTCTTAAAAAAAAAAAAAAAGTTGATGTTTTCTCATTTGTGTTTTCAAAAGAAATGCTAATGAAAAAGCCAAAATCCTGATAACACCGGAGCAAACTCAGCATCATCATATGGTCTCCCATGAGTCAGACTGGACCAGTGCCCTGAGCTGACATCCCAGCTATAGCAAGTTACTTACCATAAGCAAAAATCCCTCTCCAGTGCAAGTAACAGTTTGTTCAAGCAAATGACTCCCACCCTGAAGGAAAAGGGGCAGATTATGTAAATTGTCCTCTCCAGGTAAAGCTTGGGAAAACTCTCTGTGTGAGAGCAGTCTGCATGGATTGAGGTCAAGAGCAGCACTTGTGGTACGCATGAGCAAGGAGACCTATTGGAAAGGTGGGCTGTAGTCATACAGCTAGCGTGTGAAGAATCAGTTTTAGAGCAATTTCTATTACCACCCAGCTGCTGGTACATGAAACCTCCTGCTGCCTCTTTCTTACACAAAGATTCAGGCAAAATTACCCTCACCATTTTCAAACCCCCAGAGGTGCCTGTGGGATGTTGGTGAAGATGCTGATGCCATTTGCAGCGGTACAGGAGTGATGAAGGCTGCCTCACTGCTCTGTTGAGCCCATTTACTCTCCAGGGCACTTGAATTAGGCATTCTCCATTAGGCTGGATGACTTGCTGGTGAGCAGATCCAGGCTCCCCGGTGACTCTCCCTGTTAGGGAGATGGGAGGCAGCTGATGTCAGTCAGCTCTCAAAGCTGGGATTTGGAGGAGCCCGTCACTAGCCCACTATATCCTACTTCTGTGGCTTTACTGGGGACCTTGATGGCTGGGGGGAGTGGTCTGTGCAGCTGTGGGTAGTTAGAAGATTTACACCCTGGAGGAAACACCTTCCTTTTTCTGTAGAAATAGGTGTGGAAAAGGGCTAAAGTTCTTTTAGGAGAAGAGAGTCAGCTAAGGGTTATGTGGTAAGTAATTCACTTTGTCTTGTCTCTTTACACGTGTGCCATATGCTGTATTTATTTTAACTGAAAGAGTTGTGTCTCTCCTAAAGTTGAGCTGTGATTTTGCTCAATAGCAAGATAGGGGGAAAAAGTATCACTTCAGGTTTAAGGGTATTAAAACCTGGAATTACCTGAAATAACCATGGTAACGAGCTCTGAAGTAATGGCAGTTGCTCACATTACCATAGAAACAGGACTTTAAAAGTGGAAATTACCTATAATTTATCTCTGTTGTTTATAGTGACAATAATATAACACACATTTTGTGAAAAATACACACGTTTTGTCTATAGTAACTGTCAGGAAGTTATTAAAAAATTATTTAAAGATACTCAAAAGGTACCATTTATTACTTTGTTGCCATAGTTATTTCTTGTTATTAGTCCCCACAGGAGTGATATATCAAAAAAATGGACAATTTTAATAAAATGTAAATTTTTGTAGGTATTGATATAACACAAACAAGAGACAAAGTCAGATTGTGTTAGTCTTAAATAGGCCAAAAAATATTTGTTGTAATTCTTCATAAATAATAATTTCTTATCTGAGCAGCTGTGTATTTGTACTGTGTACCTGCTGAAATGGCAGTAGGTGCAGCAGAGCACAAGTTTGCGGCACAAGCCCCAGACAGGTACAGGCCCTTTCCTTGGCCTGTGGACACTTGTGGGTAGAGAGGGGAAGAAAGTGCAGTGTGCAGTGAAGCTGGAGAAGTGAAAATGAAGCACTAAGCCCCTGCTTTGGGTATGATCAGGCACCTTCTTGTTCCTATGTTTTTTGAAGCAGTAGCTGGTGAAAACTGAAAAGGAAAGTGTTGCAGCGATTCACCTGGCAGCTTGGAGTCATGCACTATACCTCTCTCCTGCCTGTGATGACAGAAGATGATAAGACCCTAAAGCCACTCTCATTCAGCCATTGGGCTGATTTGGAAAACTGGAAGAATAATTTTAACCTATTGGCTTGTTGCCTATATCTTACCTGCTTCAGAGTGTACTCTTGCTTCTTGGCAGCTTAAGATGCTACAGCCAAGTTCTCAGAATTGTTTGAATTGGGTTAGGTGCTCTGTATGGTTGGGGAGGCTTAAATTGGAAACGCATTTTCTTTCCAAGCTTTTATGCACATGGATTAGCAATTTCACTAATGTGTGTCTCATTTCATTTACAGTAGGGACAGCACGATCCGCTATTTATACCAGTGGAGGATAAATTTGGCACTCTCCTTGCCTTCGTTGGCTGAAGTGAGAGCAAGCCGAGTGTGTGTGAATCTAGCTAGGCTGGATGGTGATAGAGCAGGTGGGCAGAGCTCATTGTGGACAGTGAAGAGGGAGGACTGCTGTGTATGTCCATGCTTGTAAAATGATGGGGTTTTAGCTCAAGAAATCAGTTATTTGCTTCTTCATCAGCATAGCAGAGCCCTGTTCTACAGGGGAACTCTTAACTAAAAAAGCTGAACAGAGCCAATGCCACTGGCCTGGAGTAACAGTAGGGATTGAGGTGGGATGGTGAGTGAAGAAAGCCAATTCTTGTGCAGTCTCAGTCATATAAGGAATCAGGCTTGATAGAGATCATGTCATATACGAGGTCTGTATGGTATGGACAGTTCTTCTTTAAAAAACAAACCACAGCCCCTCTTTCCCCTCCCCCTCCAAACAAAACAAAAAGCCCCAGCCACCAACCAAACAACACAACCTGCCCCAAGCATTTAACATCATTGGACAGCAAGCAAGCATTCATGGTCATGAGCATACTACAAGGTAATTCTTGTTAGCTATGCTAATGCTGAAAGCTGTATAATAAGGGACTAGTGGTAATTAACACTATATAAATCTTAATAGCTAGTTAAAAAAGATTTCATTCTTCCTATTAATGTCTACAGATGGGGGGTAGATATAATTGAATTCCTAAGGGAAGGACCATTGGCAATTATTAAAATTATTTGAACATAATTAAATAATGCCATTAAATAACTATACGGCAGCAGACAGTAGGGAAAAAATAGTGACCGAAACATATTTTCATCTTAGAGTGAAAGATTCAGCTTTGATAATTCCTCCAGCATTTTATAAACTACTTGTATTTATGTAGTAATGAAAAAATATAAACCTGCACATATTTCATTGCAGAGGAAATAAATGAAGCCTAGTCTGAGGAGGCTTGTGTTTAATCATTAAATGTGCACCATTTGGCTGTAGTGAATTAGCCATTTGTCTTACTAATGCAAAGCTTTGAGAGAGCTAGAGGCACAGTGGACAAATTCAGTGGTTTTGCATGTGTGACCTCTAGGGACCTTGGTAAAATTTCTGCACAAAACCAAAAAAAGGTCTGGTTTCAGAGTACCTCCTTGTATCTTAGTTAATGTGATCCTGAAGTTGCAACCACACCTCCCTTTCCCCCTGTATGGTTAGCATATCAGTCAAAGAGCAATGTATGATTTGGGTTAAAAAAAAATGAATAAGGCACAATGAGGTTTTGTTGTAGGGTGATTTGTCATACGGCTTCCGCATATAAGAAATCCACGGTACCACTTATCAGAGTTGAAGCATATCTCATAATCTGTAGTCTCTTCTCTGTGTGTTTAGCAGGGCTTGCTTTGCTGTAGGGCTTTGCCTTTGTGTAAAAACGTGGGGTAAGGGAGGGAATATTTGCTGGGTTTTAGTATCTGAACACTCGGGAAAACTTTTTTTTTCCAGAAGTGAATGTTTTGATTAACTCATTTTTTCTTTCATTAACACAAATCATATTGATCAAATCACTTTTCAAAAAGGCATTAATATTTGAAGCCTTCTTAGGTAGGAAGGCTGCAGTGATATTAATCTTTTCATTTGTATAACACCAGTTAAATTATCAGTATTCTACTCCATCAGGCTTTCCAGAAATCCACGTGTGCTGTTCATGTGTCTTGGCAGTACCAGTTTATTTTTGACTGAAATAAGAACTTGTAAATTCAGTCTCGTGGATTCTGCCTACCTGATTTTGGTAGGAAGGGCATTTCTGCCCAGATGCGTTTCCTTGTTTTTCTCTGTTGCTGCAGCTGGGCCAGCTCAGGTCAGAGATTGCCTTTTGATTTAAATTAACATGTTAATTAGCAAGCATATATCTTTAGGATGGAAATGTAGCCATTACTGTGCCACTGCCACAGCCTCTGAGGAGAAAAAGGTGTGGAGTCCAGGTAAAGTTTGGGTGGTGGAATTGTTACTGTTTCGATCGTATGAGCTGTGAAATGCTCAAGCTTTTGTCTATGGAGTATTTTCTGGCAGTGTGTAGAGTTGGATTACTGAAGAGTTACGAGTTTTGAGGACTGTGAGAATTAGTGTTGGATATAAAGGAGCTTCTTACTTGTGAGGTTGCTGGCATTATGGGGAATAATTGCAGGACCACAGATACAAGATAGACCTCCACCTGCCTGCCTTGAGTGGAGCATTCTGTAGCATGGCTGCAGAACTGCTGGATGCTTCAGGTCCTGGAATAACCTATAATATTCATTCCCTTGTCATCTTTGTATTAAAGAAACTGCCTGATAAATTTAGAAAAGATCCTGTGGCACATTAGGAGGCACTTGTAAATTTTTGTGTGTTGTAGCCATGCAGTGCTGTAATTCAGCATTGCCATTGCTAGTAACAAGCCATAAGCTCTGCACTGAATTTGCAAGGCCTCAGACCTGACCTTTGTCAGCCTTGCTTGACTTTCTTAACTTGCCTGCAGCTTTGTTTTATTTGGGTTAGCTGTGAGAGCGGCTTCTTTAACTGACTAGGTGTCTATGGCTAAGTTTTTTAACTGTTGTTATCTTTGATTGGTACAACCTTTTATGTAAGTAACATTAACAAGCAGTTTTTCCGAGTAGAATCAGAAATTTATGACTCTAATGTAATTGGTGTAGTGTAAAGAAGGGGCCCTGATGATTGGAGATGCAGGATGTGGCGTAGAGGAGTACTGGCATGGGGTAATAAGAGATGTGTCTTGGCTAGAGAGACCCAACAGGTATTAAGAACTTCCCAATCATTGGTTAAAATAATGCAGACCTGGAGCTGAACAAAACTGGCTTTAGGGGTAACAAAGAAGTAGTATCTAACATATGTAAAAGGCACCATATATAGTAAACTTAGAGGCAATGTGGAGCTGCTGACTGATGAAGGACCAAAGGAGTAAAACTGTGTTAGCAGGCATATGAAAGGGACCCCAAATGGATCCTAGAGTGGCAAAGAAAAAAAGCACTAACACAAACATTATTTTTCTCTTGGTGAAAGACTCCAGATGCTCATAGGTTGCTGTAACTATTTTCTCCCGATTTCCCTGTTTCTGCCAATCCCAGGGTGAAAACACTAACTTTAAGACTTGGAGGAGCAGTGGAGAGTTAGCATATCAGGAAATGGAGTACAGACTAAGAACTTTGTCTAAAATGGTATTAAGAGTGTTACAACTATTATTGAGGCTTTTTCTGTATTGTAACATATTATTATACTTTCCTTTTTTGTAGCAACCAGTTCTGGACTGACAGTGATCAGACTTAAAATGTCAATTGCTTTAGCAATAAATTCTTGGCTTTAAACATAGGATGTGTTTCCTCGTTATCCATAAACAAGATTTTGAGCATGACAGTATGTCTTTCCTGCTCTCAGAAGTGTGGGCAAAAGGCTTACTTTTAAACCTGTGGACAGATTTTTCAAATACCTGAGAGTACTCATGCCTAGCTGTGGCTATCCATAACCTCAGTTCCCTGTTTAGCCTCCTGAAGGTGACTTTAATTACTTCAGTTCAAAACCTGCTGCCATCAAACTAGTTTCCCTACTTGGGTGCCTTAACTTAAATAGTGTGAGTATGCCCTTTAGGAGGCATAAAACTGAACAATGAATGCCCACATGAATCTGTATGGAAAACTTTAAGTCCTTAATCTATGAGTACATTTTTTGTGTTATCTGCTTGAAATGTATTTCCTTGGGGAAAGACTCAGAGTACTCGTTTGTATTATTTTAGTACTGCTGATTGAGAGGAGTCTTAAGCACAATCACGGTGCAAATATGTTAATCTGAATAAGGATGACTTTTATTTGTTGGAAGGAAAAGACACAGTGACTACGACTTGTTAGTACTGTCTCAGAGCTAACGATACCAATCTTTGTTACAAAGTAATCTCTTAAAAAGTACTGTAATTAAAACTGAGTGGGTATTTTAAATAATCCACCCTGCTTAGAGTTCTATTAAAATACCAGTGATTATGGGGATAATTAATTTAAAAAAAAAAAAAAAAAGATTTTCTATTGGCACCTTTGCAAAGCTGCAGTTATCTATGTTGTACAAATTTTGTTCTCTGGGAGGCTAGGGAGAGAAGAAAACAAGCTCTTCACAGATGGAGGAAATAACAGGCTGACTAACCTCATTCATCAGATGCTGTGACCTTGACTGGTACCCACAGTGATCTCCCAAACAGTATCCCAGTGTTCAACACAGGTTTCCAAACCTTCTCACCCTTTGACCACTCCCATCTTCTGAGTAACCTCCAGAAGATCACAGTCTGTCAAAACATTTGGACTGATATTTGGGTTGCGAAGAACAAGCTTTAGAAAAACCTGAATGAAGTCTGGAGGTTTGCGGCTCCTTAGCTGGCTGGGGCCGGGGCTCCGGTCTGAGCCGGCCTTCAGCATGATGCCCTGGGGGTGTCTCTGTGCCAGAATATTTGATGTGGATAGAGAGATAAGTGCAGAGCCGCTGACCCTGTGCCACTAGAAACTGAGGGCCTGCAAACTAGAAAAAAAGGAAAACCAAATCAGAGCAATTGAAAGGAGGTTCCCAGAAAGCCTGTGATAAAAGGGAAGGGGCAAAGGGAATATAAAAGGATGAAGGTCTGGTCCCATTCTTATATACTGTGATAAAGAGGCAGCACAGCTGTTCTGGTAATGAACTGAATTCAAATTCAAGATTTGGATCGGCATAAAGTAGCATGTCTCAAATGGACATATCTTCCTTGCCTCAGTTTGATCTTCTCATTTAACTCCATTTGCCTTGCATAAAGGAAAGAAAACATCTGGAGGAGAGTTAAAATAGCAGGAGGAAGGAGAAGAGGAAACATACTCTACTGTGAACAAATCCTTGTTTCTGTAATAAAGCCTCTTTTCAGGCAAGCAGCAAATGTGGTGCAGATGGATACACAGCAGTATAAGTGGAACTCTGTGGCCCTGGTGAAAGGCAAGATAGGTATTTGAATTACATACTTGTTTGCTATAACAATTTTCACTCATATTCTGTGAAGAGTTGAGAAGAGGAAAGTTCCTCTTGGACAAAACAAAAGCTGCCTGCAGGTGATGCTTTCACTTGTGCTTTCACGTGTCTGGCCTCCACAACTTCAGTGGTGAAAACTGGAACAGCGTAATGTAGAATAATCTCGATGGTTTTCTAGATTCCGGGTTTTTTTTTTTCTGGCTCTACCAGAATCTCACTAAAACCAGATGTCTCGCTAGTTGGTATTCCCACCAGGAACTGGAGATGCTTCTATCTAACAGGTTTGGGAATCCTCCAGTGTCTTCAGTTCTGTCCTCAAGTTTAGGTCAATCCACAAGGTCCTGAGGTGTATACTGGACCTTAATTTGGGGATAAGTAACTGAAGTCACTGAGATTACTTTTGTGGGTAATGTGAAGCATGGGCATTGGCTTTTTTGACTAGGCCCTTTGTCTCTGGCTTTGTACATAGTTGTGGATAAACTGAAGTCCTCGCAAGTTCCCCAAAATAAAACTCTGACAATATTTTGAGTGCCACATTTTAACATGCTGTTAAAAACTTTTTATCATCCTTAAACCAATATAAACCATACCACTGTCTTTATGTACTGGCCCTTCATGTGGCTAAAAATAATAATTTTGAAAGAGAGATGATTCCATAGGACAAATAGTCATTACATATGATTTCATTATCCTCCCCCCCCACCCCCCCTAATGCCAAACATGGAAAACAACAAAAAATGTTTGTTGCATAATGTAGGGCTGTGAAGATGGTGAAGGGACTGCAACATCTCTCCTATGAGGAAAGGCTGAGAGCTGGGAATGTTTAGCCTGGAGAAGAGAAGGCTCAGGAGGATCTGATCAAAAGATATAAGTACCTGGAGGGAGGGTGCAAAGAAGACGGAGCCAGGCTCTTTTCAGTGATGCCCAGTGACAGGGCAAGAGGCAATGGGCACAGACTGAAACACAGGAGGCTGTCTCTGAACATCAGAAAACACTTTTTCCCAGTGGGGGTGACCAAGCGCTGGCGCAGGTTACCCAGAGAGGTTGTGGAGTCTCTGTCCTTGAAGGTATTCAAAAGCCATCTGGACATGGTCCTGGGCAACCTGTTCTAGATGGCTCTGCTTGAGCAGGGAGGTTGGACAACATGACCTCCAGAGGTGCCTTCCAACCTCAGCCATCCTGTGATTCTGTGGTTCTCCTGTATTTACCATGGTTTAGATGTCCTTGGAGAGCAAAGACAGGTCATTCAGCTAGAAAACACAACATTTCTTCCAAATGCTGCTACCTGGGGCAGTTCTGACCAAGTTGCACAAGCACTGCTTTGCCAGAAGTGGCAGCCTTTCATCAGGCACCTCTTTGCATATCACAGGTCAGGCGTGAAGGGCCTGAACTCTGAAGTTCTGTCTAGCTGGTTTGTATCTGGTTCCTTACCAACACAAAATTTCCCTCTAATGAGGCTTTCTTCTAAAAAGGTAAAAAGGGGAAGTGAAGGTAGAAAAGAGGCAAATCAGAAGTAGTAGGGGTAGCATTTATGTTTTCCACAACACCGTATTTGCTTTTTTCCAGTAACAAAGAATGTGGACTTTTGATGAAAAGGTGAAAAATATGAAATGGTTGAAAGGAGATGGCTTCCTCTGTACATGTCAAGTAAACATATTTCTGTGAGATAATGTTGGAGTTTCAGAAACTCTTCTGTTTTTTTCTGTTAAAGGAATTTTTCCCCATACGGGTTGCTAGGGGGA
>JAVJGG010000082.1:38338801-38367268 GCA_035590195.1 Aviceda cuculoides | reverse complement strand
TGGGGGGGGTTTTGTACGTGTGTGGTTCTGTTAGTGTAAGGTGTTTCCTGCTAGATTTGGGCTAGGCAAAATTCCTGTAAAAAGAATAAGATATCAGAAATTTTTGTCCCCCGTGAGGGGGAAAAAAAAAAATGCTTCTAGATATAAGCGCAATCAAATGGTTTCAGGGCAATATCTTGTTCAACATTTGTTTCCATTTGCACAGATGAAAATTAGATTAGTCTGTAGGAAGCATTCATTGGGTCCCACTTTGGGGAAACCTGTTTTGTGTGTCTTCTGTTCTGTTATTGCAACTGAACAGCAACCCCCCTCCAGCTGCAGATCCTGTAACTACTGTGCTGCTGTTGCATCAACCTACTAGTTTACAGTCTGGTTGATAAGTAAGTGCAGCAAAAAAAATTTCTGTCTCCATATGGAAAGGTGTCCAAAGCATAATGCTTTCCTGAGAACTATTTTCACCACCTGGAGGCAAAATATCAGCCTGAGTAGTTTGTTTTATTGACTCCACTCCAGTGGAGAAAGTAGTGGAAGTTTTGCTGGGCACTGTCAGATAAAGCCAAAATACAAATTTAAGTTATAAGAGTTGATCCAGCTCTCTATTCACTTTGGAAACAGAACCTGAACTTTAAAAATCTGAATAAAAATCCCTCTTTGATTCTGTTTTTGGGGCTTTGAAATGATTTCCCTCTTCCCATTGTAGAGTACCTTTGCAAATGTCCCTGTTGCCTGCATTTTTCCTTCTGATCCTCCACTGATGGACAGTATTGAAGTTATGCTGAAGTAGAGCAAGCGATGTCCCAAGTGACAGGCTGGCCCTAGAGGTGGTGGTAGCTCTGGGACGAGCCCCAAGGACAGCAGCAGTTGTTACGTTATGGTCCCTTCCCCATCCTTGCTTTGTTTTCAGAGCTTCATTTGACCAGAGCTTGCCTTACCCTTAAAGGGGTGATTCACTGCTGGTATCCCCATATGTCCATAGTCATTCCCTCAGCTGACTTTTTAAGTAGCAGATGGTTTACGTAGTTGCTGCATCCGTATACCAGATTTTTTACTACCTTAATGTTGCACATTATCTGTGGAAATCTGGTAAGTGAGTATGATAATCTCTAGTGATAATTGAAATTGAACTTCTGTGACTCTTGCTGCAACTGTGGTATATATCTAACTTCCAGATTATTTCTGCCTTATGTTGTTTTCTGTCCCTGTTCTAATTTCACCAGAAGCACAGGGCTTTAAAACCAGATTTTTCTGACTACTATTTTCTTTGACTCCAACAGGAGCAAGATCAAAACAAACAAGAACAAAGTAATTTTGTTTGCAAAACCAAAAGAAAGCTCTTTATAGAATTCAAGTAATAAGCATCATAATGCTGAAAACTTTGACATCTTATCAGACACTTGATTTCCTATACTTTAGCTGTGGTGAGTTGCGCATCAGGTTCTCTCTTTCACGTAGATCCCCTCTATAATTAAATATGAAGTATGGTATTCCTGCTTGTATTCAGCTGTACAAGCCTGTTGCAACGATTACAAGATGGAAGCGGACTTCTCTTGAAACTTGAGGGTGTGCTATATCAGAATGTGAATACTATAATTTACTGTTTGTATTATACACTGCAAAACTTATCCAAAGCACTGATGACGTTTTACAATTGTCCATCTTGTCCTTACTATTCCAAATGTCTCTGCTTAGAAATCACTGTTCTCTTCCATGAGATCATCTTTCACCAATATAGGCTACTAGACAGATATGAATTCAAAATATGAATTCCATCTCCTGGAACCCTTTAAAGTAGTGTCCCCTATCAGGCACTGGGAATAAATGTAGAAATGAGATTAGCTTTCATAACACTTAGTTTCTGTCTCATGGAATTAGTCTGCTTCGATGTCATTGTGACTGATTACAAGATGACTTCAAATATTTCTATATTTTGAAAGAAATTGTTTTGTTAATTTTCATTAGAAAGGCTCTGAGATGGGGTATGTTTCTTGAAAACACCTTAAATTCTGTGAATCATTATTTTCTGATGTTCCCTTGGAAAAAGCTGCTTGGTTGGCATAGTTCTTTCTTTAACTCAGGTTTGGCTAAGAGAGCTGTATGTGACTTGCCTGTATGTCAGATCCAGGTCTGTATGTGCTTGTTTATAAGTGTATCAGAAGCTGTAGCTGTGTGTAGTTCTACTCATTACTGTTATAAGGTGACGTGTTTAAACAGCTCCCTATTAAATCTTTTAAAGTAAAAGCAAACTTGTTGTAAAAGAGACATGTTAACTATAGAGTTATGGTTTCCTTTCAAATTGCAATATTTTAAGTGACTTTGTTGCGTGTGTCTCTTGGTGCTGTGCATCATATTTAAAACCACAATAAAATACTAGTAAGTATTCTGAGCAACAACAGAGCTTTTGCATTTTTAGTGAGGTTGAATTTGGCTTTACAGACATAAGTCTGAAGCCACTTGAGAATCAAATTAAGTTAGGCAGATAAGTGGGAGTCAATGTGACAACAGGCTGGAACTGGTGAGGGTCAAGTAGATGATGGGGGCAATTCTATGTCAGAGTTTCAACAAGTTGATGACCTTCCATAACGGCGCTTTGGAGGCAAAGAGAGGATGAAGCTGGCAGAGATGAATCTCTGAATACTATTCCTAGAATTTTGCTCATGCCTCTGCATTTTCTGAAATGGAGACTGGCATCTCCCATTTTTTTTCCCCACTCCCCCAGGCAGACAGGAAGGCTGCTATCCAGTACAGGTGTGTGTCCATTTCTTGCAAAGTCTGAGCCAGTAAGAAGGCATGTACTAGCAGGCATCAAGGAGACTGGGCTGAAAATATGGGATAAGTGGGTGTTTTAACCTGTATAGTGCACTAATGTAAAAACTCCTTTGGGGGGGGGGGGAATTCTTATTGCTCTGATGATGCAAAAGTCTACAATAAACGATTGAATTTTGGAGTCAAAAGGAATCGTGTAAAGAGACCGAGTTTTTTATTTGTTTTTCCTCTGGACCTCTGGGGAAAGGGTATCGACCAATAATTGAGAGCAGTTAATGAGTGAAACATCTGAGAACAGGTTCTTCTTGGACTCTGATCTGGTAGTTATGGTTTTATTTGGCATTTTTCCACCTGGTATCTATTATTTATCATACCTCAAATTAGTTCTTGATTATTTTCTGGGATCTATCTTAATTTCTTTTTTTGTTTGTTTGTTTTTAATTTTTTTTTTCTACAGACTACCCTGGCTAAGACCGATTAACTGTCTGGAGTCTCTGCTCCTGGTATAGAAGTTGTCAGATGTGCTGTTCAGATCGAGGAAATACCGGAATCTCATTTTATGTAGTAAGTAGTCCATTTCATTTCCACTGGTGAAACTGAAGTCTTGTTTATAAGCTGATGTCATTCCATGATTTTCTTAAATTAATTTTGAAAAACTGACTTAAACAGGAAGAATTTTAATATGTTCTATAGGAAATTTAAACAAACTGAATGGGTATTATCAATGAAAATATTCAACGGAATTCTGGTTTCAAGTATTTATAGAGGTCTGCATTTTTTTTAACTCCTAGTGAATTCAGAAAAATTATTTTTTTAATTTATTTTATTTTAATTTTTTTTAAATGAAGAAACCTTTAAAATGTGGGGTCTTTGAATGTAACAAATGTGGACAACTCCTGTGGCCTTTGTTAGCAGTATGACTTTGAGCTTTTGAAACTGCAAGTTCTATCCTTATAACTTTTCCAAGTTGCTTTGTTACATTCAGGGAAACTTGTAGTGCATAAAGCACTACAGAAGATTATTTTTTCTCCATAGATGAAACTGGCTGTAGCTCTGTTTTCCAGGTAGGGTTTTGTGGAAGCGTTACTGTGCAATATATCATAGCCTTCTTTCCATCCATCTTAATGCTCTCTTATAGTAGTTTCTCAACATGGAAATTCTTTGAGGCAGCACTACCTTGATGAAAAGAAATTTTAATATATAGGGAACTTATTTGTAAAGTACTGCTAGCCCAAACATTGAATTTTTACTGTGGTTGTTTTAAAATGTTTAAAAGTCTGTCTCCTATTGCCATGCTTACTGCTTGAATGGGTTCTAAATTCCTGATACTTTCAGGTCATCAGTCTTTATTTCCAGAAAGTGGCAAATGCTGCAAGTATAACAGGCAGAAGCTATGCCCCTTTCCTGTGTTATTTTGGATTTTATGTTTTCAATATAATATGTTTTTGTCCAGGCATAGGTTGCTGTTTGTGTATAGTAGTACCTGTTGCTTTAATGTAAACCTTGTTGCATTATTCTTTAAGCATTTTTTTTTTTTTTCATTTTTTCCTTCCTTGTGTCTCAGCCTCAGTTTTGGCAAGCAAAACTCGGGCTAAGGGGAGAGTGCTTAGTAGCAGCATGTTCTATCTTTGGCCACCTGCCTTGCACCTCTAAATTGCGGGCAAGGAAGAACTGAAGTGCCTTTTATAGAAGGTTGCTAGAGCTAAAGTGGTGGTACATTGAGGTACAAACCAAAGTGCATAATGAAAGTTTTTTCACTCTTGCCTCTTTAATGACCATCATGTTTTGGAAGTCTATAGAAATAAGTTTAGTCTGTTGCCATTGGCCTAATTAATCATCGAAGACTGCTAACAATGATGTAAAGGGTCATTGCTAACAGGAAAAGCAGTCTGCACCAATTAGGAATTTGCCTAATTGAATTCTCATAGTTGTAGAGAGTCTGAAGATCTGACTGGATGGAGAAAGTTGTGTGTTTGGTTTGCCCAGTCACTAACTTGTGCCAAGATGTATTAATAGATCTTGTTTGTGGTGAGGGCTGTTGCAGTATTTAATTTAAAGTGGAAAAGAAACAGAAAAACAGAGAGTAAATGTTTTTAATAGACTGAAATGATAACATTGTATTAGCTTCCTATGATGACAGAAAAATGAAATCAGTGATTAATGTGTGGAGGTGGAATTCTTTATATAGGAAAAAAATCTCTCGCCCCCCCCCCCCCCCCCTTTCCTCCTTGCCCCTTTCCCTAAAGAACAGGTCACTTTTTCCTAAGGATGTTGAATAAATTTTGCAAAATGACAACTAAATTGGTGTCTAGTAATCCAGGATATTACTTTTTGTTGTTGTTGTTTTGTAATCTTTACCTGGACAGATGTCTGTGTGTGGGGTACCTACAGTAAGTTACAAAGGGTGACTGAAAATAAAGTGGAACACCATTTAGATAACCAGGCATGAAACATCAGTATTTCTAGCATCTCCAAACCCCAAAACATACTGCAGTCCACTCCTTGAAGCAGAAAACTTTTACACCTCCCCACAAAAATTCCCTTCTTTCTTCCTTTTTCTCTTGATATGTTTCCAGAGGAAGGCCTAGTATCTGTTGTTTTACTGGTAAACTGCAAGGGCAAGGTCCTTGTTGTGTCTTCTGCATCTCTCCAAAGACCTTTCCCAATCCAAAAATGAATCTAAGGGACACCCCAGGATTGCCTCGGGCCATGCTGCTGCAGCGGGTCACCCTCTCTTTGCAAGAGAAGGTGGCTGAGCTTCCTCTCTTGGGGAAGAAGAGAAGACTTGGGATGTATCCCTAGGTAGAGATTTATGAGGAAATAGTTTGTTGGTGCTCGTAACTAAAAATTTCTATTTAAAATGTGAGCTGACAAAAGTTGCAGAAGAAAGCTTGAAGCAAGAAAGGTACCTGTACTTTGTTAAGCAACTAAGAAACAGTTTGTCCTAATTAGGGGAGGAAATTTTGTAGCCTGTCCTTCCGACCTCGTCAGGCAACTAATTTTTGAGAGTTTTCTGAAGGGAATTTGTTGCATGTTTTGAGTATTCAAACAGGTTTGCTAACATTGTAGGGATGAGGCTGCTTTACCTGTCCAATAAGGATTAACTTCCAGTTCAGCTGTGGCCCCCCCTGTTATTTCTCCCCGCTGTAAGGAGGTCTCTGTTTCTGCAGGCCGGGAAAGTAGGAAAAAATATATTGTTGTTGCCTATAGCATGTTACTTGTTATTTTTGCCTGTAGGCCAGTGAAGAACTCAATCAGGGAGCTGGTGGCATCTAAAAAGGCAGAAGTAGAAGCTTGGGGAATGGAGTATTAATTCCTCATGTGCATGAAATTCTCCTACTTTGTTATCTGAGGCATAGGATGTGGTCTTGCCAAGACAGGCTGTTCCCTCAGCATAGAATAAGGTTCAGGGAAGATAAGTCTTTTGCATGCAAAAGGAGGATGTGAACTTCTCTTTAGGCTAACACAATTTTATTTGCTAAATTGTCACGTTTTGTCTGAAGGAAGACATAGCCCTGAGATGAAGTGACTAGAAACTTCGTATAGGTTTAATTAGCCCTCTAAGCATAAAAAAAAAATATTAAGCACACCTGAATACTGATAAGTGCAAATAAATAATTTGATCAATGAAAATGTCTAAAGGAGACTGGTTTCCTGCAGGATAAACAGCTTCATCAGGGTTCTCGTGTATTTATACTGCCTACTAGGAGATATAAGTACTCTAACTTACTTTATTGAGGTTGGGTTTTTTTGGTAGTAATTTTCTTTCTGTTTGGGTGGGGCTTTGTCTCCACTGTTGTGCCTTAAAATGGCTGAGGAACAAAACCTGCCCCTGTGGTTTAAGATCAGGATCACTGGGTACCCTTAAGTCTTCCATGATATGTACTGCAGGACTAATATTCTCTTTCTGACTGCATCCTCTAGTATGGATCCTTGGAAGTGAAGTGCATGGCAGTAAATTGTTCAAAGGCAATAAAAGGCATATCCCGTACTTGAGCAGGAAGGATAATTACAGCCATTTTAAGAACTACCTGAATGTTTCAGACTGGCGACTCATCCCTTGGTTCTTCTGCACAGCCAGTATATTTTTCTATTGCAGCTACCTTGCAACCAGGACATTATAATTCTGTTTATATTTGTGCATGTCTAGCCCCTGTATGGCTTAGCCTGCCTTAACAGTGTGTAAATACTGCTGAGTAAATAACAAATGAAAGGTGAGCCTGGAAAGACACTGTTCTATTAGTCATTAAAAAGCTCAGACATCTGGGGTAGAATTTTCATGAATCTCTTTTCCAAGAGACTTTCAGTGAAGGGTGAATGTCAGTCACCTAGCATGCTGATTTGATAATAGTTTGGATGCATTTCAGATACTTGTCTGTAAATTAGATTGCAAATGTTGAATTTGGAAGGAAGAGGAAATGGATTATTTCAGGATGTTTGAGTACCTCTAGTTACATTCTGGTTTAATGCTAATGTAAATCAGTCTTTCCTTGTGACAATATGATGACTCCCCTCCCCACCCCCACCCCCGGTATACTGGAGGCACCAAGAAAAGGGAATCCACTGAATTTTTTTCTGAAATGGATTTTGTCGTTTCTTTAAAAGAAAGATTTTCTTGCCAAAAGAAAAGTGAGAGCATGTGCATGTGCCTATTCCCCCCTCTACGCTTTTCTCTTTTTGAACAGTCCCAATTGCTTTCAACATGCAGCACTAGACTTACGCAGATATAATTCCTCTGACTCCAGTAATGTTCCTTCCCGTATCATCTGAGAAGAGGATTGAATGTTAGTATTGCTGATTGAAAGTGTTTGCTTTGTTATTAGTTCTAGCTCAATATGAACTAGCTTTGCAGTCCTGTGCATCTATTGCTAGTCACGTCTTCCCAGCATCTCCTTAAACTGCTTGCCTGATGCTCCTCCCGCAACGTTTGGTTACTCAGCATTCTCTGAGCAGGACATCTCTGTTGCTCCATTTTTACAGCCTCTGTACAGCAAACTCTGGTCTTTACTGACTTTCAATCACTACAAATGCTCCAGAATAATCCTAAAGATGGACCAGACCCTTCATTTGCCTGATCAAAACTCTCACTTCAGATGTTCCTAGGTTTTGTCGGTGTTGAAAGATGGTTTGGGTTTTCTTGATGCAAACTTTGCAGCTTTGTTTAGTATCTAGTTACAAACTCAGGAGCTGATTAATGGTAGTGGAAGTCCCTTGACATAGCTGTAGCGTTATCTAGATTAGTTGGATCTGTTTATATTTTCTTATTGTGGATTTTTCTTCTCCCTGTTTTTGGAGCAAAACTGAAGCTCCATAGCAAAGTGTTCCGGGAGGAGCGGCTTGCTGTTCCCACTGAAATAATTTGATAAATAGAGTGATAGAGGGCTTCAGGGGAGTGCTCTGTCACTTTCAAGAGGAATAAAGTGTGTTTAATTAAAGTAATCTCTGTTTAGATTAAAATAAATCATTTTAATGCCAAGGGTGTTTTTTTTAATGACTATGGGATGCCATTCAAAGGAGAGGCAGGAAGCTGATATAGTACTTAGAACTCTATTTCCTAGACTCTTATGATCGATCACTTAGAAGATGTGCTCTGCCAAGAAAATTATGTTTATTAAACAGTATTCCACAGCATACTAGTAATTGATAGGAGATGTGGCACTGGGGAAAGAGCAACAATTCTGGACCAGAGAAGTTCAAAGAGACAGAAACTTTCCAACGTGTCAGAGAACTGACTTTTTTAAAGTGACTGCCTATGGACTGTAGGTCGACAAGTCCAGTCAGCACTGTAATAGTTGCCAAGAAAAGTGTCCTGCAGTTAGACAGCCTCAAAATATTAGGTCTACAGATAACATTTAGGAGTATAAGTGCTCTTAATGAGCATGGAAAAGATTAATGATTCTCTCTCCAGTTGTGAGGGCAGTTTTACTGGTGCTTCAGTCTCTCACTTTTAATTTCCTTTTGTATCTGCTTTTTTTTTTTTTTAGACAGTAGCTTGGCTCTAAAACATTTATATTCCCATTTATTTCTATGCCTTATCTTGCACAGGAGAACCTAAAACTATCTGAGCCCTGCAGTGGTGGGAGCACCTACTGTCTCAGAGCCTTCTCCCACATACAGTTGAACATTTTCTGCACTGAAATGCAGTAGGGAAGTAGCTGAACAGCTCCACAGAGCTGACGAGGTGATATTTGCTCTTGGGGTTGGGGAGCAAGTAGCACAATTTGTAGCAGAAACAAGCTCTGAAGGACTGATTTCCCCTGGAAACTGTTGGTGCATGCTGTCGTGCCACATAATGAGGAGCTGAAACATAAATTTCTACAGGAATACACAGCTTGGATTTGGGTGTCTTGGTTTCCCATGTTCAAGGAATGTAGGCAACAAAAGAAAAGGAGACTGGCACCTGATGATAATACTTACTATGACTTGCCAGGAAGTTACGACTCCTGGTTTCACGACTGGAGATATCTCTCTCTTCTGCCTGCTGCCCCCCCCCCCCTCCAGGCAAGACTTAATCCATTAACTTTTGTAGCATGTATACATCCTAAAATGTTCCATCTAGCTGGTGAACTAAAGGGGTTTTTCATCCAGGTAATGTCCCTGATGAGGCTGGGTCCTGCCCAGTTCTGCACTGCTACTGTGAAATAAACACAGAGCTGCTGTTTCTTGTGTGCAATGAAGAGCTTCTGGGACAGGTACCATTTTGTAAAGGTTTGGCAGCTTTCCTTGGCTTCATTCAGCACTAAAGAGGCCATTTTCCTCTTGGCATACAGCATCCCCTGGCGAAATGTTACAGTTGAAAAAAGCTGAATCACTAGGGCAAATGTCTTCCACTGAGGGGTGTGTTCTGCTAATTTTCAGTCCCTGATTTGGAGATACAACACCAAGCTGAGTTTGGCTGGACTCCTCATGTGCTCGGTATCTCTGAGAACTGGGTTATTACATGTCAAATATTTGTGCATGATTTGTCTCGAGTGCTCTGTGTCAGGTGTGGTTGGGTTTTAGGTGGTAGTTGTAGCAAAGGTCAGGTGTGTTTTTTTAATAAAGAGGGTAGGACAGTGGTGCTGGGGTGTGGATTATTTTTCATCCAGAGACTTCCTTGGTTGTGCTCCTCCCTTTCTCCTGAGCATCCCAAGCTGCACAAGGGTTAGGATGGCAGAAACACCAGCAGTACCTGAAAGAGTAATCAGTCATACTAATACCTGTGACTAGGTCTCCTTCATGAGGGAGTTGCTTAACACATGTGCTCTGCAGAACCACTGTAATGCAGAGTCAGCTGGTATCCCCTTGACTTGTGGGTGATAAGACTTAATGGCCAGAAGCCTCCGAAGAGATATGTATAGAAATTTGGCAGGTTCTGCAGAACCACAAATTAAGAGTAGAGAAATCTGCTTATTCTCTTGCATGAGAATAATATGTGGATGGATCCTTCCTCTTCTAGTGAAGAGCTGTGAAGTGTACTGAGCTCCCTGCTAATTCTGATTATATAAATCAGCTGCATATTTCACCACTCTTCATATCCTCAGACAAGAATAGCTCTTATACATTTACAGTAAAATCTTCCTTTATAGAGATATTGTAGGAATAGCTTATCTCCTGAAGGATAAGCTAAGAGTGTGGTGGTTTGGGTTTTTTTAAACTCTATTTAGTGGAAAATACTTGCAGTTCTGACATTCCAGTGTTAAAGCTGAAATGGCAAATGTGATGGTTGACTGCTTTCATGTGAAGCTCTCTCTGTTTTTGACTTTACAGTCAAGCCCTCCAAGATGATCAGTTCACAGTAATTTGTTTTCTACAGATTGGTCCACTCTTTTCCAAAGCTGAAAGCCAATTTCATAGTTTTGGGGTTAAAAAGAATGTGTGCTGGACACTTATATATTAGTACCCTTAGGGGGTTCCTTAGTAGCGGGGAAACAAGTGTCATGGCAACTGAAAGAAAAGCCTCTCTTGAAGCTGCCAGCCCAGCATGCTTCTCCATGCATCGCTCCTGCCATTCTGAACTGCCATTAAGAAAAGTGCTCCTTGGGTTTTTGTTTGTTTGTTCTCCCCTGCAGCAGTCTTCAGAAGATTTCTTCAATCCCTGCTGCTCACTCGCTCTCAAATTGCAAAAATCTTAAAAGTTAAAAACTGGAGGTGAAATGAGAGATGTAAGCAAATCTTAAAAGTTATGGTCCTGGCCTGGTAGAAAAAAAATAATAAAAGAAACTGGGATTTTCTGGAAAACATTATGAAATGTTGTCTGTCTTCTCAATTAGACAAAAATATTAGCAATTTATTCAGTCTAAAACCTTTTTATTTACAAATGAACTCTTAAATTTTTGCACAGGCAGAATTTGAACCAGCATGAATTCTCTTAATTTCTTAACACTTTAATGTGAGTCCTTGCTGTATGTTTGAGTGCCAATCCGTTCATCTTTGTTTCTTTAACTATTTTGCAAGAAAACATTCAAACACCAGAGTTGAAAGCAAGACTCTATAGAGCAAGTCAATGTGGACAATCTTAACTAGTGCTTGCAACAGTACAGAAATAGTGGGACAATATCAAACTAGCATTCTAGCAACCCTTTCTGTAGTATTTTGGGTCAGTCTGCATCATGATGTTTGAGTTGCTTGTTAAACAACTGAGATCCAGAGCAGAAGTGTGTTTGTGTGGGCTGTTTGCATCTGTTAAAATACAACTTGAAAAGCATCGCATTCAAAGCAACCTTGCTAACGTGCTGATGGATCGCAGAGCTAAGAGGAAGGCAGATCTGAAAGTCCTAATGTTAACCGAAGTGCAATGAATTCTGAGTCGAATGAATAAACAATCAAGCAGGCTAGAAGCACAATGAAAAGTTGTTGCTTGATCATGCAATTTTGCTGAGTTTAAAGCCATGTTAGAGTGCTGTTTACAGTCACAGGAGACTGATGGAAAATTTGTTTTGTTCAGCATGTTTGGAAGCAGCTGTGAACACTTCACAGACTTGACTGAGTTGGAGAGCCTTCTTGTCAGCAAAATTTTTTGGATGCTGCTACAACTTCGATATGCCTACTGCAAGAAGCTGCAAGTCTGCTTGCTTTTGGTCAAATGCTTTTTTAATGGTGAGCAGGATTAGGATGAACTGAGCTTCTGGTTTTGATATTCAGCAACTGGATGCCTGCAGACTATCCCCTGTCTGCTCATCTTGTGACTTTTCCCAGGGTGAACTACAGAACTACAATGGAACTACATTGAGGTGGGAAGACACTTCTGGAAATCATCTGGTCTGTAGCCCACTCCCCACACCCCCACTGGCTCAGAGAGGGGTTAACTACAGAAGTTGCTCAGGGCTGTGTCCAATCTGATTTTGGATATCTCCAGGGATGAACATCTCTCAACCTCCTACCACAACTTGTTCCAGTGTTTGATCACCCTCAAAGTAAAAAAGTGTTTTCTTAGGTTTAAACAGAATTTCCTGTATTTTAATTTGTGCCCACTGCCTCTTCTATCAGTGGGAACTACCGAGAAGAGTGTGGCTCTGTCTTCTTACTCCTCCATCTGGCATTTATTATACATTGATCAGATCCCCCTGAGCCTTCTCTTCTCCCAGCTGAACAGTCCTAGCTCTCTCGGGCTCTAATTGTATATCAGATGCTCCGAGCCTTTAGCAATCTTCATGGCCATTTAATGGGCTTGTTGCAGTATGTCCAGGTTTCTCTTTTACTGGAGAGCCTAGAATCGGACCCAATGCTCCAAACATGTCTCACCAGTGCCAAGCAGAGAGGAAGGATCACCTCCCTCAGCCTGCTGGTAAAGTTTCCCTAATGCAGCTTATGATATTGTTGGCTGCCTTTACTGCAAGGGCACATTGCTGGTTCACGTCCAACTTGTCCTTCATTACACCTAGCCCCTACTTGCAAATCTGCATTTTGGCTGGTCAGACCCCAGTGTGTGCTGGTGCACGGGGTTGTTCCTCCCTAGGCGCAGGACTTTGCATCTTCATTTGTTGAACTGCATGAGGCTCCTGTTGGCTCCCTTCTCTAGTCTGTTGGCATCCTTCTGTATAGCAGCACAACAGCCTGACATATCAACCGCTCCTAGTTTTGTATCATCTGAAAATTTGCTGAAGTTGCACTCTTTCCCATCATTAATGGGATGTTTCGTGAAGATGTTAAACTGTATTGTTCTCAATATTGATCTCTGGGGAACACCAAGTGACTGCCTCCAACTGAACTTTGGTGCCACTGATGATAATCCTGTGAGCCCAGCAGTTCAGTTTTCAGTCTACTTCTCTGTCCATTTATCTACCCTCTAATTCATTAGTTTGTCTATGAGGATGTTACAGTAGATAGTGTCATAGCCTTACTAAATTTGATATAAGCAACATCCATTACATCCCATCCCCCCTGCCTCCTTATCCACCAAGCTAGTCACCTTGTTGTAGGGTGTCAGGTTGGTTAAGCATGATTCTTCCCTTTGTAAATCCTTGCTGACTACTCCTCATCACTTTCATGTGTTTGAAAGTGGTTTCCTCTATCATCTTCCCAGGTTTGAGGTGAAGCTGACCAGCCTGTGGCTCCCTTCTTGCCCACAGGAGTGACACTTGCTTTCCTCCAGTCCTCGGGAACCTTCCCCACTTCCCATGACCTTTCAGAGATAACTGGGGGGAGTCTCACAATAATATTGGTCAGCTCCCTGGGCAATCATGGGTACATCCCATCAAGTCTCTTGGACTTGTGCACATCCAGCTTGTTCAAACAGTCACAAACTCTATCCGTGCCCACCAAGGGTAAGTCTTCTGTGTCCTCATAAGTTTGTTGGCAAGGCTGGCGTTTCAGAGAAATTGCTGTCCTTTGCCTTTTTACTGATATCCAGTATCCAGGTTTGATGTCCATTAAGCTGATGAAACTCCTTCCATTTGGATCAAGCAGCATTCAACTGGATCCTCTGATATTTCAGAAACACATTTCAATGAGAGAAGTGATGAATGCATTCACACTTCTTCCCTGCCCCACTCCCCAGAAAGCTCTCCAGAGCAATGATTTTTAAGTCCCCTCTATTCAATTTAGTTATTGGGGGGAAGGGGGGTGGGGACAGGTGTGGTGGTGGGGAGCTGATGATGAATTGAAGGCTGAAGGGTTCTAAGTGAAGCTAAACTAAGGCAGTAGAAGAATGGAATTTGGAGGAAAAAAAAAAAAAAGAAGTAGGAGTAGAATATGTGAAATCTAAGTATTACCAGTTACAAATAGAAGAGAGTGCTCCGACACAAAGAATCTGTAGAAAAAGAAATGAATATTTGCTGTATTTGCCTCAGGTTGGTCAGGAAGATCATGTACTTCTTAAGATTTTGTTTGTTTGGGTGGGTTTTTTGTTTTGTTTGTTTGGGGTTTTTTTGTTTGTATTGTTTTGGCTTTTTTGCTTTGCCATTACTGCTCAGTTCGGGAACAAGGAGTTAAATAAAATGTGTGAGATGGAAAGTCCTATTAAAGCTCTGTCTGCAGAATTAACAAAGTGTAATACTGTTAAATCTGCAGTTTACTGTGAAAAGTGGCACTTCTACGTGCTAAACTCTAAATCCAGATTAGAAGCTGCTCATGAATAGCGAACAAATCCTGCTAGAATCATCCTACCCTGTTTTACTTGTCTGGAATTAAGTGGGTAAACTCATCTTCAAATCTTACACAACTTCTGCCTCTGTGAGTAAAGGGCAGCTTGTACAATGGTAAACCATTGCAATTGCATTTTTGCATATTTTTTTTTAACATGTTATTTTGGTAGTGATTGTATACCTCCATTCACTATGATCTTAAGTTTGTTGCTGTCAGTGTTTATTTTTGGTTCTGTGTGTAACAGTAGATCTCTACCAGTTTTATGAGTGGTTTTGTGTGAAACAAGGCTTATCAAAACTGCATCAGGATAGCATGGTGGTGATGGTTTAGAGCTTTGGTTAGGTTTGTTTTTTTTATGATAGTAGCAATAATAATAGCAATAGTAATATATTTCCTACTAATTATGTTGTTAGTAAATTGGATCTACCAGCTGATCTATCTGACTACACTTGCCTCCTATTTACTTGTTCAATCTGCCATGTCTGGAGCTGGCAACCCTGTCTTAGCTGCTGTTAAATTATTGAAACAACTGAATGTAGTGCAGCAGCAATAACAAATTCTATGGTAATTCAGCAGGTGACAGGCTCTCTGTCCATGTCTCCTGTGTCTAGTTAGATTTTTCCCTCCTTTTTACTTTATTCTTTGGTCCGACTGTCCATGTGAGAAATAGTTTAGACTGGTGGTTGGAGCATGGACATGGAAGAATTGGATACAGAGTCCTGACACTGCTGTAATCTTGGTATGGCTTTGAGTCTACCCTTTGACTCTGATTTTCTACTTGAAAAAAAATAACAACTTTTTAAAAAGTAGTATAGATGTTTGCTTAGCATAAAATAACTAGTGTACCTCATGTTCTGCTTGTACTAGAGTCATGTAATTCTTTAAAAACACACACTAAAATCTTTTGGGGGCAAAATCCATTTAGGATGAAGGGAGGTTAGTAGTCTATTCTTTAGGCAGACTTATGCAGAGATATGCTTCCCTTCCCCTCCTTCAGGAGGCCAATGAGGTGAGACTGCCTAGATGTCAATCAGCGAAAGGCTGCTGTGCTGTAATCAGTTGGTCATGGAGCTGCACATGAGGCACTGGATGCCCATTGGGACCCCCAGATAAAGATGAGTATTTTTTTTTCTGCTTCTCTAGTATGCTGCTGAACTCATCTTCAACTCTCACCTGAGTTAGCCGGTGCTCTTTTCCTTCTCCCATGCTGCTTCCCAAAGTCCTTCCCAGCCCCTGTTTAACAGTGTATTTTTAACCAGTTCAAGGGTGTTGCTCATGCTCCGACATAGCTTTCTATCTAAAATGATCTTCTTTGAAACAACCAAGGGTAAGAGCGCTTTGATTTATTATTTACAGGAAGTGTGTATTTGTAGGTGTGCTGATGAAAAGCCCTTTTGAGATGACAGAAAAGTGTTAACTTCCAAACTGAGTGCTGCCTTTGCTAATATAAGCGCAAAAACACACATGGCTTCAGAAAGTACACTTTTGTATTATTTCTTTAATTAAATGTGCAAAAAAAATTTTTAAAAAAATTCTTTGGGGGAAGAGAAATGTGGGTAGAGCCAGATAGGAGACTTGCTTCACTTAGTGCACATCTCAATTATTCTTAGGTAAAAAGGTGATGCCTGAATTTTACTTCATTTCTTATAACATATTTGGCTTTATAATAATTACAGTAGCTAGGAGTATGGCTAATGCTGTATGTATTGTAAAGCACAGAACACAAAAATAATAACAAAAGGTCCCCCAAATTAAAATATCCTCTTCTCATTAGCCATGTGAAATATGGTATTCAGCTGTGGCATTCCTCCATCTCAAAGTCTGTGTGGGGAAACAGTCACATAATAATTATTCAAAAATACTTAATGCTTAGGTTGAAATAAATTGCATATAGGCACATGGTGGTGGGGCAAGGCACACAGCTGTGATGGGAGAGGGACAAAATCTGGTCTTCCATCGTTTGACCCAAGTAAGGGCTACTTCTGCTGCTGCCAATCTTGGATGCTGCCACCCTACTGGTTCTGCCCACTCCATCCCTTTTCTTCTGATAATCTGCAACGGTGCAGCCTGCTGGGCTGGGGCAAAAGGGCAGTCTCAAATTTCTGTCCCTCTGTTTTGTGCCTTAATGAGCCTCTTTCTATGGCTGACAATGGAAATGTGCAACAGTTTAAGTGTGCGGCTTTGCTTTGTGGCTGTCTGTCTTTCCCTGTCAAGTAGTTGTTATTCGTAACAGAGTTGCAGTCAAAGTGCTCTGCATCACGAACAATTAAAACCATGTTGTATTTGAACCACAAATCCCGACTGTGAAATTGTCCATGATGGGTTGCAACAGGCAAGCCTCTTGTGCAGTAATAACTAATTAGGAGTACTTACTTTTTTTTTTAAAGGTGACTGGAATGGGATTCTCTGAAAGTCAGAAACGCTGCTGTGCAGTGCTTCACTTTACTCTCATAATCCACATCATCCTCTAATCAGATGGCTTCACACCTAATGAGAACCCTTGACTACAAGTCTCATTAACCCCATCTGTGTCTCAGGTGCTTATTAGTGTTCTCCTCCTGTATGTTTGCTTCTTGAAATACAGAAGTAAGGGAAGTCACTGCAAGGGTGTGGAAGATGGTATAGAAATGATGCAGTGAGCTTTTTTGGAAAGATCCTGACTTGGGGAAAAGGGGAATAACAGATATTGTATCTCATTGCATCTTTCAAAACAGAGGAGTTGTCAGTGCCCTGATTTATTTTAAAAGGGAGAAAATTACCTGAGCTACAGAAATGTGCTGCTGGCACAAGCTACCCTCAGAACAGGCTAGTGTGGGATGGATTAATGAAAATAATATTATTGGACAACTTACAGTACAGCCACTGACCTGAAAAATAAAATTAGGCAAGGAAGAACATGTGCAGGATGGAAGGGGAATACAAGTGACTTTATGTAGCTGGAGAAAAGAACAACCTCAAACATAATGTGTCATGGTGGGGGGTGTGGAACACGGCAGAACCAAAAGCTCTTGATCCTTGGGAAGGCTGGATGTCATTATTCCCCATGTTTGATGCGTATCAGTATCTGCCATGCTTGTATTCTTACTTATGGTATCTTTACCGAGATATGGTGCAGTGATGACGGATCATTTGGGGCCTCATACACTATCTATCTGGCTCTACTAAATGGCGAGTTGGGATGTTAAGTGATACTACAAATGTCTGAGCCCTGGAACTTGATATGCTACAGACTGTTTCATCTGTTTTCTTTGGCTACCGATGGCATTATCTATTGCCTACTATATATGTCTCATTGGTCATCTACCAAGGGCTTTCTGCATTAGACAAATCAATTTTCCATATTGTTTGGCAGGAAATCAAGGTGGAACTCTGCCAGATCTATGGGGGACAAATATTTGAACTCAGAGGATGAAAAGCAAAATCCCTGTAGGAATAGAGTTGAAAGATAAAGGTAAAGTGTTCCCTGCATTGGACTGTGTAACATCACCCTTCCTGTTTAATATTAATCCCTCCTACCCCCTCCTTTCTTACTGAAATCTATGGTTTCTTGTATTATTGATATGGCTGTTGGGGTCTATGCTGTATCTTGTCTGGCCTGGGAGGAGACAGACTGGTCCTGTGCCAAGTCTGAACAGAGACTCTCAAGGAAGAGATTCTGTTCCCAGATGTGGTGCAGATGTATTGCACGTGTAATCACGTACAAAATCTTAATCGGTCTGTGTTTGCCCACCTGTGGAATGGGCACAATATTACTTAACAAGAACTCTTTGAAAGTAAATGACAACCTTGCAGTAAACTGGTGACAAGAGAGAAACGACAAGCCCTTGAGTGCTATTATGGCAGTACTTACAAAAATATTTTCTTAGCTTGTAGCTATCCCTTACTGTTGCACAAGTTTTCCTTGATCAGCCTCTATCTCTTTTGGATTATGTCCTTCTTCATTTATTTAGAACCATTTCTTTATGGTTATCACCATTAATTAAATAGCAACTATCTGTAGCCAAGAATCAGTTTATCCAGCAGCAATTTATCCTGACTAAAGCAGAAAAAAAATTAGGAGCTGAAGTTATTTTTAAGCACTGGATGATTTAGTTTCAGAGGTCTTGATCAAATATAAGTGCCAACTGGTGACTAAATTACACTGAAGACACTGTACTTGCAACAACTGGTTTTCCCCATACAAATGCTTACGAGGTGAAAATGGGTACTTACAGCTGTAGCAGCTGTGTCCCATATTTTTGACTCTTTCTTTCCTCTGTCTCTCAGTCACTTTAGAGGAAATATTGCTTCTCCAGGAGACATGTTCAGACTGTGTGTTCCCCTAATGCAGCAGTTCAGTCTCCTTCCAAGAAATACCATACAAGTAACGCAGTCACTCTGATTCCTCACCATGAGGCAGTAACTTAAAGAAAACAAGCACATCAGAGCTGCTTGTGAATGGGGCCATGAGCTATACAATTGGCAGGATACAAAACACAAACAGCCCAGCAGAAGCATTGTATAGTTTTTCCTATGAAATGCTGCAAGAATCTCTTGTTCACATTCTTTAATATACATAATTTTAAAGTAATGCAATTTTTTTTTGTGGAATAGCTCAACATTCTTCATTCAGAAATGTAATTGATTTAAGTACTGTACAGAGTTCTGTACCTTTACTAAGAGAGATATGCAAGAGAAAATGAAGTGTGGTCTCAATGTGAGATACTAAAATCAAAGTTGCAAATGCAGAATTGAACCACTTTATTAAGAAACATATTAATGTTCGTACTGTTTGTTGTTTTTCTGCTCCAGGTGCACACGAGGTACCTCAGGCCAAATGCCATCCTTGGTGCACCTTCATTTCCTTTATCAGTCATATGGGGTCAGGCATAACTAGCAGTTAGCAGTTGGTAGGATGAAGTTTAATTAATAAGTCCTGACAGCCGTTTTGCACCAATCACTTTAGACAACTCTATGGTCTATAAACTCTTACTCTCCTTTTTGGTGGCTGCAAGCAACACTTCCCTGAATTTAGTGGCAGATTAGTATCTCCGAAGGTGTGAGGAGTGTGAAACCTTCCTTCTAGTCTCCAATGTCTTCTCCTTTGTGCAAGCAGCAAGTCTTTCTATTAACTCTGTGAATCAGCTGGGTCAGTGTTTTCAGTCTCCAAAGGTAGCTTTTGTGTTTTGATCTGCTGATTACTCAGGGAAGAGTATCTTCCTTGTAAAAAGGCTGGGATGGAAATGCCATTGCAGTGTTGGCATGCCCCTTGCTTTCAGCCATCTCTTAGACAGTCAAAGATAACACGTTTATTGAGGAGAGTGCATGCCATTTCTATGAAGAACCTTTGAGTAACTTGGCCTTGGTCTGAGGGCTTAAGCGTAACATATGCTGGAGTGAGAATGACCCAGAAGTTTGCCTAAAAGATGAGAGGCTAGTAGGCTCTCTGGTAATCCCATGGGTTCTGAGATTTGGGTCTAGCATGGTCAGAGTTCACACAGGGAGTTCATCCAGTGATCATGAAGTTTTCTTCCCCTCCACCCACTCTTTCTTGGCTGTCCTGGCACGCTTACAGTGCTATTAGAACAAGCAGCCAGCACACATGAAGTTGTGTTTGATCAAGGAGGTTTCAGACAGGAGCCCCTGTTCCCTTCCAACATAATGTGTGTGCTGTCTGGACCCTACATGTGATGTTTAACAAGAGCTCAGGTGAGAATGTCTATTAGGGTAAACAGAGAACAAGGTTGAATCACTGCAGATTTGCAGCTGATGGTGTATTGATTTAAGGAAAAGAATGTTGAATTTATTGTAAGAAATGACAGTGTAAAAGCAGGACAGAAGATGAATGTTAGCAAGACTAATGGGATGTGTAATGGCTTAGGAAAGAAAACAGGAGAGAGGTGGTAATCTTTCAGATACAGGGTAACTTGGTGATGTTCTCCCTCAGCTTACTGTGGTAGTTAATCATACTTTGGGATGTTCTTGGGCTATTTGTGATGGATCTTATAGTAATTGGTCACAAAAATTGTAAAATACAAAAGGGGCAACATTTAAAAAAAAAAAAAAAGATAAAAATGGCGGCAGGTCTGCTATTGTTACATTCTTCTGGGTTTTGGATTCTAGTCTTTGTCCCAGCTATCAAGAGAATATCTACTGTAGCCAGTAGACTTATGTAATGGAAAAGCTTTTCTTTAAGCTGTTCTTATGCATTGCTTTGCTCTATAATGCAATTTATAACATGTAGTACTGATAACTACAGTGTGTTGTAGAGGTTTACTTTCTCAAGAGACAGCAAGAAGGGGATAACACCTTTCACCTGTGGACAGCTGCTCTTTTGTAGTAGCTTTCAGTGGTCTGTGTAGTACAGCTATGAAAACGTTTCAGTCCTTTTCCTAGGAAGAGAGATCAAATGCTTACGGGTTTTCATCTCCCTCACCAAAATTGCATGACTGCAGCCATGAAAGGACAGTCAAATTTCACTCTTGTGCCGTGTCATTCCCTTGCTGACTAAAGGAATGTGGTCACTCTTTCCAGGCACCTGGGATAGCCAGAGGGTTAAATCCTAGCAAAGGCATTTTTTTCCCCCTAATTTCTTAGATTTTTGGCATTGCTTCTGAAATGTTGGCAATAGATAGTCTATGGTTTTTCAAATTGCCCACTCCCAGCAGGCATCCTGATTTAAGATGGCCAGATGTTCATCATTACTCAGGGCCCTCATTAAAGCCCAAATCTGCTGGACTCATCATTACGCTCAAGTTATGGAGTGCAATGTAAATCAGAGTTAAAGTAAATGCTTAAACTTTTGTTAAACATCTTGGATTTTAATCTTTTTTTGACAGCTTAAATAATATGTTAAAGTAAGTGTTAAGATCTATACAAAGTAAGCAATGATTTATAATCATTTTACTGAAGATCAACATCAAATTAGCTCTCAGTTTACAATCATAGTAGTTTTAACATAGTTATTCAATTACAGTGGCTTGAGATACTAGCAAAATGCATGTTTATTATACTGCTTACATTATTATGATTATAGATTTTTATAGTAAGAAATCCAGCAAAATCTTAACATATGAAATAATACTACTATATTAGTATATGCAGTATATGCATTATGGAAATGCTATTGTTATGTCTGTAATGTTAGTGGTAAAGCT
This sequence comes from Aviceda cuculoides, assembly GCA_035590195.1. Lineage (NCBI taxonomy): Eukaryota > Metazoa > Chordata > Aves > Accipitriformes > Accipitridae > Aviceda > Aviceda cuculoides. The sequence goes on along the minus strand of JAVJGG010000082.1, from coordinate 38,345,804 downwards.
AAAGGTTGTGATTATTTTGTCATGCAGTTACCAAAAGAACAATACATTTCACTAAGATTGCAGTAGTGGGACAAGGCAGTCAGCAACCTTGGGGAGATCAGGGTATTTTGGTTAATGCTGGATTGCACAGAGAACAGTGGGTATGAGGCAGTTTGTCACTTCACTGTTTTACAGGAGTGATACCAGGATGGTACGAATGTGAAAGATGCTGTTAGATGAAATTTGGCCTGAATCTGCTGCTTGGATTTTGTGAAGTGTTACAAAAACCTGTATTAGAAAACTTTATTTGTCTGGCATCTTGCTTTAAAACAAAAAAACCCAGCAAATTTTATTTTATGTGTACCCAACCTAGAGCACTACAAGTATAACACTTGTGATGATGTGCCTGAATGGCGTCAAAGACACAGTCTGACTTTTTTTTTTTTTTATGTTCACACTGCATAAACTGTCAATAGGAAAAGGAATAGCAATAGGAGCAGTGTAATATTCTGGCTTTTTTGTTTCTGTGCTCATTCAATTAACTGTTCACTTATCTTCATTGTTCCCTGAATAGATCCCTCGTTCTTGTCTGAACATAGCCAGACAAAGCTTCAAGATGCTGTGGATCTCATCATTTCTTTGCTAAATTGAAATGCTGCCTTCTATTAAATTTCTATTCTGTGTATACATTGGTATACAGTTGAAAGAAACTTTAGTATTCTCTCTGACAGTTAGAAATCCTGAACTCTGATTGTTCATTATAAAGCAGGTTTTCCAGGCCTTTAGTCATTCTTTATGCTATTTTTTAAACACTCTTATTTTACTACTTTCATTTTTTGATTAATAGATGCCAGTTCTGAACTCTCCTATAGTGCTTATTACACCAGCACATAGGACTTGTCTCTTTCCTCTGTATTTCAGAATTGATCAGCTAAAGTGGCTTCTTTCACAGCAAGTTTCATGAAAACATTTCATGGGATACCTAGATGTCTTGAACTGCAGCAAAGGGCTCTGGATGACTAACCTGGGAATAGAGATTGTGTGGCTATGCCCAATACCTGGCCCAGAAGTCTGTATTTCTAGAAGATGCATAATCTCGTGCTTGGAGGGAAGGCAATGTTTGAAAACTGCCCGGGCTGATCCAAATGGCTTAGGGTTGCTGTCTGCTCTTCCTTTTTGGGGGTGCATAATCTATAAATTTATTGGCTGTAATCTGGGATGCTTCTCTCCTTCCCTGAGCTGTTGGTTTAATATCTAGGAAATAGCTTAGGTCTCAGAACACATCTCCAGAAATGCTGTTGTTCAATGGTGGCTCCACATTTAAAACAACATTTTAAGGTCTATTACTTTGGGAGGTTTGAATTTGTGTAATGTATGCCATGCTGATCTTGCATAATTATAATTCATTAATTAAGGTCAAATCTAGTACTTTACAGAAATCTATTACATTAACAAGTTTACCCTCCTATCAGCAAAAACTCGTTTGAAAACAAGATTTAGATTTCATAAGCCCACGTTCATTGTCTTTGATTACATTGCATTCCTTTTAATGCCTAACTGTGCCATAAATTAGTCATTTCATTATTTTGTTGGGATTGGTGCCAGGTCTACTGATTGCTGATGTTAAACCAGTCAGCCCATTTGCCTTTGTGAAGTATTGTTCCATCACTACTTTATTTTCTTGTACTGTTGAACTTTCTTAGGGCTCCAGAAGCTATTGAAAATCTACTTTAGTGGTTCAGGTTGGTTCTCAGACAGCTCTTTTTGTAAGTTTGTAGGTGTTTTTTGGCTTTTTTATTTTGTTTTCTTGAGGACTTTATTTCGGAAATGTTAAACTGGTATTTACATTCCAACAGTAACTGAAGATGAGGCAGAAGTATTTTGTTATCTTTAGAGGATGCAAATAATTTCCACTTTTCCTTCACAAAATTCAGAGAAAAATATTTAATACCTCTGCACTTTTTTTATGTTACCGTACATAGCTTACTAGTAATCTGTATGTACTATCACTGAGATCCATTTGTGTTCTTGCTGTGTTTAAAAATCTTTGAGTGCTAGTCAGAGTGTTACTTTTATGTCTATTGTTTCCTGTATAAAATTTCTGCTCTTTCTAGCTTTTAATTCATATTCACTGTTATAATGCTGTCATCCTCTCTGTGTGAGTGTGTGTATTTATTGACAGATTTTTCTTGTCTCTCTAAAGGGACATTTCTTAGTCCACATGACTTTCATAATAGATGGATTGTGACTTTTGGGGACATCTCTTAGTTGTTTTAAAGGTTCTTAACTATTTTAACTATAATTTGCATATTTTTTTTTTCCTTCACTAAGATGATTAGACTCTGATGTTTTCCAGTTTGGCGAATGCATGTGGTTACAGCCATTAGACTTGGACTAATAGTTTCACTTCTATGCCCGTATGCAACAGGATAGTGACATCTGACTCTAAGCAATGGTTCATATTCTTTGGAAATGTTTCATCTGTCCAGGTGTTGGCTGACGTACTGTGACCATGTGTTGGATGTGGAATATTTGTGAGTCAAAATTTTTTTATGTAAAACAAGTATAAACCACAGAATATTTTAGTACTAATATTCTGAGACATCTAGTATTCATGGTTAACGGTTCAGTTTGTTTTTCTCTTTGCAACAGATAATTGACCCACAGGAGAAGGTTGTGCTGTAGTCCAGTGTGCAGTGGTGGTCTGTAGGAGATGCCAGCTACTATCTTAGATGATCATTAATCTGTAAAAGTTTGTGAGCTCTTGCTTGAGAGGTGCAATGGGCTTGGATGGAAGGGGTGTTCCCTATTTTAATTTGCCCAGCTGATTCCTACTGACTGCCTTTAAATAATGGCTTTAAAAAACAAAACAAAACAAAAAAACAACAACCAAACAAAAAAACACAAAACCAAACAAACAAAAAACCAAACCAACAAAAAAACCCCAGTTTTAATTCACTGATTTTTTGAATACTAACTATTCTGGGTATATGTACATGAGGAACTCACGTCTGTAAATGGGTCCTTCACTGGTAACGTAGCCGTAATTTCCACATTTTCAGGCCATATCATCAGTACAGTCTCCTTCTGTGGGCAATTTCTGAAACATCTTGTGGCACTTATTTTTCTTCCAAGAAGTTCCCTGAAGTGTGTAGCTATATTTCTTGAGTAGTACATAGTAACGTGGACTCAGAGAGGAAACAAAGTTAATCCCAAAGGCAAAAGCCCCACTGATATAGTGGGGAGAGTAGATTTATCAGCTCTCAGTATGCTTTCAGTGTTTGTCCTTGCAGGCTTTCTGTGTGCAAACAATAAGAGGAAATCCAGGAGGTTGTATTTGTTCAAGTAGGTGCTGATTCAGACAAGGACTTAAGCATGTGCTTCATCCTCAGGACGCAAGAAGGCTCATCTCTATTCAGCAAAGCTTTTATGTCACCACTTAAAGATAGGCACGTGCTCAAGTGCTTCACTGAAATAGAAATGTAATTATTTTCTGTGCGTTGACTTAAACACTTTGCTTAGACTGGCACTTGTCACGTCTTCAGTAACCCGTCCCCCATTCCCAAACAAACCCCTCTGTCCTTTCCAATAAAGGGCTTAATACTGAGTTTAACAATACATATACCTGTGTTTCTGTGTTTGCAACAATGAACTTCAATGACAGGTGGAGAGCTGGGGTAGGGGAATTCCAAGCTATGGTTAACAAAACCCCTCGCTTTCTTTCCTTCTACCTGCTTAATCAAGTATAACATTGGACCTGATGGATTTTCTATATCAATGCTAGAAAATAACTTTCTTAACATATTAAAAGTGCTGCCTTTTTGAAAATACTGTTTGTCTGGTTTGGTTGGGGGTTTTGTTTGGTTTTGTTTGTTTTGGTCTGTGTGTGGTTTGTTGGTTTGTTTTGTTGTTTTGCTAGTAGGGTTTGATGTCATGTTTGTGTGGCTGTCCTCAGTTGGATTATTTTGGGAGAAAGGAACTGTACTAACACAGTAGGGAGCCCTTGGTTAATTCCTGAGGCTTGTATGCACCAGGGCAGCACTTCCGTTCATTTCCATGGGAGACAAAAAAAACTGAAGAGTGGTATTTTTCAAAGCCACTTAAGGTGGTATGAGCATGTGCAAAACCCATTAATATCTTTTCAGATGAATTTAAAAAAATGCTAGGTGTTTTGGGGAAATCATTTGTGGGAAGTAATGGAAATGGAGTTTTGCAGTGAAGAAAACAGAAATATTTGGGGCTTTTTCTGATTTCTTGTTATGTAAAGTGCAGTGTAATTGAAAAGAAGATCTGTGGGAGTGTCACTTGGACAGTTGGAATGGAGGGCACAAAAATTTTATAATTTTTTTTTTCATTGATAAAAATACACCAAAAGTTCAAATCTTCCAGAAATCATGTCGTGGTTTAACCCCAGCCAGCAACTAAGCACCACGCAGCTGCTCACTAGCTCCCCCTCACCCAGTGGGATGGGGGAGAAAATTGGGAAAAGAAATAAAACTTGTGGTTTGAGATAAGAATGGTTTAATAGAATATAAAAAGAAGAAACTAATAATGATAAAAATTATACCACTAATACGGTGAAAGCAGTAATGATAAAAGGATTGGAATATACAAATGATGCACAGTGCAATTGCTCACCACCTGCTGACTGACGCCCAGTTATTCCCCGAGCGGTGAATAACCCCCCATCCCCAGTTCTTATACTAGATGTGACGTGCCATGGTATGGAATACCCCTTTGGCCAGTTTGGGTCAGCTGTGGGCTTGTCTGTACTACCATCACCACTTTGGGCAGGCAGCAGAAGCATTTAAATTTGAGGAACTCAGCCTTGGGGCTGTGTGAGAGACTGAAGGAGTTAATGTCTCAAACATTGTGGTGGAGCAAGTTCTGCTTAATGACTAACTCTGCATAACAAGCAACTCCGGCTAGCAAGGAACCCCAGGTGAAAAGAAGGGGAACAGGACCGGGAGGGCTGCCAGAGGGTGCGCAGCTCTGTTCTGATGTGCTGAGCAGGGCCAACTCACCCTGCAGGGAAGGGGAAGTTGCTCCCCAAAGTCCCCCAAGCCCAAAGGCTCACAAATTGCTCATGACACCTGATTAGCCCAATGCCCACCCAAAGGAGGGCAAGGATGATAGAAGGACACAAACTGAAGCCCCACCTGCGCCAGCCCACGGGGACTGGACCCCTTGGCTGACTGAACCAGTGCTGGACCCAGGACTGGTGAAATCTTTCTCTTCTCTCTCCGTCTTGTTTCTCCCTCTTCCATAATCCCTACACCTCACCCCTTTAGACATAAACTGTTGACCAAGTTGAGGACTAGGATTGGATCCAGCCACCCCGGGGCTCCTCTCTGAGACGGAGTCTAGAAAGCAGGGGGGTCTGCTCTGAACCTCATGACTCAATGGGAGGACTTGTCTTACTGTCTTCCCTGAACTGATCCCCAAATAAGCCAGGCCTGTAGTATATGTTTGGTGATGCATAGTTAACACGTTACACAGTTTACTGACGTAGTATCATGCCAATTTTTGTGGTGAGCATGCCAATTCTTGTTGTGAGCGAGTAAAAGTTGAGGTTTGTGAGTTAAAGGGTCCCTGGTGGTGTTTCACCTTAATCCTGACCTGGGAATCAGCAAACCTGAATCATCATCCTGAGCAATTGGGATGTGACAGGCTGGCCTGGGGGAAGGGAGAGGACAACAGTAAATCCATGAAATGCTGTCTAGGATCTGGGGTGAATTGTATCTTGCCTTTGCCTTCCCCTTTGTTGATCTTTAAATCTAGCAAGGAAAGATGGACAGAGCTATGACGCTGTTAGAGATTGCAGCGCCACTACTGAAGATTTCCTAGCCCCATTTGCCACTCATAGGTGACTGCCAGAGTTTGGAGGGCCCAAAAGCTGACTGGGAAAATCGGACACAGACCATAAAATCAAATTTTGATTAACAGCAGCATTAAAATGATACCCCTTTCGAGATATTAATCCCATGTGCTTGGCTTCTGCTTCAAGGTGTTCCCTCATCTCTCTGCAAAAGTTCTGTCCTTGGTTTTTCAATGACTTGTACTTTTTTGGTGTGTGCAAGGGATCAGCCAGGAAGATTCTGTCAGAGAAGAAAAACCGCATCCAGCTATGAAGAGAGATGACAAAGTCATTTTTGATGCCCTGTTGTCCACCCTTTACTGGTGAGAAGAAAAGAGGAGGAACAGCTAGAAGCAGAAGTGTTTTTCCTTCCCAGACCTCCCTTCACCCCCATACCACTGGATTTCTGAAGGTGTTTATTCATCAAGAGACCTTGGACTGACCCACTTGCCACCACAGGGCAATGGAGGTCTTAAATTACTGTGGGGTGGAGGTCACACTCGGCCATCTAACTGCAAACACCTCAGTTCTCCTCACCCTGTTACTCCTGGTCTGTATGATTGCCAGCATGCATGTCAATGGGTGGTGATGCTTTATAAGGCATTTTGGGTGGGTAAGAGCGGGATGAAGAAGACGGAGGACAAATGATGCTTCCAGTTCTTTCACTGGGAAGGAGCTGGGTTGCTGAGAAGAATATTTCTTCTTCTGATCCTGGTTCCTGTGCTGCTTAGAGGTTGCACGTGCTCCTTAGCCTTTATGCATGCATCTCGGCATCCCACCAACTGTGCAGAACCACAATGAAGAGAAAACCTGTTCTTTTTCCTCTGAAATCCTTCCATTTCCTCTGAAAGAACATGAGTAGTGGTTTTTGGTTTTGGTGCTGTGTTGTTGTTTGGCGCTTTTTTAAATTTAATTTTGTTCCTTTGGGGGTTGAAGGGGTAGGGGTTGACACCAAGATCTAAGAAAAGCTAAAAAAGCCAAGCTTGAATTTGAGTTTCTCTGCCTAGGGCCTAAAACCTGCTCTCATTTATACCAGCAAAAGAACATGCACAAGGTCTGGAGTGCTCAGCCTGTTAGTCAAATGTTCTGCTCCATACCAGAGCAGGTGAGGCTGGGAGCCAGATTTTTGTTTAAAGCTTTTTTTTTTTTTTTTTTTTTCCAACCAAA
>JAVJGG010000082.1:38326134-38338701 GCA_035590195.1 Aviceda cuculoides | reverse complement strand
CCTCCAGTGCTGGTAAGGCTCGGTGTGATCTCCCTTCGCATCTGGCCGTCCTGGTCCAGGCAGCACTTTCCCTCCAGCGGTTCCCGCTTCCCGTTAGGTCCCTGCATTGCCCGGGGAGGGAGGGAGTGGGGGGGATCTTCGGCATACCTTCTAATCGGGTAGTGAGAAACCCACCAATTTTCACTGACTTCAGTTATAGCAAAATTGTAATTTGGCCATGGACATTAAAAATAATTCCTCAGGCATAAAAGGCTTGAAAACAGCATGTGTTTCATAGTGCCTTCCCTTTAACTCCATATAATAAGATTGTAGCTCTTTCTGTCTGTGCAAAGCTTCTCTCTTGAGATCTCTGATGTACAGAAAGATTGAAGAGAAGGCATTCGACCATTTCCTTGTGAAATGTCATCATTGCAGCAGGTTCCAACTCAAATCAGATTATTAGACTGGAGAGATAATCAGTATGTGCATTGTTATTTCACAGTCATCTGTCTGAGACTTAAAATACTGTGTAGATTATAAATTAGTTGGGAGGGTGGGGGGAGTGTCTACCCATGCCAGATCTTGGCTTCTGCGGTCCTGCTAACACAGCACTTCACAAATTACACAGTACAGGACACAAGGCTGGATGGGCCATAAACTTTAAAGGCCCTCAGTGGGATATGTTTGTTTTAGATTCTTAATTATGGCAAATTTTTTCCTGATGATACAATGAGCTTAGAAATACAGATAGTTGTGTGCTTGGTGTTCTGGATGGGAGCACACTGTGTAGCTATCTAAAATGAGAGCTAGTTGGATGTTGGAATTGGAAAATAACAGATATTGTAGGCATCAGAGATGATCCAAATGAGAATTGATGTTTCTCAACCAAGCATGGGCTAACAGGCAGGGTTAGGGCAATAAACATCTACAAATATCTGGAGGGCGTCCACACCAAGCAGAAGTGTTGTTTGGGGTGGTCCAAGAGATATAATGAAATGAAATTTGGCAAAGGAAAATACAAGCTGAATATTGCAGAGGATAAGGGGACAAAAATCCTGAAACAGCAACATTCTCTTCAAGAAACTGTCATCAGTTTTCACTTTATTTTGAGGTATCTGGCTGGTGGGCTGTCTAGTTTATGAGAAAGAGTCTTTCCTCAGGTTTTGTCTTATTCAAGTCTAATTAATCTAACTGTAGGGTAATGTTTTTCACTAAAGCCATTACCTGTTTCTGTACAGTTATATGTTTAGCATACTCTGTTCCCTCCTCTCAGATGCAACCCTTCTAATAGGGGAATACATTCTTTCCTTCAATGCAAGACTGCTTAGGTGGGGGAATCTTTTGTTTGTGGAGATTTTTTTAAACCCAGGGTCTGAAAGCTTTCACTGTATTTCTGTTTTTGATGTGCATGTAGTTAGTAGGGTAGATAGGTGCCTAGTCACAGAAAAGATACCTGCTGGGGAATGAATGGGAGGATGTTGCCAGCCCTCTACTGTTCCTTAAGCACTCTGCACAGCCCAATATGGCCTGAAGAGAGTTCTTCTTTATAATGTCAAGCCTACTCCTGCTCCCCTTCTTTCTGGTTCTCAGCCTCTTGCCCAGGGCTTCTGCAGCAGATCTGGAGGCTGAGTACTGGTGCTGCTCTTGGAGAAAATGCTGCTGCTGTCCGCTGCATGTCTTTTGCAGTCCTGTGTTCCCAAATGGTGTTTACATGTAAGTGATGCATAAATAAAATTGTTGAAGGTTGGGCTGCAGGTTACCTGCTTGTTTTTCACATTCTGCTGAAATCCTGTGGCTCCTCCTTTTTGTCTCTGCTCTCTGGGGATGGGAAAGTTGAGGCTTGAAGAAGTGAGGTGGCTACTGCTAGCAGTTGGTGTGCAGGTAAGGACATTGTTTCTGCCCTCTGTAGTTATCATCCCACATATATTGTACTATTTCTGCTGTTGGAGTTGATGTCATGTACTCCACTGACAGAGATGTGTGCTGTTCTGTACTGCTTATTTGAGGGCTATCCTCTTGACAGGCACCAGCTCCTGAATGAGACAGAGCCAAACATGTGGATCTTGGTGGCTTGAGGACAAGGGTTCCTCTGTAAAAAAGTTGCAACAGATCTAGGTTTGTGCTGGTTTTTTTTTTTTGGTTTGGTTTTTTCTGGTCATGGAGCAAAAATGAGCTGTATGCAGTAAGCTCTGCTTGTATCTCAACCTGTTGGCAGAAAGTAAGGTCATTCTGGCTGTTCTTAAGGGTCAAGCAAGGTAACATGGGTAAATACAATGTGTTTAGCCTGACTTCAGTCTAGCACAAAGCAATGAAACAACTGAAATGGGTTCCTTTTAATGAAGAATTAAATGCTGGCATGTACATTCTGTAAGCTGACATACAGAGCTGGGAGCGCACATAGAGGAAATTTCTTCTGTTCTAGAAATGGGAGACACAAAGAGGATGCCAAAGAGCCGGTCTTGTCAGGGAACAACAGACTTATCAAAATGAATTTATGAAATTTGACTCTTAGTAATAAGAGTGGGAGATAAGTGGATTGACTTGGTACCATGTGGCAAATTATATTGGACCATAGAAGTGTAGCTATAGGTGACTTGAGAACTGGTAAACTGACAGGTATCAAAATTCCCGAGAAGGGGGATGATCACTGAGTCGATGCTTTTCGAATGAGGCTGTGGAAGTGCCAGTACTTGGTCCAGACCTGCCTGTTCAGCACTTTCATTGCTGGTCTAGAAAGTGGCCATATGAAACTGCTACTGAATTGGAGAGCAGTCAGAAATGCATGTTGAGAGAGAGATGAAAGACGCTGGTTTATCAGAAAATTCTCAGGAATATTTGTAATGTGGTACATAAACACGGTGGGGGGGAGGGGGGGACGGGAATGGGTTCTGAAATATACTTAACCTAGTGAGGGAAAAGGCAAAGACAGAACTAGTGGCTGAAAGTTTAAGCCCAGCAAATTTAAAATAGAAAATCAGTGTGCATGCAAAAAATGCTACTGAGAGGGACTGACCACTGGAACAAATTACCATGAATGAAAAAGGATTCTCTAGCTCTGTCTTCACATCAAAACTGTCTGGAAGGTTTATTTTAGCCAAACAGAGTTTATTGGTTTTAGGGGTATGCGGGCAGACTGTATTGTCAGATATAGAGGTGGACAGAGTACATAATTTTAACAGTTTTCTTCTGGTTTTAACACCTTTGAAACTACAAACCACTGCCTGCAGTGGTTTAAATTCAGTGTAAGTCTCTGCTACTTGCTTTTTGCCTCCCCACGGGAGGGGGAAGTGGTTATGCGTTGTGGTAAAAATCCCATCAATTTAAATAGCACAGCAGTGGTGTGCAAGAAGCAGGAATAAGATGTAATATGGAGCTTTCTTACCAGTGCTCTGGTGTCTGCGCTGATACATGAGTTACAAGGTTTGGTTTCATGTCAAGAGTTCCCAGTATCTGGGGTCAGAGTTTCTAACACTGAGGACTCTGCCATGTCTTTGGGGAGTCTCAAGACGGTTTCTGCAGAATGTTCTCAGCTTTCTGCAGGAAGAAGTGGAGCAGTAATGATGTGGTATTAATGTGAGAAATTCTGTTCTTTTTCCCTCCCGTTTATCACTACAGACAAACCAGTCTGCTATAAGGCAATGTAGCTTTAATCACTCTCTAATTATAATGATGCAGCAGGAACTTGCTGAATAGGTCACAGAACATTTCCTTAGAACAAGGATTAGCTGTTCTAAGAGTAAGGAGCTACGATGTCCTTTTCTACAGAAATGTTTGCCTTTTGCGGGGACAGCGTAATAAATAGGACATATTTAGTATGAAATGACATATCCCCAACAAAAAAACAAATGCCTCCCTTCCTCCATCTGTTTTTAGGGCATGGTTGTATTTGAAAAATAATTCAGCTTACAGCATGGTATTGCTTGTAAATTGCAATACTTTGTTTCTCAGTATCTACAAGAGAAGATAAACTAGTAAGGCCTCTGTTTACAAACCTGTCTTGACTCTTTTAAGCTAGAGAGTTTATTTGGTATGTTCAAAACACCTTGCAAAAATGGGCTGCCTCCTGAGATTCAGAAAACATGAAATTCCAGGGCTGATTGGAGACTGCTGGATTTGCCAATTAAAGTCTTCTCACAGCTTTGGGAAAAAGAGGTGGTGGGGGGGAAGTACGTAGGAACATATGCACTTGCATGTCTCTCTCCCTGCCATCATAAAGGCTTTGACAGAATTAAGTGAACCATAGTGAAAGTATACCATGGAAGCATCTGGTCTGTGGTTTCAGCTGAATGCCCTTCATTTCATTGTCTGTTTGCTTGTGTGTGATGAATTTCATGGACTGGCTCAGGTTGTTCGCACTGCCTTGCAGGCAAAGGATGCTACCCCCAGCACAGCACTCGATGTCCTTCACAACAGATTGACTTCCCTGGAGAAACGTGTCATTCAAGCAGAGATGATACAATGGAAAGCACATTCTCATGGTTTTGTGAATTGAGAGAAATTGCCCCGTTTCTAGTACAAGCGAACACTCCAAATAAAAGTATGGCATGGAGAGACCCAGTCAGGAGTAGATTATGTTCTTCAGTTATACGCAACTTGTAGGCAAATGAAAGCAAGCTGGCTGGAAATCTTTGTATAATCCTTATAAGAATGAAAGTGAAACTAAATATCTGTTCTCTCTCTAATTAGCACATTATCTTTTGTATTTGAATGTCAAGAGAACAAAAAAGCCCCAAACTTAATGGAAAGGAGAGATGAAAAAAAAATAGAAAAAACCTGCAGATAAGATCTGGGACTTCTCCAAAATCTCAAATGTGAATAACACTAAACTTTCAACCTTTCTCCGTGTATGGTCGGTTCTCCAGTTATATTGAATGAAAACTCTCTGTGAAACTCTTGTTTTTTTTAAACGTGTTTGTGTTTGGATCTTCTGTGAAAAAGAGGACCATGAGCAGAACAAACATGAACCTAAAGGAAATAGAAGTACCATTACAGCCCTATAAGAAATGGATGTGATGGCAGCTCTCCCTCTGAGGAGGAGTCTGGTCTTTTCTCTCTCTTCCTAGCAATTAATAAGAGAAGATGCATATGCCTTGGCAAAGGAAATACTCTGCCCCTTTTATTTTGTGAAAGTAATAGAGATCATGAAAAACTTTGAGGGGAGTGGAGAAGCAGTTGGAAAGCTGTCATCAATCCCTGGCAAAGGTGTTTGTACCCTGGTGGGCCACTTTATTTAATTTTATTAATTAGTTTACTGTAGAAAAGAAAGCCAATGTGGAAGCTGCAGATGAAGGAAGGTGGGTTTGTGTATGCAAGTGGGTTCAGCCAAAGCGATTAGACAGAAGACATCTGTGATTGTGACAGGGAGGTATAAACATTTAGCTTCTTTATCTTTAACTGTTTATGAGCTTCCGTTGCTGTTGTTTTGTGTAACTAAGGAAGCATGCCTTATCTATTAAGTCCATGCATGTAAAAGTTATATTCAATGAAGGATTTTTATTCTTTACATTCTGCTGTCCTTTATAAGACAAAACAACTTCCCTCCCTCAAAATAAATAATTCTTTATTAAAAAGCTCTGTTGCATGTGTGTGCATTAAAAGAACACAAGTCTTTTTAACCTCTGAAAAGAAATGCTGAGCCTAAAGAGTGTTTGTATGTTGCAGTCCATTTTAACTCAGCATTAGACTTGAGATGCTGTCCTCTCCCAAGTATTTGAGGGACCATCAAGATACAGAAGGTTGGGTGTAGAGGACCTGAAATACCGGAGAGAAGATGGCAACTGAAGGGAGCTGATGATCCAAAGAAACACATGATTTGCACTTCTGTTTAGGAAATCCTAGATTGACTTTTTTTTTATGATTCAGACTGGGGTGGGGGGGGAACCAAACCAAACAAACCCCAAACAAGCTGTTGTACTGAGTAGCCAGTTCTTGGTATGCTCTGGAAGCAGGGTATTCAGGCTGGCATTTGTTCTGTTGGCACTTTTAACAGTTGTGGTATCCAGGAAAGCTTAGACTTCACTGAATCAACATCTTCAAGTAGAAACTGGGCATTGGAGAATCTGAACCAGGGGTGAGTGTGTGTTCCCCCGAGCCAGGCAGATCCAGTACAGGATGCAAGTAGGTATCCATCCATATTTGAATACATAGTAGATGCTATTGCTGAGTAATTATCCTACTGGCTTCTTGTACATGTCAAATATGAAAGAGTGGAGCATAATACATATTATTAAAAGAGCTATTCTATTTCTGTTTTGCAGTTTCTTTCCTGCTACATAGTGGAAGCAGGAGAAAAGGTAGTCCTTGTTGAACCTAGGAGAGTAGGTAAAACCAGTTGATTGGGTGCTTGGTGCTTGAGGTGGTTGGAATGTGATAGTTTACAGGGAAGTCTATGATAAGTGAAGTCTAGCCTTGACCATGTGTGCTATGTGTGCAAGGGTATGTTCATGACCATGGCTATGAATTTATACCTACTTTTAATGCCTAGTTTAGATCAGATTTTCCTGTGAGGAAGGCTGGGTGTCAGGAATCTGTCCAGATCCTTCCTTCACCTTTACGAAATCAATTTCCTTTTCATGGTGCCAGGAAGATACATCTTCCTTATCCATGTGGATTCTCCCTTTTGCAATCTGGGATGTATCCTTTTCTTGATATGTGAAATCTTACTCTAAGTTTTAGACTAAATCCTTCTTGAAAGATTCTTGAGGCTCAAGTGGTTAGTTATCTTTCACCTCCTCTCCACAGATGCTTTAGTATTTCCAGGTAGGAGAGAGACAAAATGCTAAGTTTCCAAACCGTATTTCCTTTAGCTTGAAATATGGGGGATTCTGCAAAGAAAACTGTTCATTGGAGAGAATTGCCCAAGCCTGCAGCCTCAAAGACTTGATTAAGCTTTCAAAATAGGTTTACATATACCAAGAAAGTTTCATGAATTTTCTGTTCCCGGAGTCTTATGTTAAAAGAAGTGCACACAAAAAATGAAAAATGTGTTTGATTTTGTTGAATAAGCATACACATTAGGAGATAGGGGGTTTTGTAGTTTGCTAAATGTGGGTAGCAGTAGTGAACAATACACAAAATATCTATCCTTAGTGTACTTTAAAACTACAGAAAAATAAAGCTATATAAACTTTAGTTTGTTGTAATCATAAAAGCTCATTAACAATAAAGACATTGTGAAGTGTAGCTTTACTTTTAGTGGAATGAAATGCCCATTTTCATAGATTTCATGACTTTTTTTCCTTATTTGAAATCCCAGTAAACTTCATTGTGAACGTTCTTTCTGAAACTCTAATTCTGCAAGAAGAGAAGCAGCAGTACAAATATTCAGATAAGATTTATGCGATATAAAAACACATACTCTTTTTTTTACACTTTGGAATGAAAGCTATTTTTAATCTACAGATAATAAGAATGTAAGAAACAAGCTCCAAAAATGGAGACAGATCAATATTTTAGTTCCATTTGTAAAAACAGTTTAGAAAGAAATTGTTCACAGTTAAGTCTGCACTGAAAGCAGAGCTTTTTTTCATTGTTATGGATGGAAAGATACCTGCAGGGTAAGGCTTAGAATGGGACCTTTACTGAAGTCTTTATAATGGAAGTGTTATTAAGCACCTCTATTATACAGCTGGAAAGATATTTTCATAGTTAAAATGTCTGTTTTCATTATTCTATTTTGGGTTTTAATATGAGATATTTAACTATATCTTCAGCACTTAAGTATTTGAATACAAAGAGCCTTAGTCTTAAATCTTGGTTTCAATGCTTACAAATTGTCAGGCTACCTTTTACTTCTTGAGTCACTGTGGCAGAGAAAGACTTACCCCAAACAGAGGAGGGGCAGGTTAGATGTTCTGTGGCTGAGGTTTTTGGACTTTTATTGCTTTTCTCTTTTCTGCACCCCCCACCCCCCCAGTCCTGTGATATCTTTCCTTGGGGCTGGGTGTCAGCCAAGGCACTGCAGTGTGTCCTCCTAAGTGCTCTGTGCCGAACTCCTGAGGCTTGAACATCTTGTGAGAAGAAATGGTGAGCAGCAAGTGGATTTTACCATCACAGTCACCAAGCTTTCTGTGCTCAAGCAATCACCAACCCTTATGAGAGAGGCTTTAAGAATCAAAGTCTTTAACACAGAAACTGAATGCTTAGCTGAGAATGTGAATTCTTCTGAACAGCTCATGTTAGATTGGGTTACTCGGTTAAAAATGCTCAGGAGCACTGTATATCCAACCCATGGCAATAAAATTTGCTGCTTCTTAATAGGCACAATAGGTTTCCTAAAGACTAATTTAAAATATGTCTATAAATGCAAGTCCTATTGTTTATCTTTTAAAATGTTTTTATTACAAATGATTATTATCTTTCATAATTTTGTTTCGTGTACAAATGTTTCCATTTAATACGTACAGAAATGTACAACCCATAGTGATGTTAACTCTGAGCTAAAACTACGAGTAGCCTCAGAAGTAAGTTATCACAGAATCATAGAAAAGTTTCAGTTGGAAGAAACCTTTAAAGATATAGTCCAAGCCCCCTGTCATGGCCAGGGACATTTTCCACTAGATGAGGTTGCTTGCAGCCCCAACAGTTCTTCAGTCATGGGGCATCCATAATTTCTCTGGGCAAACCATCCACGATCCTTATATTAAAAAAAAAAAAAAAAAATAAAAATTTCTTCCTTATGTCCAATCCAAATCTACTGTCTTTCAGTTTAAAACCATTACCCCTTGTCCTGCCACTACAGGCTTTGGTAAAAAGTCTCTGTATGTCTTATAACCCCCTCTTTAAATAGGCAGCCATGTGGAACAAGTAATTAGAAGGCGCAACAATTTTTCTAAACTTAGGAGGAAAGAAAAAGTAGCAAACACAAGCTACCAGCTTTCCAGAATAGAGTAAATCTTTAGCAGATCTGATTCCTGAAAATGAGGCCTGCCTACAGTAATGGGATACTCCTGCCACTGTTTCCCAGAAAAGCATTAGTGGAATTTTTTGTCTGCAGAAGATGATATGCAGGAAGATTTTTATTATCAGCAAATATCTTGAGTCCTTGGTCAGGGGTTTGAATAGTCCATAAATTCATCTATTTAATTACATATGATGTTCATAGTTGTCTCTATGCATACCTGAATATAGTGAGGGGGGGGGAATAATCAAGAAAACTGATGAAAAGAATACTGCTTCTAGCAAAGTCAGCTGGAAGCTCTTTTGACTTAACTTTATTCTGTTTCTGGCTAGTAATGTTGCCAGGGTACTGAACAAATGTCTTACTGTGGCATTACTAGTGGTTTACATTTCTAGCAGTGTTCATATTTTCATCATTCCTTCACCTTCATCTTTCTGAGGACTTCAAGGGACAGAAGAAAATCTATAATTGGTGCTGTCTCCATTAGCATATTTACAGAGCAGACTGTGCAGTTGTTGTCTTGATATGCTGCCCATACTGCGTTCTGTACATCAGTGCCTCAACTTATAAATGACTATTCTGGTCCTTTAAACCTTTGATAAGAGGGAGCATAATTACTGAAGAATGCCTCTGTGATCTTTGCCCTCAGCTGTCTCTGTTCTTGAGGAGACAAGTTTAGGCTTCTGATATCGGAAGATGACCATATTTCTGTTATAGTAGCCCCTCAAATAAAGACTTTGTTGTTTCTAGTGGTTGTTTCAGATTATTCTTCCCTCAAATATTTTACTTTTCAAAAAAAGTTTGATCCAGCATTTGTGTCTTCAGGTATTGTATTAGCCCAAACTCTTATTTGCTGCCTATCGTACTGAGAATAGGCCAACAGTTTCATTTGCGGCCTATTGCATCGAGAGAGACAAGATAGCGGATTTCCAAGTAAAAGGCGAAACTAAGGTGGTGTGACAACCAGCTGACGTGTCCTTGGGCATGGGTATGGCAGCTGGTGTCCCGTGTGCTGGGTCAGCAGGGCCCAGGCTGGGCAGAAAGGAAACGAGCTGCGCTCAGGAGGACTCAGCCCCTCAGCTGGGCTGCACTTTGGTGGCACACAATTTGTTTCCCTCAGAAAATTTTGCCTAGGTGGTGTTGTATTTGGTTTCTTTTGTTTGGTGGGTTCTGTTGTTGTTGCTGCAGTAAATTATGTACCATGGTTACAGTCCCTGGTTATAGTTCTTCTGGCCCTCCTGTGCACCCCAGTCTGCCTCCACAAATCACAGGTCTTTAATGTGCCAGGGAAGCAGTGAGGGTTTTGGCTGCAGTAGTGTGATCTGTATTTTTATGTAATGTACATCACCATCCTTTTTCCCCAAAAACAGAAGGCACTGTAAGAATCATGTAAGAATAATTTTTTTTTTATTTTTTATTTAGGAGTGCAGTAAAGGACATCACCATATAGATTACTATAACCTCAAAACTCTTGCAAAATTTAGGCTTGGAGTACCTCTGGCATATTGCCAGAACTCTCAGAAGTTGGCCCAACGATGCTTTTGCTATATTCCCTGTACAGTCCATACCTACCATATTTCACAAGTTCCTAAAATGAACATAAGAGAATGGTACTTGCTGCAGCTAAATGAATGTTTTCCTCCATTAGCATGTAAAGTTTGTAGGTTGCTATATCTGAATACAGATGGATACAAATATGATAAAGCATCACTTCAGAACTGGGTTGCTTGGAAAACAAACCAGAGGAAATAAACTGGTAATTTGAGAAGAGATTGGTTGAGCAGAAGTACTTTTAGCTGCTGAAGTTGTCTCAATTCTTATCTTAGGTGGGGAGACTTTTGGCTGCACTCTAACACCAGCTGTAATGAATAGCTTCATCCTAGCACCAGTCATCTGTGGTACTTTGGTGATAACAGCAGTGTCTGTGTGATATACGATCTTTATCAGCTCTGTGCCTTTTCTAACATTAAGCTGTGTTCTCAAAAGTAATTTTGTGCCGTAATGTCATCACTATCACCAGAAGATCTTTATTTGTGAATGGACTGAAACTGGACCAAAACTTATTTTTAGAATTCCATTTTTTTTTTTCTACCTGCAGCTCACCTAGCTTATTTTTATTCAGTAAATATTATGCCTTGTTTAGGTCAAATTTCATATCCCAAGTCTCCTGCTCACTGTTCCCCTTCAGGCAATAATCTCTTTCTGCAGTGGTGGGATCTGGTCTTATCTGAAGTTTGCTGAGCTTCACAGGTTGCTGTAGTTCCTAGGGAAAGCAAAAAATGTGTACCTTTCCCATCTAGGCTTTTATGATTCTGGTAGACTGTAGCTCTAGGACTGATCCCCTTACATGTCCTCTGTCTTGTAAGGAACTTTTTCTCTTGCTTGTTTCTTTGTTTTCTATATATGCTTGATGCACCACTGTACTTTAACTCATTTCAGTAACTAGGACACTGGATTAATGTGGTATATTGCTGTTAATCCCCCAAGTGTGTCATTAGTGACTGAGAAAAGACGTATTTTAATTCAGACACACAACAGCTGAAACACGAACAAGATATACAGCACTTATCCAATGGTGTTACAGGGTTGGCTCAATTGTTCTGTTTCCTCCTAAATCTATTATTCTTCACCAACAACATTCTGAAAGCACCAGGGAATTCTGGCATATATAATACACTCTCAGTGACTATTACCTTAATTATACATTTAATAAACAATATTTCAAAAATCTGAAGTTTATATATTAAATATAATATTTTCATTAAAATATTAAACAAGAAGATAAAAATTATATTTTCGCTACAGAATAAAACAAAGAAAACTAAGATTATCTAGAATTACAGTGGGTGATGAAGTATTATTTAGCAACAGGGGATCAGAATAGCTTTTACAAGTTCATTTGCTGACCTTTTTGTGTAGAACAGTTTTGAAAAGTAGCTCTCTGCAGGAAGAGGAGTGATTTCTTCTTAAAGCAACTGATACTTGGAAAAAGATGGGTAATTGACTTGACTGTCCCTTTATTGGATGACTTGTTAAATATTGGCTAGAAACTGTAAACTCTACATCCAACCTCAATTCTTCCTCTATAAGCTTTCATTTTTGTTTAGTAACAGGCAATAGTTGTAATAACGTTTTCATGGGACGTTTTGTCTGGACTACAAGACGACTTTTACTACCTGTTTTATGAAGCTCCTTATTTTTGTTGTGTGTACTTGATGCATTTTGTTAAATTTGCTTTGTTATTTTCCATATTGCACGCAGAGCGGGACTTTTTAGTTCCATTATGATGTTCCCAGCTAAAACCTGAACACTCCTAACATGCTACTGTTTATCACATCACTTAGTGTCACTTCCAATGTGACAGAAGAGTACGGTCCCTGAAGGACCTTCCCACACTTCATTAACACCCACTAAAAAACATTACAAATATTAATAAGAATTGATTTTTTCAGTAAAAAGAATGATGAAGATTAAATATACACCATCAGATAAATGCCATGAACAACCAGCAGTATCCAGGATGTATCTGTGCAAAGTATCACCTTCAAACATTAGTGTTAAGTCGGAAGGCTTTGAGCTAGCCATGAACTTCAAGCCCGATGAAAGCCAATGCTTACAATCTGGCTCAGGCAAACATGTAGGTTAGCAGAGAGCACAGGGGTAGCACTTAGAGTTCCAGCCTCAAAATT
>JAVJGG010000082.1:38253403-38292142 GCA_035590195.1 Aviceda cuculoides | reverse complement strand
TTTAGCACACTGAATTGATAGAAGTAATTTCATTACTTATGAATATTGAAAAAGTGCTGGGATGAAATTTATCTTACAAAGGCCTTTCAGCAAGACCTACTTTTATTGGCAGTTAATATACTATATGGGTACCATTAAGATTTGCTCTCCAAAATCCTAATCCAAATCCTTCTCTAGTTATATGTGAATACCACTATTAACAGCAGTTATGTTATTTCAAGTTTCCAGTGGAATAACTGAACCAAATTAGGTATTAGAAAATGGTGAAAAATGAGAGGGTGCACTGAATCATGGTACAGATTCGTTTCTTACTGATTTTTTGTTGTTGTTTAGTTAGTAACACCATTTGCGTGGTCACTCCACTATCCCATAATTTCTAGAAGCCTCAATCCTGAAAACCTTTCTCATTGGCTTTATATGGGTTTGCAGAATTTAACATGACTATGAATAACACAGCACATGTTTTAGCACATCTTATATTTACCACACTGTAGGCCAGAGGAAACTGAAGGTCAGACACACAGTCATTTTTGCCTTACAAAACAGAAGGCCACCAAGCATGCCTTCTCTCACACAGTAGCCGCAATCAGAAAAGGTGATGTTATGCCTTTTTGCAATGGATGGCATACCATGCCAGACTTCCATGTCACTTGAGTGCTACTGATCAAAAACACCCAGACCAACAAAATGCTGGTGGAGACAAACTGATGACCAGTTTGTCTAGGCTGTGTGTAGTGGGCTTATTCACTTTTACACCAGACAGGTGAGACCACTCTTTTCCAGTGCTGTTTTCACTCCCAAAGCCATTAAAACAATAAACACTGGGATCAAATGAACAAAGTATTGGACTGATTTTCCCATGTAGTTCTTCCCACATCCTTAAGACCCCAGCATAATCTTGCTCCTTCTTCACACTCCTGTAAGTCTCATTCCAGCACATGCTAATCCCTGATTTTTCAAAGGAATAAATATTTGCCTTTCCAGTATCTTCCAGGCTTACATGATGCGACTGAAAACATAAAGTTAGAATGAGCACACGGATGTCTTTGAAAAAGAGTAATTCATAGGTCTTGGAAAGCCATTAAACTGTTGGCCTAGAAACAACTCTAATCAAAAGAACCTGCCTGCAAAGACAGAGAAGTCAGCCCACCATGCAGATAATATAAAGATTTAATAAACACTGTGTAAAGGAGTCTTTATACTTCTTGTCCTCTTGTTCTCTCCACTTTCTGATCCGTGTAATTTTCTAAGAGACCACCTAGATTTGTATGTAAAATCTAATGTATTGTAAATATCACAAATTTCACCAGAAAAGTGAAACATGATATTTCTAATTCCCCTTTAAAGGCTTAGTTTTATAAACTTTTGTCACCTTTGTACTCCTCTTTCTCATATCCAGAATGAGAGCCAAATAAATGTGTAGAAATCTACTTACTATTTCATACTGAAAGCTTCCAGTCTCTAGACTTACTTGCATATCTCTACATTCTCTCTATCCAGAAAACTTTAATATCTGTCACATCAAGGATTTGTGATACGACTTTTTCCATTGAGACAGTGAACTTAACTGAGTTACTCAACCCTTTAAAATGCTTAAGCAATTCCTTTGTCCTTTCTTTTTAATAAGGCATCACAAAATTTCATACTACAAAATTAATGACATTTCTTTTCATGTTTTTAAAACTTCTCACTTAATAATATGAAACATTTTATTTTAAAACACAGCAGTCAAAAAGGGAGGAACAGTATGTAGTTGCATTTTTTCCTCAAAAATTTGAAAAAAAGAACATTCAGGATGTTTCTTTTGCTCTTGAATATAATTGATATCTCAATTCATTGTAACCTTCCTGTAATGCATAAACATTAAAATGTCAGAATTGTGCCTCAACAGACTATGATTTGTTTTCTTTGTCTATTAAATGATATGAATCCTTAACCTAGTGAGCTAAAAATCTAGTAACTTACCTCAGTATCAAAAGACCTCATAACCCATGAATGTAAAGCTGTTCATATATTCTATGGTATGATCCAAAACCAAACTGTTTTTTTCCCTTTTTACATTAGGCTAGAATCACATCCCTTCTCTTAACTTCATAGATCTATCACTGCAGAACAGGTGCAAGAAGTTCCTTATATTTTTCTCCATAAAAGTCTCATTTTAAAGTTTGAAAATGAGTCCATTGAATCTCATTCACTATGCAGGCTCTTTAGATAGAAAAGAAATTCCACAAAAAAGGGGACTGAGGGAATGGATGTAACTGAGGATCTAGCTTCTGTAAAACAGTATTTATAGCTTCAGGTCTCGAGTTTCAAGTTCAAGTGAGAGATACAAACTATAATCCTTGTTGTGGTTTGTTCAGAATACAATTCTAAAGGCCAGACATTGAAAATAATACATTAATTTCATGGGATTCGTCTACTTATTTTGAATTCATAGAAAATTCAAGAGTTACAGTTCATCTTAAAAATACACCCCAACTACAGTAATTTTAAACAGCTGGTGTCTTCCTTCAAATTTACTATTTAATTATGATTTCTCAATGTGGAGCAATGTAATGTGGCCTGAAACAAATAATCAGATTTAGGCCTTTTCAAACCAAGGCAAATGAAAATTGGAAACATTCTATAGACACAGAAGTAGCAGCACCTACTGCTGCATACATCAGTAAGACACCTCATGGTCTCAGCTATTCACCAAATAAAGAACAGTGAAAGAGATCCTCTTTCTTTATCCTAAGTTCTTTTATGTTTAGAGCTTTGAAATGTGAATAACAACATCTTAAAATTTCACCCGAGAATTCATATGCAGCCAGTGCAAGCTTATGGAGATGATTTAGAGTACTGAATTTAATTCAAGTTTATCTGTTTTTCTTTTTAAAGATAACCTTTATTAGGTATTACCATTGCAAGTGCACTTCCTTGCTGTCTTTTTGGACTCATTTATCTACAAGCCCTGTTCCTTTCTTAACTTCATCCTACAAGAAAAGCATCTGTTCCTGTCTCAATTGTCTCCTTTGTAGAGTTTGCCACTAACATCAAACCCAGGCCTAAGCTCTTTATTAAAATAATGATACTTTATTTAAAAACAAAACACACACCCCCCCAAAAAAATAAAAGGTAAGAGGTACGTTGTATGATTGTGGATGTTTTATAAAAAAATTATATAGCTGTGACTGTATCATAAATTATATGATAACATCATTTTTCATTTTCTCAGTCGCTTGGTTGTTCTTTGAGAAGTCCTGGCAGCTACTTCATTAAGAATTCCTCTCACTATATACAATTTTACTACACAAAGTCACATTGAAGTGAAAGATACATGCACCATTGAGTTTAATATGACTTTGCATAATAAGAATAATATGCAGTTATAGTATATTGCAATGAACTATATTGTAAGGCAGGAAAAACAGGCTTAAATATACAATGTTTATGTGGTGAAGAGGCTGACATTCAAAGACCAAAGGCCTAAAGGCTATACTTCTTAAAATATAAACCTATAATAATTTATTAAATTTTGGAATACGGATTAATTTCCCCACTCTCCCCTAGCCCTGGCACTTTTTAACTAAACATCTCTTCTTCCTCACAGCTCACAGCAAGGCCCCATTCCTGGTTTGACAATCCAAATGCAGGACGGATTCCCCTAGTTACATGGAGCACTGTGTCATGGTTTAACCCCAGCCAGCAATTAGGTACCACGCAGCTGCTCGCTCACTCCCCCTGCACCCAGTAGGATGAGGGAAAGAATTGGAGAAAAAAAGTAAAACTCATGGGTTGAGATACAGATAGTTTAATAGGAAAGAAAGTAAGAAAATAATAATGACAATAATAACGACAATAACAATTATACAAGAATTGGAATATACAAAACAAGTGATGCACAATGCAATTGCTCACCACTCACTGACCAATGCCCAGTTAGGCCCTGAGCAGTGATCTGCTCTTCCCCCGCCCCCGCCAACTCCCCCAGTTTATATACTGGGCGTCACATCACATGGTTTGGAATACCCCTTTGGCCAGTTTGGGTCAGCTGCCCTGGCTGTGTCCTGTGCCAACTTCTTGTGCCTCTCCAGCCTTCTTGCTGGCTGGGCTTGAGAAGCTGAAAAATCCTGGACTTTAGACTAAACACAATTTAGGAACAACTGAAAACATCAGTGTTATCAGCATTCTTTTCATACATAACTCAAACACATAGCACTGTACCAGCTACTAGGAAGACAATTAACTCTATCCCAGCTGAAACCAGGACACAAGTGTAGGACCTGCCTGTAAAAAGGGTCTCTGATTCTACTGTTACCAGTAGGACAGGCACAAGCAGGATGAATAAGATCTTTAGTATCCTGGAACAAATGCTGCTGTACCAAGGGAGTGAGAAACAAACACAGAAGTTTCTTGAGCTGTTCTTGGCTTTTGGTGTCAGGAGCAAAGTAATCTATAAAGGATGGTTGTCAAGTAATATCAAACGAAGTCTCCTGTGGAAATACATACAAAACCTTTCATGCAGGGAATAAACAGTGCATATGTGCATGGTGAGAATGGTGGAGGATAGATCTAATGGTGAGATTTTTGTGAAGGCAGCTCACTTTTAAGAAAGAGTTTGTGCAAATCAATACGGATCTGCAGACTGGCATAATCTTGGCCTTGTCTCTTCCGTGGGATGCTGAGGAGGGTGGAAGTGCCAAGTGATGAATGGGGAAAGAATGTCAGCATTTAGGAATATCCGAACTTCTGGAACATTTTGTATGGGAATTAGGTACCAAAAATAAGGGTTTGATATCTACTCTGTTGCTTAGTGGCTTATCTTCCTAAGTAAGGAAACCCACAGCTAACCCTTTTGAGCACTCCTGTCTGATGACACATGCTCAGTGCTGCTGCTTTGATGCATGCAATTTGGGGTTTTGACCTCTTCTCCTTCTTCCTCCCCCTTCCCCTCTGCCCGTCATCAGCAAAGAGCTGCTTTGCTGAACTCAGAGGCACTCCGAACTTTTGAGCTGCTATCTATTGTTGGTTATCCAATTTCCTCGGAGGGGAATTCCTATTTGAAATACTCCGTTTGTTCCTTTTGGTGCCTTAGCCCAGATAAAGCAATCATTAGCAGTGGTGTGAATCTCTTTGGAACTTCCTGTGAATGTATTGGGAAACACATATTAAATACATTATATTCACATGCGTAATATAAATTTAATCTCCAAGCCACTAACTCCCAGGTCTACCTCCTGCATCCCCTAGGGCGAGAAGCCTTGTTAGCTAATTAGTGAGAGCACATAAGCCTCAGCCCTGAAGGACATTGTTCATTTTATTACTTGTGCTATGCTGAATAAGGGAGGATGCTGCTGGATGATAAAGTGCATGGAAGCAGAAGTAACACTTGGCAACAGAAGAAAGCTTCAGTAATGCTCAGACGTCCTACTACAAGGCCATCCTGCAGTCACAAGTTACGTGCCTCTGGTCAACCCATACCTGAATTTAGCTGAGAAACAACTACAAGACAAACTTTAATATCTGTCTAGATAGATACATAAGAACTCTGCCTCCATGGGGCTCAGTGGAGTTCTCAACGGCTCATGCTATGGCTACCCACTGGCCCTGAGCCTAAGTAACACAGTACAGTGAAAAATGACATCTGCCATGTCTCTGTAATCTTGGTAACAAAATATCAATTAAACCTTTTCCTGAAAATGCTCTCCTGGAGACACTTGATGTAGTTACATAGATATTCATAATTTTTATTCCTTTCTCAAAACTCATAAGGATTTGAAAAGTAAATTTTATTTTCTCATGTACATTGGCCTTTGAAACCTGTCGTGCTTATTTTTCCCCTGGGATGCCTTTTTGACTTTTTCTTTCCTTATACCTTCCTACTATGGCTTTTGGTTACCTTTCATTTTGTAAGATTTGTTTTCCCAGATGCTCCCTGGGCAGTAAGGTCTTGGAGAATAACTATTGTTTCAGATATGAGTGCAAGAGGATTGAAGACAAGGGTGTTTATTACTGAGTTTCTCTTCTGTACCATCACAAAATTCTTTGGTGTGATTTCTCCACTGTCTTCAGAGAGATTATGCAAAATGTGTGCCTGCCTTTGCAAACTGAGACATAAGAATGGCTACTCCGTTGTAACAGTAGCCCTTGGCTACAATTGCATTTTTCTTATAGCCACTAAAAGATTTCACATTTTGATGGGATCCAAAATCACTTTGGAAAAGGTGATAGAGAAGCAGCCTGGGTAATAATTTCCTTGTTTAGGTATGAAATAAGAGTAGTGCAGGAGAAGTCAGAACTGGTCACCACCTGTGTAACCTCACATTTTTTCTGAAAGAAGCAACTCGAACAGTGGAGATAGAAGGTCAGTTCTCAGTCAGTCCTGGGCAAAGAGGTTCCAAAACAATGTTCAGTGCAAGGAATTGCCTGAAATAATCTCCTTGTTTGATCATCAATATGTTAATGATAACACTTTTAAGCTATGAGTACTGGAGACTAGAAATGAATAAATAACTCGGAGTAAAGATTTGGTCACACTGCAAGCTTCCTCAGACATTTAGCTTTTATTCTGTATACCTTATTGTTTGGTTAATCTCTGTATCTAGTGGTATTGTCTCTCCTCCCTTTCCTCCCCGAGATCCATGTGGTTGCCCTGTTTGTATACCTTTGCATTCTGCTGGGGCTTTAGCATAGTTGGAAGCTGGCTGCTGTAAGATTTTTCTTAGAATACAGCAGAGTAATAAAATATCATTTCTGAATGAAGAAGGGGAAAGTGGGATCCACAGCACAGAGAGGTGTTCTAAAATGCAGACAATAGAAATAAATTATTCTAAAGCAGTAGTATTTTTATGGCACACTGACCTCTTTTCCTGCTGGGTCTTCTTAGAGAAGCCTAGAAATAACAAAAGGTGTGGGGTACAAAGTAACAAAGGCCAGACAAAATGTTCACTAGTGAGATGAAAAACTAGGCTTGGAGATTAACTTGCTCTTTGAAACCTCTTTCTTCTTACAGAAATAACTAGTAGCACAGGTTCAGTGGCCCTTACCCTTGCTGAAACTGAGTGAGTTAGAGCACATGAGGGAACCACAGTAACTTTCCAAGCGCACCAGTGTCAATACAAATTAGCCATTAATTACTACAAAACACTGACTTTCTATATCAAATGGTGTGTGGGAGTTCAGTTTACTCATGCCCCTTGTGTATGTAGTAATGATGTCTCAATTACTTACATGTATACGTGTGTCTGAGAGATGCATGGACACCCATTAATATGCCTACGCACTTTACTCGTGTTTGTATACAAACAGTATATGTTTATTCCAGTACTTATCAGTGATTCATTTATTAGCTGGCCATTTTACCTGTTCCTGTGTCAGTATTCAACTAATATTCCAACAGGGGCCTACAGGGTGTTGTTTTGTCTGGGTTATGGATGTAAAGCTAAGAGGTTGAAATGTGAAATGCATATGTGAAAATGCGCAGCTTGAAATGTGAAATGCATACGTGAAGTGCACTGGGACTCTTCTGGTGCTACAAGAAAAGGTGCTCTTGGTATTTTACATTACTTGCAGTAGGAAGGCTCCAAAGCCCAGTGTTGTGGGCAATTTCAGGTTGAATGATTTCACTCTCAGGGCACGATCTTTGTGTTGCCCTTGAACAAGTCAGTACAGCCACAGAGTACATCCTCATCCTATCCACTCAGTGTAACAGCTAATTACAAGTAGAAAGGTGGATGTGTGCTTGATGGGAAAAAGAAGTGATGATGGGAGTGCTCTGTTTTGCTTTCCCAAACTTCCAACCCTGCTCGCAGCGTAAGCCTGTGGTTAAGTACAGCCGCATTTGTCCTGTCTCCAACCCCTTGTAGCTGATCTACATGTTTGGAGTGTTTTCTCAGGCCCTGTGTTACACACTGTTGCTGCATGAAGTTGAATACTCCCATGTTTAAAGGCTTTGGGTGAAGAGCTGCTTTTAAAAGAGGATTTATTAATACAAAGTTGTATAAGAGGCAGAGCACCCCAGCTGAAGATGGTGAGACTCTGCAGATGATGGGTATGACCCAGTATGCTGTCCTGGGTCAGGAGCTAAGGATGCTGGCTTGATTTTATCTCTGAGAACTAAAGATGTATTGTGACTCTCTTATTGCATATTGGAAGAGAAAAGGTACATAATAATCTAATCTTTTTCAGTAATAGAAGCAGTAAGTTTGGTAGTATGTGGAAGAAGATCCATGACTGTGCTGCGCATAAGACAAACCTTTGCTAAAATTACTGGGTTTTTATGGGTCTAAAACTTGCTTGGGCTTGGTTGCAAAATCTGACAGAAACTCTGGATTGCTGAACAGCAACCACCTTGGAAATTAAAAAAACCCCCAACTTATTACATGGAAACTAATGGGCACATGTACAGATATTTTCATTTTCCTTAACTGTAATAGGGCCTATGAAAGTTTTAGTTCCATTTTATAGTACATTTGGGAGAAAAATAATTGTATATACAAAATACCAACTGTAACATGTTCCTCGAGTACAGTGACTACGTGAGAGAAATTACAGGTTTTTTCATTATTATGGAATGTTTGGATTTAGTAGTAAAATTAAGCCTGAGCTAAGGCCCTAGTAGGTAGATTGAAATGTGTCTTCCCACCCACCTAACAAATTATTCTTTTCTACCACATTATCATTTATGCTTCAGAGTCTCTAAAATGCAGTTTCAGGTGATGCTTATATTTGCTTTGTTGCTGCTTAAAATTAGGAAATAATAACAATAAAATCATCATATGCAGGTACCTTAACATTTTTGAATAGTTTTTAATTAATAATATGTTCACATTATTAATTTCAGATGAATGATTGTACAGTGACAGACAGCTGGGGGGTTCTGCACTTGGCTGTACTCCATTAAGACTGTACAACTTGTAATTAGAAATGAGCTAATGCCAAAGCTGATCTTTTCTGATGTCTGAGTGGGTTCAGAGAAGAAGACTGTATTTTAATTAAGAATAGAGTGGCCAGGAGCAAAGTTCAGGTCTTCTACAAAGTTAAGCAGCATACAACTCAGCAAAACACATAAAATAGTCTGAAGTTTCCCCAACCTGACCACAGCAATTTACATGACCTTAAGCAGGTTTTTAATTTAGTGGGTCCTAAAGATATACTTAGAGTTTAACTTTTAAAGATTTTTGCTGACTTTTGACATTAGATTTACAACTCTGGTTGTACTCATTTGTATTTAGCATAATTATAAATAAGGTGATGTTGAAACTTTTTTCCTAGGATTTAATAATGTTCAACCTTTTCAGTAGGATTTAATAAAGCCTCTGGAAATCCTTGTCCTCCCTCTTAAAATGTGAATCACCTGATATTTTTCCAGCAATGAATTTTATGGACTCTGAGCAGTAAATAGGGCACAAATTGTCTGTTCTAAGACTGAATTAGAACTTTTGTGATTTTAAGTGTCTATGCATAGTACAAGTGGAAGACACCCAAATCATTCCCCTATCAAGGATTACAATGAGAGTAGAAGCTGGTAATGCTGATAAACTTCTTATGGTCTCCTGAGTACATACTTATTCTTGTTTCTCTTCAGATGAATGCCATTATAATAAACCCTTTTGTTTACAACCTCTCTTCTAATCCAGGAAGTATTCGAAGGTATTCAGCATACAGTAGAGAGAGACATATTCATCTGTCACTGAAGTGCAGTCACCTCTGAGGTGAAACTTGGCAGCAGTTCTTACATTAAAGTACTGCTGATAGTCTGATCACTTTTTTTCTTTTTTTTAACAAGATGAAGCCTCACCATAAATCAAGAACTACCTTTTCCCCTTCTCTCTCTTCCTGTGACTTCTTATACTGGAACCAAAGTAGTTCTCTGTCAGTGCTTATTTTTGAAAGGAGACTTTGAGTTAATGGTGAACATGTCATTCTGAACTTTAGCAAAGGATCTCAGTCTGCCATTAAATTTGTGCTACCAGGAGACAGAAAGGGGGAGCAAAGATGCCAGACAGTCTAGAGCTTAATATGTTCCTCACGGCTGGAGGTGACGTGACAGTCCTCTCGTCATTTGACAACAAATTTAAAAATACTTGTCTGGAGCCAAAAGCCACCACCATACAGATTTCTCACTATGCTGCAAGATATAGGCCACTGAGGCTGTTATTTTATTAAGGTGTCTTGGCAAGAAACACTCCTTTGTAAACAGCCCTTGTCTTTGGAAAAGACCTTTCTCTACTCCTATATTTTTTTGTGCATTGATGACAGAGCAGGCATTAAATCTGAGCAGAGATAATGCCAGGCGATAAATTCTTTTACTCCTGACCTCATAAATCAATTGGCAGAACTGTACACTGTTTGGTGTAACAGTGTGCCATTTTTAATTTGTTACTACTGCAGTGCAAACTAATCTTAGCACCTTAATGCTTGCTCTTTCCTGTGGTTTGCAAAGCAACTCCAGATTAAAAGCAATACAATCAGTGGCTATATTTATTGGCCTTATACGAACAACTGACAACAAGAAAATCACAACTGATGCCAGTATTAGTGTTGCTAAATCTAGGTACTAGTGAAAAACCCAGTTGCATTTTTAGTATGATTTATATCAATTCATAGAATGCTATTAATATCTAGTTTGACTGTCAAAAGGCCCTTGCTGATATTTAGGGAAGAAAGGCAGAGAAATCTCAAGTTTTAGTAGATCCCAGTTTGCCCAGGGCAAAGAAATCTGATTTTCAACTGGCATAGTGATAGATCAGGTTTCCAGAGGTCTATATGATCCCATCCTGTCAAGGAGTTTGAGGAATAAATCCTCAGTGATCTGTTTGCAGAGTTCCTCCCTCATTTTTCCACTAGTATTTGGAAGGGACCAATGACAGTGCCCAAGAGAGAGGAAGAATATTTCTTTTCTCTATATAAGGAGCTCAAAAGATGACTCTTTGCTGAGCTAGTCACCTTACCTCTGCCTCCTGAAAACATCTTATAATCTCTACATTTTCACAGTAGCTCTATCCCCCAAGGTCCTGGACCTGTTGTGCTGGTGGTTGCATGGACAGTAGGGTTAGATGTAAGAATGGATCATGGGGATGTCCTGAAGTCCAGTGTGGGAGGATGGCCAAAGCAGCAGAGATTAACAGAAGAGTCAGGCATCCATTGTAAGAAGGATTAGACTTTAAATCAGATGAAAAGCCAAAAGCAAAGAAAGCCAGAAAGAGGAGACATTAATATTTCACCACTGCCATATTTATTCCTTCCTTTTTGTTCTTAAGAAAAGATCTCCTGTAATTTTTGTTCTTCAAATGAACTGCTTGTAAAAACACTATGGGAAACTGCATCTTACCTCAAGAAAATCAGAGCGGGAGGGAGGGAGAGATGAGGAAGTCTGGGCAACAGAGGAATGATAAGCTTTGAGAAGCAATGGAAAGTCAACAATATGGAGCTACAGAAGAGTGCAGTTCAGCAGTCTGCAGGTCCTTAAGAAAGGGATGTTCTTGTGGAGAAGCTGGCGAGATTATATCAATAAATAGATAAGTAATTCCTTTCAGATGGGCAGGAAGGTACACAGAGTGATGGCCTTGAACTGAGCTGAAGAGTCAGTTTTGTAGAGGGCATTTTGAGGCAAATCCCCAAATGACCCATGACTGTGAGACAAGAATATTCAATAAGCTTCCTGTGTCAAAACAAAAATGACTACATGCACAAACTTGTGTAAGCAGTTATATAGGTACTGTCATCTTTGAAGCTGATATTAGCTCTCACATGTACTTACAGGTTGGGGCTACCTTCCTATGGATTAATACTAAAGTGAATTAGCCACGAAGCACAACCTGTTATGTTAAGAAAACGTTGGAGCGATGTCCCACTTCTGGCTTTAGGGTTATCTTTGTGCTTGCAAAAAGATCAGGGTTACAATATCACCTGTGTGTGCACAGCTTATTGTGACTTTGGTTGTATGAGAGTGAAAAAATAGTGCCTTCTTTAAGGCTCTGAGTGTTTAGCATTTGTAGATGCTATATGATGACCTCTAGATGTAGCATAGTTGGGTTAAACAGAGCTGGTGGCTCCCTGTTGGGGCTGCAGGTGCAACTCAAAGGCTTTTAGCAAAGAGGCCAGAGCCCTTCCTTTAGTGACTACAAGGTGAATCCGTGCAACCCTCTAGGATTCTTGACTCCTGCTATTGTCTGCACTTCATTGTATATCTTTCCATATAATATCTCTGCTGGGATGTTCTAGGGTATCAACATGTGTTCTTTTTTGTCAATTTAATTGTGTATTCTCTGTTATTTTTAGTCTTCAACTTGAACTGAAATTCCAAAAGGTGTTGACACAAGGGAGCAAACAGTGATGAGCAATTAAGGGTCATTAACATAGAGTGACTTTGTCTTTGTGATACCAGTTGTATCCTCAGAGTTGTTGCTAAAGTTCAGGAAACACTTTTGTTTTCCACCTTGGATTTCAGCTAGGTGGCAAACTGATTGGTTTCCTTGGGAATTTTGCTCTTGGGAATTTTTTTTCCATATGACAAAGAGAGTTGTGGGACAGGGGAAAGGAAATTCAGGAAGGACAAGATCTGTTCCAGGTCATTTGCTCTGCAGCTGGAACAAGAAAGCAGGACTGAGGAAAACAATGAACATGCTCAAGGAAACTGACAGGCAAGTCGGACCCCTGAGAACACCAACATGCCCCTTGCAGAAGGGAGGAAACTGCTCGTCCACTGCATTTTGTGCTTTGCCTTACAAGTGCTTTAGCTCTGGAACAAATTTAGGAGACGCTTCCTAAAAATGATAGTGATAGTAGTGCTTGTGTCCTGAGGCTGTGGATAGAGCATATTCTACACCGAAGAGTCTAAAAGCATATGGATCTGCTGTATTAGTCCCCATACAGTCTGTACATTTCCCAAATGAGAGATCACAGCCTATACCAGGTCAAAGGAATGTAGGAATCTCTTTAATGGCAGCAATTTACCATCAAAGACAAGCAGGAACATATTTGCAGATAATCTCCTGAAATAGGCTCTTGCAGATGACACAGTTTCATATACAAGAGCCATTGCAATTTGAAAGAACATCCTCAAAATGTTCCATGAAGTATCTTAGAATATCAGCATACATTGTAAGGTCTATTGCACACTTTCGCAATGCTCTTATAAAAGCATTTATCTACTCAAATCTTCTTACTCCCTTACACAAATGGTTCTGTTAGCAGATGAATACTTAGGGTTTTATCTCATTATCTCTTATAGCTAGCTTAAAAATACCCAAATGACACCCCCTCCACCAACTTTGTTGTGGAGTAGCCATAGCTATGTACAACATCCTTGTGTTACATCAACATTCCTAATTATCAGCCTATGTTTTCCACACATAAGTCCCTAAAAGAGCCCAGTGTGGGCTGATTCCAGTGCCCTTGTTACAACAAAAAAATCTGGATTCAGTTTTTGGTTAAATAACATGAGTATGGAGTTATGTGAGGAAAAACATGTTCTTTTTCCTCTTGCATATCCCACTGGGTGGATAACTATTTTTTAAAATGGAGTCAATTGTTTACATTGCTGTCTATCTTGTTAATCAGTAGTCCACGTCAGCTTGAACAACACTTTTTGTTGGAAGATATTGACTTACTGAAGCAAAAACTTTGGAGCCAAATTTTTAGAAGAACAACAAAACCTCCAACTTAGAAAACCTTCTTTGGGCCTGAAAATCCTTTCAGTGTTTTGTTTTATTTTGATGTAGTGTAAGTCAATATCCAGAGCTTTTTGGCTTTGTGGGAAAAAGCACCCTTTTTGTTTTCCAGCCAAAGCTACTATCACATTTATGGAGGGAGAAGTAGAGTTCCTCCTGATGTTATAGAACAATAGTTGGGAAGCTGTTTAGTATCTGGCTTACTACAAACTCCTTGATGAGAAGAGGAAGCATAGTCCTTTGGGCCAAGTTGCCTTCCTGCTGATTGTTCATCACTGGAGCTGCTGCATAGGATTTAAAGTGAACTTACAGGGTAGGGGCTGCGAATTTCTGCAAGTCAGATGGTGGTTTGTAATTTCATCGTTGTCAAGGGGAAAATGGGGTGGACCCTTGGGTTGTTTCAGGTTCTAAAGCTGTGAAGTCCAACTAATACGCACCCTCACAATATGCTACTATGCTGAGCATATTGAAGATGTTTTGGTGGTACAGTGATCAAGGGAATGAAGCATACCTGCATCAGTTAAGAATGAAGTCCTATGAAAACACCTTGTTTTCAAGACTAGGGAGCTGGTAAATGTTTATATATACAGTGAAAGAGAGGCAGAAAATGTAATATGAGAGAGACTAATATTGTATTTGGTCTTTTCATTTTCATCTAGGGTAACATTAGAAACAATATGGCTAGTCAATGCAAGATTGAAATCAAAGGGCAGTGAATAAATAAGCACTAATTGGGCTGACAGTGAGTTCATTTTAAAATAGGAAGGGGAAACTTTAAATTAGTTTGAAGAGAGCTGAAAATAGTAAGTAGGATAAAATGTTTGTGTTTCATTCGAGGTCCCAGATCCTGCCAAATCACAGAAGGAATGAACCAGGAAGGAAGTTTAGGGCATATTCCTTTAAACCAACAGTAGAAAAGTTTACTAATGGCAGAAATAGAAGCTGCAGCTGTGAACATATTCTAAAGATTGTTAGATAAGCACTTGAGGGGAAAAACACCACAGGGTACAAATGCTAGACTTAATTGGCTACATGCCTGCCTTCCATCCTGAAATGTCACTATGCAACCAATGTCAGCTTCTCCACTCATCTTCTCTCCAGGGGATAATAAACCCAGCTTTTGTACATGTCAAAATTGTGTTCCTTACTATTACTGTTCAGAATAAATCTGCACGTGCAGTTTCATTTTTCTTTCCCTTTTGTTTTTGTTTGGAAGGCTGAAGTTACTCCTAAGCCCCTGTGCAACCCTTCTATTCCAGGAAAAAAGGTGTTAGTGCTAATGTTGCTCTGCTGTGTTTTTTTGGTTTTTTTTTGTTTTTTTTTTTTTTTTTAGACAGATCATACATGTAAAAGGACATGCTTTTGGGTAACATGAAAATACCTCCCGAACTCGGTCACCTCTCTCCTTCTCAAGAGAACAAAGCCAAGGGCATTCAGTTATCTGAGGTCCACAGCAAACACTTTATTTGCAGCATATCACTACCATAATGACAATCCTTGGGGTACTACAAGAGAACAAAACCAAAAATGGGTGTAGCATGACTCCTCAGCTCTGTGAGATGAAGCCATCAACCTACATGTAATCAATATTTTTATTTTAAAAACGTTATTGGTAGCTATAAAGGATAATAATCTTGAAGTTAAGTCCATGTGTCAATGTGTTGGGTTTTTTTTTTTTATTTATTATTTTTTTGAGGCACTGGAAGTGAGATGCATGTGTATTTATGAATGATGGTAAATTAGAGCATCAGTTTACAAGAGAGCACAAACTCACCCGCATAATGACAGCTTTCTAGGTAGAATCCTCTTAGGTATGTGTGGGAGCCCTTGAAAAGAAAGTTTATTTCTCAAGAAGGGTATGGCCCACAAGCCAAGAAGTTTGAGTTGTTTTCCCGCTAACTGGCATTGGTTTTGTGAGCAAGGAGTAGCTTTCTCAGGGAGACTGTATGTGCCACAATTGCTTAGAGGAGGACCTAAACTCATGATATATTATGGTGTCTGTGAAATCACTCTTCTTATGGGCAGGGTTCACTTTATAAGAATAATTCTTTTCAGTATTATTGCTTCCTTCCTTCTCTTATGGTCTTGGTGGCACTTTGGCTTTCCTGCAAGGAGGAAAAGATGCAGGGCTTGAGGGGCAGGTATGGAAGATGGCAAGAAAAAGAATGGATCCCAGTATCACTTTCTAGTGATCTTGTAGAGGGTTTGGGGGAGAGAAAGTTATTATTTTTAAGGCTGACCTCGAGGTCCAAGTTTTCTGCTGGCATATATGGCTGAAAACAAGTGCAGTCAGTCATGGGCAGGCATCTACGCACAGGAGGTGGTCCTTAAATCTGGTCTGGAACAGTGCTGCAGTTCTCACCAGTCAATCTTTTGCAGGGTTCATCACATTGACTTAATATTTTTCTCACAGGAATACTTAAAATATTTGCATTATTAGTTTATGGAGCATCAAACTCTCATTGCCATAAAAATGTTGCCAGCAATACTTAAGTATTTTAGCAGCCGGACTTCCGACCTCATCTTTAACCTGTGATTGCTGCGGTGGCAGCTCTAGACAGACTCTTTATTCTCCCTGTACAAAGCCCAGAGTATTTGTGAAGGATTCTCTGTACCTGGGCCTTTTCAGATCCAGTTGTCAGACTGAGGATGTGGTGGGGTAATTGTTGTATCAGAGGTCATAACATCTTTACAAGATCTCATTTGCCTAAAGTTCCAAAATACAAATAATGTACGTTTGAAAAGCCCTCCTGTGCTCTCTCTTATTATGCAGTCCGTACGCTGAATTCCATTGTAATGATCAGATGCTGCCTTTCATCTTCGAAGATGATACTGGCTATGGTTGGGCCATAGCAGAACGACTAGGGAGGCAATGTACTGGGCAGTGGTGGTGAGGCTTCTGGAAGCGGAGTGATGTCCTGCAGGGATTCCCTCACCCACCTAATGCCAGGGCTGTGGAGGGGAGTGTAAGCACAGTGGTTAAAGTCTCTTCTCCAAATCTCCATGGAGGATTTGGGAGCGCTCTTTGCTCTAATTATCAGACCTTCTTCCTGGAAAGCCAAGTCACCCCTTCTCATCCCAGACGCAAAAGCACAGCCTTTGCGGCAGCCGAGCTCAGGTAGGCAACCAAACTCTCAGAGACCAGGACTGCCCCTCCTGAGCCCCCCAGCTCTGCCTCTCCCCCTGCCTTCCAGCAGCTTGCTGTGATGAACCTTGCCATAGGAGTTGGGAGGGTGCCTGAGCATCCCAAATGGAGTGGAGGAGGGAGAATGTGAGGTACAGCCCTTTGCTGATCCTCCCTCAGGCCTATGATTGTGACTTGCCATTAACCTTTGGAGACCTATGTATAACCAACGAATTTTCCAAATCTAAGGATGATTGGCTGCCCTTACTCTTCCAGAATAAAGGTTCCCTTTAAGGCTCTCAGAAATACTGGGTAATTCAAATCAAACTGAGTCTCGCCATACTGTAATAACTCAGAGCTAGGCTAAGGATGCATGGCTGTGATTGCCATAGCAGTATAACTCTGCAGTGATTGCGATGGCATTGACAAAATGAGAATCTGGCTTCAAGGTTGTGTTTTTAATCCTTTTGGAACCTTGTCTACACAGCAGTTATTTAAACATAATTCTCATTACTTATTCGTGTCTTTAATCTATTATTACATTAATTATACAATTTTTATGGTTTATAAAAAAAATGTCCTCAGTTAGGACATCTTAGTACATACTATTTCATTTACATGCGTATTTCGGTATTCACAGCCTTGTGTGGCTCTAACTGATCAAAAACAATAAAAAATTTATAAACTAAAAATACTCCCCTGGCCTTAACTTACACTACTTTTAATTCAATTTTAATTATTAATATTATAGTTGCTCTTTTCAGTTTTGCATTTTAGAGTGTGTGGAGCCCAGGCTCTTGGACTTGTTTTTTTTTTGTCTTGGATCTAAAAGTTTATCATTTTCAGCCACTCCTTTACCCTTATTTCACCATTTTTCCTTGAGCTTGACTAGGAAATATCTTGCTGGCATTTCTTACAGATGTTGCTGTGTTGTTACCGTCTGTGATTAAGACATGGTGTCAGGAGCTTGAAAAATAGAAATCAGGAATGAGCCAGACAAAATCACGATGCCTGAGGGAGGTATTTTTTCTGTTATAAATTACCAAGGTGTTCTCCTTATTTTTGAGCTGCAATTCTATGGGGTGTGCAGGACACAGATGAGCCAAAGTTTGGGATTTTTTTTTTTTTTAATCATTCAGTTGTTGCCTTACCTATTCACTTGGCTTATGAGCAGGGCATACTTTTAGGATGTTGTCATCATTTATTGTGCTTTACTGCTACAGTGGTCAAGGATTGCATGCTAGTAATACTTCTCTGAAGGCAAATGCCACCTAGTGAGTACTGGGAGTTTTTTGTCAGTGGCTTAGAAGTCTTTTGATTTTTGACTCCCTGACATTTTGAAATGAGCAGCCTTGCATATGGAAGGAAGGAAAAGGAATAGAAGACAGAACAACAGATAACTATGAAAGATAAAACACATAGATTTGCATTTCCTGTAGTAGCACAGGTTCTATTTTTACCCCTACCATCCCTGTATTCATTGCATATCCAAAAGATAATGAGTTTCAGCCAACGCTTGTTTTTGCCAGGACGCCTAATGTATAGCCTTAACACATCCCTTTTTTTGGCCCTGCTTGGGGGAGAGGTATAGGTACATGCACATATGTACACACTGTACATTTACAGAGCTTCTGGTTATTCCTTTTGTGAAATTACGGATAGATGTAGCAAGTTGCCTGGGGGAGAGAAACACAATAAAGAGGGAACTTAGGGTATAAAAAAAAAATAGAGAGGCGTGCTTTTTTCTTTTTCTTTTTTTTTTTTTTTTTAAGGCTTAAAGTTGTGACTGGATCACCTAGTTTAAGCTTCAAAGTGCAGGCCAAAGAATTGCATTCGGTTTCTTTTGTATTGGGGCCAAATGCTTGACTGAGGTGGGTATGGACCAGAAAGGCTGGCCCTCATTCATCTTACAGATGTTTCTGTCTCTTTCCTGGGGGAAATGGGGTGAGGATAGTTCCTCAAGGTCTTTCCCCGGAGTATTAAGTGCCCTCCAGATAGCTTGGATCTGCATAAGTGGATCCTATTAAACTTAATGGGGTCTTGTGCTTTTCTGCCTTTCTTGCTAGTAATTTTTCTGTGTGGAAAACATCTTCCTTCTTTGATTAAAAGGTGGTTATTACAAAAAGGACCATAAAAATGGAGATTTTTACTAAAAATATTGGGAGGGGGGGATTTGATTAGTCTGACTACCCTTCTTAGTTACTGTTTGTAGTGGTACTTTTCATTAAAAGTAGTATCATGCTTTCTGACAGCAGCTGAGTGTTACTGTGCCCCTTTGACAAGATGGGAATTACACATCAATGTATCTTCCAAGGTATGGAATAAGCTCACATGCACATACCTACAGAGAAGGAAGAATGCAGTAAAAAGTACTAATGTACTACAAATGAGGAAAAATAATTAGTATTGGACACTCTGCCTGTGTTTTCTAGAATACATTCTTGCTGAACTTTCTGGCACTGACGGTCTTCCTTGGGAGCTCAATAGCCTGGGAAATATCTAGCCTTCAAAATTCTTCATTGTCTGTGTATTATAACCCATTTTTTTCCCTTCAAAATGGGAGAGGATAGTGCAGTTAGGCTCATCTAGAAAATTTTAAATGGCATCCTGTGTTAGTTTTAAGAACTTCAAGTAAATAGCAGTCAGTAATAAACACAATAAAAATAAGCAATGATGGCTTTTGGTCCTCTAACCTCTCCTTGCTTACTCATGGGCTCTATAGTGAGTCCACAGAAAGATGGGATACAAAATACTCAGGCATTATTTCTTCTTTCTTGTGCTATATTCTATTCATATTAATAGACTATTCCTATTTGGGTTAGTGTTTAACTAGGGAAAGTAGAAGAAATGGAAGAATCACCCTCCATCTACTATACATGAAATTTCTCTGTTGCAATGTCCTACAGAAAGCTGAAATGTCACTAGTACTCTAGGAAATTCGCTTGCTTTTTGCCATGAGTAATCATGATCACATATATTTACTGTAATGAAGTTGTATTTTGCAATTTTACTGGTCTATTCTGCTGTGTTATTTCTACACCAACCTCTGCTTGGTCTCTATGTAGAGCAAAAAATTCTATCTAATCGCTGCCCATCACCTTCTCTTTAGATGCATTAGGATACTCTGCTGAGCCCTCTTGGGGTTTTGTACTTCTCTGAGGACACTGATTACGTGAAATAGCAATTTTCCTAAAGGGAAACTGGTAGGAAAAGATTTTTTGGGTTTTTTTGTTTGGTTTTTTTTTCCCCAAAAATATTTGATGAATGACCTAATAAAAGCAAATACAACCTCTTAGCTGTTACACCCCTTACTATTTTCTCCCTGGTCCGGAAGGGAGCTTTTCTGTTGATTTCAGGTGTTTCAGATGTGAGCTGATGGCTCCAGGCCCCTGAGGATTCACTGGAACCAGTCCCTGACGTCAGCACTACTGACAACAATGTGTCACAAATGTCCTTATTTGTGCTTAAATTTTCAGCTCCTTTTATTAACAGTGTGACAAATGTTGATTGTCTATGTGTGGTAAATGGTGTAATATGCAATTACTAGCTGAACCAACTGATTGTTATAAAGTTCTTAATTTTTATAGGCTAAGGTGGAGACATAGATGCAGATAAAAAAGAGAGGGGAGAGAGAAATAAAAGCTTTCTGCAATGTCAACAGCCACTAAAACTATTTTATATATCACAGCCATCTTGCCCAAGGCACAGCAGGAGGCATTGACCCATTACCAATGAGATCATGTGTACAGCATTCAAGCATTCATGATGGGAAATGTCTTTGCTTCCCTCATCCTCCTTTATTTCCTAGTTTCTCCTTAAAAATGACACAAAACTAAAAAAAAACACCCTCTCCTGATTTTATAGCTTTTTAATTTTTATTTGTCACTCAGTCCTCTGTGGGAAGTAGCTCATTTTATTTACTTCTGTTACCAGCCCTTTATGTTAATCCAGGGCTCAGCAGTGCAAATATCCCAAAGTGGGAGTGAATTGGAACTGCTCTTCTGACGGCAGATCAGAAGAGGTGTCTTGCAGGAACCAGAGCATCACCTGGAGGTTGCAGGCACAGTTTGTTTCCCTCCCACAAGCCAGGCTGTGCTGGTGTTTGCTACTCAGTGATAAGCCCAACTCCTCCCAGCCTTGCTCCACGTTATGTGTACTGCCAGGGTAATTAGCATTTAACTAATGAAAGTATTCTTAATTCTTCACTCTGCAGCTCAATCTTGCTGCCCTTAAAATGTTTGCTGGGGATGGGACTGGATCCCTCATTTGCTTCATTGTGACTCATCTCCTCTCAGAGCAGACCCCAGAAAAGAAGTCCACTGGAGAGGATTCACAGCTTTGGAAAAGTTATTTGATCTTTGTTTATACTAGTCCACAAACCTTAAAATTATATAGTCTCTGCCTATTTGGGCAGATAATGAAATGAGGCAGTGGGAGTCCAAGGTGGGAATGCCACTAGTCTCACATTGAAGTTTCTACAGTGATTTGAAACCCAAATCCTTTTAACAATTGCATGTTTTCTTTGCCCTTTCTTTTCTATCAGCTTAAGACTTTCAAAGGCTGTGAATCCACATGGAAAAATTAAAAAAAAAGAACAACAAAAAAGGATTGCTTTTCTGTAATGTATTTGAAGTGATAGTTTGATGTATATCCAATTGTTGCACATGAACCTTGAAGAAAATGTAGCAATAAGAATCAGAGTTTTGCTGTGTGCTCCCAAACTCTGCTCTATTTAGCCTTTCATTTAGGCAATGAGGGTTCAAAATATCTTATACTGTTTGTAGTGGTTAATTTCTTTCTAAATTCTTTCGTCCTTTTGCATACTGTGCATAAATTCTTGCTCCTTGAACAACAGCCCTACTTCAGTTGAATAGGTCAGTTCATCAAATAAAGTGCAAGGTGCTGAGCAAAGGGAATCAGAAACCAGCCCTGTGGGTAATGCCTATCAGTATCTGGTCCTGGTTTTCTATCAGCCAAATCATGAAACGGGTAAAATGTTTACCCTAAAAAAACCATACAAGTATATGTACAGTATAATCATGTTATCCGAGTTGTTTAAAATACAGCTTTCGCATGTCCTGGCCTTTTAGGATTTCAGCTTCAGCCCAGCCTGCAGAGAGATGGCTGTCAATACCCGTGTGGGCCATCCACTGGCACTGCCCAGGCGGCTGCGTGCAGAACCGGGGCTGCTGCATCCTTTCTGGTTTTTTACCTGGGGGACTGGTCACTGGGAGGCAGCAAGATTAGAAAGGCTGGTGGCTGGGGCTACTGCCCCTGCTCTGCCTTGTGAGCCATCCACCAGCCTCTGTTCTTCCTGCTCCTCAGATCCCACGTGCGGAGGTGTCCGGACAAGGTCAGTGCCCAGCCATCCCTGTGTGTGAGCACAGGCTGCCACTGATTTCGGTTTCTGTCGAAAGGGCTGGGCTGCAAGCCCTGGCTGCTGTTTGGGGGTCGAGACAGACCCTTCCCAGCACTCTGCTTGTTCGCCTTCTGCGCAGGCCTCCACAGCCCTGGGTTTGAGTTTCGATTTCAGGCCCAATCAATAAAGCAATGGTTTTCCTTGAGAAGTTTGTATCTGCCAATAACCTGAAAAATCCAATCAAAATCAGAAGCAGTCTGCAAAGGGATATAAGTAAATCCCCCAAACACCACAAATGGGCCAGCGTTTACTGTAGCTATTTCTTGTTGGTTTTATAAGAACCTCTTGAAATTTCAGTCTCATCTATTTTTTGGTTATATGGGTACTTTTTGTATATCAAATTGGGCATCCCTTTGGAATTCTGGGGTATACATTTTTAATTTTCTAATCAATTTGGACTACAGTTTTATAAGTAAAATTCTTACCATCAGTGTTTTGTGTGATCCCATTAGTGATGCTGGCTGCATCCCTTGGCAGTTTTACAAAATGCTTACTGCTTGTGCAGTTAAAATGTTTTCCCGTAGAAACCAGCCTGTGTGTGTTCAGAGCACTGCAACACGTTCAGTGGCACTTGTAAAACAGGTTGTAGTCCTAAATGATCTGTGAGACACCCAAGATGGTGCTCCATCAGTGCTGAGTCTGGGACACTTGGGCAATGACATGTCCACCACCCTCTGACTACTGATAGCCAACGAAGGCAGCACTGCTCCTGAGCTGCTGTCTAACTGCAAGTACCTGACGAGTCTGAATCATAGCATGAGAGTACAGGATATTTCTGGTGCCTGGGCTGAGCAGTGGGATGTTTCATAGGTTCCCTAGCCTCACTGACGGTGTCTGCAGCACCTCCTCCTCGTCTCCTCCTCCTCGTACTCACATCCCATTGCATGGGCTGGGAGGTGGGGCTGCCAGGGTTTGCCTCATGGTGCTGACTGAGCCATAAGACAGATTGTGCTGTAAGAAAATAAGAGGTAGGCCTAAGGAAATGAATTGAAATTTCACCAGAGCGCTCGTTAAGTGGGTCATGAATCAAACACAACAGGGGCTATTGGCCATCTTTTTTCTGTGGTTAAAGGCTGCCTTTTAATTCCTCAGGTAAGCTCCAGATCAGAGGGTAGACAGGTGGGGAGGGTGAGGGGACAGAAATGACCATACCTGAATTCTTTATCTAATACTTCAAGCTTGAAATATCACTTATCAAAGAGAGATGACTGTGGCAAGATCTTTGTTAGGGTCTGCAATCATAGAAAACAAGTGCTCAAAGTCACACACACTGAGAAAATCTTCATTTCAGAGTGAACTAGACTGAAAATAAAGCAGTCAAGCAGAACTTTGGAACTACTTGCTGTTGCAGGAATAAAAATGGCTGCTGGCAATGTAGTGTTGTAGCCTCATGAGAAGAGACCTGGCATCCTCTTATTGCCAGTCTGCTATCCATTTGGTTAGCACTTCCATTACAGGTCTAAATTAATGTCTCCCACAGTCAAGCCACACCATTTAGTAACTTGAGATGAGAATGGAGACCTGTAATGAGTTTAAATATATGATAAAAAATGTAGAGAATTGATGTGAGTTTAGTTTTTTTTAATGACTCAAAATGAAGGGTTTATACTTTGTTTTTCTGTAACCTCCTGTTTTACACTCAGAAAAGTTATAGGTTGTTGGAGTCACGTGTAAAAACAGTGACAAATTATAGCCAGATATGGTAAATGCATGAGCAGCTTGTGGCAATATAAACCCCATTCTTTTGATTTTGCTTCAAGAGTTTTGGTCTGCATAAATAAATTCCAAAGGGAACCTACAAATGCTCACAGGACAGGGATAATCAACCCTGCAATAGTCTGATCCCTAGTTAGGCATATTACCCATTGGACGATTGGCTTCCTGTGGGATCACAGAAGATCGCCATAATTTAACTGCTGAAAGATGAAGTTGAACTTTATTTCCAGCTTTCTTTCCACTTTCTCAGGAAACATTCTTTTAAGCGTGAAGTGTCTCAGTCTTTCTGCTTAAACCCACCGAGGTCTCTTAATTTTTAAAAATGTATGTGTTTCACCAACAAAAAGCGTTCAGAATTATACATTGTGTGAGGGAGGAAGTACTAAGGGCTTAATTTTATAATCTAAAAGTGAGCTCACCCTTTCTTATAGAAAGCTGTGTTTGAAGTAGGTGTGGATTTAAAGCAGAAGAAAAGTTCATTCTTCAGGTTTTTTTCTTTCCTAGAAGTTGAAGGTAAAAACCACTCCTTGAAATTTGGTCGCATATTATCAACTAGCAAAAAGTATTTGCTGGACGAAACTAAATATATAAACTAAGCTTGTGTCTCAGACTTTTTTCTGTATTATGTGATACCAAAACCTTTTTCTCTGAATCAGTTTAGAAAGGGGTTCTGAATTGTTGAGTTTATCTCACTTGCTGTCTTTCATTCTGCATGAAGAAGAGAGTTAAAAAAAAATCCTGGCCAAATAGCAAAGTTAAAACTTTCAAGGATCTCTCACAAGTTTGACAAATGGTAACTAATAACCGCTCTGCTACAGAATACAGTGGATGTGAGAAGTTTCAGAAGCCAGTGCTTAATGAGGTAACCAGTGGAAAATGAGAGATAAAAGCCAGTGTCACTGAGTGAAGATTGTGCATTTGTGTGGCTAGGGAAAAAGGCTATGGGGTGGCTATTTAAAATTAATTCTTCGCTGTTACTTTCAGATGAAGAAAATGTGGCAATGTTTCTACCTTATTTTAAGCCTAGGACTCTGTGTTGTATAGGTTAAACACTATACCAGAGACGTGTATTTGACCATTACTGAGCTGCCATATGTGATTTCTTTCTTGGTTAGATTGATCTTGCTTGCTTGTCCTTTCTTTCATGCCTGTAAGAAACTATTGATATCTTGCTTCTCAATCCCTGCTTCCCTAAATTTTTGGTTTTTCTTTTACGTTCCCATAGTTACAGATATTAAGTGAGAAATTACAAGAAGAAAACATCTGTAGAAATGTGTCTGAAGTGTCTTTTTCTAATGCAGTGTAGGTATCCGATGCGAGTGTCCTTCCCCTCTTCCTAGCCCAGGTGGTGCTGTGGTAGGACTCATTATTTATCTTCGTGTACTGTCATTGCTGCCATTTTTCTTTTGACTTATTTTTTTCATCCCTAAATGGCA
Organism: Aviceda cuculoides; assembly: GCA_035590195.1. Lineage (NCBI taxonomy): Eukaryota > Metazoa > Chordata > Aves > Accipitriformes > Accipitridae > Aviceda > Aviceda cuculoides. The sequence continues at coordinate 38,266,792 of JAVJGG010000082.1, read as the reverse complement.
AGTGTCTGTAGTTCACTGCATGCAGTTTCTGGAGTTTGGAAGGAGAAAGGTTTTCTAGAACCAGTCACCTGTTGATCTTTGCATTGATCTGTGTGTTATCCTTTGTTTTTCTCATTTGCAAGTTGTTGTTTCCATGATGTGACTTCATGTTTACCTGAATATTGCTGGGGCTGAGGGAGAAAGAGAGGAAGAAAATACTTTTCTGGCTCATCTGAGCTATTTCTGACTTCTGTTTTTAACAGCTTTCTGGAACTGATTTTTGGGGGGATTTTACTGCTTGGCTTTTTTTTTGTCTGTGAGAAACAGTTGTATTTTCTTGAATTTCATTTAAATTATTTACTATGCCTCTCCCTTATGGTCAATTATACAGCATATCACTTAAAAAAAAAAGTTAATGATGTTGGAAGTGTTGGAATTGTTGCCATATAACAGTAAGTCTCACTGGAATGAAGAAGGAGATCTGGAAGAACCTCTTCTTTCCTACTGTTGCTAAATCTATGTAGCTTTGAAGATGTTAGTGGTGAAGGCACTGTATTTTTTAGACTTGAGAGCTGGAACAAAGACTTCCTCCCCATTCCTTAAGGAATTCTGTAATCGAATTACAGACAATGGGACAATGAATAAAAGCAGTGGGAGAAGGATTTGGCCTGCTATAAAGCACTGAGGCAGATTGTCCAGTGATCTGTGCAGTGTTCCTTGGAGAACATTTAACGCATAGTTTAATCTTGTTATAGGATAGTTTACATGTATCTTTATGTGCAAAAATTAAAAAAAAAAAATTAGCAGATCTCACAAAACAGGGAGAGCTTTAACTGCAATAACAAAAATACTAGAATAATGTGTTTTCTCATTTTGTTGTGTAATTTGGTGTATTAAAGCTACAGTTAACTTAAATCAATGTAATTCACCAAAGTCATTAGGTCTACACTGATTTGCTTGGTGTGATTCACTGCCAACTGCCTGCCACGCAACAGCTCCAGCACCATTATTCAAGCACAAACAGTGCTGTGTGCGACTGGAGGAGAAATTGCTTGCCTTTTTCTAATCCCTGTATCAATTCACAGATTTATCCGAGAGGTAGGAGAGGGAACAGCCACCTTAAAGTCTTGTTCTAGGGAAGGCAGCTGCAGTCCGAAGGCCTCTATGGCCTGGCAGTGATCATGTGGTTCCTATCAGATGCTGCAAGGCTCAATGACTTTGCCAATTTGGTGTGGCTGTCCTTGTCTGATGAACCTGGTGGGCTGATTGCTTGGCGCATCCAGTTTTCAGAAAGGAAACAGAGCTTGAAACTGCTGGCTTGTGATGAATTAACGTGGACTAATGTTGCACTCTGGATTAGAGTCACTGTTGTGGGTTAGAATTTCCCAGGATGATAACAGCTAAATGTTGATGCTTTTCTCACTTTCTTTCCTAGTGCTAGTATAAATAGTAATCAAAGGAAAAAAAAAAAAAAAGGATTTGATCCCCCCCCACTTATGCTTCCTGAAGCATTATGGGGCAGACAAAGAATGCCCCAGGCAGTTTGAGGGGAGAGTGTGCAAGCTCCTCACGGAAATGACTTTGCGTTGTTATGAGAGCCTGTTGTGACCTTTAAGAAGGAGTGTGACTATTTTGTAAAGTATAGTGTAGGACTTGTTTTGGCAGCCAGCTGGGTGGGTTGGAAGATGCTTGCTGGTATTCACTGAAATGGCAGATAGGAAAAGAAACCTTGTTCAGAAGTTTCAGACTCCAAGCATCCTCTGACTCTGCCTTGGAATGTATCCAGCCCAAGGTTCAGCAACTAAGATAGAAAAGAGTATTAAAATAACCAGAAAGCACCTCTGGTCTATTGCTATAATGTCATAAATTGGTAAACAGGCTGAGTTTTCAGTCTTAACATTTGGTTCATTCACTGTATGGCTATTAACTACATACACGGGAAGAATGTACTTCCTCAAGGTACTAATCATCCTGTGTCGGAAGGCCACCCCAAAAATTAATCTGTCCTATGGTCCTAGCAGCTTGTTATGGGTTTGTGTGGTGCAGTGTTCTTGGTAGCGGGGGAGGGGCCGCAGGGCCAGCTCATGTGAGAAGCTGCTGGAAGCTTCCCTGGCTCCAAGTTGGACCCACTTCTGGCCCAGGCCGAGCCTGTCAGCAATGGTGGTAGTGCCTCTGGGAGAACGTATTTGAGAAGGGGAACCAGTAGTGAGTAGGGGGATTGGAATGTGAGAGGAACCCCTCTGCAGATACCGAGGTCAGTGAGGAAGGAGGGGAGGAGGTGTGCCGGAGGAGGGGATGCCCCTGCAGCCTGTGGTGAGGCAGCAGGCTGTCCCCCCCCAGCCCATGGAGGGGAGCGGAGGCCCCCAAGATGGCCGTGACTCCATGGGAAAGCCTGTGCTGGAGCAGTCTGTGACTGAAGATCAGCCTGTGGAAAGGACCCATGTCAGGGAAGTTCATGAAGAGCTGCAGCCTGTAGGAAGGATTCAAGTTGGAGAAGTTGGTGGAGGACTGTCTCCCATGGGAGGGACCCCATGGTGGAGCAGGGGAGGAGTGCGGAGTCCTGCCCCTGAGGAGGAAGGAGCAGCAGAGACAAGGTGTGAGGAACTGACCTCAACCCCCATTCCTGGTCCCCCTACGCCACTGGGGGGAGGAGGGAGAGAGAACCGGGAGTGGGGTTGAGGCGGGAAGGAGGGAGGGGTGGGCGGAAGGGGCTCTAAGGTTGGGTTCTACTTCCTAAGATTCTTGTTTTGATTTGATTGGTAGTAAATTAAATTGATTTTGTGTCTTCTCCGAGTTGAGCCTGTCTTTTGCCCATGACCATAAGTGGTGAGTGATCCCTCCCAGTCCTTATCTCAACCCATGAGCATTTCTTTATATTTTCTCCTCATCCCACTGTGGCCAGGCGGGACAGCGAGCTAGTGGCTGTGTGGTGCTTTGTTACTGGCTGGGCTGAAACCACGACACAGCTGAAAGGTACATTTTTATGCTGGAAAACCAAATTTCCAGTGTGCAAGACAGAGAACTGGATTTTAACTAGTGGCTATGTTCTATGGCTGCATGAAGGCATAATGTAGGGAAGTGAACCAAAATTACCTTGCTGTTCTGTAAAAAGAATGTAGTTTTGATTAGATATCTTTTCAGAGACACGAACTTATGCCTCTGCTTTTTCCTTAACATGTATCTCTTTTAAAATAGAACTTCTTTATGGTCTTTTGCCATTAACTTGTGAACAGTATAATTATGCAGTTATGTACCTTCAAGCCTGTAGCTTCATTAGAATAATACCTTGTTTTAAAAGCATGAAGAAACTACACTGTACAGTTACCAGTGGAAAGCCAAAACGATGATAAGCCTGCTGAAGAAGTGTACTCAATCTTATGGAACAAAAATGATGAGCAAGTTAAAACCAGGCATTTTTCTCCTAAAGTTCTGATCTCCTAGCTGAATTCAAAATATCAATCTAATCTGGAGAGATGTATCATGTTATTTATATCTTTTTGATAAACCACCAAAATAACCTTTGCAAATCAGATGGCTTGTGCCTTTAACAGCCTTCTGAGACTTTCCCTAAAAATAGTTTACAAAGCAACAGAGTCAAATTGTTGGGGAATTGCACTCAAATGCATTAGAGAGTCTATTCCTGTGGCACTTAAGCCAGCCAAAGTAATAAATATAAAATGGTAATTTTTCTCCATGAGCTGTGCTTGCTGCTCCCACATGATTTCATTCCCACCCCGGAGTAATATAACACTGCCTGCTCAAACAATCTCCTGGATTCATGGAATAAGGCAGCATGTGGCTGTTACTTTAAGTGTGCTCAGAAAAGTCAACAATTACAATTAATCCCCTTTTGCCTGAGAGCATCCCATCATGATTTCCATACCCCAAGCATCACTGAACTTTTTTAAATTGTAAAGAAATTTAGACTAAGCGATGGATTAGAAGAATATATTGGTGTATTAAACAAGAAGTGAGAATTGGCAAAATAGGGAATAGCTGAATATAGGTTATATATTTTTAACTTAGCTATATATTTTTGGACTGGTTGCTAAATAAATGGGAGTAATAAGCAGAGGAAATATTGTAGGTAGACATTCAATAAAGTGTTTTAGTTAATTTAACTTCTTTTTTTTTGTCTGATGAATTAATCAACCACTTCTTCCCAATAACTGTCAACCATGAGAATTTCTGCTAATTTGGTGATCTGTTCTGTACTATCCAAATTCTGTGGGCTTCATTCTACTTGCAGGAGGCTAGTCTGCCCCACTCAGGTTTTCCTTGCTCAAGGAGATTTTGGCTTTGACCTGAAGGTGACCACAGGCACACTGGAGCCATAGTCCTCCTGTGTTGACCGAATCATCTGCGTGAGCAGCTGGTATGTTGTCAGGCCTGGTATTTTGGTTTGAGTGCCAGCTTTTATTTTAAGACATAATTCTCAAACTCTTGCGAATTGCTTGCAGCAGTCATCACACTTGTTAATTATCAGTTTGTTTTAGGGTATCTGGTGGTATTTGTCAGTATATGTAAAGTGCCTATGTCTGCAGATTAATTTTTCTTCTGCAAGTGATTATCATCTTTTTGTTAAAGTGCTTAACAGAGATCTTGGAAGATCAGCCATCATGTCATACTCTTTTCTGTTCTTTTTTCCTCACTCAGACAGACCGCATCTTTTCTGAAGCTCCTTCCACTGAAATATATCATAGGAGCCCCATAGCCAGCACCTTGTGGGAAATGCAATCCAGTTGGGAAGACAGTATAAGTATAGGAAGTAGAGTATATATATTATTCCACAGGGGTAATTTAAGCATACGTAGTGCAGTGTTGAAAATGAAACATTCTGACCCTAGGTGAAAACAAAGGGGAAATACAGGAAAATGCTTGGTGACAGTAACCCTGGGTTTTGATCACCTGTAATATTGAATCAAAGATCTTAGCCCGGTGTCATTTCAATAAGTGGATTTTGCTTGTTTGTTTGCAAGTATTATGTATGCTTTGTCTGAAAATTTACTTTGCAGTGATTCTGGCTTTTTTCTGTTTCTCAAATCTAGTAAAAAACATAAAACACTATGAGGCTGTGAAGTGTAACCAGGTATTCTTCCATGCTTATTGTCTCTGTTGTGATTAAGGGCATGTCTGCCTTGTACAGTGGAGCGTCCTCCAAAAACCTGACAGTCAGCTAGCTGAACCCATGAATCAGTATGCTTTTTTGAATTGCATTGTGGAAAAATGAATTTAATAGCTGAAGAATAAGGTACCTGATCCACCCCATGTCTCCAGGGAGATCTATTCCCTGTCTCCCCATTCGGAACCAAGCACAGTTAAACACAACTGTGTTTAATTTGATCACCCAAATTAAAGTCCTGGTTCATGTTTGGTGATAGATTTAACCATAACTCACAGTTCAATTACTGTCAACAGCTGCCTACACCATGTCTTTAAGAAGCTACCAGGAACAGGAAAGGCTAAACAGTGGGCACGTTAGTTCATGTGCCATTCTGTTTCTCAGCTCAGCGTGTTAGCACAGGTTGTGAACGGTGATGATTCACATTAATTCAACAGGCTGAAAATTTCAGCAGGACGTGAGCTAGATATGTGTCCTATATGGACATCTCTGTTCAAGGATTTTAATCTGGGGTTTTGTTAGGCAAAGACTTTCAGAGTATAAGCACTTCATCCAACCTATCTATTGAATGTAAGTCACCACCTTTTCTTATGCTCCCTGGGCCAAAGACATGCTGAGATGTCTTCCAGACACCTGAGATGATTAGATAAATTCAAAAGTTAGGTAGTGTGGTGGTTTTGTTTTGCTCTGACTGTTTGTTCAGCCACTTTGATTCCATTGCCGATTACGAGGACTGAATCTTGTCGATCTCGTTACATCATTAGGTGCATCAGCAGGATAAGTTAGCACACTGCTAAGGGTAAACCACTTCTGGTTCCTAAGCTAGTTCATTTAACAGTGGCTCAGATATCTCTGCATCCTGCAAGGTATTTCTGTCCTCAGTCCATATGTAGTGCATGGCTTATTTCACTTAGAGTAGCTGGGAGCAGTAAATTTAAAAAGTAACCTATTGCATTGTGATTCTTCATGGAATATCTCATAACTGAACCACTTCTTACTGTCTGCGCTGCTTTCTGGAAAGAAGAGTTTCCAAAGTGCTCGTGGAGGAAGCCTACTGCTGCTTAGAAAAGCAGCAAATTGACACTTTGTCACTGGGGACTTAGCATCCTTTGGGGAGCTCCTGTCAAGTTCTCAGGCATCACTTGCATTGCTAAAATGTATTTGCTGCTTCACTCTGCAGAAATCTTTCTCTCAGCCTGCCCAGAGCAGGGGCTGCACGAAAAAGTGGTAGTGTTGTTTTCTTATTTTCATAGAGATGTCATCTCAAAGGGTCTCTGCATCACCTCAGGGGAACAGCTTGAGCCACCTGGCTTACGGGACCTTTTTTAAAGACCACCTCTTCTTCCACAGGATGATGTTCCAAATAGTCTTCTGTTTCTGTCACATCTTATTTTCCTACTCTAATCAGTATAGTCAAAGTGCCTGCAGATTTTATATGCCACAAGTTGTTTATCTTTTTTTTTTAATGATTTTTTTTTAATGTTTTTTCCCTGGGCATCAAGAGCTGTTTTCTCCCTTTTGCCTATCAAATATGTGTGCCTGAGGGTTGCTGAGGTGATAATAGGCCATTCTGACGAGCTCTGCAAGCTTATCACTGGCCTTGTCACTTGGAGCTGCTGTTTTTCTTTGCTGGCAGGGCAAATAGGGAATAGCCTAAAAAGTCTCTCCTCAGGTTTTTTTTTGGTTATGATTTTCCCTGGTACTCTGAACTACTCTTTGCTGTGCATTTCTACATCTGTATGATTTTGGTGAATGCTGCATGGGTAGTAATAGTCTGTCTGTTGCATTTTTTTTAATGTGTATAGAAAAACAAGCCACTCATCTGCAAGTTTCATTATGTTTTTTCTTCGTGAAACCACATGAAAGTTGAATAGAAATGAGAAACAAATGTCTGATAAACCCTAAAGCATCACTGTCATCCAAGAAATGTGGTGGCCTTAATTCACTGATAGTTAATATTTAATTGTGCGCATTGACCTCAAACCCCTGTGGAATTTGCCTTGAATGACGAAGCTTTTTGCATGGCATGCAATTTGCTGACTTTCTCAGTTTCCTGCAGTTGTCTACTGGCAAAGCTGTGCACTAAGGTACTCCCTGGAACCAAGGTTAAACTATAATTTCCCCCAAGTAAGGAGGCACCTGCAATTGGGCTGCTTGAAAAGCAGATGTGGGTTTTTCATCAGTTCCTATGCAGACATGAATGAAACCATGGCTCTAGCTGTTCCCCAGGTGTGTGTGTCTGCTTGCATATTTCCGAGATCGGCAGCTTTGACAGGACTGCCTCCGTGCCACCTGTCAAACCCCAGGGAGAGTCAGTGCAGCCTTTCTACAAGAGAGGTGAGAACTTTGCATCTGCCTGATCACCTGTGTGCATGACAAATGTAAGGGCATGTGCCAATCCAGTTGTGCATTGACAAAAATAACTCATTTGTCTTGTGCTACAAAAACTGATTTACCTTTAGAAGGTGCTTGGAAAGTTACAAGGCAGCTCTTCAGAAAAGAAAAGGGATGTCAAAGAAAAGCTTTCAAAGGTATCTGTACTCGGGATCCATAAAGTCCTTAATTTTCAAGGAGGAGTCAGAATGGCAGTCATTTTGTCTCTTCTGAAGAATTCTGGAAATTTGAATGAAAAATTTGCCCTCTTTTTTTTTTTTTTTTAAGTTCTGAGAGCAATTACAAATTATTTGATTTGGAGATATATGCATTTCTAAGTGATCCTTTCTAAAGCTGACAGAATTGACCTGACAACTGAAAGAAAGCTCTTTCAAAGTATGATGCCACTTCTCAGCCATGCAAATAATAATGCTCCAGCAGCTAATATACTCTAATGTTTCTGTTGACCACTGTTGACCTGGCTGTGATCAGTGCTTCTGCTTGCCAGGTTTTCTTTGTTGTTGGAGTGCTAAAGGAGATGTGGGTTATATCAGAACTTCTGCTGTGGAGGGGAGATGTCCCCAGTCCTTTTGGCTCCTATAAAGCCCAGTAAAGCTTAAGTTGTGCATAAGACTCTATGTCATTTGACTCATTAAGTTAAAGATACAGCTTCTTTAGTAACTTGTTGGTTTTGAGAAACCTGTGTGCTTCCTGTGGCATGTGACAGTATTTCAGTAAAAAAGCTGTGTTGCTAGAAGGGTATTGCCTGTGGGAAATAGCTGAAGTGCAAAGAAGTTGCCATGTCAGATCTGACACTTGCAGCTTGGTTTGCTGACTTTTTTTAAGAGGCTTGGAAGTTAAAGTGATTAAGAGCAAATCACAGGTAATGTCAAGTAACTAAAAAGCAAAGAAACACACATGACCCCCAAACCTCTCTATGCATCAACATTTTTATTGGCTTGCTTTACTATCTTTGATTTGAAATTCTGCTGTTTGCTCCCTGAGACAGCTGATACCATCTGTAGAGATGGGAGAGATGTCAGCAGTCTTGCCCTCAAAATGCCCTCTATGCATCCGAACAAGTCCATAAAGAGTGTAATAAAAACTGTGAGGTTTTCACTGAGACTTATGATGAGAAGTCAAAAAGAAAGGGCTTCTCTAAACCCCTTGTCTTCACCATTGTCACCAGATCTTTCATCAAAGAACTGATTTACAGTGGTACCATACACATTGTGCATTCCAGATTAAAAGTATGTTGCTCATGCACAATACACAGTTTTCAAATATTCCCAAACTCATTAATATCAACAGATAATAATACACATTATTGCATTTCTACTCAGAGAGGGCAAAGTCAAAGTTAACTTACTATACCATTCTGTGACTGTGTTTTCCAGCTCTGCTGGATATGAGCTTGGTGCCAAGTCCTCTCTCCAGTTAATGTAATTGGTTTGCTTCACAGTAATTCACTGCAATTGCTTTGCTTCATTATAACCTTTGCGCTCTGCAAATAGTCAGCATCCATAGGGAAACGAAGCCATAGGAACACCTGCAAACCTGCTCTCTGCTACCGAGTTTGGCTTCTGTCATCTTTCTACTTTCTTTTATGTAGACTTTAATTCCAACCTTGCTTAAGGGTTATGGGTTTTATCCTGAACCCCTGCACCTGGTTGTGAACGGGTTGTGTATCTGTCTGGCAATATGCATCATGCCAGGTTGCACTTCAAACTAGACTTTCAAAGATGTGTGAAGAAGTTACTTAATAAAGCCATTTCCTTGATAATGGGTTTGTACATAGAACCTACCAACGTACTTCTATAAAGTTATTTACTATTAAGAAAAGCCTGAAATGGATCTTCTGTAAATTCCAGTATATTCATTCAGCTTAAAACTTCTATTGTTTTTCCCTAACCTCTCCAACCTGTGCGCACTGGCTTTGTTTTTCATCTCAATTATCTGTGCTGTTTATGGTCAAATAACACTGCAGCATCTAGTCCTTCACGATCATATTTGTTCAGAGACTCTTCCATCCCCCCTTAGTTTTATTATATGGTCCCTGGGTTTCTATATGTGCCATGAGACTGCTAGTACAAATACCAGTACATGGGAGAATGACCTTCTGAAACGTAAATCAACACATAGACACAAAACTACTTTGCTCAAAAACGGGAGGGTATGAATAGGTATGTTCTTCCTTCCTCCCCTCTTTATAGAGCTTTCTGTTTTCCCCAAGAAGGGTGACTATGTGTAGGCTCCCTTCAACATTATACCATGGGAAAAACACGTTTAACAGCAAGCATTAAAATATGCAGGTTTGAGGGAAGAACTGTGGCTCTACACAGTTCTTACAGTGTCTCAAACACTTTTACCTGTTGAAAGTACAATTTGTTAGTAGCTTACTCACTTGTTTCATTTTTAACAGGGCTTTCACAATCATAACAAAAGAAAAAATTGCAGAGAAGCATGCAAATATTAAGATGACTTTTTCGGTGTTGTTTGGAACCGCACTGTTGATCTGCGGTTACACAGTAAGACAGGAGAAGCCTCTGTACAGGTTATTGCAAGGTTATCATTTGCTAATTTTTTTTTTTCTTTTTTTCTTTCTCCTTGAGGGCTCTGAGACTTGTCTCAGAGTGAATTGTCAGCTGATACCTAATGCAAAGCACTGAGGCACTAGTTCTGTAAAACCTCTGCAAAGAAGCTCACACCATTCACACTGTTCCAAGTACAGGGTGCTTTTTTTACAGAGGGCAACTATTTAAGGTGGGCCATAAAATTGTCATGAGATATAAATCTCTGGAATTAGTACTGTAGAACATTTAATCTCCAGAGACCCAGCAATATCTGTAATGGGCATAGCCATATTCTACAAGCGACTGCATACAAAATTTTTTGTGGGACTAGCAGTCACTTCTAGCATGGTTCAGGTAACAATTTACTTTGTAAAGACCACACAGTTTCACCTGAGTTCATATACAAACAGAATCAATAACCTAATTGGAATTTAGATTAGAATGTAACCAGATGTGGGCCTGCAGATACTTAAATTCATCAACTCCAGCCCAGTTAGATACACCTAGACTGCATCTTTTAGAGTCAAATATGACTGTCAATTCCAATATGTTGTTTTAGTGACTCAGTTGTTATTTCCTCTGTTGTCATGCTGCATGGCGTGAGCAGCCAGAGGGGGGAAGAAATTGCTGCATTTCATTGAAGCTTACTGTTCATACCTTCTTTAGGCTAAACCAGGTATTTTACAGTGCAAAAACCCATGATGTCTCACTCGTACTACTTCACAGCACCTTTTTATTTGGACTAAGTTGTGGGACAGCTGTAATGATGAGTGAGCTTTAACTGTGAATCCACAAAGATCCTGGGCAAGTAAGCTGACAGCGATGATTGTGTGCAAAAATGTAATAGAGATTATGAAATTACTCGGCTCTAGAAAAGCTCTTTCAGTCAGGTTACTGCTGCATCGTTAGTTGTCAATGTTTTTTTTTTTCCCCACTTCCAGTCCTGTCATCAGTTTTCCCCACTTCTAGTCCTGTTGTCAGTACGTCTGAAATCAAGCACCTGCATCTTGACAGGATCATGGCTTTATCTTTTTTTAATCTGGATTATTCTCATGTTTCTCTTTAAATATTGAATAAATATTCACATTGTGAATGAGCTGACATCATAAAACAACCCTGATCTTCCTTTTGTTGATAACCCCAGGAGAAAGACTGGCAGTTTGGACTGCCCTGGTACTCAAGATATTTTTTTAAAAAGCCCGTTTGCCCCTGAGAGAGCATTACAGACCAATCCCCAATGTCTAACAGAGCAAAAACCCAGAAGAAAGCAACACAGAAAACACATGACAACTGCAGTGGTGGTATTTAGTGAATCCTTCAAAAATCCAAGGAGGAAGCAGTGCTGGAGGGGAAGGCAGCTGGGTGATGACTCCATAGACCATCCCATGTTCCCCGGTATGGGACCATCCCTGATGCACCAGATGATGGCTGCTGCCAGAGGCTGGGACTTGATGGGCCAGTGGCTTGATCTGGTGTGGCAAATCCTATGTCACTGTGCTGTAGCTGACATGAAAGTACAGAACATCCCTGCCAAAAGGACTGGTTTCCACTGGGCTGTGTACCAGACTCCTGATGAGGACCTGCCATCTGCAAAATGCCACAAGATGCCATTTTCAGACAATTTCTTCTCTACCACTCTCTCTTATTGTAAACAACTGAAAATAAACAATCTTAAAATACTATCATGGCAAGATTTTGAGATGGGAAAAGAGAGATAGTTTTAGCCTTTCAGATTCTGTAAAGAAAAGTTCTTCTGAAAATCTCTCAATTTTCAGAAACTAGGAATATCATAAGAGACTGGGACTGATTCTTGGGAAAAAAAAATCCCTGTTGTTATAGTTCCTCCAGTTGAAAATGCTTTTGTGAGGAAAATGTACAGCCTAAGTGTGAAGTGGCTGCTAAAATGAGAAAAATAAACTTATCCTATCTCTTCATTAGGACACTCTTTTAATTACAATGTCTTTTCATGTATGAGAGAATTAGCTGCAGATGTTGTTGCCATTATGTAAAAGAAAAAAGAAAAACCCCAACCAAAAAACTTTGAAACCAGAAAACAGGGAATCATTCCCAACAGATCAGATATTTCTATCAAGCAATATTTTTTTTTTTCCAAAGAAATAAAAAGCAGACAACAGAATACATGTTAATTGGCCAATACATATTGCTGTCAAGTCAGAACTGTCATAGTCCATGGGGAATTTGCAATGTCTCTTCACAAAAGTTAACCATCCGCTGTGAGACTAAAGCATCTTTGCTGCTTGTAGAAAAACTTATGTTGTTTTCAAAATACATTTTTGATAGTCTTCAATATTAAAACTATGATTCTAAGAAAAGTCAAAGAGTATTCTTGCCAGCAAGGAAGGAATTCATGCCCTGAAGACTGTAATGTGAAATTATTAGTATAATGTTGTGTCATGGAAAGCTTTCATTTAATTCTCTATTTAAGAGGTCTATGTTGAGCCAGAATGGGATGAGCAGCACTAGGCAACTTCCACTTTGTTAATGATGTCTTTTGCGATAAATACCTACATATTTTAACATAGTTTTCTCCTGTGCAATGGGAAAAACAAGCTGAACTTCACTTTTGTTCCATATTGTGTTGCCCTGTTCTTTTGCTAAATGGACCCTCTCTTTATGTTCTTTCTTCACAGTTTCAGGTATAAATAGCAGATTGAAGAGTTTGTAACTACAACAGAGTTCTATTGAAACGATTCTTTTAAGTAGGTTGTGTTTCTTGTCTGATTTGCCCCAGCAACACAACCAATACAAGGTAACGGTCACACTCCTCAGTCTGTGTAGTAAACTGGTATGAAAAATCTCCCTTACATTTACTATACCATCACGCGAAACTGAGCTCTGATCCAGCTTTCCGTGCTTATATAAAAGAGTCCTATTAACTTCAGTTGTAAGTCAGGTAATACCCCTCTGCTTGGCTGCCCTTGTTGCCTTCAGAGTGACTACACAAGTATAAAACTAGAAGAGAATTTAGTATGTGTTTTTAAAAAGTGGCAAAGATCAAGAGCAATTAGAATGATGATTTCCAGCAACATCGTCTACTGCACCATTTTTGTATATGAGGTTTGTTCCTGGCCATTGTATTTTGTACCTTTACATTCTTGTTTGTGTTGGTTGTACATCTTATTTAAGAACAAGTCTCTCAAGGACAGGGTACAGGAAATGGATAATAGATTATTTTTCCATTAGGATAATGAAAAAAGGGTTGGATTTTTTTTTTTTAAAAAAAAACAAAACACAAAAGCAAGCAAGATATCCTACTTAGATTTGCAATATTCCCTGGGCTTATATAGGCACTAAAAGTCTGAACTGAGAAAAGAAAATTAA
>JAVJGG010000082.1:38235391-38253303 GCA_035590195.1 Aviceda cuculoides | reverse complement strand
GAAAAGAAAATTAAAAACATTAATTTTTTTAAATCTGTGGCTAAGAAGGAATGAAAAACAATCCATAATGCTTTTCGCACAAATAAGGTTATCTTTACCCTCCCATTTGGCTTTCTTCATCTCTGCTACCTGGCTATTTTCTGCCTGTATTCAACTTTGCTCCTTCATCCATTACTACTCCTAGTTCAAAACCATTTCTTTAAAATATAAACATAATACCAGTAAGGATGAAAAGCCTGCTATAATAACTCCATTTGTCCTGGAGGTGATTACAGCCAGCAACAAGGAAAGAAAAGGGAAAGGAGATGAAAAGGTATACAGTTTGTTGCCACAGTGTAAGGAATGATTGTGAAAGAAACTTAAATTAAAATGTTCCTCTAAATAAGTTTCTATATTAATATGATTTTGAGAATCCACATATCCTTATATCTTTTTTTCTTGTCCTCTCGGTGAACGTTTGAAGCAGTGTTAAACTCCCTTTGGCAGAAAATAGGAGTCTCAGGTACACTTTCAAAATACATCATGGTGGTAAATGGATACTACTGCTTACTAACTGAGGAAATTATCCAAGCCACTACACTAGTTCTTCTCCCTGCACTCAGAGATTAATAATCTACATGAATCACATCCATCTAGAGAATGCAATTTAAGCTTCCTATAGAATTACAGAAGGGTCCTATGACCTTTTTTCCTTGAGTTACTCTTCATTTTTTCCCCTGATACCCAGACTTTCTACCTTCTGTTTTTGTGAGTGCCTTTGTTCTGTTTCTTGACCTTTCTAGTCTCTTTCTGCACAAATCTGGAAGTATTTCACACTTCTAGAATTGGCTTCCAACCCCTCTTCTAGAGCTTACAAATAGTAATCTTTGCATTTTAACTTCAGTGTACTTTGCATGAACCAAAATCAAGAATCCCCTTTAGCTTCTCTACCTCTTCATTGCTTCTTTGCCCCTTCATTGCTTCTTTGCCCCATCCAGAATATTGCACTATGTAGTGAATTGATTGACGTTCTGTGGTCCCACCAGACAGGGGAATGGCAGCATTTCTGGTCAAAAATAGCTCCCTCGCAGGAGGTCTGCATGTACGCCTTCTCAGATACTGGACAGGGAAGCTCTATATGGTGGTATTGTATGCGTACTGTATATCATGTGTACGTGTGTATTCAGAAAAAGTAACTTTTTTTTGTCCTCTTCTGAAATGTTCTTCTTGGCTTTGCTTTTAATTAGCACCTGAAATGCAATTACTGAAATAATAAATCTCAAAGTATATTTAGTTTTCCAGTTAGCAGCATTCACCTCTATTAAGACATATGAAAGGAATAACCTTGAAAACTGCAGCTTTATACAGACAAATGTATCACAGGGATTTTTCTTGTACTTCATATGGTATCTAAATTATTAACTTTCTTGATGAGGTTCACAGAAATTCTTTTAATAAGTTGCTATGATATTAACCTTATGTGTAATACAAAAATTACATTTAATGATATAATTATGTTTAAATGAAACCATTTTTAATTTCTTTGGCTCCAATTTGATGTTGCTATACTTCAGCTTTGGAATGTGGAAACGGTGAAATGTGTTTGGGGCCATAGTCACAACTGCGAACAAAACGGATAAACCCACCTTTTAAGATCTGAACTTGTCTTCCTCTTGTGGACCCCAGTTTCTTGCCCTCCTTGTCCTTTTGTGCTGTCTTTCACAACAATATATATAAACATTTCCTTTCAGAAAACTGGGTATGCTAACAGCCATTTGGGCACATAGGAATTTCATATCCAGCTACCTACTATGTTAGGTCTCTGTATGCATGTGCTCATAGGATAGTTTACTTAGATCTATATGAAGGAATGATAATTAGCTCAGTGCTCTGCCCATCCCAGTATCTCTGCGTTTTTGGCTTTGTGCTAACTTGAAAATCAGCTGCACAGACTCCTGGTTGAAAAGACTTCAGGGGACTGTGGAAGGCAAAGATGCCACACTGGCTTGAAAGTCCTGACCCCCACATCACTGATGAGCGAGAGTCTATTCTGGAGCTGAAATCATTGGGTACCTCTGTTGTTTCCTGGGCTTATGCTGCTGGCCACCACTGGAAATAGGCTAGTGGCCTAAATGAACCTTTGATATCACCCTATGTGCTCATTTCACATAGCTTCTAGCACACGAGATGAGTCCTTCAAATACTAGCTTAGGTATTTCTGTATGGCACTTTGCCAAGTAAATAGGCATTAAGCGAAGCATTCAGCTTGCTAAATCAGGTCGCAGGAGGTTATATCATGAGAGATTTAATAACGAGAAGAGACCTCTCGTTGCTTGTAGGTCCACCTTGTCCTTCACTGAGATGCAAGTGAAAGGCAATCTTTTTATGAAACTTGATCTTAAAACAAAGAATTTGTTCTTTCTCCCATGCTAGCTGGCATCTGACACAATTCTGCTTGAGGCGCAGGTTTAGAAAGTAAAACAAATATTTGAGGTTTTCTGTCATGATTTTTTATGAGTTTGGGTGTATTTTTGTTTCCTTTGTTTTCTCAGGCAATTGCCAATTATATCCATATTCTTTAGAGATGTGTGTGAACCAGCATATTAAAAGCTGTGTAACGTTTAGTATCTCTGCTGTGTGAGAGAAGGAAAACAAGGAAGGATGGATGATTTCCAGGTTGCCTGGGGCATCCAAACTCCTTAGAGGCGAGTATGCTGTCCTACTTCTTCATGTGCAATTTCTATTGACTTTTGCCTCGAAAGCCAAGGGAATATACAGCCCAGGAACTGAAACTGGAGGGAAAAAAGGACTTTCTAATAAAGTATCATAGTAACATGTATATCAGTTTGTACTGAAATGGTTTGATTGTAATTGCTAATATCAAGTGGGTTACTGCTTCTTAGTACAAGTTATTAAGACAGCAATTACTTCCTAGGTCTCTCAACCACATAATTATTTTAACAATTTTTTCAGACAAAGGCAATATCTAGATGTAAAAGCGTATGTACATATTTTTTGTGGAACTTGCAATAAGGATTTTTATTCTGGGGTCCCTTTGTCCATTGTTCACAGTTTTGCCAAGTTTTATAGTAGGACTGCAATTTTCCTGGCTATTTCTTCTACCCATTTTTTTAGAAATCCTAAAATAAATTAAAAAAATTAAAAAGGAATGAGGGGAAGGTTCAATATGTGAAAATTAACCTTGTTTGATTTTAGAGTGTAAACTTTAAAGAAAATGCATTGTTCTATTATGAGGTGATGCGAAACGGTTTTGTGATCATTTGAGAAGCTGAACTGCCTCTCCACTTGGTGTCAGAAGTACTATGTTGGTTGAGACTTGGATATTGTTCTTATGAAAATTTACCCACATCTGACAATACAAAAGAGAGCAGAATCATTATTTCCTTGTGTTTCATGGAAGACTGAAAGGCAGTCAGCAAAAAATCCAGACACACTGGACTTCTGCCTTGACCATAGGTTTTTCCGTGCATCTGCTCCTTCTGCCTGGCAGAAGCATCAAGGACCCTGGAAGTGGATCTCTGGAGAGTGGTTCTCCAGTGATCTTCCCAGGCCCAGATATCCAGTGAACAAGCAAGCTGTTTCTGATAAGGAGAGAGGAAATGCAAGGTTTCTTTGGCCAGAAACATTCTGTCCAAAACAGAGCAAGGCCAGATACGCAGGGTGAGATCAGCATCCCTGAGGGCAGCAGCAGAGGGTGGTAGTCCAGGAGAGACCTCAGGCTTAAGACCATCACTTTCAATTTAAAATAGAAATGTGCTGAAGTTCTTTATGAATTAATACAGAAAGAATATTCAGTCTAAGCATGGGAAGTCAAACTATGTTCAGGATGAGTGAAAAGAGGAATTATTTTTGTAGCTGAAGCTTTGTTTCATTCCAAATCTCTGTGGCAAGAATAAGGAACAAAATTTAGTTATATCAACATGTTGTTTGGAAACCAAGCACACCACAAGCCATGAGTTTGTGGTTGGGATATGATTGGGAAGGTATGCTGGAAGCAAGGAGAATTCACAGACTGGAACTCAGTATTGATTCCTCACTGTTTTCCCCAAGTTAGGTGTTCTGTGTGGGCGTTATATTACGGACTCTTCTCAAAGTGAACTACAGGTTAGGAATGTCATAAGTGAATGATTACTTACCCCAGATTTGCCTTGGTTTTGATGCTTCTAGACCCTTCTCTGAAAACATGTAAAAAGAAACAAACAAACAAAAATCCTTCTGCCTCCTAAGAAACTGGTACTACATATGCAGAATTAGAATGCCACAGGTACAGCCATCCTGTTAGTGCACACAGTTGTTTATAGATACCTGGGAAAAAAAAAAAGCGAGCCCGGAAGGTAAGTTAAAATTGCTTATGGAATAAACATCAAATCACTTGCACTGAAGTCTAACAGTGTTAAGTGTATATAAAATTAAGTACCAGGATAAGAGGCTGATTATTCTCCACAGGTAGAGATAATAGTGTAAGACACAGGAGTTAATAAATGCATAAGGAAAATTCAAAGGACTGCTCTACACTGAAGAAGTCAATGCACCATTTATTGTCCCAGTTTAGCTATTAACACCTTGCTTTTGGCAGTGAGAATAAACTCAAAACAATCGCAAGAATATTTCCTTAGTTGGAAATTAGTCAGAAATGTAGGTACCTTCTGAGGAACAAGGAGTTAAGATACAAAGGTCTGAACAAAAAAATGTCCAAAAAGTTAAATAGAAGAGAAATTGTCTGGAATCATTTGTCCATTAATCTGTGGCTGTCATGAGAACCCAGATAAATAATGTGTTTAGTTTTAGCCATTTCCTTAGGTTTGTTATCTAGTTCTCCTCCTTGTTTCAGGGCATGTGGTAAAGTGTCATGAAGGTCATGGAAACCATGATTATGTGCAGTGAAGTGGAAAACCAGAGGTCTTTTGGGGACCCTTCAAATGTTCCTGATTGTTGGCAGGGCATCTGCCAATTTTGCTTGGGGTATAACAGGTTGTAGAAAAGAAACCAATAGAACTGTCATAGGGAACTGAAGATGCTGCAACAAGTTCTGCAACCCAGAAGAGATGAAGTGAAAAATATTACACCTTGTATTAAGCTATTGTTACTATTAGACATACAGAAATGAACTGGTACTATACAGAAAGATTAAGTTACTTCATGTATAAAAGAAGATTAAACTGCTTTATAAAGGTTTATGATACAAAGTTATTGCAATCATCTGAGTTGGGAAAGGGATGCTTTCGATATAATATATAATTTTGCAGAGTTGCCAGCATGGGTGTAAGGTTAATTCATTGTTCCAGTAACATAAAACAGCTGACAGCAGCCAGATGTATAATTCCATGCCTATTAATGGAAAATTAATATCTTCACTGCACAATTGTTGATACTTAAAAGATAATGGAGATCTCGATTTGTCTGCTCAGGAGAGAACAATAGGGATTCTGCTGTTTGAGTCTTGGACTTGATTATGCACTATGATTTCCAATCCAATTGTTCAGTGCTGCTATTGATTGCAAAACGGAGGTTATTTTGTGTAGGAGTAAATCTCTTTGAAACAGAAAAAACATTGCCTGTGAACATTATTGCCTACTATCTTGAAGAAGAAATCATTACTATGCACACAATGTTACTGATCAAAAATCTGTATTAATGCATTATTGGAATATTAAAAAATGTGTCAAGTTTTCAGACTTGGTGATGACTCTGACTCGCTGGATTTTCTGCTTTATGAACAGTTTCTGATTCTCAGAACGTATGGAGTAGCAGCCCACCAGAAGTTGCGTCCCTGGCTATACCTTAAAGTGGGTGGCTCAAGTACTGAGGTATCCAAAATGCTATTTTATAAAATAGTTTCTTTAGGTCATTTAAAGCAACACAACTAATGGAGGTTTCACCCTTTATAGCACATAGAAAGGGCCATCATGTTCCTCCTCATAAAGTGAGGAAGGGTCTAGTCTACCTTTGCGTGGTAGATTGTTGTCCAGGCTATTTTTAAATACCCTCCAATGAAGGAAATTCTTTAATGCCTCCAGAGAGGTTGCTGTTGTATATCTGAATATCCAGTCCAAATTTCCCTGGCTGTACAGTAATGTAAACATGTCTTCTCCAGTCTTTATTGAACATGGAGATCCTCTTCTTAAGGAGGATGTCTTTCTAACATAGATGCCCCCTTTCTTCACAACTTTTTAATTATTGGAACATCATTATTAATTCCTTCATGACCTCTCTTTTCTTAAAGAAAGCAAGCCCAATTATTTTACTCCTCTGGGCACATTTTTCAGATCTCTTGTTGCCCTTCATTAGGCTCAATGTTTGGAAACTGTTTCTCAGACTGGATATGCTGAACTCAGCTGCACCTAGTGAGCATTAAGAGGAGCTGACAAAAAGTGTATTTCCTGGGTCATATGTATGACACCCTGTTTTTAAATGGATGTGCCTTATTTACAAGGCTGTATCATAGTGCAGATAGATGCATGTTTTATAGTGTTCCCAAGCCTTCCAGCTTTCTGCTCTCCTATTGCCTGGCTAGTTTGTTCATACTGTTATGTATGCCTTGTTTTTTCCTTTCTGAGTGTAGTACATTGTACTCATATTGATTTGAATTCCATCTTGTTGATTCCACAGCTTTTCCCCAATGTGTCAAAATCTGAATTCTACTCCTGCCCTACAAGTACTCCAGAGTACTTGCACCCACTCCAAGCTGCTGACATATGTGAATTTTACAACTGTATTATCTATTCTATCATCACTCAGAGAAGCATAATTTTAATGTGCGTAATTTCGCTGTAGTTAGACCTCAGTTCTAATAGACAGGAGCTGGGAGGAGAAGAAAAAAGAATGGTAGCACCTGGGAATGCTTTCCAAAATCAGTATCAGACACAGTATAAGCACACAAGTTCACGGACCTGTTTAGAGCTCAGCAGAACTTTCTGATCTATGTGACTCAACCAAAGCAGTCTGAAAAGCATCTGACAAAGACTCAGTGTTCTGAAAGGTTTTCTTTTTCTAAGTGATTTCTTTTTTAATAATAACTCTCTGCATACATACCAAGTACATGTGTTGTCAGAAAGTACTGTGGCCCTTCTGCTTCCAGTCACGACTTGAACATTCCTAGAGACACAAAGCAGAATGGGGGAGACACAAAAGTGTTTGTGTAAAATAAGATGTACCTGAGTTTTACTCCAAAGTAGAACTTAAAACAAAAGAGAAGAAATCTTAATTAAGTTTTCTGCAGATCACCTAAAGAAATACTATGTTTTAACAATTAAAATGATTTCTGCTAAATGACAGTTCTCATCTAAAGACATCACCTCAGAAATTAAGATTATAGCAGTCACCACCGACTTCGTGGATGAGGAAATCAAGGAACAAAGGAAACATGTACCATGCACAATGTATTACCATGTAGTACTACCTAAACTGCATCTGCAGTTTTGAGCAGCGTTAATTAACCCAGACAAAGCATGGCAGTAAAATAGCTTACGCTGCTTTAGATATCTGAATTCACCTTAGTTCAGCATGAGCTTGGATATCTTTAGACAAAGCTGCCTTTTTTTTTTTGTTGTTTTAGTGTGCCCAGATGATGAAGGCCAGAAATTTTAAAAGAACTTCCTTATTTAAGGTTCTTTCACAGAGATGCCTTAAATCTGTGAGCTGAAAATGCTGAGTGCCTACTAAGTCCATTGTCTGCTGTAGTTACTGCAAGCCTCCAAAACTCCTGAAAAAGATGACTGAGGCTGTGGAAAATTGCCAGTGGATGTGGAAGTAGAGTTGCTGTGTAAAACTGGAGCCGAAAATAGCTGCCTGTGGTCTCAGAGCAGGCAGGTTTCAGGAAGACACGTAGGTGTCTCATGCATAATCACTAAGCCCTGAAATACTATGGGGCTTGTATCTTCTAAATGATTGTCTTGTATTTTAGGGGAGACTCCAAATTCTGGGCAATATTTGCCTGAGCACAGAAATATAATTAATAGAGAATAGTGTCTGAAAAAACTACCAGTGCGTTGGTAGAATGGAAGTATCACTTCTGGAATGGTGCTTTTAAGTAATCATTTGCTGTTATAAATATCTGGCAGAAATATAGGAATTCTATAGTGCTATTAAGTTCCATATCTGTAATTTATTGGTTTTTAATAATTTACAGCCAATTATTTTTCCCCATTGTTTTAATCTGAGAAATGTATAAAAAAATGTTTTATCAAAGTTTGCATACGTGCCTCCTGATTGCATACAGGGAGTACTAGTGAGGTTTCAAAATGGCAGCTGATGAGGATCAAGATTAATGTATTATTACAGTCTAATTAAGGCAAAAGACAAACATAGACCTTATTTTTTGGAGCTGCACAATGTCAGCAATTCTTTTTTAAAAACTTCAGAAAAAAAGCAAGTCTTTAGAAGGTGACAACATGTAAACTGGTGTTGGGATTTATGCCTGATTGAGCATCCACCTTAAAATATTCTCATTCCTTTAAGTGGGATGCTAATTTTGAAGGTAGTCGTTTTGGAGATAGATAATTTTGTTCCAACATCGGGTGGTGTGGAGTCACGGAGAGCCCTTACTTCTATTGTTCCAACCTTACTGTATTAGGATTGTGGCAGTGGGTGGAAAATATGCAGAATGGGAATAGGTTGTGTTGATTCTATTCAGAGCCCTCAGAAAGAAATAAGGCAGTGGTCTCTTATAAGAAAGTGGGTCATGTAAGGAGAGATATCTGACTGTTTGAATTGTTGCAAATGGCTCTTCAGTGAGTTTAGAGCCAGAAACGTCCTAATTCCCAAACAGCAAGGATCTGCTGCATGCAGGAAAGACATTGGGTTTGTCTGCCTGTGTGGTGAGTTGACAGCTTGTCTCTACCGCTGATCTAATCACATGCTGCCCATGAGGTACAAACTATAGACATATATAATTTGACCTTGTCTAAAAGCCTGTTTTGTAGCTTCTGGAATTCTGTTTAAATCTGAATCATGGAGGTTTGCATTGCGTTACATTTTTAATCTGAAAGATTTTTTTTTTATACTCCAGTGTATTCACAGTCTTTAATCTCACAGGCTTGGCTAATGCTCTTCCAATGGTAATCATTATCTGTGGCTGTATTTATCCTCTTTCTGTATTCTAATCCCTTCATGCTTTATATTCCCTTTCTTTCTGTGACCTTTTTTCTTTGCTGAATTTATTGCATGCTTTCCTTGGCAGCCTCTGTAAATATGTGCATTACTATTCGTTTCATCTCAATGTGTATAGGATTTATGCCTGTATGGCTTGCCCTCCACTTAATTTAATCACAGGTTAATTGGATCCTCCACTTAATTTGATCAAATTGTTTCTTGAGCCAAATCACTTACATTAAGAGGACTAGCAGTACTTTCTACCCTTTAGTTTGATCAATATTGATGATTTTAAGCAGGTACTTTGGGGTAATTCAATCACTGGCTATGGATATTTTCCATTTAATTAATAATAAAGGACAACATCCTTAATGAGAGGAGAAAATATACATAGAAAATATCTGCAGGTATGTGAAAGCAACTAAATAAATTTTGGGGTTTTTTTGGAGGGAACAGTTTTACTTCTGGTTTTGCTTCTATCGTGAAACAGGTTTTTTGGTGGCAATATGGTCAATTCTACTGTGTACGTTGTGATGAGCAGGCTTGTACTGGTGGCAATGTTCATGAATATGCACAGAAATAACAGTAAGGAATATCAGTATGTTATTGATACATCTGAAGGCTGGGTTGATTAGACATCAATTTTGCCTTAATTTTGGCTAGCAGAGACTGTACTGAAGCAAAGTTTTGTACTTCGGTACATCGGTTCCTTGGTTTCACAATAGCCGTTTTTTATGTTTACTGTTTCCAATATAGCACAGGTCCATTGGGAGTCCTGATATATTGTATTTGGGTGATGACTAATAAAACATTAATTCTAAATGCCATGGAGCAAGGTGTCAATGTGATAATTTACAAACCTGTTATGTGTGTGGGGGTATAGGAAAATTAGTGTTGAATGAAGTTACAGATTGCCCATTTCTTTCCTGAAGCATGGTGTTTGTTGTGTTTAAAAAAAAAATCTATGTTTAATTTAAGTTCTCTCTACTGGTCATTTAAAGACCTTAAAATAACCATGGAAACTGAAGGAAGACTAAATGCTCAACCTTGCCTTTTTCAAGAGCTCTGATTGATAGGTGGCAATCTTCACGTGTCACATTGTAGATGACTTATTTTAGCAAGCATTTGATCACATTACTACTGCCATATTTTTCAGGAAGAGTATTTACATTAATTCATATGAGTTTATGCTGCCCAATCTGTCTCAGAAAAATGTGCTCAGATATTTATTATGAGATAGTTGTGAAATATCTTTAGTTGAGCTAGATTTTCAGAGGCAGCTGTTAGCGGGATTAACACAATCGCTGAAGTGCAAATTCTAGTTCTTCAGAAGAACAGCACATTGTTTGCATTGTCCCCATCATCAGCCACTGGACCCCTAATCCCTGGGTTTACTGCAGCAGTTCCATAAAGAGTGTGATACTTTAACCAACATCGCTACCTACTATACTAGTGAAAGTAACACAGGATTTGCAGAAATGGCATATGTAATGGTCTTCAGCCTCTTGTAAGACTAGCATTTGAAATCTGGTTGGGGCAGAAAGACAGAGAAGAATTCATTTCACCTGACTTTATCCAATTAAAAATCAGGTGTCGTGTCTAGTCACTTGGTCCCATCTAAAGGATGTGTGCTCTTAAGTGTACTTTGTTCTAATTTATCTGTGTGGGATTCTTTCTGTCCGTTGACATTAAAGGGAGCTTATATTTCTAGCTTTAACAAGCCATTAAACTGTGAGATATCTGAAATTGGCTGAGGGGAATTCCATCCTTCATAGCAGTTGTTAATATCCAGAACCATTATGGCTTGTATTCAAAAAAAAAAAAAAAGAAAAGGTAATGTTATTTTAAACTTACAGATGTGACAGTTTGGAGGGGACTGTGGTGGTAAGTAAAGCTGTTTCTGGTAACACTCTGAGATAATAAAATACGTAAATGCCTTAGTTTAGCGTATCATCCAGATTTTCCTCTCTTTTTCATCATACTTTTCACGGACTAAGAACTCCCCCCCCTTTTTTTTTTCCAAAGAAGCATGCAAATACTTATGACATAGTTTTGTCTGAATGGTTTTGTCTGAAGCCATCTGATGTGTGGTTTCAGAAGCTGAAGATCTCTTTAATGGTGATGTTACTGCTTATGGATTGCTCTTTCTTACATATATCTCAAAACACATAAGTCTCATGAGTCTTGTATTAGAGATCAGAAAATCAAGGCAAAGTGAAATAAGGGATTCTAATTCTTGAAGTCAAGTTTTCATGAGTGGTTTTAGACATTTAGGACTAAACTGGATCAAATTGAAGTTGCTTACCTAAATACTTACCTAATACTTACCTAAATGTTTGTGAACTGCTCCTTTAGGCTGCATGAAATGTAGCTCCCCCACTAGCCTCACTTGGCACTCTGGTGAGTTCAGGTATTTCTCAATATGAGGTCCAAAGTTCTATAGGTGAAAATAAAATTATTTCCATGTTCAGAGACTACTCTTAGAGTGCCAGTTATAGGTTCCTAAAGCCTTTAATCTGCTATATACACTGGATTTTCTTCCTTTTGGAGCAAGCATGTTCCAGGTCTGACAATTCTTGCAGAAAATTTTTGTTAGCACAAGTGGTGACCTGCATGGAGGACTATATCAATTTCCCCTGTTTTGAGGGCATCTCTGAATTAGGGTTGTGGTTTCTCCGTATTCCCTTTATAGTCAATAGAAATATATGATCATGACCAAAGGCTGATTCCTTCCATCTAACTGGTGAATTGTGGAGATGCCCAGGTCTCTCTCTCTAGCTCTAGGGTATAACTATGTACCCAATGCAGAAGTCTCAGTGAGATGCCCAGAAGTACATGGGACTCAGGCTAGAGTAGAGCTGTACATGTGCAATTTTATGTATGCATTGGCTTCTTGACTGTGATGAGATTTTGCCACATCAAATGAACTGCATAGCTTCTTCATAAAGACAGTAGTTTTTCTGAAGCAAGTGCCCCTCACTTTTAAATATCTGTTGACCTCATATGAGAGTACTTAAAAAGAGAGAAGGGAAAAACACAGCAAAAAAATTTGGTTTGTGCTTTTGTTTGTGATGAACATAAGGTAGTTTTAATAAGTACTTTTACATGTTGAAGTGCCTTTGATGTGATGGCTTGTTAGATAGCAAATGTAAGAAATAGACCACTGAGAGAAAAACTAAAGATTCAGATTATTAGGGATTTTGGCAGCGTCCTATGATGCTGACTCTTTTGTGTTGCTCCATGGCTAAGCAATGGTCCTGGATTTCAAAAGATTTTGCCATCATTTTCATTTTCTTTAAAGTGAAAACAGGCTTTTTCTGCTGGGAATATGTTTTTACATATATATGGAGAAAATATGTGTCATTCCTATGTTAACAGCTCTGACACAAGTGGTTTGTGATTTTCTGGTTTCCATAGAAACATTAAAAACATTTGTAAATCTTTCATTTTTAGGTAAACATGTTCCATTTTATAACAAACCAGATGCTCAGACTGTTACCCCTTTTTTTAATATTTTCAAAGCTTGTGAAAAATGGTGCTGGTAATACTGAAACAAGAAGTAAATGATGGTATTTCAGGCAGCACCTTTCAAACAGTTTGTTTTGCATTTGTATAGTTAACCTGTAAAAGCCTTATGCTATCAAAAATCCTGGTAAATATTTTTGTGTAGGAAAACAGTCTAGAAAGAAAGCATTTCTGGGTGGATAAGGAACAGGTTTGGCATTTAGGAGACCTGGTTTCTATCCCAGTTCTACTACTATCCTTCTGGTTTTGTCAGAGCAACTCTGTCCTTTCATGTGCCATCTGAAAGAGTGATCTAATGTGATGCTTAGTGTTGTACCGAAGTGCTTAGACATCCACTGACGAAAGTGCAATAGGCAGTAGCTATGTATTTAGTCATCACCATCATCTTGCTGCCTAACTGATCTTCTGCTGTTTTAGCACACAAGATGCTCTTATTAGGAATACAGTCTTCCAGCCTAGGTAGTGGAAAAATTCTTACTCACCAGAGGGAATGATTAGGCTGGTATGGCGTGCATGCTCCTGTACTTGGCTTCTGGCAAGACTAATATTGAAACCTCTGAAGAGGTGGGAGGGCTGGATGGAGGGAGCCATTAGCAGAGATGCTGATGGGTCTCTCGGTAGTTGGCTTCACAGGAGGCCACAGACGAGTGATAAAGTGTATCTCAGTTTACAAAACAGCTGAAATAAAAAAAAAAGTTGTTATAAACTTCTCTTCTTACTGCTTTTTACCATGACTGAGATGTTTTTCCCCTCCCACCTTAGCTTGGGGAGGATAGTGGCAAAAGGTGGGGTATCCCAGGAAATTGTTATGTCTTGGAGTAAACAGACAATCAGTGGCTTTCTGTTGTGGCAAGAATGGTCAGATAGTAGCTTTAGAGCCACAGTCAATTTCTGTAAGGTCCTGGGCCAGTTTTAGGAACAAGGCTGTGTCAGGGTCCTGATGACGTTAACAAGCCTAACGACCCTGCACAGCCTTACCTGGGCACCCACTCACAGGCTCTGCCCATCTCACCTCAGGCCATGGCCATCAGCGCTGCTTGAGCCATGCCGAAGTTGTGCCTCTGCCCAGTCCTACTTCTGGCTTTGTCTCCTGGATGGACCCCTTGGACCCATGCTGTGACCTTGTCTCCTGCCCTGTCTCTAGACCCTTCTCCTGCTGCTCCTGACTGGAGTCCACGGACCTGGTTTGTCCCCTTGCCGCGCACGGTGGTGTTGATAGACCCTGTTACCAGCCCTGAGTCTGTCCCCTGTGTTCAGCCCCTGAGGGACAGTATCTGGGG
The DNA here is from genome assembly GCA_035590195.1 of Aviceda cuculoides. Lineage (NCBI taxonomy): Eukaryota > Metazoa > Chordata > Aves > Accipitriformes > Accipitridae > Aviceda > Aviceda cuculoides. The sequence goes on along the minus strand of JAVJGG010000082.1, from coordinate 38,239,408 downwards.
GTGCAGGCATGGCCTGTGCCAGCCTCACCTCTGCTCCCAGCTTGCCTGCACCTCTGGGGAAGCCAACCCTTTCTGCCCCCAACAAGATGGTCCTCTTGGTGACCACTGTGTGGTCCAAAGCCTGCCTGTGTCAGTGTCAGATCTGTACTGTGGTGATGCCGTGGTTCATGAAGGTCTTTGACTAGTGGGTTTAGACTCCTGCTTAACAGGTGTCTGCTGAAATCTCTGCTTTCAGTGGGAGAAAGGCTGGCACTTTTGCCCCATGTTAGTCTCCAGCCTCGCAGCAGGAGTCCCAGACTGTGATGGAGCCTTTGAGCAAAGGCTGGCAAATTTGGTGGGATTTCACAACACTTGTGACTCTGCACCTGAGAAAAGATTGATATTAAGTTGAGGAACGCAGAGAAGAAGGTAAAGGGAGGAAGAAGAGAGAATTCTGGAAAAAGAAATGGGGAAAGATGTTCTAGGACAATAGAAGAAAAGATGGTTGTGTCTTTATTCCCCTTTCTTAATAGCAGACTAAATAATACTGGAAACTGCTCTAGAGAAATCAGAATATGGGCTGCTCTGTGGTCCGAGGGGTGGGGGCTGAGGGGAAGGGGACAGAAGGTCAGAAAAAGGAAAATGCAGCAAGGATGCATGTGAGGTGCAATAGGTTACATTAAAAAGAAAAGTTGTTGCATAGCATTGTTTGACAACATGTTGCAGATGAATCAAGTGTAAGATAAACAAGCCGTGGTAGTCTTTTTAAGTTGTAGGCAGTGTTTTTGGATTAATGTAGCCAGGGGAAGACACAGAGGTACCTTCAGGAAAAACAGCTATTGGGCTCAGACTGATGCTTAGTTCTGCAGAGTCTGTGTAAGGCTAGCAAGGCTTCTTGGTTCAGTAAGCCCTCCAAAAAAGCCACTTAAAACCAAATGTGTTTTCCTTCCTTTTGCCTTCGTAGTTTTTCATGTCAATCACAGCTATTTGTTTTTAATGAGGGCAGTGTCCCTCCCAGCTCATCTTCTCCAACTATTACCGTACATCATGCAGAGTGGATATGGTGACATAGCAATCTTTTTCGTTGTGCAAGTCATTAAGGTTGCAGATAGCAATTTGAAATCTGTAAATATTCTGACAAGTCAATTGCCCCCTGCCCATTTTATACCCATAATCTGCCAAGGTAGACCTGCCACTGCAGACAACATTATCACTAACCCAGCATGGGCCATCATACAGCAATATCTGGCAGTATGTTAGTAAAAGACCTGAAGAAGAACAACAAAAAAGCAGCTCAAAACGACAACTACAAACAACCTGCCGGTTGCAATAAAAAATGTTGCCTCTAGGAAATTAAAAATTGTACACCATGGTGATCATAGCCTATGCCTGACTACACCAATGCATGGCATAAACATAAGATTATGACTTCTCTACAGTTGAGGCAGAGTCTGAGGTTCAACAGAGACATTTTTTTCTCAAACATGAATGCCTCTAGTGAAAGAAATGCAAATATACAGTATTCCTGACAGTTTTTTTTTTTTTCTCATGTTGTGTTATATATTTTCAAGTCTGCCTTGGAAGAATTCCCCTCTAATGAAATGTGCAGAAAGACTGCAAATTCCAAAATACAGAGTGATATTGTGATTATGCATATTTTTGGTGCTTTGGATAAAGGGAAAATGGAGCAGATGCTGTTTGATGTAATCAAAACAAATTGCAATCTTCAAAGATCATAAACATACACTGTATTTTGGTATTATTCAGTGATCTCATTGTTGGAAAAGTATTTTAAATGAAATTTTGAATAGTTAACATTTAAAGTACTATGAATAATACGATCTTTGCTCTGGAACTCAGCTTGGGTGTTTACATTTTCAGCTAATGATTTTTTAACTCATTTTTAACTAATGAGCCCTTAAAACTCTTGGCAAACTGAGATCTTCTGTCCCATTTTGTACAGTGGGGGAATTGGAGTACCCACTTTTCCTTGGGTTAGAGCAGATGCCCTTGCCTCTCCCCAGAGCGCTCTCCCTGCTTGGAGGCTCCCCTGTCTTCCCAAATGCCCGTCGTTACTGCTGACAAGTAGTCAATGCATTTCTTAGACTGGAGGCATGGGCTGGAACGATGATCTGCTGTTCGATTATTTAATCTCTGCCTTCGTGAGAGTTACACAAGGGGTAACGCTGATTCCCCCCACTACCCCCACCCCCTGCCGCTTAAATCTCATGTTCTGCCCAAAATACTCCAGTCTGTGAAGAGCTGAGGCTCCTTCCTGCAGGGTAGAACAGTAGTGATGTTACATTTGTTTCTGACAGACAGGTTAATATTATGCCAGGTTATTCACAGGCAAGGGATAAGACCTCTGCTCTTTCCATCACCCTGTGCCTTCCCTTGTCTTGTTCATGGTGGGAATGGCTCTTTCTCCAGATGGATGCTGAAGTGAGTTTTTGGGTGGCTCCATCTGGCATTTTAGCTGTTTTGAGAAGCTTGTATAGAGCTTCTGTCCCCTTTCCTTAGTATTTAGGGATGGGCAGGGCTCTGATTTGGAGCAGGGGTGGAACTGAAACCAACCAGTGGTTTGGTTGGTGAGCTATGGGCTGCCCCAGGCACCAGTAACACAAGACTAAATACAGAGGTCCTGGGCCTTGGGTACAGCTGCGAAGAGGGTGAGAGGGACCTCATGCTGTCTGAAGTGGTGATTGTGTTCTGACAGTGCCAGTGTTTCTGAGCCCTGTTGTTTGAGAAATATTTCTGTCTCTTCAGGTTTTGGACAGTGCATGATATAATCAACATATACAGTGTGAATTTGTAGGGAACTTTAGCCCAGATGCAGCTTGCGCGGTAGGTTTTTATCATTGTACATGCTGGAGTACAAACTCTTACTTTACTTGGGCAGGCAGACACTTCTAAATCCAGACTCACTGGGCTGGGTCTTGTTGAAAGGCAGCGTTGTGAGGGATTTTCTGCTATAACAGCAGTTCTGTGTTCCCTGGGTATCTCTGTGCTGATTTGGATGGTTAAAACTAAGTCCAGATGTTTCTTTTCCTTTTGAAGGGATACAGCGTTCATTCTGCTAGCAGTACAAGAGATTGAGGCAGCTGGAAACTGAGGCACCCATGCCTGGCCTTGGTTACCATCTGAATCAATGAGTCCTTAGCTTTGTTTCACTGTGTGATTATGTTTCAATATTTGATATCTTTCCTGTAATTCCCTTAAAAAGGAGGATTTTCCTATGGATAAGGCCATAGATGACAACTCAGCTGTCCTGGGCAGTTATTGCTAGTTCAAGTTGTAATGTGAATCAAAATCCCTGTAATTATCATGTGGACATTGTTCTACTTACGTAGGAGTGTCTCTCTTCCATTTAGCTTATCACTTTATTTTGCCTTAAACCAATTTAAAGCCAAGTAATCTCTTTCTGGGGTAGGTATTCATCCAAGAGCTACATCAATAGCGTTTCAACTCTTCCATTTTAACATACCACTAGAAAAATTATGTATGAATACAGGCCTTCTGGCTGAGGAGATCTGAAATAAATTCCCACCTCACTTCTGTGGGCTGACTTCTGAAAAAAGCAGGAGAAAATTGCTGTGGCCTGTCATCACAGGTAGTGCAGCAAAGTGCATCAGTCAGGAAACTAGTGAAGAGCTGGCAGAGAAAAACCTAGGGACTGCTTCATCCTCTCTCACTTTCATTACTGATGTAGAGAAAGTGCAGGTTCCTAGTTTCCTAATTTAGGTAGATTAGTTAAATGCTTCAGATTAGGAGGGAAGAATCGGTATCTTAATCCTTGTGCTTTAATTCTTCTTTATTTCTGCTGCTTCTATCTGCTGCTATGTGTATACAGACCATTGGTGCACTTTCACTGTGTGGAGTACCTAGCACAGAGAAGCTGTGTTTTCCATCTCAGGTGTCAAGGAACCACGGTAATTATCACAGAATCATAAAATGGCTTGGGTTGGAAGGGACCTTAAAGATCATCTAGTTCCAACCCCCCTGCCATGGGCAGGGACAACTTCCACTAGACCAGGTTGC
>JAVJGG010000082.1:38176890-38235291 GCA_035590195.1 Aviceda cuculoides | reverse complement strand
TTGGAAGGGACCTTAAAGATCATCTAGTTCCAACCCCCCTGCCATGGGCAGGGACAACTTCCACTAGACCAGGTTGCTCAAAGCCCCATCCAACCTGGCCTTGAACATTATGAATGAGAAACCAATATCATTTAGTATTCAAATGTTATTCTTTTGTATGCTTTTAAATATTTTCTCCCCTGCTTTTGTTCATTCACCTAGAGCATTTTCACTCTCCCTGCTTTTCACCTCCAAGCTCAAGGTGATGTGAGCTTTTAATCAGCAGGCTCCCAAACTGTAGCTCTTGAATTCTGTAGCCATCAATCAAGTGTCAGAAACTGTCTTAAAATGGAGAAGTTAAAATTTAAAATCTCTTCCATTGTTTCCTGATCCTTTCTGGGAACAGGTAGCAAGATTTTTGAAATGCCCTGTTTGTAAAGGGATAATTTGAAACTTTTGTAGATGTAAACATGGTGTGTTTGTTGCCAAAATTCATCGTTATGAATATAAATGGTAATTTTATTCACTACATTTGATAGCTTTTTTGAGTAGCCTTTTATGATTGTCACACTGCCAGGTATAATGGGTGACCTCTCTGCTGTCACTGCAGAAGAAATTACAATCAGGGAGTGTCTTACTTCATAGCTGGTGAATAATAACCTCAGTTATTTGCCTAAGGACAACGGGACCCAAGATACTGATAAAATCGGTGTCTTTGTCAAAGGAAAGCAGTGACTGCTGTGGCAGCTGAAGCCATTAACCTGCCTACTGTTCCTCACCACAGGACTGTGTTGGAGGTGGGCAGAACAACAAACTAAGAGTCAAGACTGGTGTGTTTTTCCTTCCCTCTCCCATTTGCCTCCTGAGAAACCTTAGGCAGGATGATTCATGTAGATTTTCTGTGCCTCAGCTGACCAGTGCATACAATGACACGGCCTAATTAATTGATCATGCATCTACCTTACATTCTTTCAACTAATATTTTTGAAATTCTGGGATCTTTGCATGCGAAGGATCGCGTATATGCCAGATCGCATAATTTATCATTATGAAATAGGAGCTTTCACATTTCTAATATTCTCTATTTCTGAGATTTATTATGTTAAATTACATATTAAACGTATTTTTTTAAGTTATAAAGTCTTGAGGAAAGCTTCACCAGAAATTAACTGGATCTCCAATTAACTGTGTGATCAGCTATTACATACAGGACAAAATAGGGAAATTCCTCTTCCAAAAGATGCTGAAAGTGTTGATATTTGTTAAATCTTTTTGGAGAGTGATGGCTTCTGTATCTAGGCCAAAATTAGCATGTGCTTAGGAAGAGAGGGGAAAAAACAAGCTGCCCCTAGTATCAAGATTTATAATCATCACAAAAATAGTGTAGGTAGAATCATTGCTAGGAAGGACAACACTGGATTTATGTGAATCCAAGGTTTGCTGAGGTTTGCTTTATCCCAGTATGTATCAAGAAACTTTACCAAATGGATACCATGAGTAAATGTTCTGATGGTGATTGCAGTTCATGATTTATTCTGCCAAAACAATGAATGCAACTACGGAGAGACACTGTAGTGAGTTTAAGGTTTAGTTTAAGGATAATTAATTATATCTGGGCAAAAACTAGTGACAGGAATGATGTATTCATCTTTCCAACTACAGGTACAGTAGTTCATCATGATCCATCTCTCATCAGTGCTGGGCAAGTTTCTCTGAAACTGACTTTCATTTTGGAATAGGTACATGGATTTCTTATTCTGCTGACATGTAAAATGGGAAGGTTTGCTTCTCTGCCTATTTATGGACAGGTATAAGTTCAGTTGAGTATGTTGGTAATCTGACCAAATTTATGTGGGGTTTGTTTGTGGGGTTATTTTTTGTCATTTCCCTTTCATAGTGGGGGATACTTTCTCATTCAGCATTTTACATATTCAGGCCTTCACCAGGACATCCAGGCAGTCCTGGCTATCTGTAATTTTTGAACGACTTAGAGAGTCTCCATATGTACTGATGTGGTCACAGATCCGTTAGCTCAGCTGTGTGTGTGTAGTGTATTTATTTTATTTATTTTTATCAAAACACACAAGAACCCACTTACAGCCTTTCTTCCTGGCAGTGAAGTGTCCTAGTGAAGTGATGAGGCTAAAAGAATCAGGAACCTTATGGCTTGCTTATGTTTTTGGGGCTGGGAGCCCTGCGAACCTTGATTACAAGACAGGCAACAAGGTGAAGCTCTCAGAGTTGGAGATTTTGGAGATTTGAGTTTCCTAAGGGAACTATACAAGCTAACTTGAAGCTTAGAAAGAAGGTCTCCAATTGAAATGTCCCAGAGTTTTCACAGAAGCTTCTAAAAACTGTAATGTGGACTCTTTTCCGTGAATTGTATTTTGATGGAAACCAATTTTGCCATCAGATTCCTGATTCATTCTAATTGTGTGTACCCTCTTCCAAATTTCTACTGCAATGAAAATCCACAAAGATTGAACTTGCGTAGTTTACAAGATTAGAACTTCCATCTAGCAACTTCAGCGTTGTTGGTGTGCAGAAGGATTCCTTCCTTGTACTGTGTACTGAGTGATCTGAATTGCCTTAAGAAATACAGTTCTAATACCAAGTTTTGGATCTCTTGGTCACAAGACTGTGCATTCTCATGTAAAGAAATTCCAAGGGGCAAGACTAAAGCGTGTGTGTGAGAGGCAAGGGAAATGCTGCAGAACTCCTAATTTCCACAACTGGAGCCTTGGACTGCCATTAAAGGAGACAAGTGACTTGGCACGTAACAAGTAACCGTTCTGCACTGTTAAATAGCACTTCCATATCTTGCATGTATGCACTTTTTTTACAGAATGGCCTGTAACATAATTATTTGCTGATGGTACTAGGTAAGTGTCTGTTGAACTTGGAATTGATTTCTGGAAGCCATGGGACAAGGATGCTTGCAATGACATCCAGTGTCATGAATAGTTTCACTTAGTTCTGTGACACCTAATTAGCTCACCCAAATTTAGACAGATGTGACATTTACACTTGTGAGGTTTGGAGTCTAGCTCAATAGGTGAATCAGCTAGCTGAGCCATGAGTAAGTCTCTAATACACTCTGTTGTTTCTGAAATGATGTGTCTGAATTGCAGGAGGTCTTAGACTAAAGCTTCTTTTTCTCCAGGAGTCTTGTCAGAAGTGAAGTGACAAATATATGTATTATTAAACACACCATACAAGCATTATCTGTTCCAAAAAATCCCCAAAATCCAAAATCAACACACTAACAAATGTATGTTCTTCAACTACCAGATACTGTATCCTGTAATCTCAGCTACAGATTTGCTACAGGATATTCTGAACACTTGATTAGCATCCTGGACCTCTGTATTGATTGGCAGAGAGTTGAAATGGGCTTCTGTGTTTAGTCTTTGCAACTTTGCAAGGTTTTTAGCTCCCTCTGTGTTCTTCCCACTTGAACCAATACTTTCTTAGTGGCTTAAGAAAGCTCTCTATATAAAAGTGCTTGGTACCAAATTCTGGATGAACTCACTTCTTCCACATATAGTAACAATTACATTTTAGGAATAATAACGAATCCCAAGCTAATGACAGTTTTATGCAGTATAAAATTTCTCTTTTAAGTGAAACGAACGGTATTTCAGTTTCTGTGCTTTGGTACTAAGTCCATACAGAGATCTTCAGCTACTGGGAGAAGTGGCATAGTGAGGTGAAGCAGGTGTTCAGGATACCTTCTCTGAAATGGCTCATTCCGCAAGGCTCCAAGTTTTGGCACTTCTTCAGGGATAGTTACATTTTTCTGGTCTAGGCTTCTCTTTTTAATATTATTTGAGACCTCAGGTGACTTGGTCTAGACTTTGTTGTATCTTACTTCCACTGGGACTCTGTCTTCTCAATTAGATTTTTTTTTTTTTTTAACAAGCTTCCAAATGCTACCTCCTCCTTATTTAGCAACTGGTACTGTTTGGATATCTAACAAAATGCTAACTTTCTGTTTAAACATACATGAATGCAAATAATAATCTGTAGGTCATAAAGATACAGATTAATTCTGTTTTCTTTGTGTTTGACCTTCAAAATTCAAAGTTTTCAAAATCAACAAACTGCTTTTAACTAGCCTTACCTAAAATGAAAAAAAGGGAGTTCCAGAGATGCTAAAGAAGGATGATATGTAAAATAGCCAAGGAAGTTTATCTTGTCTATCATAGCAAAAAAGGGCTGAATTGAATTCAAAGTTGGCGTTGTCAAAGATAATAGCAGTAGCAACATTCATAAACTAAACTGGAGGTTGGCCAAACACTGGCAAACTTCAGCAGTAGCAGAAGTGACCAAGATTAATCCATTATCTATATTGAGCTGCTGGAGAGCAGTGCCAAGATAAATTGTAGCTTTACTCTCAGGAAGGAGAAGAAGGAGCTGCTGGTTGTGGCTGCAGAAGTGCCACCTGTGCAGCTGTTAGGTGTGGGACCTTCTGGAGTTGGAATACAGGAAGCCTGCCTGCACAGTTATTAGTGAAGCAGAAAAAAAACAGTGAAACACCAAAGTTGCTACAGAAATACAGTTATAATTTCCCTATCCAAACTAAGCCATCAGCATCTTTAAAAAAAGAAACCCAGACTAGCTTATCCATCTGTGTTCTCTCAAAATTCTTTCTTATTATGAAGTTATGCATCCATCTCTATAGTGTTTCATCTATTCCTCCTTAAACTTGTGTCTACTCAGATTTTAAAGTCCTCTAAGGTCCTGCTGCCTTCCTATTTTGCCTCCAAAGCATTCAAGGGAAAAATATGTATTCAGAACATTTTATTTTGTTTGCCATCTTATGGGTCTATGGATTTGTAGGAGCTTCAAGCATTCAGAAGTCCTTGATAGATTAAGTAATAATAAGGCAAGAATGAGAACAATGTATTTTATTTTCAGGAGCTAGCACATAAAGATCTTTGAGGGGAAAATACAGGAGATGGGTAATCTTTTGTAATAGGTCATTTAGAAGTAGCAATAAATACTTTTCTAATGAGGCAAAATATTTCAAGTTGGTAAAAATGCTTGAGCTAGATATTCTGCAGTCAGGACTTCCCTTGTTTAGTAAAGAAAAACAAGTGTAGCCAGAACTTTGTCTCACTGCCACTAAATAACAGAGAAAATATTCATCCCTCTAAACCAGGTGTGTGGGAATTGAAGCACTAGTATGAGAATACAAAGCATCTAGCTTTGATGCAGGAACGAGGCGAACTGAAAGGAACAGGGAAGTGCAGAGTGGTTCACTGAGAGGCAAACGTGTGCAGAGAAAGCATCTATGCCCAAGCCTGGTAAGTGGGGCAGTGCCCATCCAGGAGCACTAGCAACCACTACTGCAGCATCTACCCCCTCAAACTCAGAAATCCCCGCTGGTTCTGAACAGAGGGGAGGGCTTTGTTTAGCAACCTTTGTCTTCATATACATATCTGTACATATATATAGTACACAGGGCAGAGTTCTAGAAATAGATATACATGTTGAAAAGATTTGGGGAAATTCCTGTCTGTTCACAGGATCTGAACTCTGTTCTCTGCCCTGTGTGTGAGCTGGGACCTTGGCAGTCCTTGCCTTGCCTTACTCCTTGCCTATGTCATGTTTTCCCAGACACTTCCTCCCTTTAAGACTTCTTGTCTTTAATGTGTTACTGGATGTCAGGGACAATCCAGCTGCTGGGTGTTTGAAAATCCTGGAGGTGACCCTGTGTGACCAGTCAGAATGACTGTGCACCTAAACTCAGGTACATGAGGTGTTGCATTTCTTATTGAATAACTGTGCGAGGCATGCCAGAGTGGAGGTGGTAGATTTACAGCATGAGCAGACTTAATGACATCGGTGTTGGTCTGTAGCAAATATATACATACATAACTTGACACAGAGAATATTCAAAGTCAGATATCTCATAACTTTGTAACTCTTGGATGCGGTATTTGGTGACATAACCTTATTGCTATCCTGAGCAAGTGATGTACTTGTACATGCACAACATGTTTATTTATATGATGCCTTTTCAGATGATACAGCATGCCCACTGTTAAGGGAGCACAGAGCTTTTCTAGAGCAGTCTGAGTTCTTTCCTCTATTATGGCAAAACTCACATTTGGGTAGTGGGATCTATCAACACCTGCTCAGCCACATACACTGAGGTTCACCTACAGACAATTTCTCTGCCCTGTTTTGTGGACTTCATCTAACATCAGAATTTTACTTAAGTTCTGGGAAACCTATGTTTTCCCTCACTGCTGACAGTCCCTTGGTGGGCAGCCTCCCTGTGCATTTCTGCTTCCAGAACTGAAAGAACTCAGTAAGAAAAGGAAATAGTTCAGGGCCCTCAAGCTACACATCTTTTTTATGCATATACGCAAGGTGTGGGATGACAAGAAAGAGAAAGGTGAATAAAATGAGTATGCTTGCCTCCTTGTATTCAGTGAAGAAGATTACCAGTGACTAATGCCAGCTGTAGGGGTCAGAGTCACATTTGCATGGGCCTGTAATTAATTGACTATTCCTCTATTTTCTGAGGTTTGTGCTCTACTGATAAACATAGGCTGGAAGAGTGCAAAGCTTTACCAGTAATCCTAGTTTTGAGTTTTAAAATGTTTTTCTTAAATTTCATTTTATAATTGAATTGACTTTTTCAGATAAATAAGGAAATAAAAACATAGACATCAGAAAGATCCAGAGGAAGCAAGTGAACACAAGAGGACCAACATTCAAACAGCTCCTCTGTTTGCATAAGAGGAACTTTCATAAAATAATACAAAACTATAGAACTTTCCATGCAAAAGTGATGATGTAGAGCGCGCTGAGTTGTAGCTGCACTAATGAAGCTACTCAGAGACAGAGGGCAAAAAACCCTCTAAAAGCATGAACATGTTTACAGCAGTTTTCAGCATGCTCTGGAGGTGTCTGGCTCCAGCAGAACTCTGAACTTTGGCTCTGTCCTTTGTATCCTGCTCCAGTAATTAAGTCAGAAGATGACCTAGGTCTGACTTGTTCTTTCATGGCAGTTGTTCTGCCCTGAGCTTAATGGAAACTGTTTTCTTACTGTGCATTTCACCAGTGATGGAGAAAATAACATTTGTTCTTATCTAGCTGTTTCTATAGCCAGGTGAAAGGACAGCAAACAATATTTTGGAAGCAGTTAATCCCAGCTATTGCTTTAAGTTATTGAATGAAGAACTTTAAAGGATGGTTGTTATTGTCCTTGTTTTCAATCTTGAGAGTGGAAAAGAGGAGGAATTCAGATTATGTGTGTAAGCAGAGGCTCCTGACTCATCTACAGGAGGCATCCTAGGCTGGTAAAAATTCTGCTTTTGAAACATGAAAGAGAAAGAAAGAAATGCTTTGCCAATAGCAACATAATGTTCTTGCTTAAACCAAGCTGAAATAAATCCATTACTTAATGTTGCAGAATTGGAATAAAGTGTGACTGGAGTTCTTATTGTATAAAAAATTGCCTCAAATTAAAGAACAGTGGGTACAGATACACTTGGATCTGCTCCATCAAATAATTTATTTTTCCTGTATCAACTGAAATGAGAAGGATGCTAATTCTGTTGAGTAAAATTGAAATACATTATGTGTCTGTGATGACTAAATGATTTTTTTCTGGGATGAATTCTGTTTCGTCTGGCAGAATTAAGACTTGGTTTGCTTTGTTTATAATGTCTGGTACCCCAATAGCTGATTGATTCAGAATCTCTTTACCTACGTAGATCAATGAGGTCATTTATTTGGCAGAAGAATTGCAATTCTCATGTGATTTAGTAAAAAACAGAATATGAGTGTGTGCATGCACGTGTGATAGTTTGATTGCATAAGTATATTACAGATATAATATCAAGTGAAGATACGTGATGTGAGAGGGAATACATTAGTGAAAGATATTTACAAATGGACAGATCAGGAAAATGTTTTCATCAGAGAGCTCCTTCAACAGGATTTCAAAGATCTAGGTGGGATTGTTTGGCTGAGTGGATTCAGGGAGGCCTTACCAACTTTATGCACTCAAACTATGGCATGGCAGGCCCTGAGGAAGTTAATAATGAATTAAACCCAAAGCTGCCATTAAGGTATCTAGTGTTAAAATAGATTGAAATATGGGGAAACTGTCTTTGCTGAAGTGGAGGATGAGAGAAAGTGCTCTTCCCTACTTTTTTTTATGTGATGATGTTTCTTTTTGTATAATTTTCTCCCATTTTCTTGTGGTATGATGAACATAATGAAAACAGATCAACCCTTCATTTTCACCTACTTAAAGACATGGGAAAAAACAGACAGTAAAATCAAAGGGTAGTAAATCTAGAGCTAATAAAAGAAGATACCTCTTTGCCTAATGCATAGTAATTGCCTCATGGAAATCAGAGCCTTAGGAGGTCAGCCAGACAAATCTTGTAGATGCATTTGGTAATGTTAGGATCATGAATAATTTTTGCAGTTATGCAAGCTAAGGCAACAACTCAAACTTGAAGCTTCATTGCATAAAGGAAATGTTCACCAAGGGAGCAGGAATTTTCTTATGGATATACATATATAAGTATGCACTATTTCTAAATAGTAGTCAGTCTATTATGGGCTATTTGTCTTTGAAAACTCGGCTACTGTGAAGTCCAGAGGCCAAATGGAGTAATGACCTGATCGAGTGTGGCAACCCTGGTGTACCTGTCAAATACCTGGCTGCTTTTCTCAACCACTTCTTGCAGGAATCTGCTAAAAGTGAGGACTCCCCGCTTCATGTCTGACTTCAGTACCTCCTTAACTTGAGGCAATTCCACAGCAGCAGAAGCACCCAGAGGAAACCTTCTTCCTTCCTTTTCTCCCCACGACTTTTTCTGGTTCTCCCACTCATGTTAGTAGTAGTGCTAATATGTCCGTGAGAAGCGCCAGATCAGAGAAGTATATTGGAGGAAGTATTAAAAAATAACAGCCCTTTCCCTGTCTCCCCCCACCCCCACCAACACATATACATTCCACCACAAACTGCTGTATTTTACATTACAGCTACATTAATCCTGTAACTGACTGCTAGTGGAAAGGGCTTTGCCCCTCCTCTGTCCTCCTTACTTGCAATGGCTCTGGCATGCACCTGACTGGTGTGACAGTATTGGTAGCTGAACTGGCAGAGAATGCCATTAGGATAATTTAGCTATGTCATGAAACTGCACCCTGCAGGGTTATTGCATGTTTCCTCTTCACATTCCCTCATCTAATTGTCAAATTAAGACGTGTAAGGTGATGTAAGGTACACATCAGTACACTGGTTTAGGGCCTTTATACTTGCTAAGAGATGCTTGATGCTTGTGGGAAGTGGGGAGGAGGTGGGGGGAAGATCGTAAAAAAGAATAGGTGGAATAAAGAAGGAATAATTTAATATCTTTTTTACCCGCTCATCTAGTCTAACAGTCTGTGCCTTACATCAGCTTAGAAACCTTTGCCTTCAATTCCCAATAAATAACATCACTGTCTTACTTAAATATCTTCAATTTTGTTCTGAATGTGCCTTATCAGTTTCAAGAAACGAGGCGTTATGACTTCCCTACAAGTATCGTTCCTCTTCTTATGTACCAGAAAAGCCATTTCAATCTGTTTAGCTACATCTCATTGTAAGCTCATTATGAAGTGTATTTCTGATATCCTTCATAATTTTTGTTATATTTTCCTGCATTTTAGCTCAGATTTTCCTGTTATTAACCATATTTTTGCTTAGCATTATCGCCTTGGTGCTTTGTCCTTCCAACAATATGCATTGGCTCACCATTATTGAATTTAAACCTGAGTAATTTTTACTTTTTCTGAAGTCGCTTCAAAGTTAAGCTCCACAAAGGTCAGAACATCTTCTAGAGTTTAGAACCTTAATCATATTCAAGCAACTTGAAAAAAAAATCAATTCAAAAGCCTCCCATGATAATGTTTGTACTCACTAGTAAAATATTGCAGTCACTAATGAGATGCAATTAATAAAGAGGCTTTCTTATACAGATAATGGCACTGCAATTTATTGTTACTATTTATTTTTTTTCCAACAGGATATTCATGACTGACTATCCCAATGTCTTGTTACAAATGTCATTAAGATTGGATGATCTGTGTACACTATTGGTATGTCAGATTACACACTCTCCTCGAAGCAACAACACTCCCTTTGGAAGCACCATAAACATTTGAGAAGTAATTTGGCATGAGGAGTCGTCTATTGAGAATACATTAAACTATATCTTAAAGCTCCTTATTTCTCGTTACCTGTAAGACTTGATTTGAACACTCTCCCAGAGCCCTCTGCTAGCTTTATTTCTATGAGGAGACAAACTTCACAAAGATTATGGGGAAAACAATATCTAATCTCATATATGCTTGCCAGAGTTAAAGCTTGTGTTGCCACCTGCACTGTTTGTAAACCAGCAAATACAGGGGCTTTACGACAATGTGAGCTGATTGTGATACTGAGAATTCTTCCTGTTGCAGCCTGGATTACTGTGCTTTATTCATTCTGATACTGTATAGCTTGTGTGGCATTTCTTACATGTAGGCGGAATTTGGAAGATGTTACATTGCACTGATCAATCCTGAATCTGTCTGAGTGTTGTGAAGATCAGAGCTTTGAACTAAAGATCAGGCATATAAATACAGAGCAGCACAATCTCTATAGTCATTATCTGCTAATGTTGCATATGGAAGACATATTACAGAGATCCATTTCAAAAGTCCTGGAAATCAGGAAAACGTAAAGTGGGAGAAATGCTTAGAATATATTTATTTAGTTTTAACTGAAGGGAGCCATTCTTTGTACAAAAGAAACAACTCTATCTGCAACAGTTAATACTTATCCTGTTACCACTGTGCCAGACGGTAATCCCCAGCAGTCCAGAACCAATGTGCTGCATCTATTCAGAAATATCACACCAGTGGCTCCAAAGGGTGGAGAGCATGATGTATTACCCAAGAAATGATGTGTGAAGAAAAAAATTGACGAACGTGAAAAAAAGAACTGAGAGGTTCTGAAATTCTTGTAATGGCAGCTACCCTGCTTCTGTAAAGAAAACAAACCCAGAAACTTTCATAGCAGTAGATGAAAATAGGAGATAAAGGGTTTGGCCTGGTAGAGCATGTTATTGGATACTGTCCACATTTTCTCTCTTCGCTTTGGACTTCTCATAGTCTGAACTAACAGCTTTGCTTTATAATACTGTGTTTCATAGCAGGGGTAGTGCTGCTGTAGCTGTGATGGAAGGGCTAGTGTGTCCAAAACTTTGTTGCTTTTCTTTTCCAGTTAAGTTGGCCTTGCAAAAGATAGAACAGAATAGGCTAGACTATGCCAGTTGGAAGGGACCTGCAATGATCATCTAGTCCAACTGCCTGAGCAATTCAGGGCTGAGCAAAAATTAAAGCATATTGTTAAGGGCATGTCCAAATGCCTCTTAAACACCGACAGGCTTGGGGCATTGACCACCTCTCTAGGAAGCCTGTTCCAGTGTTTGACCACCTTCTCAGTAAAGTAATGCTTCCTAATGTCCAGTCTAAACCTCCCCTGGTGCAGGTTTGAACCATTCCCACGCATCCTGTCACTGGATACCAGTGAGAAGAGTTCAGCACCTCCCTCTCCACAGTATCATTTTTACATACAAATCATGCTCTCTGTATTGCTACAGGACTTTCCCTCCAGGATCTTCGCAAGTGCCTGTAAGTCTGACCACACTGGTCTTCTGTGAAGTGGGAATCTATTCATAAGTTAGGAAAGGAAGGTCATTGACCTCAGTGTTGCCCCATGCAGTGCCTGTGGGAGAGGTGAGGATGCATTTTCCAGTAAAACACGTGCTATTTATTTATTTATTTATTTAAATTAGGTTTGGTAGAAACCTGAGGCAAAAGACAGATACAGGTAGACAGGAAAGTGGTCTGGTCAGCTGATAGAAAACAACCTCAGCATAAGAACAGTGAATGGTTACCTGTTGTTTAATGTACTCCTTTACAAACAGGTATGCATTTTAGGGGGGGGGCAGTAGGACTTCTTATGTACGTAAAGGAAAAGATAGTGTTAAAAGATCTGTACTCTGGAAAAGAGTTTACTTCTATTGCTGCTTCCTCATTCCTAGGGCTCTTCTGAAAACTACAAATTAGAGCCTATCCTACAGAATGTGGGTAGGGATACATATTTGGTGACAGTTTGCCTATGGTTGCATAGCTAAAATGGTGGCAAATTGTGTACAGTCCCAGTGCACTGAATTAAGCAAAAGCAAATTTAATTTGGGGATTTTCTGATTTTTGAGCATTTATGTTTAAATTTTATCATTCTACTACCTGTGTGGTACATGTAGCTTCTAGAATTAATGGTCAAAATATGTGGAAGAAACCCAATTTGTTCACTATTCACCTGACTCATCATTAGAGGTAACAGTTGCCAAGACCCCTGCTTACTGAAACAGTCCTGTGAGTGAGCCATGCAGGGACAGTGCCTGGTTTCAGAGAGAGAGGGGAGGCTTGGACTCATTGGCTCCCTTCAACGCTCTGGAGACAAGTGTGCTTTAATGGACACAGATCCTCCTTTAGCCTGCTTAAGTCCCTCCACATCCAGTCTCATTTGCCCTGCCATCCAGTTCTGTTTCCTTTCCTGGCAGATACTGCCTGTCTACCTTTATCTTTCTTAATGGTCAGAAAATTTACCTACTCCTCTTCCTTAGGTTGTCTACATCCATTCCCGACTTCTTATTTTCCCTTTTTTCCAGGTTATTTTGTTTGGCATGGCCTCCAGAATTTGCTTGGTTTTCCTGAAGACTTTGCTCCTCATCCAGCTGCTTCTTAGTACCTAACGCTTGGCTCATTCAGGTCTGGTCTTCCACACCGGTGTCTTATTCAGCATGCCCCCCTGCAGCACTGGCTCCCATTTCCCAGTTGCCTTGTGCTGCTGGTTGCAGCTACCTCCCAAGACACACTTGGTCTGAAATACATAAAATCTGTGTCTTTTCCTCTAATCTTCCAGACTTATTCAGCCAGCCCCAAATCTCTCTGGTATGGCCCAAGTCACACCTCCTCCAGTCCACATCTGCTCCCCGCCTTTAGTTGTAGCATTGGGCATTCTCCTGTCCAGTCCCTGGGAAGCTCCTGGGCTCCAGCAGCACTGGAAAGAGAAATGCTCTTGGTTCGGGTGTTTGCAATTGCAGGAAAAACTCGACTTGATCTAAGCTAGAACATCCCTTGTAAGGACTTCATGTTTTTTTCTTATATGGGAGAGAAAGAGTGTTGTTTCTAAATGGTGAGTTTCTACTGCGTCAACTGTAGCTTTTAAAACGCATATAGAGCTAAGCTTTGACTGACTTGCCCTAAGAAGGAAAAGGCTGGGCACTTGATGCAGGAAACCCAAGCCCTAATGATTTTCAAGAGCAGGGCCTTGAAACATAGCCATTTCAAATCCTGGCTTCACCAATCGGAAAAGTGGTTTCAGCATGGGCAAAGCCGTCTCCCTGCATAGATTAATGTGGGGGTGATATTTCCTTTAAACAGTTCAGTTTTCTGCAAGTACAGGTAAAATTTAACAAACCAGTGAGCAGCGAAAAGCAGGGTCCCATAAAAGGAGATGTTAAGAAATTTCAGTTGCTCTATTTTTCATGCAGGCAGTATTTTGTAGCTGGCTGATACTGAGAAGTGGTCTTCCAACCCTTTGCTTCCTTGTTGGTCCATTCCAGACAGAAGTCCAAGGAGAACTTGAAAGTGGTCTGCGTAGCACAGTCCAGAGGAAGGGAGTTTTGCAATACACACAGGAGCATGACAGTACCCAGCGGTGATTATAGCACAGAGCCCTTTGCATCTGTAATACTCAAGACATGAGTCTTACCCTGGCCTGGGTAAAATTCACATGAGGGGAGCGTGCACAGAGCCTGCGCAATAGGGTTAGTTTCCTTACCTTCGACAGAGTGATCCTGGATAATTGCCCTTCCCTGGGGATTCTTTGTTTATTTCAGAGGTGGAGGTGGTCTCTGAACACAGTACCAGGCATGCTGAGCAGAGGTTGTTTACAAATGAGTGCACAAATCACACTTGTTCAATACTTTTTGTTCCCGTGTTTTGTTTTTAACGTTCAAGGTTCATCCTGACCTATTCTATATAACCCCCTGCACTGCACCATCATGCATCCTAGCGTATATCATGGAAGATGTATATCATGGTTTTAGTGACAGGCAGCAAGCTTCATAAACTTAAGTGCAGGCAAAGTCACAGAGCACAGATGATGAGGAACACGAACCAGCTATTTGCAGCTTAGATGCACACCTGCTGATGGCTTGGGTTTTTTTGCACTAAGGTTTTGTCCATGGCCTTTCTTACTTTGATAGGGCTCATACAGTAATGTGTATGTTCTGTTGATGAGATCAGAATCTTCTGTTTTTCAGCAAAATTTGACTTCCCATCTGCTTCCGATAGATGTCTCTTCAGCAGACTAAGGCGGAGTCTTGTCATTCTTGACACATGGGAAGTTATGAGCATAACTCATGCCCTTTTAATGTTCATGGGTGTTATCTGAATAAATCACTGACATTAAAGTCTGTAACCCTTTTTAGTCTGAAAATTGACATTTTGAGAGCTTAAGCTTCTCTGTCTGGCTAATGTTGTGCTTGTTGTGCCAGATGTACGCAACGTCACTCATTTCAAAACTATTTGCACTGTGCCTTGGAAGCTGTAACATCTTTAAATGGAAGTAATTACAGACTTATTCAGGGGCTGTCACTCTCTCTTTGCATCTTTCATCACCGTTATCAGTGACAGAAAGAGGCCAAACAGACAGCGTTCTTTTGTTAAGTTTTGCTAGTTTCTTTCCAGATAGGAAAGATACTCTTTTAATACCATCCTGGAGGTTCAGGTGATAAGATACAGGTGATTCAGCCTACACCCTTCCTCTGATTATCAGTCTGGGTTATCTCTGCTTCACTCAACCCTCATGAATTATCACTGTAAAGACTAACTCTAATCAGTTCTTCTGACTGTACTTGCTGCTTCAGTTCTCCACCTCTATTTTTTTAAACTGAAGAAGAGTTAGAGGATTACTGGATGATGTTTATCTTCTTTATTTTGTCTAATTGCTTCCTTACCATTTTATATCCCGAATTTATATCCTAAAATTGTGTCTTTCCCTGCTTCTTTCCTCACAAATATGCATGGTACTTGCTGTAAGAATTATCCTGCTAAATAAAGTACGTTCATTCAAAACAATTAATTTAAATGAGTTAAGACAGTCAGCCAAGTTAAATGAACAAACTTCTTTGCTATTGATTCTTGTCAGAGCTGTCTATGAATATGATGAAGCATGATAAGAATTAATTAAGCAATTATTTTAGGGGGTGGGGAAGGTGGGCTGTGTGAGTCCACATGACCAGCGCTGATGGTGTGTGATCATTTAGGTCTATATATATTGTTAGCAGAGCATAGGGCGTTCCGTCTCTTACTCTCTGGTATTTCTTCTTCTTCTTCTTCTTCTTGTTATTATTAAAGCTGAAGATGTCTCAATTCTGTGAATGCTAAGTTCTGGAACAAAAAGCCTGTTGCTGTGGAGCAACACCAGTTCTAGAAACAAGACAAAAACCAAATCAAACTGGTACGTGCCATATAATTATCCTTGTGAGAGCTTAACTAGAAGTAAAGCTTTTGTTTTTCACCTCTTCTTAAGAATATGTCCTTGTTCTTTACTTTTTTGCCTGCTGGCTTAATGATCATCTTGTAACAGAAAAAAAGATGCTTCAGGAGTTAAGGTACCAGCCTGGGGTTAGGGAAATCTGTATTTAGTTCCCTGCCATGCCAACTGTCCAAAATTATTTTTAAAGTTTGTGATGCAGATAGGATCCTAGATCTGTTTGCAGTCAGTAAGACCTGGGGTCCTACAGTTTCCTTAACCAGAAACAGGCAATAAAAGAACTCACTAGTCTTTAAAAAACACTCTTAATACTCTGAGAAACATGAATAGCATAATTTCCAGAGGCATGTGAAGATGAAGGCATTAAAGATTTTGAGGCACTTAAGAGTTAAAGTAACTGGCCACACATCACTTCTGAAAGAGAGGACTTACTTTCTCAGAATGAGAAGACAGGAGTTTATTTTTCCAAGGAAAAAACTTTCCTGCATACTAGTGTTGTCTTTTTCATTGGAGACCATAATATGCAATATAATAAGCAGAGTACATAATTTAACTGTACCATCTTCTACTTATATGCTTTTTAGCATTTAAGTCAATATAATATTTCTCTCTTTTTACCACTCTATCTTTCTTGTTGTGCTGATACAATACCAAGTGCTTTCTTGAAATCCATATAAAATTTGAACACTCATTTATTTTTATTGTACAGTCATTCTGTTTTTTATATTCCATGCAGCCTAAACTCTTTTATTGGCAACATTTGATGCTTGGATGATGTAAGGAGCTCTGCAGTGGGTGCCTGTTTCACAGTGCAGTCAGATTTGTTGGCCATAGTACTGCTGAATTTATGTTTTTCTAAACTGTTCTGTCACTTTAGTTCTCAATTAACAGTTCTAAGTTCTGTTGTAGTATACTTTGTGTCAAAAAATTTGGATAAATTTCAAATGTAAATAAAAAAGAAACCACAAAAATGAATGTTTAGAAGAAGGTTTACAAATCTTGCTGTTCCATAGCCCTTTGAAGATTGGTTGGTTGGTTTGTTTGTTTAAATTTTATTTTAGAGAAGCCTTTTTTAAACTGCTCTTTTCTTTCTTTGCACTTGTACTGAATAGGTCATATTTTATAGATGCAACATCTATGTTCTGGGCTCATCCAAAACACTCTTAGGCTTCATTTTACTTCAGGAAGAAAGCAACCCTGTGCAGCAAAACCGAAGGAGAGACTGTAGTGAGCACGCTGCAAGTACTAGCAACCCTAGGGAATACATGACGTCTGTGCTGGATTGCTGCTCTACCAGCACAGGATGAGACCACTGCTAGCGCCCTGTCACAGCTTTCACTGCCTGCACTGTCCCAGGTACCTTGTCACGTGCTTCCGTCATATTTTTGTTTTGTGGTAGCTTTTTTTTTTCACACTTGGTTGTGTGAGCTTATGATGGAGCTTAAGGCTGTTCAGAAAAATGTTGCTGTTCAGAGCAAAAGCTGCACACCTATTTGAAAGCAGGGCTTTGCGTCATTTTAATAGCTGCAAGAGTGAAAAAGAAACATTTGGGTTGCAGTTTAAGAGTTGATGGGAACCGGGGTTGCAGTGGAAGTTCCTGGTAGAGTATGTATTTTATAACTGAGGGTTTGATCTGTAGTAGTTAAAATGAGGAGAAAGGAGCTGCATCAGTTTGGTGTTCCATTTGGGGGATATACGTGAAAGTCTTTACCCAGACAGAAACCTTCTTAATGCAAATGTTTCCAAATGCCAGCCTCAGATGTATCAATGGCCTCATTTTGGGCTGTGTCTGCTGTGATATTTATTGTTGCTCTCGGTGTTTTCCTGAATGAGCTCAAGCTGTCTCATGTTCGCCACCCTTCCCAACCAGAATCATCTGTACTGTGTCTCCAGCATGGCATCAAGATGCCCCCTGAGCTTTGTGGCACCGCACAAAGCAGTGCAATCACTCTGCAGGCACCTTGTCTGCTTCCATGAAGCTGCCCTTGCCTGGGGCTGGCAGAGGGTTCGGTGTGAGAAGGGGACACAGAGGAGGAAAGTCAAGACAGGGAATTGTGGGGTTGCTGGTCACTGATTTCCCATGATGGAGGCCTGCAGTGTGGGTGGAAATGCTGCCAGGAGAGGGGAGATTGGAGGTAAGGAAACCCTGGACTGACCTCAGCTTCTGCAGAACTTCCTGGGCTGAGATGAACTGTTGTTTGGGATCAAGCTGAGGGGCTTGCAGGAGACTACAGCCTAGTTGGCAAACAGACGCTTCTGTAGGGATGACTCTAGACCAAAACCCTATGAGGACTGTAAGCACCATGCTGTAACCAGAAATCTCTCTCGGGACTGCTTAGACAAGATTTAACAAGCCATCGCATATTGTCTTATATTGTTAAAGTTTTGTGGAAAACTATCATAGAATTTACTGGAGAATGCTCTTAAGTCATATTCAGTAATTTTGATCGATTAAATTTTACAGCTTTTTTTATTGAATAACACAGGTTCATTAAAATTCTGTAAGAATCGTATCATTCATTTTCAGAAGCCTCCTGAATTCCTACGGAACCTTTTGCTTTCCCTCCTGATATGCCTTATAGGCTTTTTTTTAATAAGAACAGTTTCTGTTTAGCTAGGTGTTGGTGGTGTTGTAGTAGTTTCTGGCCCTTTATGAGGCCAGGAATCTCAGCAAGACTCTCAATTTACTGTGGACCAGATCCAAAGTGTAGTCAGTGAAAGTCTTTACATTGATTTAAATAAATGTTGGCTCAGGCCCTGTAATAGTGGCCAACTTTTTCTCTGCCATAATGGTCATGACAGTGCTTTTAAAAAGTCTGTCTTTTTCTTTCTTGGTAAATGTACCATATGCCAGCATCATAATTAGTTTGGAAAACACTGTGTGTATGTTCAAAGGGTACTGAATAGCTTTGTGTATGGAGAGCTACCAGACGTAGGAGGATGTTTCTGCTGAGCCATTAAGCACATGCTTACTGTTGGTATTGCTGCTTCTGCTCCCCACTTCCTACTGTGGTGATGAGTGCACTGATATATTATTTTTTCAGTGTTGCTTTTTTTTTTTAAAATTGTTTCTCCTTTGGAGCTCCAAAACAGCATATCTAAGATAACGTGTAGGAGATGTTGTGTCTGTGTATAATATATAAAAAATTGACTACTATCTTCATTCTTTCTACTGAACACAGTTGTTTAGTCACTTCCAATAATCATATTTAATTTATCGAAAAGGGAAATGCAGTAAAATTGTAATGTCAAATCGCTGATTAGGTGTGTGAAGGTGAAGGTGTGGAGTTTTTCTTTGCTCTTCTATGATCTTTACCTCTGAAAATGAATTAATCTGTTATTTTCTGTGCTTGCTTCTAGAGTCTGTGCAAAACATTCTAGTATCAGTGCACCTGATGTGCACATCCGTACAATCTATGCAACTGTGTGGCTTAAGTATAGGATTTCTTCTGTACTGTCCATCATATTAACAGCTAAAGCCATGGAATTAATGATGTAACAGCATACCAAGCGGCTTCAGTATTTGGATCTCACAAATCTCAGTAGTCTGCATTTCCCATGAATGCAAAGTTCAATGAATCCCTCTTAACTACTCAAAGGGCAGGACTGAGATGGCCAGGTATATTTAAATAAATAAGAGTAAGACCACCTAAGGCATGATACAGAACACCGTCTGACCTGGCAAGTATGGAAAGCTCTCTAATTATTCCTTTGGTCCAAAATTTGGACAGCATGATATCTTAAAATAACACTTTTTGACTTTAAATAGACTTGGGGTTAAAATATGGATATAGGCCAGTGTGATGATAAAATATGATTAGATGAGTAAGGAAGTGCGCAACTTACATCTACCTGGATCTGCCTTCTGATATTGCTGCACAGATGCTCATAGTTAATTAAATTACTGTCTGCCTTATTATGTTACCCGGGAGCACTACAGAACAGACAACTCTAGTTCCTGCCCTAGAGAACTTTACGACCTAAATACAATGCCTAAGTATTTAAACAAAAAGAGATAGAGAAAAGTGAGTTAGGGGAGTAAAAGAAACAAGCAATATTTGGTCAGTATGATCTGTGGGGTGACAGTTTCTACAGCTTCACAGTCACCAAAATTTTCCTAAAAACATCATGAGAGTTTGAAGGAGGACAGAGAGGTGCTTTTGCAGATGCCTGGGGATCTGTGTATCCCATAAGATGGAAAAAGCTAGCTGTAAATTAGGTAACCTGAGTTCCCAGAATATTATGCCATGTTGGTGACATGCTCTGTCTCAGCTAATTCACCTTAACAAACCCTTGAGGAGGAGTTCACCCCAAATATTAAAGGCAATCGATGGGAAAGGTGAGGGTTATTTATTTGAAAGTTTAATGAATGTGCACTGGAGATGGACATTAGGTATACGTTAGAAGTGGGTGGGCAGTAAAAGAAAAATGTACACAGAATGTAGGTTGTGAGGACAGTGCACTTCTGATAACAAGTGGCCCCTTAGCATGTTGGCTTCCATGCAGCTGGTGACAGGGAAGAGCTCTTGCAAGCAACATTTTTTATGTCCAACAAGAGTCTGCCAGCCAGTGTCATTGGTGTCTCTAGGGGAAGTGGCTGCTCACATGCATGGGACTTGAAAGGCAGGGTTATTGTCTTTTGGATATGAGAAGGAAGAAAGAACAGTGGCAGGCAGTAAAAATAAATAAATTAATTAAAAGTTAGAAACCAAATAATGAAGTGCACAAAAGTGTGAAAATAGGGATGCAAAATACGAATATTAGGGTTTTATGCTTTTTTTACAGAATCAAGTAATCCCTAGATATGAACTCTTATCATTGTGTGTCAACGTTATGGTCCACTTTGATGCTAAGTGGTGTCCAACTGTGTGTGTTTTTGAGGTGACTGTGCTGGGAAATGTCAAGGCAACTGCAAGCCCAGCTTAGGCATGGTTTAATGATAATGGGAGTCTGAAACACGATTGTTCACAGGCAGTGACACCCAGCGCATCCTGTCTTCCTGAACATTAGAAGTAGACTGATTTAATGGTAAATTAAGTTCATTCCCTAGCAGTTGGCATGTACCGCTCATTGTAAATTTGTCACATCTTATTTAAAATGTCAATCAATGAAACGCATCTGATAGGACAGGATGCTTTATCGTGGTCATATTATAAACAAAATCAATTAGAAGAATTTCAAAACCTTATTTCCGGAGAAAGATTGAACTAAAAGAAATACATGGTGCAAACGAGGGCCCCCACCCCTTTTTTCTGGGCCACAAGATGGCCACAAGAGTGGACATGAATAAAATATTAACTTCTGATTACATTCTCAAGAAGGGTATTTTGCTGGTCTGTTCCTTAGATTTGGCTCACTATTTTAGCCTCATAATAAAAGCTGATATCTGTGAAAAAAGTTCTGTGTGTAGCACTCTTATCAAGTAAACATTTAGCAATAGGCTAAAATCGGAATATTCACTCCCTGCTGTTACCAAAGGTTTGTAGGAAAAGGTTAGATGAGAATGTATAAGTATTTACAGTGCTCCTAGGCAGGGTTTCGCATTAGAGTTTATTGCTCAGAATTAATATCCTGGTTTTGCACCAAGTAGTACTCGTAGGTGCTCAGCTTCAGTGTTTTACTATAAAAGAAGTAAAGAGAGGTATCTGAAAAGGCACAGGTTTTGTCTCAGTACATGTTGATAGAAGCAATGTGATAGTCTCTTTAATCTTTTAAAGGTCATATTCTCCCTCCATCCCTTCATTTCTCTTCACTTACAGCTTTTCCTCAAATATTAATGCATGACCATTGCATGCTTGCTACTTCTAACTGATCAGAGGGGCTGCCGTCACATGTAATTACAGTTATCGTATGAGGAACCGTGTGAGGCTTCTGCAATAGCCCTGGTAAGCGCCATGTGCTGCAGTAGGACAAGGGAACTGCTCCCTTCAGGGTAAGCTGCAGAGGGGATTCAGCTCCTGACTTCCCCCACTTCCATCCCCGTGCCTATCACGTATGCTTTGATTCCAAGTGCTGGGAGTCTGCACCTCTTTCAGAAACCTGCAGTAGTGGCCTAGGAAAGCCCTGAGTTTGCTGTCTTCATTGATCTGATCTGACAAGTACCGTGTACTCGCACCCTACAGCTGCTCAACAGAGAAAACCAAAACTGCTTGGAAGATGGCCTAAATTAAGTTGCATTCTTATGTTAGTGGAAAAACAGTGCCACGTAAGTGTGCCTTTTGTCAACACACAGCATGGGTCAGCACTGGCTATCAGCATCTGGGTTCTCTAAACTTGGCCCATTAAGCATGAAATACAGGACCACTCTCCAGCATGAATGAATGGTTAGATGAAAGTTTTTCAGTGACAGCTTTTACAAAAATAGATTTCTTTCCCCTTAAATTGAGCCAGAATAGCAATGGTGGTTGACACATTTTGCTCTCAACTGAGAGAGATTTTTAATGCATCTTGAAGCAGTGGGGTGCAAAAGTTTGATAGTTTCTTTCCACTGAGTGCACAGAGGAGCAAGAAAACCACTTCTTATTTGCTCTGTTTATTTGTTCAAGCTTTGGAGCTGAGGGTTTCACTACAGCCTTTTCTTGTATAATACCTTACAGTTTGTCCAGGTTCCACTCTAAGTGCGGAGACTTACTTGGTATGATAAACATGGTATTGCAATCCCAATACACAGGAAGTAATTAATCAATGATAATAAACTGGTCCTGGGGGGGAAAAAAAAAAAAAAAAAAAGAAAGCTCCCAATCTGTAACAGCTTCTAAAAGACTGAGCTGTTAGGACATTCTTGGAGCATGATGGATGGTTCTTATGGCGACAGCCAAGAATATGCAAGGAGTGAGTACACTCAGTTTTCATCTGGCTTAGATTTTTCACATCAAGATGTACCATATACTTCAGGCAGACTTATTGAAGAAATGTTGATGTGAAAAAGCTTTTCTGCAGAATGGCGAGGAAAGGCTTCTAAACTCTGAATCTAAACATTCCAAACTAATTTTTAATACTCTCTCAAATTTTATCCATACATTCTCTACAGGTGTGCATGCTCCCACCCTACTTTTTGATAATTATGTTGTGATGTGACATACATAAAATCTCCTTTTATTTGAAGCACCCCAGGTGAAGAACGCTTTCAGAAATTTTAAGTTATGTACCTGGTGTTTGGCCAAATTATCTGTTTCAGGTTCAAAATCTTTTCTTTTTCCAGTACCATCAGCCAAACCCAGGCTATTTCTGTCAGCCTCCGATTCAGCTTGTGTTACAAAACAAAGATTATTCAAGTGCTTATTTTCAGGAGAGGAGGCAGAAGAGATAGTGATTAATTTTAGATTTAAATTCAGTTCAGGTTTAAGTGCATTGAAATCTTACAAGTTTTTTTTCAAATGGTGGCAGTTGTTGCATAAGTTGTTCCTCTGTCTTGAGATGAAACTTCTTTAAAGTATTTGGAAGTTGAACCTAAGTTCTTGCTGCCTTCAGAAAGAGCAGGTCTGGACCTTGATATTCAAAGGATTACAGGATTACATGGTTTTGTCATATTTGTTATTTATTGACCACGTAATAGTGATACTGACATTTCCCTCCAAAAGACTCTCAATCTATAATTGTGTGTCTTAAAAAATGCAGTCATCAGTTTCCCACCACAAAATCATACTGTTATATCCATGGCTGCTGACCTCTCATTACCAAGACCTGTCCTTACAGCAGACACATCAGCCTACCAAATCACATGCTTAAAATGCAAATATTAGCAGAACTTGGGTAGAAAGCTTTGGGGCAGTCACTGTGCTTCAGTAGGTGTCTAATTCCATAAAAGAGATACAGAAAAACCTTTTCTAAGATTGCAAAACTCATTGCAATATGACAGTGTTGAAGCTAAAACCAGAAACATAACACATAAACCACCTCAAATTTTGTTGCAGAAAATAAGATAAAGTATTTCAATTTGTACTAAGTTGCTTAACTTAATAATTCTAACACATTTAAAATGTATGTAAATTCATCTATTTTTGAATCCCCGTGGCATTTCAATATAACTATTAATAATTTGACCATGGAAAAATAAACTAAAAAAAAAAAAAAAAGGAAAAATATTTAAAAAATAATTTGAGTGAAAAAAATTGGAATTGCATCTTTACAATCCCTATTTGGCTATACAGATACTGATGTGTCATCCTAAATTAATGCAGTAGTTTAACAATACTGCATCACTGAAAAATTTTAGCAGAAAAAGATCTTAAATAAAATTTTCATTTTGGAAAAATACTACTTAGCCTTTTTCAATGAAAAACTAGTTTTGAAATCAGCGAGGAAATCTGTGCAATGCTGCCCCGCCTAGATGTTATTGGTACTTTTTTCCCAAATGGAAAATTCTCTACTCAGAACTGTAGGGTACCAGTACATTTCAGAAAAAAGACACTAAGAACCTGTAAATGTTGCTGAATATTTGGCTTCACTCCAACTTATTCTTAGAAATCTATGACTGAAATTTTGCATGTGAGCACAAACACATGTACCACCACACATCCACAGGCAAGCAATTAGTCTGCTGCTCTCAGACCAGTAGCATGAAAACTGGAAGGCCATGCAACTGAATGTAGACTTAATCACGAGCTGGGTCTTGCAATGGAAGCTTCAGGATGAAGTGATCAGCCTTGTCTTTAATAATGATACAAAAGGAGGAGATAACATCAAGAAGGAACCAAAAAAGCTATCCTTCATGTGAACTCTGAGGCTTGCAGCTTCATCACCAGAAACAAAATTTCTTCTTTCATTTTTTGTTGATTTCAACTACCAGGTCACACATCCCTCTAACAGACTTTTAGCACAAATGTATAATTGTAATCGATCTGGTTTTTTGGGTGGATTGCCATAGGGGAGTATTAACCAAGAGTGAAATTAACTGACTTGTATTCCAGACGTCATGGCATCCCTATGAAAATACAACAGCAAGGATGCTTTTCTCTAGATATCAATTCAGTAGCCCTTAAAGACAAAATATGGAACCATCAGTTGCAAGCATCTGCTTCACTATCAACCAGTAAATAAGAAATTTATAACACTGAGATATCGTTGAACTGTCACAGTATAACACTGGTGCTATTCATTGCAGGTGGAGCTTCTTAGATGCCATTGTGGCAGCTGTGTGGCTGAGGGGGAAAGAGAAATATAGGTACTTCCTCTACTGTTCTAGTCAATCTGTTAAACTTGTTATCTTGGGGGAAGCAACAGCAAGTTTCCTAAATGGCAAAAGGCAAACTGTGTTGCTATCTGCATAATTTTTGTAATTCATCTCATATAAAAAAAATTTAACTTCATGTGTTACTAATTTTCTATATAGAAGATCAAGTTTTATCTGGTATCCTAGGTAAAGACATGAGCAGGGATGTAGATAGAGAAGCAGTATGCATTTAATATTGGACAGCTCTTAACTTTTTTTAAGGCAAATTTCAAACCTTTTAATACAGTTGGGCTGAGAGAACAGTAAGGTGCTGGGGGTGATGGACTAATGGATTGAGGCAGGCAGAGAGACAAAAGGATGAAGAGGAGACAGAACCAATGGAAAGTCTTGAGGAAGGTTGCTAGTACATGTGATGAGCTGGGAGAGAAAATTCATGATGGAAGAGAGAAATTATTTGACCAAGGCTGAGCTGTTTGTGTGAAAAGATGGAAAGATCTTTATGTGATTGTGTGTTACAGAGCCAACCTCAGGCTTTAAAATTTAACAGTTTACTTAAGTCATGTGCGCTGTTTTGTTTGGGATTTTTGCTTCACCAGTATAGGCCAGACTGGGTGGACTTGCTCTACTTCCTTAGCTCTTAAGTGTCTGTTGATAAATGTGAGTAATATCTTTTATTGTCCCTGAATAGGTGAGAGAGTGGAAAGATGGGGGAAATATAGGAACATAAATGAAATAGGACTTTCATGGAAGCATCAACTCAAACCATTTAGAAAGATTTGTTATTGCATTTAATTTCCTCCAGATGTTCTTGCAAAGGGGGAATTTGGATTAACCTGTGAAAGTCAGCAGAAAAGCATTGTTTCCTGATTTTAAAAATAGGGAAAAAAAGGACCCTTCTTGTGCTGGCCTGACAGCTTTACAATTATTAGAGTAGTCACTGATTTTACTTACAGTACTGTGCCTGCAGAGCTCTCAGAGGAAGCAGGGGAAATTTTTGGAAGAGGCTACCACCATGGCAACTATTAAAATTCTAGGAACTTGCCTGCCATTCAGAACCCCTGAAAAGCTGATGGGGAAGAGGGCCTCTATGTTAGCATTGGATTAAGAGTGTTTGCATTTAGTCTGGGTTTTATGTGACAAAATGTTGACACTGACTGTAAGAAAGAAGGAATAAAGAAAATAAGAAAACACTATCACCAGAAATAGCTTTAATTAGCATCCTGTTTGACAACATCAGCAAAGGCTGAAGTACCTTATCACCTTTAATCAACTGCTTTGCAAAAGCTTTGTCTTATGTGGAAAAGTAGGTCATATTTGAAGTTTGAGAAGTAGTTGCTCTGGATTTAGTATGATGAATGTGGTGGGAAACCTAGATGGCTCACAGCTGAAGTCATATGAACTAACACGATGTTAAACATGATTTTGTAGCCTGAGGAACTAGAGGCAAGTTATCTGTGTCAATTACTTGCTTGAGTACTGAAGATTGAATATATGGCTTTTTCCTAGCTTGTGCTGGTTATGAGGTCTGTACTTAGTATTTGCCCATGATTTTCCTGCCCCTGGCTAGATCAAAAGCTACTGACAAGACAGTGGGGTAGATATCTGTATAGCTGCTTTTCTGCTCCACCATCACCGAGTCAAGCTGAAATGTGAGAACACAGACCCAGCAGACCTAGTAAATGACAAATTTACCTCAAATGTCTTCTCTAGGACCTTTCTGTCCCTTCTTAACTCTCCACCCAGTGAGCCCTTGAGAGAAAATGAAAATAAAGATCATACCACAATACAGAGCTGGGCTGCTGGAAAAATAGGTCATTGTCAAGTCCTCCATGGTGTGTGGCTTTTCTGTACAAAGGAGATGCTGGTGAAGGTTTAAATAATTTTTTGTTAATATTCTCTCTAGTGCAGGGAAAGGGCTAGTGTAGAGATGTGAATGTTACTGGTGTGTTAGACAAGCATTCCCTGATGTTCCACTGCTTCAAAGAAATAAGGTTGAAGACCCAAAGATTTTTCCATTTATAGTAGCCAAATTAGCCAAAATAGAATTTTCCAGATCTCAGTTTGCATGTCTACTATTTTGCTGTCTTAACATATTTCAGTAAAAGAGTTTATTTAGAGAAACGTGCACTGATTAAAATAGAAACTTACTTTCTTCTCCTCCATTAATTGGTCCCTATCTTCCACAATGGGAGTGAAAAATATCAGTCAGTGTTAAACACCGAAAGGCAAAATGTTTTCCCATGGTAGTTTAATGAATTTTTTATTTTCCCATTTATTTGTTTGTGCTTTCACTTCACAGTTCTGTATTGAACATAAGTATACCCTAAGCTTTACTCATTTACTTTCTACTGCCTGTGGCTCTTGTTTCACAGATAATATTGTGTTTTCTTGGCCATGTACTGCTTTTTGCAGCTGTTTCAAGTTGGGACTGGGACCATCTTTCTGAGTTTCATTCAGAAGAAAATAGTGTTGAATTTTCTTGTTGTTCAGTGAAAATCACACTATATATGTGAGAAAAATGTGAAGCCTATAGTGTTTTTCAGAAATTATTGTACAAATAAATAAGATACTATTGTAGTCTTACTGAAGACCATTCATGAACAGGAAAAAAAAGTGCTGAATAAGACAAAAATTTATATGCTTCAACAGATGCAATTGAAATCTCTCTAATCTGTTTGGATTTCAGAGCTGTTAGATTGGAGGAGCCCAGGGGAAGAGGGGGCAGAGAGTACTAGTAGGATTTGGCAGGGTTTCTGGAAGGCAAGATGGAGAGCTGTCATTGTATTTGTCTCTGCAAGCCTGACTGCAGTTGCCACACCATGCTGGAGTCAGATTTGCGTTCCAGTGTAGTCTGCTCCAAATAGCTTGTTTCAACATGTTTGATTTGTTTGGTTTAATTTGCTTTTTTTGCAGGAAGGTGAACTTAAGTAGTCTTTTTCTAAGTATTATTCCCAGGTCCAGAATCAATTAGCTCATCACAATGGGCTAAAATGAGAGGCTACCACATGCATCCAGCTATGGTGGGAATAGATATTTGGGATCATCTAACTCCCATCTGTGCAATGCAACACATTGTCATTAGCACACCAGAGGATGTTTTATTCCTTCTGAATCATAAGTGCGGTGTAATCCATAGCCTGACTCTAAGAGGGAAGAGAATGATACCACAGAAATAACACAAGCCAACTGTAGATATTTTTTTCCCCTCCTGAATCAATCTCTATGCTAGTGCTTAGTGACTCTTCCAGTCCATCACCTCTTTTCCTCCAAGGATCCGCATTACCCTGAGTAAAAAGCTATCTTTGCCAGAAACTTAATGCCCTCGAACATCATTATCAGCTGTTTGCAGCCTTGTAAACTCAGTCTTTGCGTGGGACCCTCTATTACCAAATGATACTGATGAAAATATTCCCCCGTGGAAACCATTTATGTGCTGTGTGTGGCAGCAACCACTGTGTGATGGCTTTTGTGGGTGTCACTGTGGCAGGCTGGTTAGGGAAGAAGTAGAAAGGGACCAGGAAACTGGAGAGAATTGAGAAGAAAGTAAGTGAAAAAATAAAACCAAGCCAAAACACAAAGCCAGCTGTGTTGTGCAGAAACCACATCAAGCTGATGTGAAATGGAGAGAGCTGAGGGTGGTAGGAAGCCTTGGGCTCAACACTACTCTTCCACTCTTAAATTGCAGTTTTCCAGCAGGTGCCTTCCTTTTGTCTGTAACAACAGATGATTGGTGATACACAGTTAAGTGTAGCATTTGGTTTTCCTCAGAGACATTATGTCTTTTTGTGTAGTTGTTAAGCTCCACAGTTGGTTGTCAAGGGAAAAATAGTGGCACTTTCTGTTACCTGCTTGGATATTCAGCATAGGAGAACATTATGATAACGTAACCCAACAGCTTTGTCTTTAGCTGATGTTTTTTCCATTAATTTACTTTCTATTTTTTTCCTGGTAATATCTTGGGTAGCAATAAGTGGACGATAGTCTCCCTTTTTCTTACTACTAATGTTCACTGAACCACATTTAATTAAGAGAATGTATATTGACATGCATAACATAATCAGGTCAGGGACTCGAGCTGAAATTGATTGAGTACAGCTCTTCTACACTTATTTCAATTTATGAATGTTCAGATGCAGATGGGTAGTGAAAAGGTTTAATTTCCATTTGTGTTGTTAGCACAATCCTTATAATGTAAGCATTAATTGAACATGCTCTGTGTCGGTGTGGAGCAATCAAGCATGTCCAGTTTTCATAAGCGGGGGTCAAAGGTCAATTTTGAGCAGGTTCCAAGCAGCCTAGTTATAGAAATATACTTACATTTGGTCAGCTATAGTATTAAAGATTATGTTCCTGGAAAGCCAGCATTAAAAAAAAAGGTAGCAATATTTTGGAATAACAGCTCTTGCGTAAAAGTAGGTGATATTTTTACTTTTATGAGTTACAGGGATATAGGTGTGAAATGATTTCCTGCTACAAATCTCTGCAATCATTTCTTCTGGTTAAGTCACCATGCACATCATTGTAAACTTGGGGTTTCAATTCTAACATTCATTCCTTAATTATTTTCATGAAAATCTTGATACACCAAGTTGATTTGACCCAAAAGCCCCATGGCAATAATGAGTTACACTGTTTTTTAAATGTGAGACATGCAGCATTCTACACCTGCTGAGTAATATTCTCTATATCTTAAGCCACAGCAGTATGGGGTGTTCTAAAATCTGCGTTTTGTTAGTGAAAGTGTTTTATCCTTGTAATGATCTTTATTGCTTTCCATCTTATCAACAAACGGATTTTTTTTTTTTTTTTTGCACACTGCATCATGGGCATATGACACATTTTCTATCATCCTTCTTTCCACTGTGTCCATATAGTGATTTGCAAGCATTTAAAACTTGAACAGAAAGAAGCAAGTAACTTTGTATTTTGTCCACAACAGTAGTGTGATTTATTTATTTATTCATTCGCTTACAGGGGGAACAGACCATTAAGATACACATCTCATTTCCAATTTAGATACCTCGTAAATTCTGTTTGGTTGATAAATTAATGGAAAGGTTTAGGGAATTCAGTCTGGGAATTTCTGTCACATAAAACATTCTTCTTTCCCTTGGGATTTTATTGACCTAGAAAGGAAAATACAACCTCCTGTTTCTAGAAATCTACCTTAGGAACTAAGGGCCATAACTTAAAAGATATTTAGAATGGTGCAGCAGTGTGCTGTACTGTACTGTACAATACGTGGAACAATAATTGATTTCTTAGTTCAGCTGCCAAATAGAAAAAAAAACCCAACCTCAACACACCACCAAATGCAATTGGTTATGATTAAATCAAGTAGAAAAGTTTTCAGTTTTTCTCACAAGGACAAAATGTTGCAGACTTTCCTTTTGTGTTGAACAAAGTCCCCAATTTCCCCTTAACTGAAGTGTTTGTTATATTTTTGTATTCATGTAAGGAAAGCAGCAAAGGACTCGAATCAGGTAGTTGTCATTGCCCTTTTACACTAAGAAATTGCTCACAACTGGTGCCAGGCTCCTTGTTTCACTCTTCCCTTTTTCCTGCAGGCTCTGAGCCTGTGTTTCCTGAGAGAGACCATGGGGCATCCCAGGGAGATAGCCCCTCTCTCTTTCTGTTTTGCTGAGGCCCATTTTCTTCCTCTACTTGAGAAAGAAACACTCTAAACTCCCTGTTTTTACCTATGCAATGAGCATACTAATCAAGCTAAGAGAGGGTCATTCTTTCTCATATTGACACATACATATCATACACAACACAAATGCCGTAGTTTATCAGACAAGATACCCTCTTGGAAGGTGGAAGATGAAGGCTCAAACAGCTTCAATAGGCTGTGAAAGCCGAATCCAGGGTTTCCACGAAGTGGGTGATTGCCCTAGCCAGTAAGTGTCTATCTGTGACCATTCAGTCATCCTGGGTTTTTTGTACTACTCCTGAAAAATCAACAGAAAATATTTTGCCCAGCTTTTAATCTTTATGCTCTTAAATATGAAAAGAAGCAGGCATGTTTTGGGTTTTTTTGTGTTTGTTTGTTTGTTTTAAGTTCCTGACTGTCTAATTCCTATTGATTCAGAAGGCATTCAGGAATTAAAAGATTTTTAAAGTTCTCACAAATGCTTTTGCCATCTGCATAAATATATGTACATGTACACCTTAAATATCCCCCTAAAGTGTTTGCTTGAAAAGGAATTTTTGTGAGAGAGTGGAATGGAACCAGGAGGTGAAATTGTAACAGTTTCTTTGTGCTAGGCGTACATTAAATCAGAGACATGGTGAGGCTTAAACAGAGTCCAAATCAAATTCACATCTGGCATACTTTTTGGTGTTGATCATAAATGTCAATAGCTCTTGATGATGTACCTCAGTCTCACCTGTGCTCTGTTCTTGCCTTATGTGGGTACATGATATGTCAGGTAGAAATAAAGAGTCCCCAATCCTCCCTTTACAGGGCCGGCATGAGATCAGACTAATCTCCCCATGGTTGTAGTAATGGAAATTAGAAAGTCTCAGGCAAGTGGAGGAAAAACCAGTGAGAGGTCACCCAGCTCCTTCCATTTCCAGCTACCACTCAGTGTAGTTGCCTGGTCTCGGCAGGCTCAGCACAGTTGCATCAGCTGGGAAACCAGTTCATACCGCATGTTTCTGTACCTTAAGAGCTGCCACAGCTTCTTTGTGGATAGACTCCAAGGAAGGATTTCAGTTCTGATTTAACTTTAAATATCTTTAAATTTATCTACAGCTGCTATGTTGCAAAGGACCAACATGTCCAGGACTCCATAAGACTGCTCCCTCCATTCATGTTGAGGTGGACAGCATGGGGGGGCCTTGGTTTGTGGAATTTCTTTTGAGGGGATTCAGGTATTTGTGCACTTTTTCACCCACAAACATGGAGGAAGGTGGGGGGGAGGAGTCCCCTGGGCATTGTGCTGAGCTAAAGTTGTCCTAAAATCCCAAGATTTTTTTGTAAATCTTGTGGAAAGGCATATAATCAAAGGGAGTACGTCTGTGGAAATGGAGATGCTTGATTTCTCCATGGACTCGTCTGTGTTCACTCTCACAATGAATACGAAGAAAATTGTGACAGTCAATATTAAAAGACAAACAGACATTTGTGTAACTCAGCAGTTAAAGAATCCATTTAGTAAATAACAATAACAGTGCAATTAAACAGCTCTTTGATCCTTATTTATTCAGAGCTTGTTTTGTGAGCTGGCGAGACCAACTAATTGGCCCAGAAAGCATTCAAAGCCGGTTCCTCAGACAGGAGATTTATACCAAATTTTTTAATATAAAGACTTTCTACCCTTGCAAAAAGTCCTTCCTAACTATTTGTAGGGAAAATACTGTGCTGGCATAACAGTCTACACATAGGCCTCTCCACTGCTTTCACTAGTTTCTAAGGCTGCTGTTTGACCTACTATGGTAAGAGTGGGCTTCAGTGTTATACTGGACCGAATATCTCTAAAATCTGTTTTAAATAATTTTATAATTAAAAATACCTGAATTGGTGCAGAAAGCAGATGGAACAGTGCTGTTTATCTTAGAAGCAATAGCCCGAACAGGAAGCCCTATCTAAGACAAGGAATATGTGGCACAGACAACCAGCCTGCTGCTCCAGGGAGGAGCTGTAACTCCACAGGCAGACAAACCACCATGGAGCTGACACCATACAAAACTGTTCACTTCGGCTGGAAAACCAGAAATGTTTCAATTTTAGAAAGATCACAAATTTTGTTTCAATTTTCCTTTGTGAAAACAGAAGCAAAATGTTTTGTTCTACTTGGCTTGTCCTAAATCCCAGAGACTGGAATTTTCAAAAAGCCATGATTTCCATTTGTGTGTGGTTTTGGGCTGGAAAGTCATGAGAGAAATATTCCCAGCCAATCTACTTTCAGGGTTTTTTTTGTGAGGAAGATGTTAAATAAATGTAATATGTTTTGTTAAAGAAGTCTGCGATGGGAACGGCAGTAAGTCACACAGAAGCAGTGAGGCTGAAGGCTGCAGATTGAGAAGTGTGTGCATGGGCTGTTCCACGGGAGGACGGGAAAAGGGAGAAATGCCACCAGACTGTTCAGAAACAGAGACTTGTGAAAGATTCAAGTTCAGCGAGGCCGTGTGACTTTCAGGAAAAACTAGGCAGGAAAGAGTTAAAAAATGTGGTAATCTGGAAGAAATGGGAAAGTTCTGCCAGATGGCTGGGTGGGTTTTTGTTTTGCTTATTAAATAACAACAGTAAGCAGAAATAGCAAAAGAACACCAGGGTCTCACAAACTAGATTTCCTAGCTATATACAAATATGAAATCCTCTGCTACTTTGCCTTCTGGCAGTTTCCAAAACATGGGAGATTTACACCAGGGGCTGAAGGAAAAATTTCTTTATAAAGAAAGTTCTTAAGTGAAACGTCCAGACTCTGAAGTGTACTTTCTGTGAGGATACATATGAAGAAATACTGAAAACTCCAACTTTCAGGATACAAATTCCCAGGAATCCAGAGTGGGCAGAACAAGAGATTTTTCTAGGTTTGGGCAGTCTGCTGGTTTGGAGTAAGGGAAGCTGGCACTTGAGCCCTACACAGCAGGAGAGGAGGGCTACGTAACTAGAATAGAATTTTAGACATGCTTTTCTCCAAATGGATTATCGCTTAAAGCGTTAGTAGAACTGAAAACTCCATCCTTGCTGCTCGATACTGATCTCCTTCACAAGGGTTTGCTAGAAACACTCCAAAGACTTTTTGACACATGCACACACATATAATTTCTCTTCATATGTCATAGCCTGTTTGGTTTTGATGTAAATATTGAAAAGCTTAAGCAATGCTATTTTCCTTTCTCTTTTTGCTCTCTCAGTCCAAATCATTTTACAACACTATTTATGACGTATCTTGGGTGGGGTAGGGGTGGGGAAATCTTTGTGTGTACATCCCCACTCCATATGTACCTCATATACTGAATGTATATCATGTACCTGCACCTCAAACTAAGACTCAGCATTACATCTGTTACAGTAAGTTAAGAAATCCTTGTTGGCAGGAACGAATTGGGGGATGCAGCTGTGCAGGTAAACCATGTGGACGGTCACTCTAAAGAGCTTGCTAGAGGAAGGGAAGGACAATGCTGACAAAAGATATTTCTATGCTTTTCATGTGTTTAATGAATATGATGGAATAGCTGATGGCTGTGAGAGCTGGAAAGTATCTTGACTTTTGAATAGCATATCATAAAAAGCCAGCAGTTTACTGAGCAGAAGAGAAAGTGCTTGTTTCAAGAAGATGAACTGTGGCAGTTTTATCAAATTTTTAATTTTTGTTTTAAGGAGGTCTTGGTCTTTCCAATCTGAAGCTTAAAAAAACCTGCTCATATGCCTTAGCATATCGAAGGTAATGTATCTGAACTTGTCTAAAGTTATTTGGACTGGAAACTGAAACGGAAATTTCATGAGAATGTAATAGATGTTTCCAGTAGCTCATGACTTGCCTATGTTGGAAATAATATACAGAAAAGCCTTCTTTTAGGTCTAGAAAAAAGTGAAATCTTAAAGGACAGGAAAATTCAAATAAAATACTTACGAATCATAAACTTTGTGTGATGATTAACTAAAAATTCATTTTTATTTTATTGAAGCCAGTTGATTTCCTTCTTGGTATTGATGTAGTGATATAATTGCAGAGCTCAGCCACCCTTTGGTCCATTTCTTAATCTATCCATCTGAGAGGTAAGGGCTTTGCTCTTAGTGGGCAAGTTGATGTATAAAAGCCAAGATAAAATACATAGATTAAACCTTTAACCACAGATTACAGCACTATGATGAGTGTGTATAAATCTAGAATAAAAATCTCATCTCACCCTGGGACCTTCTGTTTCAGGCAGCAGAACTGCTAAGAACGTAATTTGTGGAGGTTTGTGTTTTACTGATACCTGCCGATCTGCTGTGATGCATCAAAGCTAACTAGAAGTTGAGCAAAATACAGACCTTAGATTAGATTTGGCACTTCAAGGACAGTGAACATACACTCTGTGTGCAGAATTCCTCAACAGATGCATAAGGCTTTGTGCGCTGCATTTCTGTTAGCACTGTTATTGCTCTAAAATGTACACAGAAATGGTAAAATCTAATAAAAATTCAGACTTGCCCAGTAGAAATGGTATTCTATGTTTTGCTCTTTTAATCTCTGCAGGAAACTCTGCATGGATAAAATGCTACTATGCATCTCTGGGATTGCTTTGTCCTTAATTTTTTATTAACACACTGGTGGACCATAGTACCATGATAAAAGGTGAAAACACCAGATGAAATACATTACATTTAATAGTTCAATACTGATGTCGACTGATGTTATTTTAAAAGGGGAAATTAAAACATGATAAATAATTCTAGACTTGGTCTTTATAAGACTCCTTTTAAAAATCTATATGCTGTTCTTTGAGATGCAAAAGCTTGATACAGAGAACGTGCTTCACTCTTCAATTCCACAAGAAAGATTAAGAAGTTAACAAACTCAGACCTTTGAAGGCGCTTGAAAAATTGTTATTTTCACCGTTGTTCTGTCTTCTAGGAGGAAATAAAGGGGGGAAAAAAGTCAGTCCTTAGATTTTACAACTCAGATTAGAAACTTTTTGCTGGTTTGATATTCTCATTACACTTACAGACCTGAGAGCAGAATTCTCTCGGCATGATTTCCGTGCCTTTAAAACCATTTGCTATGAGCAGCAGAATTTTATGAAAACCCTCTTCCTGTAATATTAGTGATGAAACTCAAGGAGGTCACAAAGCAAATGAGTTGTTCAGGTCATGTCTCAGCCTGACTGTTTCTGGTTACTAACTTTTCCCCAGAAGATCAAGCTGTCAGTTAAATTTGAAAGACAATTTTTCTGAAGTCTGAAATTCTCAAAATTCTTCAGCTTCCCATAACCTCCCACTATTTAGCAACCTCATTAATTGCAGCAAAAGGCCTGAAATGGCCAGCCAGTCAAAATGCAGTGGGATGAACAAGGTCAGAAGCTCAAGGCATCAGGAAGGCTAACACCAGCCGATGCCTACTGTTGTTCCACACCAAGTCAGCACTGCCTGTGGCATTATTTGTTATCACTTAAAAAATCCTGACTCCATTGATTTCAGTAGGGTTTTTAGATTCGATTGGGATCCCTGTAAATGATATCCAAATCTGCCTAATGTGAGTAATATGTGATTAAATCTGTTAACTTAATCTTAATTGTTTAGATGAAAAGGATGGCATTAAGACAAGGCAGAGTTTCTCACGAGGTTATTAAGAAAATTACGGATTAGAGAATGAGAAACTGATTATAACAATTTAGCAGGGAGGCAGAAAATACATATCAGGAATAAATGATTACTTTTTTTAAATGGTACGAGATCAGAAGAGTGATACCTCATATTCTCTCTTAGGACTGGTCCCAACTCCTGGGGTGTGCATCTAACATACTACCTGAGAATTAGATCTTTTTCATCCAAATTTTGTTATACAGGTCTGGTGCCTTAGTATTCCCTTGATCAGGCAGCTGGTTCTAGGTAAACGGGTAGTTTGGCTTCCTGTGTAGATGGCCCTAATCCGGCAAATCAAATGGGTACGTGTGTAATGTCAAACCTGTGAAAAATTCAAATAGCTGCAATAAGATCGTTTCCGTGCCAGACAGCCAAGAACACACATCAGTGTCTTCCTGGATCTATACCAAGCAAAAGAGTGTTTCATAGGATCTTGTTCAAAATATTGGGTACAATGCAGCTGCGCCACAGCTTACTGCTTTTCTGACACTGTCTGCTTTTTTAACAAAGGAGAACAAATACTGAAGGGAACGTTATATTTACACAGCTGGTTGCATTAAGTCTAACATGAAATTATATTTCAGATGCCCTTCCCTTCCTTGTTTCCAATGTTGTCTTCAGCCTAATTATTGTCACAAAAGGGTCAGAAGTCCAGCTATATCACGTAATGACACTTTATGTTGGTTTGCATCAAATTCTTCAGGTTGCATTAAAGTAGCATAATTGACACATTTTTTTGTCATATAGTAATACCCTGCAATGTACCTACAGTGCATACATTCAAGATTTGATTTTGCTCAGAGAATAAAGGATTACTCAGCTTTGTTAACTGTATACTTACATTTTCCTGGATTTTTTGTTTTTTTTAATTGATGCAGGACATTTTGGAAAGTTCTTACCTTTCATACGCCTTCAATTTTTACTGGAATCTGTTCTATGCATTTAATTGTATGGGTTTAGTTTCAGTCATTAGTAATGAAATATGGTTTATTTTTTTTTCCCCTTGTTTTTTTTTTTCCTAACCTGGTAAAGACATAGAAAACAGATGTTCCTCTCTCTGCTCCCCGTCCTCTTTCAGACCGTATCCAATACTCACTTTGGCATGGCAAACCTCTATTTAGCATTAGTGATAACAAATGTGTGGAGACAGCATGTGTGGGTAGGCTCATTTACACGCAAACTGCCCAATATTGTGCGAGAACAGAATTAAGTCTTTGTGCATTCATGTAATTGTGCACTGGCAATCAGCAAAAGTAATTGCTAGATGCAAGATAAAACTGTCTCTTTCTAAAGTGTTTAGTTCTGTCTTATGGCTGAGATTTTTTGCAGTATATATGTTGCTGTGTAATAAAATTTAAAGAACAGATAACATTCCGCAGACAGGTTTTTATTAGGAGGGTGGGCATTAGATCAGTAGGAAGCTATACTTACTTGATTAACTTCAGTGGCATTATGTTGCACTGCTGCTACTCTAATGTGCTGGTCCCTGGTGTCCATGCAAATAAATAAACAATATTTCTCATGCAAAAACACTGAAGATGCACCACTAGTGAACATAAAGTGAAAATGGTTGTTTCTAAGGCAGGGAAAGGTGCTGTTTTTTAAATACGTTGATATGTAACAGTGCCCATCATTACTTTGAATGAAGTGCTGAAGTATTTGTGACTTTTGGAGCTTACAGCAAGTTAATTCCTAGCGGCCTGCTGCTTTGTATGAAATCCAGGAAAATCTGCTCCAGAAGAGTGGGCACAATGCAGACTTTGCCCAAGCAATCTCCTTTTGATCCATATGCAAACAAATAAAGATCTCAACAATATATGAGAGGTGAAGCAACTGGTACTTTATCTAATATCTACTGGTACTTTATCTAATATCTTTTTTTTTTCACTTAGAGCAGATAAAGATATGTTGGCAAGAGTAATTTATTGGTATTCTTGCCATATCTGCTTTTCGGTCTTGGGAAGGTATTTCAATTGTCCAAATTTTTAATTCAATATTGGTTTTAATATAGTATCAGACTATTTAACAGTTAATTTTTTCTAATTCAGGAGCAGTGCATTACAACAGTTTCTCTGCCCAATCTCTTCGCTTTTCCTCTGTGTTCTGCAGGATGTGACAGGGCTCCCATCAGTTGTGATGAGACTGTACGTAATATGTGAGTATATATATTATATATCATAGTATATATTATATATAATAATATAATATATTTGTTATATTGTAATATGTAGCATATAGTTATATTCCTTAAGGCTCAAATGTGCGATGTACATTCACAATTAATATTCAGCATAAACTGTGGTATGATGTAAAAAAAGTCTGAAGAACAGAGGCAGCACATGTATATCCCCAAATCCTAACCTCTTGCAAGAGGAGCTATGAAGTATCATATCTATTATGGGTCTGCAGAGAGTAAAAAAGAAAAGAAAAGAGCTTCGTGGAAGTCTGGAGTTAGAATAGCAGTTTCTACATTTTACTATCGTGAGATTGCTCTTTTAAGCAAAAAAGGCAATTAAACCTCCAGGATCTTTGTTTCATCTAGAAATCTTGCATATAGTATGTATGTGGGGTACGAATAATTTTGTATTTGTTTTTGTAATCATACTACACTTAAATGTGAAATCTATTGCCTCAGTATAGATTTTTCTTCTTTTTAATAGGCTCAACTTTCGGCCTGTTAAAATTGCACAAATGTATTATGCTGCCAGCTTTCATTACTGCTTTAGTTTAAAACCAGAATTGTGAGTATGTATCATTGCATGATTTCAAAGGAAAAAGATCAGTGGAGGTCTTTTGAGAGTTTAAGTCATTTTTGGTTTTTACTGAAAACCTGTGCATTGTTTTTCCCACATAACTGACACCTTTATAGTCTCTTGCATCTAAACTGTTGTTACGTGTATTTTATTTGAAGTAGATCACAGGACTTTTGATGTCAGAGACCTTGCCTTCTACTGGATTTTGTAAAGCATCTTTTATGCTTACAGTGTTCCCTAAATAATAAATAAAACAGATAAAAAGCTTTGCAAACCCTTCAAACAAATATAAGGCGTGTGAGATTTTAGTCCTATCAATATGACAGGACCTCCTGCAGAGGTGTGAGACTGCAATAAATTATTATTGTGAATTAATAGGGATTTTGTGTGTCAAAACAGGCCTTCAAAAAACCACATAGGTTGGTACTTTGGCAAACTTTGTTTCTGTTGGCCTCGAAATCTTTGGTTGTCATCGTTACAGAAGCTGAACACTGCAACATTAATGAACTTATAAAAGCCACGTTAAGCAAGACGGCAGACAACGTCGATCTTTTGAATGAGAGTTAGGGATGGGCTATGGGCTGAAAGACAGATTATGGCTCTTGCTCTGGTTTTCAAGATTTACTGAGTACATAAAGACACTGAGATGCTGATGTCCTGTTGTCTTGGGCTGGACCTTTGGTGGGCTGCCCCTGGTTGTGCAGAGGAGCCGTGGTAGCACGGGGGCTGTTTAACTTACCCTGAGCTTCAGCTTAGCACCTTTCCTGCAAGCAATGGGTGATGTTGTAGCTTACAGCAGGGAAATAAAGAAGTAGCTCTTACTTAACCATGAACAGCAGAACCTTGAGGTGCTGACCAAGATTAAGGGTCTCATGCTCCACGTTACGCAGCAAAAGGCGGGCAGTCAGATCATGTGAACCTGGGCTAGAAAAGAACGAGAAGCAGGAGGAAAACCAGAGTCACAGAGAAGGTAAGAGGTGGCCAAAGATCTCACAGCAAGTCATTGATAGATGTAGATGCACATTTCGCACTAACAGAAGCTGTTTTCCTGCTCTGCTGTACCTGTGAATAATTGACCAGCTGAGCACGAAGATGTGTTTAAACAATTGTCAGCTTACTCTGATCCTCAGCATACAACCAGTCAAGTGAACTCCAGCTGTGTGAGCTGAATATTGCATCCCATGTTGTGCAGATTTTCTGTATCAGTAGTGTATAATAGGTGGTTGCATGTTTTTCTCTTTAGATTAACAGGATGAGAGAACATAACTGTAGCAGCTGGTTATACAAGAACAATCGATGCCTAAACCTATTTTTGTTTTAATTTCTACTAGGAAGCAGACCAATACTGTATTTCTTTATTATTAAGCGGTGAAAAAAGGGAGATGTGTTTTGAATTAGTTACCTCTGCCAGAGAGAAATCACCACTACTTCTGCTTGCTTTGCTGGAGGAAAAATAATTACAAGAGAGGCTGGCTTTTCCCTTCAAACAGATCTTATTCCCAGCCCGCATATGCCTCTTGCCTAGAGATCTCCTGGGCTCCGGCAGGTGATCAGTGCAACATGTCTCATAGCAGCAGAAGACTTGGAATCAGCAGCATCCTTCAAGAAGATTGGTGGGGGGAAAAATGAAAGTTAACAGGAGCGATATTTGTGGAGAGATTTCCATGTGGTTCTTACTTCTACTTTCTTACATCTACTGCTGCTCTGCTGATGACACAACTATGCAAGTTATTAAAACTTTAATGTTATTCAGAACCATCTTTCCCTACACAATCCCAGCACTTTTCATTTCTCACACCTGTCTTCAGAAGCACTTTCATTCCTCAAGAACAGCAGGGGAATAAAATATATCTACAATGTATATTATGTTTAATATATGGCAGCTGATCTTTACTTGTGTACATAAATGTCACAACAGATCAACTGCTGAGTATTTTTTGTCTCTCTGAGGTACTTAGAGATTTTTTTTTTTTCCATTTCCAAAAAACCTGTATCTACTGTACAAATACATAGGATAAGGGATTCTGCCGTTTGAAAAAAGGACTGTTCGTCGAGGATTTGAAAAATGCCCACAGACGCACAATGTGCCATCGGGACTGCAGCAGCAGCTGCTCTGCTGCCCTT
This sequence comes from Aviceda cuculoides, assembly GCA_035590195.1. Taxonomy (NCBI): domain Eukaryota; kingdom Metazoa; phylum Chordata; class Aves; order Accipitriformes; family Accipitridae; genus Aviceda; species Aviceda cuculoides. Next base: position 38,194,333 of record JAVJGG010000082.1, on the reverse strand, counting down.
CGCGGGCTCTGGGGAAGAGACTGGGAGTGAGGATGCTCATGAGGGTGTTTTACATCACAGTTTGCAGCTTGGCCATGCCTTTGGGTGGGGAATACCTTGCTGTGCAGGAGCCCTGAGGTCATGAACAACTTGGGCAAGGTAAAAGGAAAATGCAGTGATTGTGCATATCCAAGATAAGCAGCACAGCTATAAAAGACAGGGGCAGAGGAGGTATGTGTAATTTGCCTCCCGCAAGATTCAGCCAGGAGGGTCTGTCCCTCAGTCCAGCTAACCTGCTGCAGCTTTTCCTCATGTACACCTCCTTAGGGAGCCTGGACTTGTGTGTATTTAACACCTTCTGTTGCGTGCTTTGGAGAAAACCCCTTGGGGATGCTAGCTCTTATAGTTCATCCAAAGTCCTCCAGGAGGTACATACAGATTTAATCTTCCTCTCCACAATTTCTCTCTTGACTGAACTAGACATTGTTTCTTTTCCTGGGAGGTGCCAGTTTTCTCCATTAGACCAAGTGCCAGTACTTGCCCAGTTAATTAACAGCTCTTTGCTTTGAAAAGATAAAGGTCTCCCTTACACACACACACACACACGCGTGCGCACATGGTTTTATGAGCCACAGACCCGCTCAGCGGCCACTGAGGCTGATCTATTTGAGGCTGTCATTGCTCCTCGCGGGCCCTGGCCGTGTGGTCCTGCTGACTTTCTTGTGAATGGGCAGTTGCAGTTCAGGGAATGGATCAGCTTGAAAAATTATCTCATCTTTCTTTTGCAGGGCTGCTTTTGGCTGGGTCAGCTCCCCTGTGCTACAGCAGCACAGGGGGTAGCGGCATTCTACAAAGTGGCAGAGGGGGAGCAGGCCTGCAACAACTTATCTGGCTGTGGAGCCGTTTGAATTGTCATTTTTCACTGGGATGTGTATCCTCTACTGATCCTCAGATTTTATGTCAAGGTGTACAGGAGCAAAGATTTTGCATCTAAGCTGCTAGAGAGGATAGATGCATGTAGCTTATTATTAGCTCTTAACTTCTGCCACATACAACAGTAACCAGACACTTTGAGATGACAGTAGGATTGGGATATTGTCTCCCCGCTCCCAATATTTTTCTCCATAGCCCTCTGTGGGAGTTACCAAATTTGGAATGGCCCCTTTTCTACTGCAGAGCAGACAATAAGATTTCAAAGATCATTGTGAAGCACAATATAGAGTCTCCAGTTATGCTTTGTTAACCCAGTGCTTACTGGTAGTTTGCATCTATGTGGGGTTTTTTTTCTGTGGGAAATGTGGTTTCTACAAACTAGAGGGAATAGAATCATGCTCCCAAAAAATATTTTTTTTTCTATCAGGAATATTGAAACTATATAGTTTTGGTCATTTCACATGATGAATTTAAAATATTTCAGTTTCTTGAAGCAAACAAAAATATTTACTCTTGAGTCACAGAAGATTCTGCTAAGATCTTGAAATTGCAATTTGGGTTCTTTATCACGTATGTTCTTCTTCTCCCACATCTTAGCTGTGCCGTTTGTTGACAGGACACGTGATACGAAAGTAAAGGATGGACTGGTAAAGGTAGGTAGTAATGGGGAATAATTTACCCCAAGATAATCATGGGTAAAGGAGGCAATTGTAATTTAATGCCAAACAGATATGAAAATAAACTCATCAGTTAAGTTCAACAAACTGGAATGCTTCTGTACAAGAACACTGATGTGATTATTTCATTGTAAATCTCACAGTGGGACATTTTGCTGTGTTACCTTAGAAACTTGCTGAAACTTTGAAATCACAGAGCAGGTGAGGTTGGAAGGGACCTTTGGAAGTCTCTGGTCAGAAGCAGGGTCCAAGCTAGAGCAGGTTGCTCAAGGTAACATCCAGTCGGGTGTTGAACATATCTAAGGATGGAGACTCCACAATCTCTCTGTGCAACATGTGGCAGTCAGTGTTTGACCACCCTGACAGTAATTTTTTTTTGTTTATATTTAAGTTGAATTTCCTGTCTGTAAGTTTGTGCCGATTGCCTCTTGTCCTCTTGCTGGGCACCACTGCCTCCCTTTTCTTTACTCCCTCTTGTCCTCTCATCAGGTATTTATAAACAAATCAGGTATCAAAGAACTGGAATTTCCTATGGGAAGAATGTTCTGGTTTTCATTTAGATTTCTGTTAAGTACAAGACCAAGAATAGAAAGATAGAGGAGATAGAGCATGAAAGCAGATTTTTCTGGAGACAAACTATTTGGCATAAAATAGCTCCTATTCTGAACCTTTTCTTAGGTATGGTATGACACGTAAAGGACCACATCACCTCAAAATCCTTTATATGCAGTAGCATTTCTGTTTCTTTCCTACCGAGACAGATAGATCACAGCAAAAGCCATTACTGTTTTTATTAGGCCCATCTGAATAGCATTGTAAAGGACTCTTGGGGCTGCCTTTTAATTTATGACCCAGAATGGGCTGTAACTTTATGTGGAAAAAACTGTCTCTTTCCTTAACTCTAAGAATTACATATCACCAGCACAGAGCTGCAGAGATCATGTACTACTCTTTCCTTGAATTCAGATGCAAGTCGTGGAGCAGCCTCTGGTTTGCTTGGCTTTGAAGTGCAGTTGCATATGGCCTAGAGGGCAAGATTATTTAAATGTAAATATTTTTTCCTGAAAAATTAAAGCAGCTAATATCCAGGATGTAATTTCCTCTTTTCTGCTTCAGTGAATTGCATTTGAGTCCTTGTTGGAGAGGAACCGTCTCCTACAACGTATGAGATGTGCCTCTACCTAGAATGTGGATAAATGTAATGAAGGGATAGTTTAAGTGCACATTGGCTACAGATGACTGTGATGGAGAGGGAGATTATGCCTGATACTCCGATTTTGCTTCAGTGATTTCCCTTAGTCTTTGATGCAAGACCCTCCTGATCATTTGCTGGCAGTAATGGGAAAAATACTGGGGCACTTTGATATGGTGTTCTTAGATGTCTTCCCCAAAATTAAGGCATTCTCTTTCACTTTCTTCCATTTGAGAAAAGCCAAAATGCAAGTCTCTCTCCAAGGCTGGCTAGGTACAGGAAAAGTGAAATACGCCCATGGAGCAGTAGCAGATACAAGTTTGTTCTGCAGCACCTGAGTGCAATGGCACCAAGGACACCAAGCACCCACGTGTGAGTCCTCTGTGCTCCCTGCAGCTACCCACACTCTACCAGGGACAGGCAGGGCAAAGGGGCAGGCACGATATGGATCTGTGCATATTGCACACGCACCTTCCTCGTTTAACGTGTACTCCACTCCTTGCACAGCAGGGCTGTAGTGATTGCTTCGCCAATGGGTTTTATTCTGACCCTGTGGAGTATGCTGAATTTGCCTCTTTTCTGTATTGCATTTGCAGTTATGTCTTCTGTATGAACAATCCCTGCCTTGTAAAGCATTGCATTTAATGGTGCCGTCGAGCATTCTGAGGATGGAAGCTGAAATCTGAACTGGCCGTTCATCCCGTATAATTTGTTTCTTGGCAAGACCATGACCGTAAGTTTGAATTTCTGTTAACCCTGTTATTCTTATTAGATGGGTTTATAGGAGGTTACAGTCTTCAGGGCTGTCACTTCAACCCTTAACTGACAAGACTTTGGCTGTCTTTCACTTCACAAGAGCAAGGGGAAAGAGGAGAAAGGATGCTAAAGACATTCCCACACAGAGGTGACCAGGGGACAGATGAGATGAAGAGATTTGTCTTTCAAACAGTACTCTGCAGGTTACTATTATTTGTTCCTTTAAAATGCCTCTATTTTGTGAACGTATGCTAAGATAATTGAGTGATGGGCAGAACAATTCAACGGCTCAAGTGAAGTTGGCAGCTTTCCATATGCTATGGTATTTGTAAACATCCATATTGATGAAAGAAATGTGAATAATATTCCTGGATATTATGCTAACATTACAAAGTACTCTTATTGGTAATTAAGAATTACACACATGTAAATGATCTTAAAGGTGGGTTAAAATTAAGCTAGAAGTCTACAGCAGAAAGATATCGTTTTGGATTGGTGCCACTCCTAAGAGATGCTTACTTGCTAACTTCCAATCTGCAGAACTTCCCCAGTCCAGTAAAAGGGTCCTTTGTGCTTAGGAAGTGACCACATAGATAAATGATCACAAAAAGTGATTTTCTCTTCATTTGTTATATATTCTGCCACAGAAAAACAATTAAAGCTGTGTTTCTAAAAAAAACAGGAATTGCCCACTGTGGATTGATTTCTATTACCAATTTTAAACATAATTTAAAACAGCAAACAGGAAAATTACTTTTAAATAGTCACTTTTAATCTTGGTTTGCATTTTTACTTATTAATTATCTTCCTAAAGGAATATTGGACCCTCCTGTTTAGTAACGACAGGAATGTGTTGATTTTCACCTAAATACAACCTGTATGTTAAACAACGTACTTATTTTAGTGAAGTGAATATATTGTATGCTTCTAGCCAGTGTACAGCTTGATGTACATTTAGTCAGTTTATGATTACAAAGGAACATAGAAAGATGGCAAAAGATACATTTACTATTTACCCTATTATGATAATGCTCTTATTTGTGTCTCTTGTCAAGATGCAGTTGGATAGAATTTGCAACTCAATTAAAAGCACAAACCCAACATTATAAAGTAGTTTGTTTTAGTTAAATTAAACCACCTTAAATAGCTGGTTACTTAGGGAAAACATTCATTTATTGAAATGAGTTTTAAATCTAATTGATTCATTAAACAAAGGAAGTATTGTCCATGGTTAACAAATTGTACTAATAGTTCCTGATCATCATGTCTGTCATGATTTTGGAACTACCAGAGCTCATCCTGTTACACCTCATTTATATTTATGGATTGGAAGGCAATAGTAAGCTATCCAGTTTTTCAGCAGCCAAAAATTTCTCAGCTATGAATTAGTCACTGAATTTAAGTAACTAAACAAAAAGAAATGCAGAAAATAACATACCTGCAGTTACAGAAGAGGCTATAGCTATTTGACTAGTTCAGTACACTTGCAGATTTAGATTTAGAACTCCATAACTCCTGAATTACCTGGTTCAGGGATTTGCCTTCAGCAGTTCACATATAGTATGGGGATATTAATGTTTATTTAATACAAATAATTTCATAAAGTATAATAAATACAGGTGTGGATGTGAGCTGGCAGCATTTAAGTTTTAATTTTATATATGTTTGCTAACAAAAATATATGAAATTTAAATTAGGAATCTGATTTGAACATAGGCTTCCACTCTGGAATCCCCTTTACAGAGTTATGCAAAAGGACAGAAAGAGTTAGCCACTCACCAGTAGCTATTGATACAGATTATTATATTATATTATTAAAGAAGAAAATCCATCTTGCACCTAGGCTGAAGCTGGACTATGAGACCCACCTTCAGTGAAATAATATTGATCAACACATAATTCTATGGTATGAGAGAGTTGCCACTGGACTAATACAGGAAAAAGTATTTTTAAATGATGCTAAATCCACTTGAGAGAGAATGTCTGTATGGCACGGAGGTACAGAACTAGCCTGCTGATTCATCCTGACAGTCAGGTCAGGCAAGCTGGTTCATTAACTCAGAAGTATAAAATACTGAGCTTTTCTTTGAGGCAAGAGAAAGAGAGAAGAAGAAGGGACAGCAGAGATCCTGCAGGCAGAAGCCATAAGAACAGTCAGTTCAGGAGGGACTTATGTTTATGAGTACATTTCTGACTGCAGCCTTTTCTTTTAGTGGAAGTAGGAAGAAAGTCTACATCCAAACTCTATGGAAGGGACAGCTATGTAGATGGCCCCAAGTGGTGATCGTGGCTGGAGAGGTCAGCTGCCCCGGGGCCAAAGCGCAGTTTGGTTGGCAAGAGCTCGGCGTTCCTGGTGTCCTCTGCTGTTGCTGGCAATCTCTCCTGGGATGTGAGCATACTTGTGAGTCCTCCAAAAGTACAGGGGAGCTGAGGGTTGCACACCCACAGCCCTGTAGTGATATAACTAGTGGTGACATAGTCTTCCTATGGTTGAGTCTTTGATTGCCCATGGCAAAGCATTCCTTCATGGGTTATAGTCACTAATGCTGATAATTGGCCACACAGCTTTTGCAGGCTGCGTTCTGGCTCTTCCAAAGATGGTGGTCTTAAGACACGTAAAATATAGGTGTGAAATGCCAACAAAATCAAGGTGTTCCTGTTCTCTCTCTCTGTCCCTCTTAAAAACAGCAATATAGTTTCCTTTATCAAGTAATGAGTCAGTTTTGAGAAAAAGTCCTGAAAAACAGCATATGGGGTTTCCATTTTGAACCAGACATGTTAGTTTCCAAAACCAGCAGGGTGTCTTTCAGCAGGATGTTCCATAGTGTCATGGTTTAACCCCAGCTGGCAACTCGGCCCCACAGAGCTGCTCACTCACTCCCCCCACGTCAGGATGGAGGAGAGAATCAGAAGAGTAAAAGTGAGAAAACTTGTGGTTGAGATAAAGACAGTTTAATAAGTAAAGCAAAAGTTGTGCACACAAGCAAAGCAAACCAAGGAATTAATTCCCCACTTCCCATGGGCAGGCAGGTGTTCAGCCATCCCCAGGACAACAGGGCTCCATCACGTGTAACGGTGACTTGGGAAGACAAACACTGTCACTCCAAATGTCTCCCCTTTCCTCCTTCTTCCCCCAGCTTTCTATGCTGAGCATGATACCATACGGTCTGGACTATCCCTTGGGTCAGTTGGGGTCAGCTGTCCTTGCTGTGTCCCCTCCCCACTCCTTGTGCCCCCCCAGCCTCCTCGCTGGTGGGGTGGGGTGAGAAGCAGAAAAGCCCTTGGCTCTGTGTGAGCACTGCTCAGTAGTAACCAAACCATCCCTGTGTTATCTACACGGATTTCAGCACAAATCCAAAACTCCATACTAGCTACTGTGAAAAAAATTAACTCTATCCCAGCCAAAACCAGCACACTACTGTAAGCAATGCCTGTGTTGTTGCTGAAATTCTCAGCCAGCACTAGACGGCTGTCGTTCTGGTTTTGTATCTAGTATTGTTCTGCCCAAGCTATCCTAGAATAAATAGTTAAAATGTTAATTGACATAAATTTCTGCTGTTATAAGGTGTGTTTTAAGAGAGGTTCCTCCTGAGATGTATAGTTGATGCTACTTAGTTTCAGTAAGAAATGCTTGGCTGAGTAAAATGATTAATATTAGACAAAGGTGAAAACTGTCCTTCGTTTTCTTGATAACATGACACTTCAAGATCCTCTGCAGCTCTCCATTTTTACACACTTGGTTTCTGCTTGCCATTCATTCCATGTAGAAGAGGTTTATTTGCTTCTCTTAACAATTCGTTTGTGCTCATAGTTCTTCTGCTTCACTTTACAAGGTTTTTGGTGCAGGTCGTATGTATATTATGTATGTATATTCTATGTAATTCTGCATTTATATTCCCTACACGATCAGTAGAGGCTTGGCTGCACTATGATGCTACTATTCTGCAATACAATATGCTATCAGTCTAACATGTTGGCTTATATTCATTATTCCTGGGACAGGGTGAGTAGGGTAGGGAGTTACTGCAATAACTGTGAATACTTGCGTGTACTTCACAGTGATCTGTAGACATTCAGCAAGGTGGAGTCATGCCTACATTAAGGATACAGGGTTACCTTTTTGCCCTATAAAGTTTGAATCCTTGTAATTTTCCTCCAGGGATTCTTAACATATTCCATTATCTCTCTACCATGATGTATGCGGAACAGCGTATTTGAACAAGTTTCTTATGACTCCAGTTGTTGGAGAAGGGCAAAAAGAAGAAAAATTTTATCGAATGAAAAGTTTGACTATGGAAGGAGATCCCTTTATGTGGAGGAAAATTCAAATGCTTCATTCTGCATTAATTAAGGTAAAGATACCTTCATCTCCTTTTATGAAAGCAGTCCCATCTATAGGCTATGACATGAGTGAAAATATACTACATGTATGCTATAAATATGTTGATATAGCTTTATCTGTAATCAGTCAGTGGATACTATTCTATTTACTAAAGAAGAATAAGGTTAGGATTAAAATTAGGGACTTGAAATAGCTGTCTTTTGTCAAAAGGGAAGGATTAGGTGAACTGATGGATCAGTACAGCAATTCTATATTTTTTATGTGTTGGATCCGTGTATCACTCTCTGTTAGTAAACAAGAGTGTGTAAAAAAAGAAGCTGGAAGCACATTGCCCTTCTTAGGTTCTTCAATCTATACATATCCTCATGAGTCTATCCATATCTAGGATACATCGCAAATGAAATTGTTATTATTTTATTATACTATAAGCTCAGTTGTTCAGGCAAGTTAAGTAAAAAACTAGACTGCAGCTATATTGCCATAATGATTTTACAGCACATAATTTTAAAGTATTTTTGCCTAATTCTGTCTCTCCTCATACCCATCAGAAAGAATTCTGCCAAAAATGTCAGGTTTGGTGCAATTCGTATCTGCCTAGTGGCAGAACACAAATTGCTGCTTTCGTTCACAGCCACAGTTTCTACGTTTGAAGTAGCAGTAGGGGAAATACCTACTTTTTTAGCCTCGAACTTCACAGAAAGAGAGATCTGTGTTCCTTTATCCCAGATAAACATTTGAGTAACAAGTATGAGGAAGCTCTAAGTACCTACGTAGTAGACATGATCTAACAGTGAGAGATAAATAAGCCACAGGTACAAGCTTATTTCTACCTATTAATAGGCAATAGGAATTAGTATCTTTTTCCAGGTGTATTTTCTGTTTTGTGTGCTTGTATCGCTTCCATTACTGCTCTCAAAATACACCTATAAAGAAGGGAAATATTAATATTCCTACTTTACTGATGGGGAGCTGAAGCATTGAGTCTTTGGCTTGCCCAAGGTCACATAGGAAGCTGATGTCTGAGTAGATGTCCCAAGGAGTATTTTTGTAATTCCCAAATCTGAAATCACCATTTTATGGCCCCTGAATTATTCATTTCCCATTGGAAATAATTACCACAGAGAACTTATGCATTTCCAAGGATGCTACCAGGTAGAATACAAGCATGTTGTAGTACTGCTGTTACGAGGCTTATGTAAGACTTTTCTTTAAAACCAGCTAACCCTATTTCATGTGTTAAATGTATGCACTGGTGTTTGTTTTTTCCATGTATTGCGTGTGAAGTATACACACAAAAAAAGAAATAATGAATACATATATCTCATCAAAGAGAGATAAAGCCACACTTATAAGAAAATCTCGAGTGGGAGGTTACGATGTTTCAGCAGCAGCAGCCCAAACAAGGATGATTCCAAGGGAAACATGTCCTGCATCTTTAACGCTAAAATTGCAAACACTTTGCTGAAGTGCGTTGGTAGTAATAGATTAAAATGTAGTTGTGTCAATGAGCAAACAACAATTTTACCACACAGATTACTAGTGAATGTTTCTCTGATATACCAGGTAACAAAGAGTGTGAAAATATATGTGTTCAAAGTTTTTTATCTACTATTTACACAAGTAAAGATTTAAGTTGAATTATACAAATAATTATGGTTTATATTTTCTAATTTACAGTGCATTAAATTTGGTTTTAGGAAGTGTCTAAGGGATAGCACAATTATTTAATATGTATAACACATTCGGTGTCCTCTATTTCTCGGTCTCCTAATGCGAGTACAAGTGAGAAACTGCTACATGGATAATTATTTATGTGCATGTGGTGTGCTGTAAAGGCACTCTGTGTTCCAGACAAAGAGGTGTTGCACATCAGCACAACAGCATGGTAAGAATAAAAAGAGAGTGAATTCATGACTGTACAATAAAATACAAAAACTTCAGGATTCAAAATTAATGCCATAGCTAAGATTGTGGCCAGGAGAGAATGCATGGGCTTACATATATGAAATTCAAAGGATATTTAAAAGAGTAGAGGACAGAAAAGCGCTCCAGAAAGGTGTGGCCAAGGCATGTCAGTGATCTTTCTTGCCTTTAGTACTAAGGCTTCAGGAATGTTATTATGAGCAGTGAATTTGTTATGTTAATGAAATTATTATTGTTTAAAGCATGACATTTGGAAACACCATTTTCATGTATTTGTTACAAAGAATATGTGAAAATAACAATTCTTTTCTGGAGCATTGGTTAGCCACCCATATAGCCATATGCCTGAATGAGATTATAAACTTAGGAAAGTGTTTACCTCTGTTCTGACCTGTAGAAAAAAGAATTTCATGAACTCCTAGGGGACCAGTTACTCTCATTTACCGTTGTAGAACTGGACTAGAGGTGCCGGCTTTGTCTCAGTGTGCTGTTATCTGCCAGTAATTGTAACAGCAGCAAGCTCTTCAGACCCAATTGTCACTGTGAGCCTGACGACTGTGCTGACTTACTGAACTCCAGTGCCTTCAGCTGAGCAGTTGATAGTAAAGCTTGTTGCTGGTCGCTAGCCATTTCATCAGACTTTATTGTCTGTGCGGCTTCATAATTCAGCAGAAGTTACCAGTAGGGATAAAACAGAGTGAAATTTGAAGAATTTCAGGTTTCCTTTGTGTTCTGTGAATTGCAGTGCATCACCTGAGCTATGATCAGTGCCCGGTCTGTGCTCTCAGCCCAGAGCAGTGAAGACACTTTGCTTAACCTGTCACGAGCACCGCTCTGCCGAGACACGATGGGCAGGCAGTGATCACAGCTCAGCTCCCAGTACAGTAAAGGACGTTTACATTGGCAAATAGTAACAAATAGGGAAATATAAGAGGTTGTGAAAGTTTGTGTGTAATATTTCACTTCGTAGTAGTCTATCCAGATGCTCACATCACTAACACATGTTGTTCTGGTTGCCAGTCCAGGAAAACTGAGGTAACCTGAAAGAGGTGTAACATATTGTGAGGACACAAGGATAGTGCGAGAGAAGCCAAAGGAATTTGCTCCCTTTAACCTAGAAAAATGAAGATCTGAGAGGGGATGTAACTGCTGCCTAGAACTATTGCAGAGATGATAAATATTAAAGCATGAGAAGAGCTGAAAAGCTGTGTTCACATAAAACCAAATGGGTATAAACTGTCCGAAGATCAGTTTAGAATGGAAAATATAACTTTTCTAACCATTGGAAGCTGCCGTTCTAGAACAAGTTTTGTGGATGTTAGCAGCCTTAAGGCTTTTACAATAGAGCATGATAAATTTCAGATAGGGTTTGTAAGAAGTAGCTGTCTATAGGAGTAAATATCTATACTTGGTGACTTAGGAAGTGCATTTCTGTGATATGGTTTAACTTTTGGTTTTGTTTATTTTTTCTAGTTTCTGTTTTTTCCTTGAAGTCAAAACACACAGGGAAATGAGATAAGAATATATGGAAGCTAATCCTGAGATTTGTGAATTGTGTTTTAGAAGAGGCACGGCAGTATGTTCTCCTGTATATTTGGGGTTTACTGGAGGTTATTTTTAAAGCTTTTTTTCTTTGTTAATGAATAAAGTTCCTCCTTTAAATAAAACAATACATCAATATGGTATCAAAACATAGATAAACAACATATACAATATAATTAAAATATTAGTAGGCTGGTACCAAATGAATACAATATTCAACCATTTTTATATCCTGCATTTGATCAAGCTAATGACATTTTCTTTGTTAACAGTAGTAGTGAAGATGGGACAAAACCAAAATATTTGGATCTGACTTTTCAGAATATAGGAGAAAATTTGGTCCAGGATCTGAACTTTGTGCCTCCAGTTCATTTTTGGATAGCAGTTCTTAGGAACTATTATGTGCCAGAAGTCCAATTTTTTGTACTGATAAATATAATATTATTTTGGTGAATTTAAGAATTTTCAATTGCTGTACAAAGAAATTTGTTTTCCAACATAAATCTTCAAACGAGAATAAATTTTTCTCAAATCACTGCTTTAATGCAACTGTGCTGTTTTATATTGGGGAGAACCAAACTATTATGTATATTTAGTTCATAGTATAAAACTAGTAGATCAAAATTCTCCTTTCATTTACACTCAAGCAAGCACACTGAACTAGTAACTAAGCAGAGTAATACTTAGAGTGGTACTCGGAGACTTCGCTGCATAAATCCCATTAATGTTAATTCCTAGGCACAGTGCTGAAAATGTACCCTTAAGCATCTGGCAGACCGGCAATTCTTACAAAAACTTGTAAGCCAATTTCATTTTTAAGTAGTGGTCTAACACAGTGCAAATGCAAAGTTATTAAATATTAATGCTTTAAGAAATCAGTCTCAGGCTTTTAATCTAGAAAATAATTGTTGCCAATACATCTTCCATTGATTTAGGAATACTTGCTACTTGGTATTTCAGGGAGTTGTTGGTTTTTTTCTACCTAAGGTTATCTTTTCTGTTGATTTAACATATCTGTCATACTTCTTATCTCAGAATGTTTTTCTTACTTCGTTACTTTTGAAAATGTAGAAAAAATATCTTCCAGAAAAGCCATCTCTAATGTGTTTATTCATCTTAAGCTATATTATTAATAAATATTTGATTATTAATGTTATTGCAAAGTATATCTTTTTGATTTCTAAGTTAAACACATTTTTGAGGAATAGACAGTGTCAGAATATATCCCCTTTTTTGTGATTTTAGTCAAGTTGTTATTATTTGTTTTACTTTAGAGCACATTAACCCAGCAGATATGTAGCAGTAAGATGACTCAAAGCTTAGGTAAGGAAACCTGATCACCACCACAGTCATTGTATATTTGCTGAAAAAAAGCAGATGCTACTGATTTATATTGAGAATTTCCAAGGAGGAAACCGCAAGTAAATGATACTGTGCAACAAAAACAGAGTTATAAATTCAGCCTGCAGCTGCAGGACTGTAATTGCATTGAAGTTTAGAAAGTGCAGGTAGAAAGATTTTCAAGAGAAGCAGAACCCTAAGTTTTGCTTGGACAGGGTGAATATAGCATTACAGTTTATCCTAAATGAGCTTTATCAATGCTAAATCTGATTCAGCCCTAGCATATGCTATCTTAAAACCGATATGAACGCTATTTGGTCACACATAAAACCCGGCGTGCGTCGCAACTTCGGTGGTACCGCAAAATGGTGTAACAGTGGTTTATGAAATCTGGTGAGCCTGGGCTGTCGGGGCCTGCTGCTGCCCTACACCCCAAAGCGCTGCGGAGGGGGCGGGTGGCCCCACAGCTGCAGACCCAGGAGACAATGGCCACCCCCCCGACCCGCACCATGGCGGCCTGCACCAGGGCGGCCCTCACCAGCTCTCTGAGGCTGTGGCGCTTCCCTGAGGGCCTCCCGCTCCAGGGGAGAGCTTCCTTTGGAGCAAGAAGCATGTTTTGAGAGGGCGGCTGCTGGCTTGTCTTCAAAAATACTGGCTTTTATTCTTTTCCCTTAAGGCACTATGGTTTCCACACTCGGGAAGACTTTGGGGAAAGGAGGCAGTGTTTCTCTGTTCCACAGGCTGACACTCCTGACAGAAGGGGCATGACAAGCCTGTAAATAAGCAAAGACTTCCTGGCACATCTGTGTCTCCTGCCAAGACTCCCTGTCCAAGCATTTTGAATCTGTTTTGTGAAGAGAGAGATTCCCAAGAAGATTAACCACATTCTGCTAGACAAGTGTTACAATGTGTTTCTACTCTTCTTCTGGTTCATTTTCTACTGCAAAGTTTGTTTGCAAGTTTTCTGATATCCTCCACTTATCAAAACAACAAAAATATTTTTCTTCTTTTTTTGACATTATTCTTTTGGAATCATGTCAGGTGTTATAGCCAGAGCCCCTTGCTGCACAGCTTTGCTTGAAAGGAACTAGCTGAGAAGCTTTACAGACTCTTAGTGTTGATACACAATAGGTTTTGGAGAACAGTCTGGAAGCGAGAAGGAAGCTAATATGCTGAAATGTTTCAGAAAGGAGAAACCAGAAAGCTCACGTAACTGAAGGCCTGTCATTTTGCTTTCAGACTCAAGTAATGAAGAGTTAGAGAAGGATAATGTTAAAAGCAACTAAAAATGAATTGTGGAAAATATATGTTTTAAAACTAATCTTTGTAATTGTCATGAGATTACAAGTTTTGTTAGAAAACGAGTAACGTTGAAATAACAGACTTCCGAAAGCCTTTCATCACAGTTTAGATCTTAATGCACTAGAAGAGCACAAGGTACATGGCATGTTTTTTGGTTATAAGAGAGATCTCAGATGTCAAGTAAGGAATCGTAGTTAAGCTGCTAGATTATAATAGAAACATGAGTATAAGAGAAAGATTCTTGGTTATATTTAACTTTTATGAAAAAGGCAGCTGCAGAAGAAATAAAGAGTGAGTAACTAAATAATTGAGAGAAAACATCAGTGATACAGAACAGTCTGGCTAAGTTGGCAAATTGGGAAGAGAAAAAGTAGGCATTTCATTAGGTAAATATATCTGGAAAAATGAACATGAATCATATTTACAGAAAAAAAGGAATCCATTCCTCAAAAGCATTTAGTCTGAAAAAGATTCAACAAGTCACTTTAAATAATCAATCTGACACTGATCTCAGTGCAATGCCATGGCATACAGAGCTAAAGTGATCCTGTATAATCAGGTGAATATCACATAAAGAAAAAAAATGTCGTTACTCCCATTTTTGGCAGTGTGGTGAGTGCTGCTGCAATGCTTCTGCTGAGGGCTTCTGCAGTTCTGAATTCTATGCTTGAAGAAGGTGAATACTGTGGAGGGTTGGGTAAAGAGTCCCATAAATCACAACAGAAGGGAAAATAGATTTCACAGGAATGGAGTACGAAGAAATAAGTGGCCAGGTCTTCGTAGTTTAATAGTGAAAATCTTAAAGCATGACTTAATGAGAACTGTTATATCTCTGGGAGAGAGAATTTTGCTAGTGGCAGGTTTTCACTCTGTCAAGCAGTGGTGTTGGAGATGAGCAAATACAGTATTTTTAACAGTGAAGGCAGTTAAACATTAGATCAAGTTATCTAGGATTATGATGAGTTTTTCATCACAGGCATCTTTAAAATAAAAACAAAATGTTTTCCTAAAGGATAAAAATGTGTTTGACTTGGAAAGGAGTTAGTTGAGGAAAGTTTTTCAGAAGGTGTAACAAGCCACATGTACAGAGAGGTTCCTTCTCATTTTCAAGTATATCAATTGGTTAAACATAATAATCTCCAAGTATTGCACATTACTAGCATCATGATCTATTTCACAGGCTTTCTACAAGAAGCATATTTATAACCCCATCATTTTGAAAGATTATGCACAATGTTCTAAAATGCTTTTCCTGTTTTATTCTTCTGGAAAGAAATAGTGTTTTCTATTCTCACTTTTCAGTTAAGCGTGGAGAGGTGAATTGACTTGCCCCATAAAGTACAGTTCCCCTTATTCCCAGGCCAGTTTCCTATCCACAGCTGTGTCCCAGCACCCTGATTCCAAAGGACCACAGTTCATGCTGTTTTTGTAAAAAGTCATATCCCTCAAAGGAGTCAGGCATTTACATATTTTCACCCAGCATATTTCATTTAAGAGGAATTATTCATATGGAAGTTGTATACACATTTGGGAGTTGAGTGAAGACAAACTATTTTATACAATATGTGGCAGAAAATCATGGACAAGATTAACAAGTGAAACTCTGCTTTGTTTTCCTTTCCTTTTCTTCCCCATTGAAATAAAAAAGAAACATAAAGAGGTAAAATATATGGGCCACTTCAATAAATGAGTATAATTGATGCAAACTGAAGGAAGAAATGATTCTAAATTGGGCAAATATTTATCCCTGCATGCTATTGAATGCTGTAGTGGTTTAGCTCATGCGAATAAATCTCCTTCCGTGTACAAGGGAAATTGCATGGTCACGCTTATCTTATTTTAGCAACACTGTTGGACGTAGTCACACTTATTTCTCATTCGGTAAGTTCTGCACCTATCCCTTTACTAGCCTTTTTAATTTCTTCATGTCATTGCCAAAATACTAGCTTTATGCAGTACTGCTCATGTAATCCTCCAGCTTTCCATGGAGAACTGTTGGAAGATGCTGACAATCTTTCACTGTGCTTTTATCCTTTCGTAAAGTAAACTGCATAATTTGTGGAAACAGTATTTACCTGCCAAGGACTCTATTGATCCCACTCAATGCTTGCTACCTTTGGCACAAGTGGTAATCATGCAGACTAAAATAGCACTCCTGAAGCACTTCCTCACTCTTTCTAACCCCCAAAGTAGTGCTTGCACAAAAGCAGAACCACCGCCTGTTAATCATTTTGCTCCTTAATGTATTTCTCACCTGACAGGCATAAGTTTATCAAAGTTTCTCTGAACTTTCTTAGTTTCAAAGAAACAGAAACTTAGCCTATCCAGAAGTTCCTTTCTAATTATTCTAATTTCTTATTTTAACGTAGGCTTTAGATGTACCCAACATTGATTAGTAATGTTTTAGAAGACACTTAGAAATGTCCCAAGGCAAAAAATATATTTATACTGTTTAAGAAGAAAAGCAAGCAGAAATTTTTTTCTCGGAGACAATTTTACATCATGCTGTAGAAAAGCTACCAACCTTGCATTTTCACTAGACACTTCAGATGAGTTATCTGCCATAAAACATTTATTTTCTGTTATGAAACCTCAATTTTCATTATATATACACACACACACGTAAAGTGAGGTGAGATAAAGAATTAAGGAGAAAAAAATAAAAGCTAAGCATTCTATAATCTTTAAAATCTTAACTGTTCTGAGGTCTGGGCTACAGTCTCACTCTATAGGTAGACTTCAGCATTTCTTGATTTAAGCAGAAGGAGAAACCTTACCTCTTCAGAAATACTCTGTTTATGGAAACTCTCCCTTTCTACAACCATCTCAAAGTTTGGGCCATGCTTGTGTTGTCACTAAACTTGTTTTCTCACCTTTTTCCTCACCATTTCTCCTTTTTATCATTATTATTAGCACATAAGCAATATTCTTCTCCACTTAATATCTTTCAAATAAACTGTGTTTTTTTTTTCCTTTCTGATCCAGTCTATTCATTTCTCCATTCTCTCTCCAGAGGAATGTACTTAGTAGTCTTAGCTGGAAAAGGCATACTATCCTGCTTTGTACCAAAGAGTTCCTGGAAAGATACTTAGCTGCTAAAGAAGACAAAAACATTGATATGTTAAATTACAGACAAGGCTTTTTCTAGCCTGTAAAAACTTTCATTTTACAGTAAATTGTATTTCATTATATATTTTAAATATACTTTTTATTTCTGTATATTAATCTCTGTGAGTCTCCCTGTGCATTCATTTTGGCCAGGTTCTAGTGGGCTTAGCTGTTTAGATTACTATTTCAGACATGAAACTGTACTCATGGTGCTTGCAATGGAATTGTGTTTCTAACTAAGATGTTTTAGTGGATTTTGTTGGAGTTTATGTAGAGTTTATGGAGTTTATGTAGTTTATCCTTGTAGATAACATTACGGTTTGAACAGTAAAGAGGGGAGGCGGGGCG
>JAVJGG010000082.1:38155247-38176790 GCA_035590195.1 Aviceda cuculoides | reverse complement strand
GTGCCCCCCCAGCCTCCTCGCTGGTGGGGTGGGGTGAGAAGCAGAAAAGCCCTTGGCTCTGTGTGAGCACTGCTCAGCGGTAAGGAAACCATCCCTGTGTTATCAACACTGTTTCCAGCACAAATCCAAAACACAGCTCCATAGGAGCTACTATGAAGAAAATTAACTCTATCCCAGCCAAAATCAGCACATATAGATAAGGGGCTGCTGCAGATGGGGGCCTCTTCAGGCTGGGAAAGCATAAGTCTGTCCAAAGAACAGAGGCACTCAATGCAGAGTCTGTGGTGCTTTTCTTCATATTACTTTTGCAAATAGTCCATTCTCTTAAGGAATTTTTAAAGCACTGAACTAAACTGTCCCTTAGTTAGGAAATGTTAAGCAGCTTTTAACTGAAAGCTTTGTGTCTGAGGCAATAATAGAGAGAGAAGGTAAATGCAGCTTGAAAGGATGACAATGTTTCCTGAATTTAAGCCCTGGAGTGTCATTGCTGTGGTGTTAAGAACAACTGGACCTCAAAAACTGAAGCTCTGGTTGCTGGTTTAGGCACCTCCAGGTACCTGGGTGGAGAAAGGGAGAGGCCTCTGTCGTATGCGAGAAGCTGCACCCTGGAGATACAGCATGGCAAAGGAAGATACCTGGGGTCACAGCCCTGTGGCTCCTTTGGCTTTTGCAGTCAGCCTTGATTATTGATCAGGGATGGGGTAAATAGATAGATAGGATAAAGTTGTGTACACCTGACTCATAGATCACACATTTCTCATGGAAGTGTACCTTGTTTCTGCTACTCATTTAGAAGGCTGTGAAGTACAAAATTGGTTTGGGGAGCTTCCTTGTTGGTTCCTGGAAACAAAACTAGCATAAAAGGTATTTTGAAGCATGTGTTGAGAGGTAAGAGCATTTCAGACCACAGAAGGGCTGTTCCCTACTGTAGACCCGTGTTCACATCCGCACAGGCAGCACAAGAATGATGTGAGACTAGTGACTACCTTGTTTTCAGACTTCAGCTCTTAGCTCAATTCTACAGCTGTAACAAGGGCCAAGGTATTGATGGGTTGCATCTGACGCACTGCAAAGGAGATTAGTCTTTCTCACAGTTGTGATCCTACAAGATAATGTAGGGGTCCACAGAAGAAACAGGAAGCCTGACTTCCAGGAAAGAGAAATTTCCTTTTAATTCACTAGATCACAAAAATCTCATAACCACTCAGTGTTCCAAGTTATTGCAATGTTGGAGTGCAGGGGAATAGGAGCAAGAGTCAAATTGTAAAACCATTCTGGTATTTTATTTAGTAAGTGATGGGGGCGGGGGGGGGGGGGGAGGCATGGGGCAAAAAACCAAACCTAGCAGAAAAAAAAAGAAACATGAGAGGCCTGGAATAAGACCCAAGAA
Organism: Aviceda cuculoides; assembly: GCA_035590195.1. NCBI lineage: Eukaryota > Metazoa > Chordata > Aves > Accipitriformes > Accipitridae > Aviceda > Aviceda cuculoides. The sequence continues at coordinate 38,175,400 of JAVJGG010000082.1, read as the reverse complement.
TCAAAAAACAACTTAGCGGACTGAGCTGGAAGAAGGAGATTGGCTCTTCAGGTAAGTCTAGGCCAATGAAACTTAAGCATGTGTTCTTGCAATGACAGGTGATTGAGTGAGGCTAGCTGAATTCATCTAGGGGACTTACAAGCTAGTACACTTGGCTGGACGAAGCCTGTATTTTTATGTGATTTAAAAAAACAACACGATTTTTATGCAAATTGACACACAGACACATATTGCATACTCTATTATTCTTTTTTTTTTCATGGAAAATGATTGCTTCACAATCCTGAAATGTCTATTAAATCATCCAGACATTTTTGTTAAATTTCTGCACCCTTTTCATTATTTTTTCTGAGCCAGAGGAATTATTTTTTAAATATTGTTCTTCCTTTACATCACTTGTTTTGATTTTAATGTGCTAAAAAAGTCAAATTTAGTCTAACTCAGAGACCATTCATTACGCATTTATGAAGTAAAAGAGATGCACAACAACAAATGATGAGTTATGAGACAAAATATTCAAGTAATGTAGTTTTTAGCATAGGGCCCCCATAATGAACACTAATGTCACAAAATATTCTCAAACCCAGTCATGCATATTCTGCTTTATATTTAATATCTATAGTGGTAGAGTCACTCCTTTTCTCCCCTACACACACTGCGAGTAAAAGTGGAAAAAAAAGGAGGTCATCTGTTGGCTTCTGGCACCATTTCCCTGAATGATATTTTTTTTTTCATGGGAGTTGTGCCACCATAGCAGAGCTGCTGGGGAACACGACTGGTTCCACATTCCTCCCTGGAAGCAAATCTTTTTTGGCCTAGGATGTTGGTTTTTGTCATCCCAGCAGGCTGGACAAAAATAAGGCATTCATCCCAAATGCCTTACTCAGGCTTGAAGGCAGCTGGTGTCCTAAAATATAAGCCTTTGTTATTCCCATGAACTCTCTTCCAAGAAAATGGACTGCTATTCCTGAATTAGGACCAGCATCAGAAGCTCTAGTGATTTATACTTTTTTCAGGCATCTCATCCAGAAGGACTGTTGCATTAGCTGATTTTCCTCTTTCAGGCCAAACACTGAATTTTTAGAACAAGGCTTCTATTGACTATTGGGTAGATTTTGGCTGATATTGACACTGTGAGATAGGCCCTTCACTGCTCATTCAGAACACTACAGAAGAATACATCCATATGACTCAACCTATAGATCATTTGTCTACCCCTTACAGCTCTGGCTGCAGTAGAGTATGTCAGCTGCTTGAGACCAACAGTGTCCACTGTTTCTGTCAAGGGGAAAAGTGTACAGGATACATATGAAACTGCAAAATGAGTATGGGTAGGGATTAGAAAGTTACCTGCACTGAACTGAACTGAATTGAAATACCAGGGCTGTCCCTGTCTTCTTGTGGACAGTACCACCTTCTCAGGTTTAGGAATGGCATGCAGAAGACCAGGGCTCTCTTAAGCTATGAAATCAGGGGAATAATAGACTGAATTAGATGACTATAGAATGCACACAGAGAATTCAAACTCAGTTTTGAAGTATCTTATAGCTGACCTCAAAAAAAAGCAAGCAGGGAATGAAATGTGTTGGGATGGAGACTGGTCTTGGAAGCAAGGAACCACTGAAGCTGAGCTTCCAGGAGAGCAGTGCTCTGCCGCTGGTCATCACCTGTGCTGGCTTTCCAGCATTCATCAAAGGAAAGAAAAATGTCGTCTTTAGTGCGACTTTAGGTCTTCAATTGTATGAGGTGACACCATTGCTAAAGAAGCAGACATCTTTCTGCTAGGGAAAGTAAAAATTGAAGAAGGCCCTGTTGTAAAAATGGTAGGAAAAGCTCAAATCTGCATATTCGCTGAATACATTCTTGCACTCAGATTTTTCCTCCTCAGCTGTATGGTAGGTGGACAGGTTACAATGTTCTCTTAATACAGTGCTCAGATGTAAAATTTTGGTCATGCTGGTCACCATAGCAGCTGGAGTAGACAAGTTAGATCAACATCTACTTAGTCTGCATTGTGGGACACAGTTAAAGACTAAACCAACGCAGGTACGTAATGTAGACACGGGTTTAAGGTGGTGGAAAATGCCGCTGTCACCCTTCTCCCTGTTAAGACCTTACACTACCTGTGATTCTTAATCAGGGTGTCCTCTGCAGAGAACAGTGGCTGCCTACTGCCACTTTGAAAGGAGTCAGTCTAACAGAAAAGTAGAGGCTCATTGATTTGCAAAGGAGATGGACACTATCTAAGAAACAAGCTTATGTAAAGGGCATTTCTTACAGGTGTCTTTGCTGTCACCATTAGTATCATTGGACTGGACTGGCAACAGCTCAAGGCAAGTGTAGGTGGAAGACAAACAATGCATCTGCCTCAAGGCACATTAGTTAATAAAGCTTTTGTTACACCTTGATTCATTGTCTAGTTGGGAGTCAAGACTAGTTATTAAACATTTCAGAGAGAAAAAGGATTGCTATGACAACAAAGTATGAATAATTCATCTGAAGGGGAGAGGGGACATGCAATAATAGAATAATTGCTAAAATTCCTCTTAAAGGATTTGTGTGCATCAAAAGCAATAATAAAAAGGAAGAGTTTCAATCTATGCTATCTCGCTAACTGCAGCTTAAAAAACATCTGTCATTGTTGGTGGCTTGCACAATGCAAGATAGAGTACAGTCTGCAGCTTCTTACTTCTAAATAGAGAGCAGAGGCATAAGAGAACAATCAGGAAGCCTCTCTGAACACTGAAGTTTTGGGTGCCTGGACTTAGCCAAAACTTTGGAATTTTTTTCCATCATAAATGTTGAGCCATAGAAGTCAGTGACATGACCCAAAATACAGTAAAATACTATAACAAAACGTTTGTTAGGTTGAGGTCTGTTTCTCTGGGAACTTCCTAGTCTCTTCCAGAAGAATTTAAAGAAAGTGGGGAAAAAAGTAATTTTAATGCAAGAATGAAAGTGAGCTCACCATCTCCATTGCTTTATTTCATGTATCATTCCAATCTCTTGCCAAGAAGGCTTTTTCCTTGCACTTTGATTCTCTTTAACACACAGCATGTGCATTTTAACAAAGCGTGGCAAATCTTACTAAATATATTTATTTTTTAAAAAGCCATTTACCTTTTCTTTCAAATAAGGATAGAAATCCACAAAGGAATTAAATACTGACCCCCTAAAAAGCTACCCTGGAATAATCTACAAAAGCAAACAGCATTGACAGCAGCAATGGAAGCTTTTCTGGCCTGCTTTTCTGCCTCTGGACTCAAAGGAGCAACTATTTTAGAGACTGGTCATGATGCCAACTCAGGCTTTGGTCTCTCTTCCGGTACCACAGAGAGGTATGTAACCTGTTTTTACCATATATTCACATACAAGGCAACCTGGATGAAATCAAGACAGTGTAAAAACTATTCTGACTGTAAAAGGAAGGGAAGGTCATCTGCTGTTTTAAAGACAGTAGTATATGAAGGAGACTGGCAAAGCAGCCCCCTGCCTCCCCCCCCCCCCCAAAAAACCCCCCAAAACCTTCAAAAAAAAAGCTAGGATTTTTTTTTCTCAGTAGAAACTAGCTCTGAAATTTTAAACTATAAGCCTTCTCCATGTCTCTAAATAATTAATTAAAATAGAGCATTATAGATTAGAGACTTTAAAATTACATTTGTATAACTTAAAGTGGGTTTGAGTGATAACACAAATGGGTGATTAGTTTAAAAAGTTTGATATCTGGTAATGTTTTGAGAAAATTAATTAAGGCAGCCATTCTCTTGCAGTATAAAACCCAGTTACTGTGGCTGCATTGCTGTGTTGTTACACTCAATAAAAATGTTCTTAGGATTTTTAGCATGTGAATTAAGAACACACTTCTAGCAGCTAAACTGATGAGAAAGAAGGTCAGAACTCCTTTACCTGCTAAATGATCCAGGAACTGAAATAGATCTACACAATGGGCCTGAAAAATCAACTTTGAAGAAAGTCTTTAAGCTCATATTCATGATTCCTGATCACTGCTTCCTTTTTTTTTTTTCCCCAGTGTGAACTTTCATAGAAGTTAATGTGATTCATTCCAAAGAAGCTCTCAGATTCAAAGTACTAATCTTTAAAAGACAGTTGTGGACTTACTGCAGGAGTGAATTCCAGAAGTAAGTTATACTTTGCCTACCTCAACATGGCTTTTTATGTGCTTTGTATTTACCACATTTTCCCTTTGGTCTTTTTCCCCTTGTATTTTGAAACAAGTTCTTAAAAAAACCTTCTCCTTTAACTTTTCCACATATTAAGTGCTTCTTGCCTTCCCTTCTTCCTTGCACAAGAGCTTTCATATGCTTTCTAATGATGGATTAATCAGATGAAGTAAGGTTTCACTGAAAAAAATGGGAGAAGAAAAGCTAATTGGTCTTTACCATTTACAAGGCAAACCTGCCTGAGATCAGGAGGCAGCTGATGCCAAAGTGTCTGCCTGTGCCTGCAGTCACAGCAGGGATGTGAAGCAAAGTACATCACATTGTAATGAGGAAGTGTAACAGGGTTATCTGGCCAGAGAATTTAACTCCAGTTGGCTGTGGAGTTCATGAGACTTCATTTGTGATATGGGAGACTTGGGACTTGGTCGCATAACAAGATCAGTGTCTGAGATGCAATTTCTTCACTCTTTTGTGGGGGCTCAGAAAAAGGTAAGATGTTATTAGAGAAGGTAAGTGTATTTTTTGCAGCAGCTGATGCAAGACAGGAGTCCCATCTGTGCACGGACTGAGTCACTGCATTGTTCAGTCCCCCCAGGATGGAGCTGTAATTTATAATTAGACCATCTATGTTCTTCAACAGCTGAACTTGGCTAGGTAGATTTTACAGGTACTAGCAGAAATGTGAAATGGGGTCTCCTCTTTTCATTGCTTTATCTCTGTGCTCTCAATGAGGAATGTGGTCCCTGGCCCAGATACAATCACCCACCAGAGTCCAGCCTTCCTGAATCTCCAAAATGCAAGTTATCTCTATGGTACCTCTGTAAAGGTACATCTATAATTTCTTGTTTCTGTTGGGAACAGAAATGCAAGTGTCAAAATATCAAGGAGAAAGCTCATTCTGTGGCTGTTCCTAAGCTCAAGGAAGGTACAAACCTCACTGATTTCAATAAGCTGTGGAGGAAAACGAGTTATTTGCAAAATGACCAGAAAGAGGGAAATGTGAAGTTTTACAAGCCATGCTGACCTAATGACATTTCCAGTCCAGCCTTGCTGTCAAAATATTTAGATAGTTCAGGACAGCGCTTGAATATCATCTGTGAATTTTAAACCAATATCAGTGTTTTTCTGGAAGGGCTGTTGATCTATAGGTTTATTATTTTTTATGCGAAGAAATCAGAAAAAAATGTGTCAGTTCCCATTTTGCTGTATTAAGTCTAAATGATGTCAGTCAACATTGCCAGTAATGCCATGTGATATTGTAGAAGCTTTCTAAAAATGCCCTCTGAAACTTGTACTTTGAGTAACACAATAATGAAAGAAGTGTCCTTCGGTCTCTTTTTTTCTTCATATGCCCTTAAATGCATAAGAATCTTCCTGCCTGTTGTGAAGTAGCTGTTACTGTTTTCATTGCAAATATGGAATGTTACATTTGCTAACAGTACTTTTTTCAGTTCACTTTGTTTCTCTCTCCTATTGGAGAGCTTGGCCGAGTGTGTCAAAAACAGATATCCGAAGTTAGGCTTACGTTTGCAGAGATCTGAACATCTATCAGCTTCTATTAATGTCAATTAGAGTAAGAGCATTCAGCACTTAATTAATCACTTAGTAATTTGGGTCAGTTTTACATGGGAGTGCAGGTCTACATATTTATTTATTTATGTATTTATTTATTTCTCTAGCTATCTTAAGTGCCATTTAGAATTCTTATTTCTATTTACTGGTTGTGATTTTTTTTGCCTCAGAAGTGAGTAAGCTGCAAACTGAAGGGGAAAAAAAGGTTTTTCTAACTATGGAGGAGAAAACAACAAAATGAAAATAAGCGCGGTGAGGCCCATCAAATAGGTGGTAGAGAATCAGAAGAGTTGTGCAGTTCATGAGCATAAGGTGATGGAAAGGATTAAAATAGAGAATGAGAGCTCATGACCTCAGAACCAGTGGAGCACTGGTTCAGTCCTACAGGGAGCAGAGATGCTCTCCATGCAGTGAGGGCTCTCGGTACTCTGCAGAAGGGACTCAGCCTTGTGCAGGGTAGGTACCTCAGGCTTGTTTTGTGGCTGAAGATCCAAGGAGAACATAACAGATAGCAAATGTGAAGAATCAAAAAAGCCACACTGGGCTAAAACGTCGTAAACAGCCTAATAAAGGCAGGTAGGAACAATTCAGAGTTCAATTTATTTAGACAAAAAAAAGTTTGTTTGATTAAAAGAACTTAACAATTCCATAAAAATGCATGAAGACTACTACTGCTAGCAAGATAAGCAGCAAAGTAGAGAGCAATGGGCTTATTAAAAGGGCAAATCAGAATTAAATTCTAAAAAGGTGCTGCTGACAGAAAAGGGCAACTGGACCAGGAAACACTTTGCCCAAAATATCGTGAGGCAGCATTATCCAGAGCCCTGGGTGCTGGGTCCTGCCTAACACAGCAGGCATGGAGTGGAGGTTCAGGTCAGCTGCCAGGACACGCATGATCCGTGTGCCGATGCCGTTTTCACCGCCTCATGCTTTGAAACAAAGTCATGGCCTAAAAGACTAAAATCCACAGCTATATTACAGACCCAGAACAGACAGGAATGCTCATGGGATGTGTCTTAGTTCATCAAAATACAGGGAATTTGTTCAGTGAAATTCCCACCTTCCCAACCTTCTTGTTTTGGGAAGTAAAGCAACTGCAAAGTTAAGGTCTCTGAGTGGGAGAGGAGGCAGGAGCAACTCAGGGCAAACCTACAGCAGTTGTTAATAAGCTTGTCTGCCATAAATTACAAGAAGCAGAACTGGAAGAAAAGCAAGGTGTTTTTCAAAATCACACACTGACCAAAGAGGACTATAAGCAAATACATTTCCCAAATATTAATTAGCGAGTGCTCAGTGAATGTTAGGATCAGTTTTTCTGTGAATGTTTGTTCACATTTGAGTGTGAATTCAGATGTAATGGTTTTGTTTGCAAGCCATTTGTGTCTGCCTTTCACAATCATTTGAGTGCTTGAGGTCTTCTATTACTGCGTAAGGCAAATGTCAGGCTGAAATGCACAAACATTTACCGAGAGAATACTTCATGTAGTGTAAAATTTTCTATTTAGATTTTGTGCTGGGATGAAGAATTACACAAATCATCCAGAAATAAAGAGGTTGAGTTGTGTAACAAAGCATCAGAGCATGAACTGTGAATGGAAAAGCAGTGGAACAAACTCTTTGCAAATGATCTGTAGACCAGGAACAAATTTGCTGATGGCGTTCCTGTGTAATCTCTAACTATTAAACTTGAGATTTTTATAGTCTGGGTGAGGACAATTTCCCAGAGAAAGGAATGCTCATACATGCTTGGAAACACTTCTGGTGCTTTATCTATTTATTTGCTCATGCCTGCAAACGTACAAGGTGACATCCTGCTGAAGTGTCCTACTGAAACAGGTTGCACAAAGCAGTTGTCTCCATCCTTGGAGGTGTTCAAAACCCGACTGGACATGGTCCTGTGCAACCTGCTTTAGCTGACCTACTTTGAGCAGGAATGTCAGACTAGATGACCTTCAACATCAGCACGGTTATCTGTTCTTCAGTTCCTCTGTTTATTCCCATGTTTAACTTCATCGTGTCAGATCTTTTGCTGAAGGTCTGTGCATCTCAAATCATATCTGGTGGAGCCATTGCACTCTTACACCAGAGAAGAATTGTTGGCATGAATGGAAACATCTGGGAATAAAGCCTGTGGAGACTGATCCAGCACTGCCCATCATTTTGGGCAGTCCCAGCTGAGAGCCTTGTACTGTATGTGCTGTCATTTTGAACTGATGGTGCTTTACTCTCACCATGCACAGGTGCAACACTATTGACCTAGCATGGATGGTAGTGCTGGACCACCACTAGTTTTGTATCTCACATTATCCTGCTGGGAGAGGAGGACAGTAAGAGATTTAGCAGACTCTCTTTAGTGGAAATCCATGTAGTGCCCGAATAAGACTGAATGCTCCCTATAGCACAGTCACTTGAAATACAGTTTACTTTGGGATATAAAAATCAACCTAACCTTTCTAGTCTCTTTTTTATAGGCACAAGCTGAATTCTTGCTATTTTAATTGTTGCTTTTCCAGAAATCTCCTAAGTCATTTTGCTATTTGCCCACTTAAAAAAAAAAAGCCACAAGCAGAAAGGGGAAATCAGACTAAATGGTGGATTAGTCTTTTTTAAAAACCACATTCATCATGGCCACTCTTGTTCATTTTTAAATTGTGTTGCCATGTCATGCTTAACAAAGCATGCTGCAAGCTAATAAAGGAATACAAAAGAGCTACTTGAGTTAGCTGATCCTTAAAAAAAAGGCAAGATATTTAAAGAAGGGAAAGAAAAAGAATTAGCTTTTTAATATCCTGCTTGCATTGTGCTATGTGCATTTATCAACAGATGAGAGAGGCAACTTAAATCTCAGCAAGTAGAAGCAAAGACATAGATGTCCTACTGTGATTTTAATTCAGTGTATAAATATCTAAGAGGGAAAAAAGAGAACTCTAGAGGTAATTTAGAGGTATTGGTAATGTATTCAATGGTTAGCATTGTAGGAAATGATTAGAAGGTAAACCAAAGAAAAGTCAACAGAGAGAAGCAAAACTATTTTGTTATACCAAACCATGGTAGTTGCAATCATGATCTAATTTCTGGTCAGGATCTGTTTTCAATGATAAGTTTGTTATGACTGGAATGGCAGACATCATTATATGTTGTGCTATGTCATAATTTAATCTACTGATTTATACAGGTCTGACAAAGGGCTTGATGAACTGAGCACATAGGAGAAGAATGGGAACAGTGGCCTAAATGGTTATTTGAGTTACTGCTTTCCTCTTCTTTCCTGACCAGAAGTTTTGTGGCTTCATTTTTTCATACTAGGATTCAGGTTCAGCATCAGGTGCTAGTAACCAAAAACACTGGGAAAGGAGGTGTCATAGTGCTGCTCTGCTAAAGATTGCATCTTCTCAACATGTAGTTAAATTGACTTCATTTCCAAATGCCTTTTGTGAGCAACTCACTTGATGTTAAAAACCCTGTGAAAAGAAGAATATTGGAAAAGTACCATTATGGTAAATATGTCTTCTAGTAAAATGTCTAGATACAGGGTCCAGGGATCTCAGATGGCCATTGCTACCAGACCTCAGTTGGAGATCAAATTTCTAATTCATCTGCTGCCATGGATACTGGGTCATCACTATTCAACTTCTTGTTGCAAAGAACCTTTAAGGTACCTTGAGTCAAGAAATGTGGTACAAAACCAAAGCCTGCTTTTCCCTACTAAGATATTGTGAAATTTGCAAAGTGAAAGGAGGTGTATAATTTAGCTCTCTTCCCAATGTAGACAGCTTGGTGGAAATTCAGGACAGTAAATATAGTCAGGTTATGCTAAGATTCCTCTATATCTCCCCAGAGCAGTTAGGACATGTATATCAGAAAGGTCTTTAGAGAAAAAAGAAGCTTTTAAGGTGACAGTTTTTATTTCGGGGGGGGGGGAAGGGCGCAGAGGCAGGGGGGGAGAGGGAGAGGTTAATGACTTGGACATTGTTCATGATAATAACTATGAGCACTCTAAAGAGGGGATAACATTTCTGTAGTTATTTAAAGGATCACTTCCTTCTGCCACTTGTTTTAATTGCAACCAACAAAATCACAAGCCATTTTGGACATATTAATGGACGTTTATCTGAGCAAGTGGCTTAGAAGATGAGATTATCTACTTGAAAAACAGTAACTGAGAAAAGAAGTAGTAGAGAGTTTGGTGTTTTGTTTTGTCGGTTTGTTTTTATTTTTTTTTTTTACTTTAAAGAATATGAAAATCTTTTAACATGGTTAAAGGGGGTGCCCACACTACAGGAGCCACAAAACAGGAAAAAAATAAAGTGCTATGAACCAGTTGTGTTTGAACGGAAGGGATTGAAGAGAGCTACAATGATGAAAAATTATATGACCAGCTTTTTCAGAGCAGCTTCCCGTTTCTAAAACAGGAAATTATGTGAAGATTGATAGTACCTTCCAAGCTGATCTTCAAGAAAGCACACAGCAAGTCAGCAGTAATGGGAGCTGTTCTCAGCTTGTGGCTTGGTTATACGTGCTTGCTGAGCAGTGTGCAAAGAGGCAAAGCTCTCCCTCCAGTTCCTGGTGGTGGGTACCACTCTCTCCGCAGGCACATCGTGGCAATTTAGAGAGACCCTTAGAAAGGTGAAATGCCTGAGTGAGCACAGAAATCAAGCTGCCCTGACACAGCCCCAGTGTGCATTGCTGTTATCGATTTTAAGGATCTATTCGGCATCTTCTATGGGAAACTACAGGAAAGAGTAGCTTCGTGCTCCTAAGACAGATGCCAGCAAAACTTTGTAGCATCCGCTAAGCCTTGTCTGTGTTTCTTACCTGTAAAGTGTTGCTAATACAATTTCAAACTCCTGAAATGGAATGACCTAAGCTCACAATAGTCTTCTTATTTGTACATAACCATTTATAATTATATCTAGTTTGTTTTGTACACACATATATGGCGGTGGTCATTAAGAAATCTTCATTTCCCCATCCTTGCCACACAGTGGTGTTAGAAATAGCACAATAACTCTCTGCACTATAAGTAGTAGGCTGTTGCAGTTAGTATATAAATGTTACTTTTTGAAATGGTAGCTATTGTAGGGCTTGTATGCATGTGTGCGCATGCACATGCACACATATAAATGTTCATGTGCTTCCTCTATAAGAATCAAAGAAGAAAAATACAGATGTAAGAGGGTCCTGCTTCTGCTCAAATTTCCATCTGCAGTGAGCTCTGATGACTGTGTTTATGGTACACAAATTGCCCCTCTGAGAAAAGAAGAGAGAATGGAAATTAGCAAAACTCCCAACAGAAATTTTTGAAAGTTTCCAAATACGAGTCAGATTTTTACTAGCTGGCAGTGTCCTTTGGTCACTGTCTACAAAAGGAGATCTACAGTAGATGTCCAGTATTTATGGAGTATCTTCCTAAGTACCAATTGCAGTTATAGTATTAGAAACAATTTTCATGGCTGTAGGGAGGGAACATCTTGCAATTCAAAAAGCATTATTTGTTTAGAGACACCCATGTGTGAAAGGAGCCTTAGTTAAGTCTTAACTAACTTGGAAGATTTCAAGCAGGTTATGGCAGTGAAAATGCAATGAATGACAAAGGCCTAGGGCCAGTCACTGGGAGAACTTTCCAAAGAGTTCATTTAAGAAACTATTTAAAAACTTATGGCACAATTTTAAGAAAAAATATCCCTACAGTAGCAACAAAGCCCTCAAAATTGCTCTGGGAAGGTTCAGAATCAGAGAAGAAAGTAAAAAATCTTTTAACAAAGAGCTTGTTGTGGAACATCTCCGCTAAACCTTTTTGAGTGACTTTTTGTGAGACTGATTGGAAAAAGGCAGTTTGAGATAAATGAGGAATATTTGTTCAGGGGAAACGAAGAGAGGAAAAGCAAGTGCTGAAGGGTTTTTCTCTGCAAAAGGGAAGATTTCAAGGTGACTTAGAGAAACATTCAAAATGATAAAGGACTTGGTTAAAGCTGAAAAAGGTAAACAATATACACCAATGAGGAGTTCAAAATGGCTTTATAATGGCCTCTGAATGAATTTTGTGTTATTTGGTCTTCAGCTAGGGAAATGCAGGGTGGCTTTGACAGCCTGAGTGCCTATCAATAATTAATTTCTAGGTTTAAAGGTGCAACCTACCCAGAAAAACCTTTGCTGTTTTTAATGAAAGCTGTTGTACCTTGGAACACAGATGAAGGAAGAAAGGTTTTTACTTATTTATTTAAATGATGGCTTTGGACAGAAAAATTAAACACAGTAGGTAGAAAGATCCTGCACAGATGTGAATTGATCTTGTGTGTGTCTGTTCTGACTGAGAAATGGGCAAACTGACTGAGATTAAATAGGAAAAAGTACCTCTCTGTAATGTTCATGGGAAAACTGAAAAGGTTCTTTTATTTAAAAGCCTGAAATGTTTTTCACTTTGGCACAATGTTGTACTTTTGTCTTCCAGCCAGGACAAAGTTTTCAGTACTGAAAATATGGATTTATTGTTACCAGGTAATTTTCTTGAAGCAAGTTTTGCACAGAACTAGGAAGAACCAAAATCGGTTGAGCTAACTTTTTCATTGGGAAGCTGCAAACCTTTGGGATACTGGTACACTTAAATATTGCTATAGTAGCTTTTCTCTGCTTTACAGAGGTTTAGAAGAATGATTACCTTTATTTTAAAGAGCTGAAAAAGGGATGCATAGATTTTTGTGACTTGCCCAAAACACAGAAAGCTACGAGCATGAAGTCCATTTCCCCAAACATCCAGTTTAAAATACAAAACTCTGACGTGTACCTAGCATTGCAGTAAGGAAGTCACTCTAAAGTGGAGAGGAATTCTCTTCTGTATTGGCTTAAGGAAGGCTGGAAAAATTTTGGAGCAGGCATAAGGAACAAATTGTCTGTGTAAGTGCTGTTGTCATGTTTATACTGCAGATGAAGGCGTGTTTGTGGTCTCTACCAGCATCGTTGGTAAGAACAGTAGTGAAGACAAAGGGCTTTGTTATCATTCTGGCTGTTATCTAAAACCTTGCGGGAAGAGGGTTGTTGCCTACTTGCTAGTAGGAGGAGACATGTATGACATGCATACTCGATGACAGCTATCCTTAGCTATCCTCAAGACATGCTACAGTCCTCCTTAAGCTTACTTGCCAGATATGCCTGTGGGCTCAGTGGGGAGCACAACGATTGTGCCTGTATTACAAAGTATTGTGACACAACAGAAGCAGGATCAGAAAGATGAATGGCTGGTGCTGTGAGCTCTGCACAACACACATTTTCAGAGGTGTGGCAAGGGGGGAGGATCGTTTTGCTGTAGCTCTAGTCTGGTCCTGTGGACTGAATGCTGATGAGCAGCTGGAGCACATTTGATGAGTTCCTGGAGCACTTCACCTGATTTAATTTCCTCTGTAGGGGATTCAGGGCCAGGACAGCTCTGTGACATGAAGCAAAACATACTAAGTGGGGTTGGTCTGGAGTTTCACTTCAAAAGTGCACCATGCTCCAAACTAAAACACTAGACACACCAGAAGTCACTCAGGACTGCAGCTTTAGAGTGTGCACTTTGGAGTCCTGTTTCTTAGACACTATAAGTAATTATACAGGATTTATAGTATTTTATACAGCAAGCAATAATTTGTCCACAATGACTACAGATCCCTGAGAACAAGGTCCAGTATATAACCTTAGGATCATTAACTGGGACTTCTGCCTAGTGCTGAGGAGCATGACGTCCAGTCTGAGTTGAGTGCCCTGGAATGTAGGAGGGAAAGGGTCCATATGTATGACATCTTAGTGGAGTAGGACAAAATAGACTTTAACCTGTACCTCTCCTGGTTTAATTAATCAGAGGGATTATAAATACAAAGTACAGTACAGGACAGAGCTTTATGATGGAAATTCTCTGCTGTACAGAATTCTGCCCATTCAAACGTTAAGCAGTAAAACACAATAACTGAATGGATGATATTTATCTGGAAAGTAACTATAGCTAGGTTTTAGACTGTTTTTCTGTGCTATTGAAGTTGTCAGGTCTCTACACAGCACTTGTCATGTCAAGCATTGCAACAATGGATTGAGGATGCGGGGCTGCTAACTGCATTGAGGTGCAATCCGAGAAGCAGCTAAACAAACTTTGACTTAACAGTGTAGTAGCACTTCCTATTCCAGGAAGAAAAGTAGGTTGGAGTAAAATGGCACTATGGATTTGAAACTCCCATCCTTAAGCTAAAAAGCAAAGGAAAACTGAGTCAAAATCTCACCTTCTTTGATTATAGCTGCACATGCCATTTTGCACCGGATAATGTGATTGTTACCTGGGGCTTCGCTCCTCTTCCCACAGCAGAACCCTTGACCACTCCTAAGCCTTATGGAAAGTTGGACTCAAGAGACTAGCCTGTAGGTGGAACTCCTGGTTTCTAGCTCTTGGTCTGTAATGGGGACCAATTCCCTAAGCATTTCTGCTCCATCCCTACTTCCTAAGGCTTCCTGTTCAGTGGTGACTTTGAGCATCTGAACTGTGGATGCTGGAAGAGCTCTTTTTCAACTCAAAATGTTCAAAATTCAACATTTTTGTAGTTGCATATTTGTAGCTAAATAAAATTCTTTGATGTTGTTCAGTTTTTCTCTCTGCAAGACACTTCAAAATGTATGCTCTTTGCTACAGATGAACTCATCCTTTTTTTCCCCATTTAAAAAGTCCCTATGCATAGATCAGGTGGTCAAGTTCCCATGTCTCTTCCTCACTTTGAAGACAGTCACCATCCTTGACTACTGACCTTCTGAGGTGAGTAGCAAGGCAGGTTTACATCTCAGCGGTGTCCACTGTTTTTTTCTCATACCAACTGCACACTAATAATTGATGATTTTTCCACAGTTTTCTAAAGTATTTTACCATACAGAAAGGACATACCAACTGTACAATCCCTCTGAATTTGATCCCACTGAACCATCCCTTCATCTCTTTACCCCCTACTGCAGATTCTGTGGAGTCAGATGGACCCCCTTATGGCTGGTTGTGGGGGTTCCCCATTTGTTTTCTATTGACGACTCATTATCAGATTTGCTCAGTTTATGAGTAAAGGGATTATTTTTCTAAATGGGAATTCAGCCTGGGCCCTGCAAGTCAAGCTGTGTTCCCTTCTGCTTCTCACATTATCACCACCAATAAAGAATCTGCAGGCGGGGGCTTAGCTGACAACTTTGTCAATGATGCATGAAGCAGGTTAGACTCTAGTTGCTCTTCCACAGCTGCAGTAGAGCTACAGTATGAACTGAAGCAGGAGCTCCTTTTTTTTGTCATTGAAACAAGCAGATGGTACAGGGTGGCTACATAGAAGCCAAAATATTGAAGCTATTTAAAGTACCTTTATCATGAGTTTGATTTCTAAATAGTTACCACTTCATCTTGACTATTCTCTTGCTCAGTTTAGCTAGTGGCCTAAAAAGCATCTCCTGTAACAGCTTTTTACTCTCTCCTACCTTTTTCCCACTTTGTAGTTGCAGTGAATGTTATTTTGGGCTTCTGCATTCTGTGATCAGCAGGACTAGGGAAGTGACTGTCCCCCTGTACTCAGCACCTGGGTTCAGTTTTGGGCCCCTCACTACAGGAAAGACATTGAGTTGTTGGAGAGTGTCCAGAGAAGGGCAACCAAGCTGGTGAGGGGCCTGGAGCACAAGCCTTGTGAGGAGCAGCTGAGGGAGCTGGGGCTGTTTAGTCTGGAGAAGAGGAGGCTGAGGGGAGACCTTATTGCTCACTACAACCACCCGAAAGGAGGTTGTAGTGAAATGGGGATCAGTCTCTTCTCCCAAGTAACAAGCGATAGGATGAGAGGAAATGGCCTCAAATTGCGCCAGGGGAGATTTAGATTGGGTATTAGGAAAAATTTCTTCACCAAAATGGTTGTCAAGCATTGGAACAAGCTGCCCAGGAAAGTGGTGGATGTATTGAAAAGATGTGTAGATGTGGTCCTTAGGGACGTGGTTTAGTGGTGGACTTGGCAGTGTTACATTTATGGTTGGACTTTATAATCTTAAAGGTCTTTTCCAACCTAAATGATTCTGTGATTCTATGTTTCTCATTCCTCCATCTGCACACCAATCACTACTCTTCTCTCAATGTTTCTAGAACTTCAGCAAAGATGCTTTTTAAAATCAAAAAATATGAGCATTTTCACTGGTCCCTGATGTTCTTTGAGACTAGTTTTGAGATAATTTTTCCTTTACCAAAAAAAAATTTGTGAGATATTATCCAATTGCTTAATTTATTGTCTTTTTTGCTTGATAAACTGGAAGATGAATTCTTATGAAAAAAAATCAAAACCTTAGCTGTCAGACATGATCAATTATGCAGTTACTGTGACTAAGACCAGCTTGAGAAACAGTGCTAAAATATCTAGGGGGAGTTCCTGTGAATGGACATAAGATTTTTAGGGTTTTCCTTCTACATTGTGACTCAGATGGGAAGAGACTGGGAAGCTACCTGATAATTAATGTGAAAGTACGTCTTGGTTTTCATCTTAATCTTAATTAAAAATCATACATCAGCAAAAAGAAATCCCTAAACCAACAAACACTGCATCACAATCAGTAGCAACTGCCACATGAGGAGATGGTATACAGAAGAAGAGAAAGAACAGGAAATGAGAAAGTAAACTACCTTCTTTTTTGTTAAGGTATGAAACAAAATGGGGTTTTCACTCAGACAGTTTGGAATAATTTGACTTATTCTGGAGTTCTGATCTCATGATCCATGCAATGTTTGTAAAACAAGAAATTAAAAAAAATATTCAGAAGGAGGAAGTGTTACGGAGGCAACATTTAAAATTTCTGCGGACTAGAATATATGGAAAAAGGCAGTCCTAACCCTGGGGGAAGCTTGCCCCTTCTGGTACACTTTATGTTTAAGGAAATAAAAAAGACTTTGTAGTTCACTATTCTGCAGTGAGGGCACAACACAGAGGTAGCACCACTCCTGGTACCATGGATTCAATACCAAGGACTCTGGTGTACCTCTTGGTAAAGAGCATGTCAGCATAAAGAGTGGCTCTTTCCTGACTTGGCCTTATCCAGAGCAACAGGTTATTTACTCAGGATTTCTCAGAGGAGTCATCACTGTTCTCCCATTTCTTTCCATCTCTGGGATCTACAAAGGGCTCTCTCACTTTTCTTTTCTTTACAGAGCTCCAGATCTTTAACTCTGCATACGTAGAGAAAGTCAAATTTGCTATTCTCTGTTCATTTTGATCTTAACACCATCTGATGAAAATCTACTAGAGAAGTTGCTTGGCTTTTCTTGGTTTCATAGAGGCACCTGATGGGTATGTGCTCTGAGAGCTGTACACCTCCAGGGTCATTCATTGATAGGATGTCGTGGGGAGGAAGAAAAGAGGAGCCAGCTTTGATCACTGGCATCACACAAATTCAAAGGAAAAAATATCAAGTAAAGAAAAATGTAAGATAAATTGAGGAACTGGGAAGGCTAATGTAAAGGTAATACCGAGTGAGTCTCTGTTCCCATTGTCAGACAGGCAGATCTGAACTCTTCTGGAGCACAGTGGGGCACAAGTGCTGCAGTCACCTGGGAAATGGCACTACGTGCCTCTGGCTACCTTCACGTGAAAGAGCCATCTCCATACTGGGGGTTGGCAGAAAGTATGCATGTGGGGTTAATGTGCAAAAAGATAGGGGAGATGATATCTTTCTTTTAACCACAGAATATTCTAGGAGGATTAGGAAAAAGTTGACTTCCACTGGGATCAGTAGGGCAGAAAGAAAAATCACCATGTTTATTTCTGGGCACTCCCTCCAAGGCTTTGCAGGTGACAGACCCAGTGAAAGCATCCATCTCCGCTCTGTGCTCAGTAAGCAGAAAATGAAACAGAAGAGTCAGTGTGACAGTGAGTGATTTCAAGCCACATGTAAAGGCATGCATTCAACCCGAGGCCATCAGCTCAGGAGCCCTCACAACAATAGGGGTAGTTTTTAATAAAACCACAGCCACCAAAATCCAAAAAGATCTTGAACAAGGCAAACAACAAACGCAAAGCCTTCTAAAACGTATGCTGCTCATCAAGGTACAAAAGTTCCCCAAGGCACTTTGTGAGGATTTGAAGTTACTATGGGTATTCTTGCCTGCCCTCGCCTGGTTTCAGCCCACCTCAGCTCAAGAAATTCCTTCCAAAACAGATCGCAGCAGCAAATAATAATTGTTTCTCATCTATTTTTGTCTTGGGACATCTGGATAAACTGCATAAGTCCTTTCCCAGTGTCTTGGCTCCCTCAAACCATTTGCTTAAGACTGGAGAAGGGAGGGTGACATATGTAAATCCTGGGACTGACATAATTTTTACCACATGCTGTTGAACTGGTACTGCACTGCTCTAGGCAACTTACATATAAATATACAATTTGCCAGAGGAGGCTACTCAAAACCACACTATGGTGGCTCATGAAATTTTGGTATCATGTTCTCTTCAACCTTTGAACTCTCATTGAAAAACATCGATCCAGCAAAACAGGACATTTTTCAGTGGGGTCCTGGATATGTAGATAGAGGTATGGACTCACTCCAACATTACCAGGACTCCACTGTTTAGGTTTGAAATGTAATAAATTGACATTAAAATCCTGACCAGAAGACAGTTTTCTGCCTGTATCTTCCTAATGCCAAATAGTGTCTTCATCCAGCAGACTGTAGTCAGCCTTCCTCTTAATCTCTTCTGGAGTTTTCTCTAAACACAGCCAAGTGATTCAGCCTCTTACCTGTAATGTGGGAGATCAAAGACCAAATCCAAGCATTGCAGGATCCTGTTTCTGGGCCAAGAAGTAGTTAATTTTTCGTATGAAGTGGAAAAGTGTAATGGGAGGCATTGAGAGCAGTTGAATCCATAGTGTGGGAGTCAGAGCTACCAGGCGACATGCAATAGAGGTTCAGAAAGCTGCTGTGGGCAGGCCAGCTAGACACTTCAGGTTGGCTCTTGTGCATCTCAGATGCAGGTTGTAAACATTGGCTGGTGGGATGATTTCTCCTCTCTTTCTTTCACTGGGTACAGAACAAGTTCAAATGGTAAAATCTCAGCTTGTTTTGCAAAAGAGGATTGTTGTTTTTCAGCCTGCTCTAATTTTCAGCTTTTCTTTGAGTGTGTGTGTTAGGGTATGCTTTCTGCTGCAGCAGAGATCAATAGCAAATGATACCTTTGAAGAGGGGGATTTGAGGGATTCTGCAGGAAATCAGAGAAAACAGGGTTATACAAGACATTGCTTCCTTGAGAGGGTAACCTCATAATATTTGGTCTCTCCAAGCAGTGTCTAGGTGTGTATATCAGTGAGTTATAAAGCAAATAGAATAATGAGAAAATAACTTAACTGAAGTTTTACAACCAATGTATTCTGAAGACTCCCTCTCTCACCCCTCTCAAAAAAAGTGTTAAAGGGGAACCAGGAATGCAATTTTCACCTTTGGTAGCACAGTCTGTCTAATATGTAGGCAAAGCCTCCCAACAAGTCTTATTTTAAGGTGTGAACATGTACTGAGGAGAAATTTGCTCCTTTGTGCATCCTTTCCTGAGGAAACAATGCCAACAGGCTCTTTTTAACCTCCTAATCTTCTGAAAGACCCAGCCTTGTGGCTGAGATACTGAAACGTAATATTGACTAAGAAATTTTACTGGACTTCCCTTCCCAAGCAAAGACAAAAAGAAAGAAAGCACACCTGAGGGATAGTACTGACTGTGTGCAGTTTCATGTAGTATATCTTTCTACCACCTTTTTGAAGAAACTTAAGCTCATCTAAATGGTGACTCTTTTATTAAGTCTTTCAGGGATGGGCTCTTCCCTTACAAACTTAGTGAAAGTTGACTATCCAGTCCAAGTAAATTATCTCAGCTCCCTCTCTGACCAGTAGAGAGAGCCAAGCACCTTAAAAAATCAATTGATCTGTTCTCCCTGGCACAAATTTCTAAAGTAGGTGAGGTGGATTTTCTGCTTGGTTGCCTCTTTGTCCCCATTGACAGTAGGGGGAGTATAGAAGGAGAATTAGGCAGGGCAGGATATTAGGCAACCGTATGAGAAAAAAGTGGAGAATCCTCTCTTAATATGTAGACTCTATTGTATTTTATTAATAAATTGAGGTGTTTTGCTTTTTGCTCTTTGGTCTCTCTTAGCATGGTTTCAAACTTAACTGTTTCTAACAAAGTTTCTTCTTTTTTTTTTTTTTTAAATAAGAATGTGTTAGGAAATGCATATTTGTGAAGAAATTAACCTTTGAAAGAGCTAAGTTAAGCAGGAAGGGTATATAATCAGAAGAGGCGGGCCTTGTATCATATACATTGGTCATGTAATGATTTCTGCAGTACAGGATAAACACTGTAGGTCTGTGGCTTAATTTGCTGACAGGTACATATGAGAGTGTGT
>JAVJGG010000082.1:38106167-38146773 GCA_035590195.1 Aviceda cuculoides | reverse complement strand
GGGGGGGGGGGAAGTTGTTCTAAGGTTTGGTTTTACTTCTTAATATCTTTGTTTTGTTTTGATTGGTAGTAAATGAAATTGATTTTGTTTCTTCCTCAAGTTGAGCCTGTCTTTTGCCCGTGACCATAAGTGGTGAGTGATCCCTCCCTGTCCTTATCTCGACCCATAAGCCTTTTGTTATATTTTCGCTCCCCTGCCCTGCTGAGGAGGGAAGTAATAGAATGGCTTTGGTGGGCACCTGGTGTCCAGCTAGGGTTAGCCTACAAAAATTAATTATTCTGTTCAGCCAGTGCTCATTAATAATGGCCTGGGTAAAATTTTCTCTTATGCAGCCACATTCAAGGTGAAGTGAGAAAACCTATCCATGTTAAAACTAGTTTTCTTCTCTTTATATAACCCATTGCAAGTCAGCTGGTTTTCTGCCCCTTTTTCTCCCCCATTATGCTGACCCTCAGGACATTTTAAAGACTGATGAACCAGCTTTCTGGGAGAGGTGAGAAAACACAACATTGGCAAGCCAGCCAAGTGTAAGGAGTTGTGTTTTGGATCAAGAGCAGCAAGATACTGAGGTGTACTGAAAACATCTGACTTCATACATATAAGCATACAGCTCTTCTCTAAACGGACTGTTCTTCCATTTGGTATGTAGGAATCAGGAAATAATATACTTCGCAGAGCCAAAAAGCATTTATTTTCCTAGTCTCTCAAAGTTATCTTTGAGTCTCTCAGAGTTATCTTGACAGATCCCAGTCAGTCAGGAGATCATTTACAGATAAGGAAAAGGTAAATTGTCTTCAGAGAGTTTACAGCACCACCCAAATGATTGCTACTTTTTACATGTTTATAGCTGCCTATTTTTCTTTTATGTTTGCTTTCCTGAAAGTGCATTTAAGAAGCTTCTGACAATTATTTTACTAATAATCCTGCTTTAAAAAAATATTGCCATTTCCTCTTATACCAGTCAAACACCACATTATTTACATTTTTGGGGGGTTGTTTGTTTTGTTGTGTTTTTTTGTTTTGTTTTGTTTTGTTTTTTAAAGAAGTGTTGGGGCTACTGTTAATAAGCATTCAACGAACCCAACTACTGGAAACATTGTCCCTGAGATGAAATATAGGTGATCTCCTGTAGTACATGTGTAAACTGCTATTAGTGTCAGTTCCATAGAAACAGTAAAGCTAGACAAGAAATACTGCAAAGATAAATTAATTAACGTTGATGATCTGCTCCAATGTTATAGTAAAAGGAGAAGCTTTTCTTTGTGTACAGCCAGAACGTTCCGCCCTGGGCTGCACATTCAGTTTGAAATGATGGGTTAAGGAACATTTACCATCTGTACAAAACTATCTGGAAACATTCCTCTCGTTCTACTCAAGTCTCCTTTCTGACACTAGCCAAGGCCCAAGAATCATGGAAAGATTTAGTATTCATTTATTTTAGATTTTGGAGTGCCATACATTCTTAATGGGTCCTGAAGTGCATGACCTACATCACTGCAAAGTTTTTTACATCCTTCTGAACCATAATTATAGGGCAGTCCTGCACACAGGCTGATTAGAAAGAAGACTTGTGTAGGTGGGACTTGTTCCTTTGTTTGATACTCTTCTGCTGGATTCTGGTAGGAGGTTGCATTCCTATTTCAATTTAGGCTTGACTCAACTTAGAAGCCCTCATCTCATTGTGACAGCCTCACAAAATCTGGACTGTTTTGCCCCAGCTCAGAAGAAGATGGGGCACAGTTAGTATTGTGGGAATGTGAGACCTTGGAGAACACTACAGGGAACACTGCTGGAGACTTAGGAGTGTAAACCATGGATGGAGGAAGAAGGAGGAGCAGCACAACAGAGGAGGATGGGGGAGAAGGGCACCCTAGAGTAGGATTAGGTCTGCCCACAGCCTCCCCCAGCTCCTGTGTGCCCTCCTGCTGCACCACCACCACTCGTGAGGGCAGCTGTGGCACAGCCCTGCAGCTAGGGCAAGCTCTGCAGCAGGGCACACTTGAGAGTAGGACTCCAGGAGAGCACCAGAAGGGATGGCTTCTCCCACTTAGTGAGGCCAGGTACAAGGCCCCTCTGAGGTCTCCGACCTGGGGGAGGGCCAGGTATTAGGCAGCCAGTGTGGGGGTTTGGCACCAGGGCTAGGAGGCATGAGCTCTGCTGGCCCCCACTAAAACTAGCTTTTCTCAATTCAGGTTAGTAGATACCAGGTGCTTCATTAAGAAATAGATAAAACGATGGGGAAAAAGTCACAGGAAAACCCACCTGAAGTTGAAAGTGCTTTGTCTTGTGTTCTTTTTAACTGGAGACCTGCTGGAATCCAGAGACGACATTAAACTTCGCTTTAGAAAAGGTAATTGAAAAGAAAAAGGCGATCAAGGGATGAACAAATGAAGCCTTTTCTTGCTGCTGTATGAATAAAAAATGTTATTAATAAGCCCATTCATTTCAGGCTTCCACTCTTCAGTCACACATTTTGAATGTATAACCACGCAGATGAAGGTGTTTACCTCATAAGTCCTTCACCGCACTACAGATGTTTTCGAAAATAGAGAAAGGAACCACAGAAGGCATGGACACACAGCAATAGAGGACAGTGGGAATATAGATTTAATCAAAAACCCTTTAAAAAAATGTCTCTTTTTTTTCAATTTTCAGTATTTATATTCCATAACCAAATCTTTACTAAGAATAGCTGCTCTCAATTTACTATTTTGTTTTGTTTCGGTTTGGTTTTTTTACTTCAAACTAAAAAAAAATCATGGATTCTCCATGGGCCTGGAAAACAAAAGCATCCATTTGGAAACCACCCAATATTCTGCAGGAAGAAAAATAGTAACATCTAGTGCTGAGTGCAGGCTTTCAGGTTCTTGCAGGACTCACAGGACATCTGCAGGATGTGATCAGGATACCAGACTTCGGGAAACATGAGTCTCACAGAGGTATTCATCAATGCTCATCTTTTGTCGATGGAGACACATTCAATGGAAAGTAAATACTTACCTGCAAGCAGTTATCTGGAGGAGAAGGACATGATTTAAGAAGCTTTGAATATCAGATAGTGGGTGGAAAGCCAAATGGTTCAGCTGTGGCGCTGAGGTCAGTAGGACATTGGAAACCAGAGGACCCATTGCCAGTTAGCGTTGAGATTCCCCAGTGAGGCCCTTGATGTGATAACCAAGGACAGGACAACCCGATGAGCATGGAAGGAGAAGACACTAAAACAGGAGAGATGAAAGGGAGCAGAGGAGCCAATATTGCATATACAGTTTATCTGTGATCAGGAAGAGAAGTACACCAGGTCCTGACTATGCATTTGTGGGTAATTAAAAGGAAAATCTAAATTGTATATTTAACTATGATGACTGTAATATGAAGGTCAGAAAGCTAATGAACATGCAAGGTAAGGGACAGAGGCAGGGAGAGCAGCACCCATGTGCTTTTGATTCACATCCAGCTAGAAAGACCTGAATAAGCTAGAGACAGCAGAAGGCTAGTAAAAAAAAAGGTGAGAAGAGAAATCAATCTCATGCTGAATGCAGTCTCACTCTAACAAACCTTTCCCCCTTTACATTCCTGTGGGAAAACATTATTTTTATATATTAATTTTTGGTTTTAAATCTAATGCTGAGTTTTTGCAAGAATACTCTATGCCTTCAAGGACATGCTGGCAGTATTCATTTTGGATAGTCACAGTACAAAGAGAAGATAGCAAGTGTGGGGGGATGTTGGGGGACAAACGTTGGCATCTGTAGTAGTCTTTTGAAGAAATATGAAACTAAATTGATTTTCCCTCTCTGGTACCCTCAGTGCAGTTAAAAATATGTGTTTGAGTGTGCGTGTCATTGGCCGATGCCAGAATTGAGTAAGGTTGAAGAGGGCAGCATGGTTTGTTCAGAGCCCTGCTGATCACAGCAAAGAAAAGCAAGTTCTGCAAATACAATTGACTAAACACTACAGAGGGTTTATCCTTATTGTTAATTGTATTAACCTGCAAAAGAATTCAAGGATTAGTTAGAAATAAAGACCAGGAGATGAACTGAAGATTCTCAAGGAGGCACTAGTATGTATTATCCTTGAACTGTATAATTATTTGAGTTCTTACTATTTTAGAGTGGCATGCTCACCTGAATGTAACCCTAATTGCCTCTTTTATTCATAGCTTCGTGTTTCTGTACAGATTGCTAGTCATGCTCCAAACTCGAACCACCTACCGAAGACCTGCAGAAGCAAAAGTGGAAGAACTCTTAGTGTCCTAATTTGAGAGGAGGTTATAGCACAATATTATTAAGATCAAACTGCCTCTTGCCTGAAATCAAGAATAAAACCACTCTTCTTTGACTAAAGTCAGTTAGGATTCTTCCCCTCAGCTCGTACTCAGATTTTCCCTTAGGTTAAGCTTTAGTCAAAAGAGAAGCGGTGCCTGATTAAAAGGTGGGATAAATGAACTCAAGTGCTTTCTGAAGGGAAAAGCAGAACTCAGGGCTCTCATTTTGATGAGTGACACAGTAATACCACACAACGTCGGGCTTGTCTTCAGCACTGGTAATAGACATCTATCCTAGTCCAGGCTACTGCCTAGCACCTATGGAAGGCTACAATATACACCAGCTGGGTATAACCTGCAAGGTGACAGGGATTGACTTTGCTGTGGAAAGATCAGCTTTCCAACCCTGTCACTTCCCGTGGGCTTTTGAAAGCTTTGCTCCCAGTCTGTGGCTGCCTTTTTGTACCACTGTACCTCTAAGTAGTACCCTTAGAAACTGATCGTGCTCCCTTTTAAAAAAGATGTGTTAAACATAAAAGTAAAAACCTCTGAAATACATATTGATAAGCTAAAAAAAAAAGAGAAGGCAGAAAAGTACCTTGCAGGCAGTGTTAAAAAAAAGCAGTGGAAGAAACCTTTAGATCTGTTTCTTTTATCCAAGCTCCCACTGAAATGACTGAGAAACCTTTCTCATTCATGTCAATGCAAATATGTGACTGTCGTGTTTGAATATTGAACAGCTGGTATTCTCTTTTTTTTTTTTTTCATGCCAACAAGAATCTGATGTACTTTACTACTTTTGAGAAGTACTATTGATACTGTACAGTTACAGAACAGGAAAATTAGTTTTTTACACTAAACCTAAGGGACTCCTCTAGTTTATATGACTATTTCCTCTGGTTACTAGGAGAGCAAGGCACTAGCCATCACGAATTGTCTGGCCTGATTACATCAAACACCCAGCCCACTGTACGTATAGTCCAACCACCAATTGCAAGGAACCATTTTTGAGTCTGAAGAACTTTGTGTTTTCTAGACGTATTGGAAACTAAAACAAGTAATGTTCAAAAGCCGTGAGGTTCTGTGTCCTCCCTGTATTTAAGCCTAAACTCACATTGGGAGTTCTGGGTATTTGGGGCCTGATCCAACACTTGCTCAATGTCAATATGTGCGGCTGACTAGAGGGGACACCCTCGTAGTGCAGCAGAGATGAATCTGGTGTCTGAACTAGCCAAGAGCTGTTGAACAGATCTGAGGTTTTAAAGTGGCTCGCAGTGGTCTCTGTAACTGCTGCCTTTCCAGCAGCGGCTGTGAGCCTGCCCACTGCTTAATGTGAAATGCATTTGTCATACACCCTTGGCTGAAAAAAGTCAAACAGGGTAAAAATCTTTTGTCTGTAGCTTCAAGCCAAAGGGAGGCAACCGCTTATTTCTCCTCTCCTGAGGCTGGTGCTAACACAGCATGTATTCTTCCTAGGTGGTGACTGGTAAGATATCTGTGGTGGGGCTCCTTACCTGACATGAGGTTTTGATTGTAACGCCAGGTAAGTGAACAGTATTAGAGAAATGGGTTTGAGTTTGCAGTGCTTGAAGCTATCTTAGCAAAATTTATTGAAGCGAAATGCTTGAGGAGGGAGGAAGGGAGGGTGTGGATTTCAGCCCAGTCTTTTAGAGGGGTCGAGCAAAGCTCTTCCCAAGTGCTGTGAGCGATCAGTGACTCTTTTGGGCCATTGGCTTTGACTGTTTGGAAAACATTGGGTCTTACTAAGTTAGGCTATGTGCTAGTCAGGTGGCTATATGGACGATCAGCTGGCAAGAGGCATGACTCAAAATTTTTAGTGAAAGTATATAGCCAGTTACCATTTCTGATTTCTTTCCTGCTTTGGCTCTTTACGTTTGTAGAATGATTTGGGGGCAGATGAAATGCCACAGTGCACGTGACTGAAATGTATGAAAACTTAATTAACAGAATAATTACAGAGTAGAAATGAGATCTTGTCTCAGTGAAAATCTGGCAGGAAGCTTGGGTCCTGTGGAGTATGAGTCCAAATATTTAGTCAGTGAAAAAGCCATTAGTCACAAAGAGGCCTCATCTGCTGGAAAGAGTTAATCAGGTTCCTAACTTCAAAGAACACAGTATGCCTTAAAATACCCTTCTCTGGGCTTCTCAGGCATGCTGTAAATGAATATGTGATTTTCTCCCAGCTACCTGGGTAAATCTGCATAGCTCAATTAACTTCAGTTGATTTATGCCAGTTACACCAACAGAGGATCTGGACAGAACATAATAGCATCTGTATATCTAATAGCCCAGCACGGTGTATGAAAATTGGGCATTATTCTGCATCAGCCATCCCTTTGCAGCCAAGATGAATAGCAGAAGGATTTGTGATTTATTAAATTAATTCCTTTTCTACAGAGTTGAATCTACACTGCTTCCCATGAGTTTCTACACTGGCAGGCCATGTGTTTCTTCCACATACCATACATTTTCTGTGAAAAATATTAAGATAATCAGGCAGTCAGTGTAATTTTCTTGATGTCTGGTTAGAGACACATTGCCTAATCATTTTACTCTTATCAATAAAAATTTGCATCATGCTGGAAATTGATCACCTTGCTTTTTTTCTTCCTAGCTTCTTAAATTATTTCAATTTTTGTCTGTTGGGCAAATTTAAATCCTAGGAATTAATTTAAAAATAAATGAGTTCAGATATTAGTTGGAGTTCATTTTTTTAAGCAGACTGTGGGGTATAAATCTGTTTTTTTTAACATTCTTCTTTCATTTTATTTTTCACATAGGGCAATATTTAGGCCACTGAATTGAAGCAAATCCTGCAGTGTGATTATCTTCTCATTGAAATGCTCTCTATTGTGCCTATTTGTTTGATGTGTTTTTCTTGTACGTTGTATTTCTGATGGCTTTGGGGTAAAATAATCATTATATGTCACCCATACTATCTCTTTTAATCTCCAGAAGATTAAGGATGTTTATTTAAAAAACCCTTTGATAATGTCTTCACTAACTCAGCTATTTTATAAAATAGAAATAATGAATCAGGGAGATGCAATTTTGATAATGCCATTTACACAACTCCTGTGAGGCTAGCTAGCAAAATAACTGGAGATATGTAAGTATCTGACATACATACAGTGAGAATGGGAAAAATATTGTAATTTCATGTAGGCTATGAGGTGCTGGAAAAATACAGTCAGCAAAAGAGCAGTTCAGTTAATGAATCACATTCTTCAGGGACTGGTGGACTCAGGAGATGGGTAATGGGATCAGGAACGGTTCCTTTAATCTCTGGGTCACTGGTTCAAATCCAATATGGATAGGTAGCAATTAAAAGTCACTGCTGTTTGAGGGCTCCTGAAATGGAGCTGGTGAACGCATGGACACTGCAAAAAACCCAAACCCAAAACCTAGAATATCTGTGAAACTCACGTGCCTCATAGCCAGCAGAGCGCTCAACAGGGCTGAGCAAAACTTCACAGGCGTGCTGGAGCTTAGCGTGGGCTGTTCGTACGTGCTGCCGTGCGACCGGTACGTGCCCGTCATTTCAGGGCCACGCGTCTGAGCCTGTGACAGAGGCGGCTGCGTGGACGGTCACCGGTGGTGCTCCCTGAAGCAAAGATTGCACACTGTTGGGGAGTCCACGCTACTCACCTGCAGTTACAGCTCTTGCCTGGTGCTCAGCTGGTCTAGGCATGCCCCTGGGACACCACTCCTCCTCACTGGTCTGGAGGAGGTTGGTACACCCCCGGGCTCCGGCTTCGGGAGCTCCCCAACGCCCAGCCGTTCTCCTCCAGCTGGTGAGGATAGGGCATGCTTTATCCTGCAGGCTTCCTGAATGCCAGGTAGTCACTCAGCGGTGTGAGGATTAATGTTGCCTGTCACCAGTCTGGAGTTTCAGACCACAGGAGGGGACTGGGAGGTCCCAGTGCCCCCGTGGTGTGGGGTGTTGAAGTTATCCCAGGGGAGGAGTGCAGACGAGGCCGTGTGAGTGGAAAGGCAGATGCAGTCAGCACTGCAGCAGGCTACCAGAAGATGTGCTCTAGAAGGATAGTTTAAATAAAACCTGTAAGGATGAAGTATACCCAGATGGTACAGATGAACTGCTTACACCTGGCACTGAGCAATTTAAATTTATACTTTTTTTGTTGTTGTTTTTTGTTTGGGTTTTTTTTTTTTTTTCCTCTGTCAGTGCAACATCAGAGGGGGAGACTCCTGACTGCCAGCCACGGGTCACACTGTCTGCTTTCCCAAAAAACAGTTCTTGGCAGAAGCCATGCCAGTTGGCACAGGACAACGTTTTTCAATGAAATATACCTTTGTTCTTCTGAAACTTTGTACAGTTTTAGCCTGTAAATCCAAATTCTCTGGAATTTGTATAAGACTATGGAAGGAGCCTTTGTTTTCAGGAAGGACAGAGCTCTGTAGCAATCAAATCAAAGTCTGAAGAGATTAATCTATTTCAGCCATCTGAAACGGTGATTTGGCATATAGTGAGAACAGCTGAGACAGTGGGGGAAATTTCACGCAGATCCCGTCCTGCTAGCTGTTAAAGCAATTCCATTTGCACTCTGCACTTCGTTGTTTCCTAGAAAATAAACTCACCGAGCTACCCCAGTCCTCGCCTTGGTCTAAAAGTGAATAAGCTATCCTCATAGCAGGGAAAAAAAAAAAATTGGCTCATATTCAGATATGTGAAAACATTAAATTTCCAATAAGCGAGACATACCTCACTGGGCTCTGGGAAGGCTTTCCACAGATGACCTGTGTAATTAAAATCTTCATTGCCTTCTTGGCCCAAGAGAAGTTAATGGCAAAACAGCTGCTAGCATCCAATAACTGTATTTAAGTGTTGTTTATAGGGAGAGATTTAGGTGCCTTTTGGGCAGTGAAAATTAAGATATAAATACATGTTAGCCATTATCAACATGCATACTTGTAACAAACTGCCTTCAGGGACTGAAAACTGGAGTCACATATTCCAGGTGTCACTGATAAGCATATGTGTTAAAAGAGCAGTTTATCACAGGAAATATACTAGAGGGGTTGTTTCTGTATTTGTATGGGAAATTAGACCTTCACATAGTGACCAAGTTCTTGGATCTTTCAGTTTCGTTGCTTAAAACATCAAAACATAGAAATTTTCAATTATTTTCACTTCAGGGAATTCATATGGACCTTTTAATTATTTTTTTTCCACTATCATTTTGTTTTAGAAATGAAGGATTTTTATTTTCCTCTTTCTCCTAGAAATTTTACTTTTTTCTTGGTGCTCCCTTTGGAAACTTGTCACTGGGGTGGAGTTTTGAAAAACTATGAGTGGAGAAAGAAAGAAAATTGGAGAAAAGGGAACATTACATGCCTTTCATTTTTGTTATACATTTAGGGATAGAAAGCAAAAAAAAAAAAAAATAATGAAAAGGGGGAAAGCAATTCTGTAAGCTGTAGATTTAGTTTGGCTGTTTTCCTGTGGATTTGAATTTGTGGTGGTTTAGAGCTCTGATGGAAAAATCTCCGAGTGCTGGAACATTTTATAATGTCTGTTTCTTATGTGAACTCTTTGATGTACAGTGGGTGAACTCATATTGCTGCCTCTTCTCCCAGAGATGCTCACAGGGTCTCACTCTTTCTGCACAGCCAACCGAAGGCTCTCCTGAAGATACTCAAGAAATCTGTGGAGCCTTCATTATTTCTGAGGACTCTGTATCTTTTTCAAATTTGGCTGAACTCAGGCAAGAGATTCAAATTTAAGGAAGGAAGACACAAACCGACCCGCAGGCAACGCGATTGTATAAATCATGAGTTTTCATGAGTAAAAATGAAATGAAAATTTCCATTTGAAATGGCATTCAGTGTTCCAATTTTTCCTCAGATTTCTTGTAAAATTTAGCCAAAATACAGCTGAATGCCATGTTATCGTGAGTTCTTTTTTTTTGGATAGGAACATTTTCTTCTGTCATAAAGTTCAGCCTGTTCTTCTTTCAAAACGCAGAGAGGCAAAGAAGTGTTCCTCCCTCCTCTGACACCAATGCAGACCTCTTGTTTGGCCTCTCCTGAGCTGACCTGGCATGGCATGGGCTAGCAAGGGGCCCCAGCTCATTAGCCCCAATGAGAAGCTTTGTGTCTTTTGCTGCAGAGATCAGAATGGTTCCCTGGACCTAGTGCTGGTCTGTACGTATAGATGGGAATGAACTGTTTACTGCCAGGTAGCTTCTAATGTTGGCTGAGATACACCGAATATCATGTGCTCCTGCCTGTCACTGAGGAAAACTTAGTTCATCGTTAATTCAGCTGTACCTTGTAAGCCATCTTTTTCACCATGGCTCTTCTCTGTGGTGTAGACAAAACAAATATTCCCTGCTCCTGCCTCTCTGCAAGTAAATGCTCTCCTTGCTCCTTCCCAGGACTGAAAGTTGCTCTGCTAATACTGTAGAAAGTAGCGGGCTTCACATGACAATCATTCCACAGAGAAAGCCAAAGCAAAGAGCTACTTGACTTATAGGTGCTATCACCCCTTATAAAGCAGTAAACTGTTGCAGAGACAAGATGACAAGCACGTGCATCTAAGATATAGGAGGCAGTCCAGTTTAAAGGTCTTCTTTCTTGCCAAAGATCCTAGAAGGCCTGGCATCAGCTTCAACATCTAGAGCAAAGGACTTCCTATGGACACAGATGTCAAGCAGTGGATCTTTGATAGTGTCTCAGTAGCTGGAGGCAATACATCTGTCTGCTGCCTTTTGCTAATTTTCACGTTAGCTCAAACTCTGAAGTAAAGCAGCCCGGCTTGCCTGACACACTTGGTACGAAAGCTTCCCCTGCTGCGGTTGCTGCCGAGAGCAGACAGGAGACCAGCCCGCACAGGAGGGACGTTGCAAGTGGGCAGGTGAGAAGGAGAAGAGTGATGTCTCTGCTGGCTTGGCATGGGCCGTTTTGGGGTGGCTTTCTAAGGCAGCAGAGATGTCAGTGGGTGGACAGCCATGTGCTCTTTGCTCTGGTAGACGAGTGTTATCCTCCTTCCTGGCACTGCAGCTGTACCCAGTTTGACAAAGGCTGCCAGTTTTTGTTTCCCAAGTATACCAAGGAATAACATCATGAGCTAGGAAAGAAAGAAGCCAGTTTGGGGTTTCACTAAAACACTTTTTCTCTCAGTATCAAAGATGGGCAAAACCTTCTAAATACAATGAGCATTTTACATCAATACTTCTATATATGTACAATAAAGAAATACATATGTATGTACATATATAGGAAAATTACTTCATGGTAAGTCTCTTCCACTTAGACCGTGAGTTTTTGGCACATGGAAGGAACAAGCAGGCATTACGTGGGGCCACAAAACACAAGCAACACTTTTAGCACAAGCAATTCCTTGCAAAGAGGAGGTTGCTGTGGGTAACCTCCCTTCTGTATGATCTCTTGGGTTCCACAGTTCCAGTCCAGTGCCCCAGGGGCAGATGGTCCCTGCCAGCCCACTGAGATGGGCACATCTGTGCTTCTGCCTCGGGGTGTTTGGGAAGGAGGCATGACATCCAACACAGTCAGAAACCAGCCATATCAAGCCTGAGGATAATAACATGGAAAAAAGAGAAGCTCCAGGTCCAGAGAGTAAGTAGCCTTTTCTGTTCAGGTATGTATGGCTAACCTGTGAGTGCTAGCAAAGGCACCGAGTGATATAAAAACCCCCAGTGTCCAAGTGCATTCTGATATGCCACATAAATGTATTGTGGTATTGCCTGTAGCTGTTGGTAGCAATAGATGAAAACTAACTCTCCATTAAAAATGTGGTTTCACGTAAATCAGAGTATTTTGCAGAAGTTCAATTTTTTACTTTTTATAGGGAAAATTCAAAATATAATGCTGGAGCATTTCATTCTGATGGGTTTTTTAAAGTATTGTAAATGATTGCTATATATTATCTCTGTATGATATTAGACATATTAAAGATGTACTATTGCAACACTGAATGTCATAAAACCAAAGTGAAATGGTTCAGAGCACAATATTTTAAAATGGCCCTTTACTGGTATTTTTTGTTTTGTTTTGTTTTGTTTTTAAGATGTGACAATTTCAGAAAGTGGTTATTTTAGGAATAGCTTTTATGCAAACTGGAAACTAGTATTATTGAAATGCAGAATAGCCTGCAAACGAAATTTCAGTTCCCAGCTGGCTCTGTCCACTTGTTTATTGACTTATTTTGGACACTGCTGAAATAATCCATGGCAAAGGCAGTAGGTAGCTCTAGGAATTTGTGCAGGCTATAGAGTCAGTTGTGGGTTGCTGGTTCAAATCCAGAGGGTCTGCGTGGGAACAAGGAAAAGTTGATAGCATGACTTCAGCTGTGTGGTATGAGTTTACCTCCCTGGGTGTAGGTGACAGCAACAGAAATAGCATTAATTAGTCCACTTCGGCATCTCAGCCAAGGTCTGACATGGCAAGGCAGAGAAACCTACTGTGCTGCAGGCTGAGCTGGCCCTGCTCTGTGGATAAAAATATAGCTTCCATATTCCAGGTCCAATCCAGTTTTTATTAGCACTGTCACTGTGATGCCAAAGGAAAAGCTAAGAGAGCTGCTTAATAACTAGCAAGAATAACAAGAAAACATCAGACTAGGTAATTGGTTAGAGATAGTACCCTGGGAAGACAGGGACGAAAGGCAGTGAACTGTAACCAGCCGCACAATCCAAGGTAACAAGTAGTCAGCACTGTATTCGCAACCAAGGCAACATTAATAATTTAACTGTAGCATTCACAATAATTTCAACACGCTATCCAGAACACGAAGCTAATGGTGATATAGTGAATGAAACCAGAATAAGGTAATATTCCAAGAGTTTGTAAGTGCCAGCACATAAAAGAATCTCCATGGAAGAGGCTAATATTCAAATTTTTTGTTCTTGCTTTCTTGTTTCCCAAAGAAAATAAAAGGCAAGTGGTTAGGTTTTGGTAGTTGTTATTTGCTAGCCATGAAGGGAAGATGGGCTGTTTCAGAAGTTCCTGTTGACAGCCAACTTACAGAGTGTGACAGGCCAACACATTTTGCTGTCTTTGAAAACTGAATAACAAATAGTTTTGCTATTTACAAGTCAGAAGTGAAGGAATGGATCTATATGAGCTACAGAGCACCCTCGAAAATATACAAACCCCTTTCTGCATGCACCGCTTGCAAACTCTGCCTTCATCTAAGTTAACATTAGGTTATAACTCATCCTAATTCATGGGGGTTGTGAAAAAAAGTATAAAGCGAGAACATAGGAATGCCATAGCTCACAACAGGCTCTCAAAATTTATTTTATCGCTTGCCTACACACAGAGTCGTACCACTCTACCGCTGTGATTAAAATGGTAGAACCTCTCTCTAAGGATTACACCCACTACTTTATCGCTGAAGATGCTAGCCCGAATAAAATCCATGATCATCCTGTGTTGCATTTTCTCACTCTGGGAAGTCAAATTCTTTTCTAGAAGAGACAATGTGAAATGGCTGCTGCTTTTACAACAGGGGTGCTTTGTGTACATATTAATAGGCAGAGCTTTTACTTTAGTGACAATAAAATGGATTTTTACAATCCTTTACTTGCACTACCTTTGGAGTCCCTACACTTAGGAAAAAATGAATTAGATTCGATTGTGGCTCACATGTCCTGATTGAACCACTACTGCAAACTCCTATTGCAGCAACAAATTCTGCTAATTGCATTGTGCAAGCTAGCTCCACAGCCTGAGCTGAAAGAAAATTTAAACTCCCAGGGAAAACATATTTATGAATACACACTGCGTGCTGCTCTCAACTTCAAGTGGTAGTGGCCCACCAAATCAATTCTGGCACACTTTTGGAGCCCTGTGAATTTCCTCTGAGCTGGAAACTATGCAGATCCCAAGTGTTAACCAGCTGGTGGGGGTATTTCTTTTGCTTAGCTCTTGGCTAGTTGTAAGCACACACCAAGGAAAAATTATTTTTGCTCCCATTGACAGCATCTTTTTGAAATAAGTGTATTTATGAAGCCCAGTGGAGGCATTAGGGTAGTGGTGGGGGTGGAATTGTAATACTTAGTTTTTGCTAAGTTTACGTGCAAGAACTATGGCAAGCCAGATTTCCTTCCATGGGAAGCACATGAGAAAGGATCCAGAAAGTCTGGATCCTGATGTTGTCCCTACATCCGTAAGTACATTGTGACTGCTGTTGCTGAACTTATATTGGTCATACCAGTCAGAAGGGTAGCTCATCCTCCTGGATCTAAAGGATGAAAAAAAAGACAGCCCTATAGAGGGGCTAAAAGGAAGGCTAGATTTGTCTTCTGCAAAAACAACTGCACCACTCATCTTTTTGGCCTGAAGATTCATGTACATAAAAATGCAGCACTGTCATTAGTAATAGCACTCCAGAGCATCTTTTCCAAGTTAACAACAATATTAGGCATGTGTCGCATGCTATTAATACTACCCATTGCACACATTGACGTGACAATGATTATTTGTATAGCTTCCCTTCTGTGTTATTTTATATTCTGTTCCAGTTCATACATAAGCGAAACCTATGAGCATGTCCTGCTTTGAGTAGGTGGTCTTTAGGTCAGACGTGAGGAAAAGCTGAATGATCATATTCCCAGCAAGAACAAATGCCTGGCTGAGCCCAGTGGTTCAAGGTATGGAATTTGGTCATCGAACATGCAGCGGGCTTTGTGCAGCACATACGAGCACCCTTGCCAGGCAGTGGGTGTGCTCTCTTCCACGCCTAGCAGGACGGTCTGGGCCCCTTGCAGACAGGTGGGGTTCCTGCCCCCCCGGCACTGCTGGGCTGAATTCGGTGCTAGGAGCTATGCAGGTACCCGGGGAGGAGCCCTCAGGGGTCCCCGTGGCATCCCTCCCCACTCAAGACAGGCCACAGCCTCTAGTCGAGTGCTAAATTGGCAAATAGTGGGTTTCTTTAACTGAAAGGAAAAGAAAGCTATGGAAAAAGTGGTTATGATTGCTTTATATCCTGTCTCCTTAATCTCCTAGGTGTCTATATAGGACCTGCGGCAGTAGTGCCCTAACAAACACGGCTCTGTCAGACTGTACTTTCCACATCCTTTTGTTCACACTTTGTCCTCGTTAACTACGACCTTCCCATGGATTTGCTTGGATGATTTTTCCTGCCCATTCCTGTTTGCCACATTCTCTCCTTTCACCACTTATCTTTGAGGAGCAGAAACCAGCCTTGGCTTGCTTTTGAGAAAAACAGATACAAAGAGATGCCTTCTGCATATCCCTCTGAGGACCTCATGTCACAGTCAGCAGAGGTATTGGTGCTGAACTGCCATAACAGAATATCTTGAGGTATGAGCTCCATCCAGCCTCAGTAGGTATTGATAGGCAGAGACGTGCAATAGAAGAAGTCACTGAGGAAAACTCTGCAGAACTCATATTGGCAGGTGACTATCCCTTCGGATCAGGACACAGCCGTGTGCTAAAAGGCTCAGTCTTTTGATTATTGAGAAGATTCAGATTCTTGCCAAGATCCCTTGATTGTTTCAGACAAATTGGATTAGTCATAAAGGCTTCTTATTATAGGTCATTTTTAGTTTTGAAGATTATCTTGTGAAAACAAGAGCCTTCTTTGCTGTCCTTTTGATACATGTGATTTTGTCATGCACATCCTTTCCCAGCTGATTGAGTAGTGTTGCTCTGGAATGTCAAAACTCCTCTGGATTTCAAACATGCTACAGCACATCCACCTTCAGGGTGAATCTCAGTGACAGAAGCAATGATGCCTTCAATGACTGTGTTGTAATTAATTTAAAAATATATTTACTGATTTTGCAAGACCTTAATGAGCTTTATAAAGTTTGCAAAACAATTTATGATCCTTAAAAGAAACCTAGTACAAAAAGAAAATGTTACCTATGCAAAATGTGTCAGGATACCATGGATGGAAGAGCCATATTCAGACCACTTACAGTGGTGCCCAAAGTGGATTTGGGGGTCCAGCATTACTGTCATATCTACTTCTATCCTTTGCCTGTCCCTTCAACATATAGTGATATCTTCATATTATATAAAGCCTATTTAGTAGTGAAGCTACTTTCTCTGGCAATGTTATAGACTGAAGACAGGCTAGGGAAAAGAAGAAAAAAAAACCACAAACCAAACAAACAGAAAAGAGTGTTCCCCGAATAAAGAAAAGGCAATCTTTAGCAATTTAAAACATCTGTTTTACAGGGGGTACTCCTATGGGTCTCCTTTTTTTTTTTTTTTTTCCCCTTAGCTTTTAATTACTTTTCTCTTAACAGCTCTGCATGACAAGACATCATTCTTTCCAGCCCAGGGGGAATGACTGAAGCTCCTATTTGACTATCCCAGTGCTTTTCTGACAGCTGTACTGCTAACTTTGACTTTTTTTTTTTTTTTTAATTTTTCCTCTGGAGCTCTTGGGACTGGCTAATAGAAGTTCTCTTCTATGAAGCCCATCTATGATGAGGCAGGGACATTGTTTCTCTCTGGCAAATGAGTTATTGCTTGCAACAGGTGAGGATGAGTCAGTGCAGAAAATAACAAGCTGTATGTAGTAGTAATTCCACCAACTTTGGGGGTCTTCTATCAGAGGATCTCACTCAGTGATACATAAAAAAAGAGGACATGAAGCTGATCTCTGAAAAGGAAGTACAGAAGAAGACTTCTGAGCTTATGCCAGACCCCAGCAAAATGAAAGTGAGTGCCCAAGTGTTCCATCATTGTCCTTTCCTGTTAGCTCTTGGAGCACAATGGGCCAGCAGTCCTGCTGAGAGCCTCTAGGGGCTACTGCAGTTCAATAAATAAGAATAAATAAAATGCAAACTCGGGTTTGAGTCTGATACGGACTGTATTAATCTCTAGTACACTATCTTGGACTTCAGAGAAGTTACATGCAATGGAATGTGGCCCACTGAGCCTTTGCTGTCTGCTCTCACGTTGCCATGGAGGATAAAGGATGGTAGTGAGTACAGACCACTCTCTTAGGACAGAGTGTTTTGTCTTCTTTTCCTGGGGGAGGAATTAGTCTTTCAGCACTCTTTCTTGCTTTGTTCCCTGCTTTCTGATAATATTATAAAAGTACCATCTTTATCTCATGCTGGGTTCTGCAGAGAACATACCAACTTTGTGTACATAACAGCTATTTCACTCTTTGCTAATGCCTTCATGAAAGTTGCTTTTATTTAAGTTAATAAGAATAATTGTTTTACTAATTTGTTCTTTAAAGATACCATACACCCTTGATAATTCTTTCCCACCACATGGGGTTCGGTTCACAGTGAAGTGTTGCACGCAATGTACGAGACACAGCGAGAGAGCCTGCATGTGAGAGAAGGGGTGAGCTTGAGTGCAGCCTGTTTAAGAAACTCAGACTTTAGGAGGAAATCTCTATAGTGTATCAAAGCAAATTTCAATCCAAGAAGGTTTCTCTGTGTCAATAGATGTAGCACAAGGGCTGCCTGTTGTTTCACAAACAATGAATCTTCTCCAGCCTATAAATAATGTAAAGACAAGTCTCAGGATTTTTAAAAAATTCTGCTAGCTTGAGGCTACCTACCCAGCATGCCTCCTTGTTTACAACTTCCAATACAAACATATATTGTGTTTGGTTTCAGAAAAAATGTCAGCTTTCCTGACTTCTAGAATTAACCTCTAATACATATTAGCAGCAGCCTTTTAAGCAGTTTTTACATACAGAGACGTTCAGCTCCGTGACTGCAGAGTGTGCTCTCACACGGCGGAGAGGTGAGCTCCTTGGCATGACATGTGCGCGCAACCCCTTTGCCGTGCTAATGAGTTACCGCAATCAACTGCCAGTCCCTTGGCAAGCACCTGCTCTTCAGGTAAGCACTCTAAAAGCCATTTACAAACGTAAAATGAAATGACGCATTGAGTAAAGGTGCTACCGCACCTTACATAGATCTGGGGATATAAACGGGAACCATACAAAGGAATGGATTTGTGAAATTCGATTTTTTTTTCAAAAGTAGCAGGTCTGTTTGTAATCCTTGGCATGCAAGGGCCTGAACTCCCGACATCTCCAGGAGTGCAGGTGAGTGCCCTAACTGCTTGAGCCCTACTCGCATTTCATTTTTCTCTCATCCCACAATTTCTGTATTCTTTTTCCTGTGCAGATGCATTAAGCCCAATGGAGACAGTCTCTGCTTAGGCCAGCTTGTCTTGCCAAGAGTAGGACCCCTTCCACAGCGTGGAGACGTGCTTGAACCCTGACAGAATGCAGGGGGCACAGACCCTCTGCCTGTCACTTCTTAACTAGCAGGCTCTCATAGGAAATGCAGGTGCTTGCCACTTTTGTGTGGTGTCTGATCCTGCCCCTGCGGCTGAGGCGTACTGTATGACAAGTATTTGTCTGCGTAGTTTTTAGGCTCTTTTATTAGATTGGAGATGCTCAGACAGAGGGTGCTTTCATGTAGTCAGGAAAACAGAACCCTGTGCATCTCTAGAGCTTGCGAGAAGGAAAACAAAATACAAGACACTGATGGAGTGTGTGCAACAAGGGAGATTTGGGTAGCAATTCTGGAGTTAAGCACTTAAAATAGACTTTCTTCCAATTTCAGCCACTTTTGGTCTTTATTGGAATTCTCCTGAAACACATTCTTTCAAAATGGCAGGATGTATGACAAAATAAAATTTGGGTCAGAGACGATTTAGTCGATGGCTCTGTCTACAGCACTTTACGTGAAAAAGTTATAATGAGGAAAGGCTTCTGTCCGGGACCTGAATCTTGGATATTTCTAAATGTCCTCAGAGTTTTATCTTTGTTGTTAGCCCCTCGGTTTTCCTGGATACATTTTTAAAATGAACCAGAGGTTTTCCAAAGTGTTTGCAACTTATTTAAAAGCACATTTGGGGGTTCAGGAGGGGCCAAATGGTTCACTCCAGTACAATGTAATAGACCAATAGTATGGTCCACACCAGAGAGCTGGATTGAGTTGGTATCAATTGAGGAACAACTGCAAGTCAGGACTGTCCATCAGCATTTCGATGCTGTATGGGAAGGAGCGTCCACTCAGATCTTATGAGTTCTCTGAATCTTGGCTGACAGGTGTCCACATCGTGAAAGCAACACAACAAACTGCTCAGCCAAATTCAGCAACCAGCCACAGAGGAAAAATTTCCCTCTCCCCTGCTTCATGCTGATTCAACCAGGACAGAAGGGAAGTAGTTTCTTAGACAAATTATATCTGTAGCTATACAATGATACACATGTAGGAGCTTTCAGCCTGGTGTTTGCGTGATCATGAAGTGTACCTGCAAAATGTAACCAAGAAAAAACTTTGAGTTGCATGAATTTAAGAAAGCAGCAAGGGAGAGGGAAGGGTCACCAAGTCGTCTGATATTGCTGTCAGTCCCCCAGAAGGTGATCTATTCTGAGGCTTTCGTTAGCTCTTAAGGGTGTTCCAGGTGCTTATCTGATCTCCAGGACCTACATATCCAGCTGAGGTATTACTTCCTTACTGCCCAAGTCAGGTTTTGTGTTCTACAAATGCTCTACAGGAATATCATTATAAATCCATAGCTGAAAGAGCCTGTGCATCTTAAGTGCTCTTCCGTTTTCCACCTCTGAATATTCTGCCAGCAGAGATTTAGAACATTGGCTCTGTAAATGCTTTCATGTCAAGACTAAAGGCAACACTTGTTTAATTCATTCTTTGACCCAACAGTAGCTTTATCTTAGGTTATCACTTGTTAAGCTCTCTAGAATGTTTTAAACATGAAGGGGGCTGCTGTGTATATATATCCAGTGTACTGTACTTTACTTGTACAAATTTGACAGCAGTGATTCATAAACATCAAAACCATTTCCTTTCTGTGCTGCAAATTATGCTTTACTTTAGTTCCATTCACAGGATGTGTAACCCATTCTAGAAAAAAAAGACAGGAAAAAAAAGAATGTTGCATTTATCCTCTATCCAGCTAGTAATTCTTCATTGTAGGTCACAAGAGCTCACAGATTCATATATATATACACTTGTGTGTATAAAAGAGGTTTTGTGTGTATATATATAAATATACATGTATATATAGTTTGAGTGCATGCATGTTTATGAATATAAATATGCATACACATGAGGACAATTGTAGCAATGAGGTATGCTGTGGTGTAAATGGAGGACTGGATTTATACAGCAAATGTGCTGCAACCTGATTAGAGTAACAATTAAGATTTGCTGTATATCGTTCATTGGCCGTGCAAAACCAAAATAATTTGCACTACTCTGTGTAAACCCATCAGTTCTGCCAGCATAAGATTTATCCCTAAGTTGACAAAAAGCCACAATTGTATATAAAGTCAGCATCTGATGGTGACCCCCAGAACTGAGGTCAACAGTTTTGCATCACAGATTTGATGCAAATTTGGATCACATAACAAGTATCAGAAACTCAAAAGTTTTGTATTATAAAGAGTCACAAGACTAACTTGGTAACAGTTTGTATATTTACTCCCAACAATGATGTCTACACCACAGGACAGATAACTTTTCACCCAAACACTCCATTCCTAAGTTGTAGCCTGATTCCTCCCTCCTTGAATGTCATGATGAGACTTGAGTACTTGCCATCCTCTTGTTGCCTCTTTTTAAAAATAAAATTAAAAAATAAAAAACCAATTGGGTGGAGTGGAGAGGGAGCCACAACATCCTGCAGTAAGTTCCCCAGTTCAGATAAACAGAGGACCAAGGACTGCAATGCAGACAGAGCAGCTCAGCCCTGTGCAGAGGGGTGGGTGCTATTTCAAATAGTTTGGTCTCAACATCCATCTCATCTTCTAGTTACCCGCTGTGGCATCTGCACCAAAATATTTAATAAGAACATAATATACCAGAATGAAACTGCAAACCCCAATGTCCATTCAGGGAACGTACCACCTGCTACTTGGTAATACCAACTTCAAGAAGTATGTGCTGCAGTCCTTGGCGCAACTATGACTAACGAGCCAGAGATGGCGAAGCCCTCGGCTGCCGGTGGCTGCGCTGTGTCGTGTCACAGAAGCTCATGCACGTCTTGTAACCCAGTACCGATCCGTTAGGATGCAGGCACTGACAGCAGCAGACCTCTGTCAGATGCCTTGGCCCTGAGTGATTTCTCAACAAGATATGTTAACAGCAGTAACGTGAAGAAAATACCCTGAGTGAAAGAATAGGACAGCTAAAGTTAAAGCTCCATCAGGAAGGAGATGCTTTAGAAATGTGGGAGACAGCTAGACAAGGTTTAAATGATCTGCTTTGTAACTGCAAGTAATGGTTGCCAGCAGCAAGGGAGATACTTAGAAGAGAGCTTTCTTTTTGACAACTGCTTGTTTTGAAGCACTTTATGGTTTTAATAGTTTTCATTTAGTGCAGGCAGCAAAGTCTAGCTATGAAAATGCAATACAGAACTGCAGAGAGAATGTGCCATGTGCAGAATTAACCCTGACAACACTTTTTTTTTAATGAGGAGTAAGAAAAGGATAATAGTGAAATACACACAAGTGCAATTTTCTGAGGGTTAAGATGTGGCTTTGAAGTTCTGGGGGCTGAGTTTCTTGTTAGGGACTTGGTTGTGACTGGGGTGCAGGACAAAAAACAGGATGAGCAAGAACAGTGTGCTGAAGTGATTTGGAACTAGCCCTGACTAATAAAAACAACAGAGGATGTTACCCACAGTGGGATTCATCTCCACTAGTCACAGCTGTCAAAAAGCTAGATGTCTGGTCTACACTAATCTCTCAGGCTCCTGTACAGTGAGGCACCAACACAAAAGGCAGCTCCACAGTTTAATGAATCCCAGCAATTTGGAAGACAGCTTAAACCAGAAAGATCTGCCCTCCCAAAGGAGCAAAACCAAATACCATGGATTATACCTCCTTACTTTTTCCACAGCTGCAGTAACATGAAATGAATCCCTCTTACGACTCAGGCTGATGCTCATGAGAAAAGGACAGTGCTCTCACACAACAGACATGCTGGAACAGCCAAAATGCTCTGTTATTTATGTGTAGTTGGGGTAGGAGGGAAATAAAACACCTTGTGTTTCATAAAATATGACAACACCAAGCGCTGTAGAAGGTGGAGACAGACAGTGGTAAGCATTTCTGCTAAATCTCTGGTTCTGTGCCATGAAAGCTAAAGGCCATGAAACCACTGAATGAAATGAGCAAAATATTGAGCACCAGACAAGTTGCACTGAAGTCACTGACATGTGTGAAACCAGAAAAACCTTCAATTGCTGTCATTTTATTTTCCTTTTGAGTTCAGAAGGGATTCTGTCTAAATTTGCTGCCATAAGCCATAACAAAGGAAAATCATCGCTCACACTGATCAACAAACCACACTTCCTTTCTTTTTTCTTTTTTTTTTCTTTTTCTTTTTTTTTTTTTTTTTAAGAAAGTGCACATATTTTTAGGAAGAATAAACAGTTAGAAAGCCCCAAGGCCAGCTGATGCTAATGATTTTCTATTCAATGCATGGAATTGTCATAAATAAATAAATAAATAATCTGTCAATCCTGTGCTTATTGTTGCATTAACGTCAAACCCATGAAAAGGGTAAGTATGTAACACAGTATGCTCCATTGGCACTGAGGCAATGGCATCTTTTTTAGAGTGTGAGTAGGAGAAATTATTTCAGCTATATATTTTGAATATCTATTTGAAGCTATCACTTTGCAGTGGATAAAATGTGTTTTATCCTTGTTAAGTCTGCAATCAAGTCTAGCACTGTAGCTTAGAGGGCTAACGTTCTCATTGCTTCAACTTTCTTGCTTGGCAGGGGATCAGCCTCTCTTTATTGCTCACGTTGAGCAGGCAAACTTGCAGATTTCAATCCTGTTGGCATTTTTTGTCCGAAATAAATGGGTTATAGTGTACCTTTTGGCCTGACAAGGAGTTTATGAATCCAGGAGCCTTCCCCTCAGCCTGTGTAGAACCTCAGAGAGGGGCTGATGTTCCTTCACCATCAATGTCTTTACAAACAAAGTGGCTCCTTAGCAAAATTCTTGAAACAAATACAGAGAACTAAATTAACCATGGCAAGAACAACAACAAAACCCAGCCTATAAATCCTTAGAAAGAATACTCAGATGAAAGCTATGGGACTAAATAACCTGAACTTGAATGGAATTATCTGGGGGGTTTTTTTCTGTTTCCTTGCAGGTCATGAGAGAAGAGAAAACAGTGCTGCACCTTTGATGTGGTTTTAATAAATATTCAAAGTCCCTTCAATTACTGCCTGAGTAATTAGTGTGGATGCAAATAAAATGGGGAACAACAGAATGACTTCCTGGGCTTCCTCAGGGGACTGGACTTTGGAAGTAGCAGCACTGTATTGTATT
This sequence comes from Aviceda cuculoides, assembly GCA_035590195.1. Classification (NCBI taxonomy): domain Eukaryota; kingdom Metazoa; phylum Chordata; class Aves; order Accipitriformes; family Accipitridae; genus Aviceda; species Aviceda cuculoides. The sequence continues at coordinate 38,123,171 of JAVJGG010000082.1, read as the reverse complement.
GTATGTGATGCAACTTTGAAAAGCGAGGAAAGGAGAAAGCTGGGAATAGCAGGCGGTGGAAGCCTCCCAAACACACTACATTGCTAGCTGTGCGTGTAGGAGAGTCTGCATTAGCACTGCAACCTTCAACCGCTGTGATTTGCCAATCACAGTTTTGGAAATGATACTTCCTTGCTCTTTGTGCCCTGAGGGAAGTCTCTGTGCATTACCCTGCTGCCTGCTTGAGTGAATCCTTTATAGCAAAATAAACCTGGCCATGAGAAACAGACAATGTTTTCAAGCTAAAACACCCATGAAGAGACTTGTGTTTTTAGTGAGAGTGTAATTCCAGGGATCTTATACTTTGACCCAGTGGTTGCCCTGTTGTGACCAGCCTTTTTCAGGGACACATCACAATCCTTCTTGCGATTCCCCACAGTACTTCAGAAATACCGCTTCTCCCAGGAAAGCAGGCAGGACTTTGCGGTGGCTGTTTTTAAGCCATTACAGTTGATGAAAATATTTTGGACTGTGTTGGTGAAGAATATTGGAGGGTTTATATTCTGTCTTGAATAAGGCTGATAGGTATCTCCAAGTCCATGGATTAGTCATATTGTTCTCTCATTGTAGAGGTCTCAGAAAGTCTTTCATTCGTACAGAAGAAGAGATACATCTTCTTGTCTCATTCCATCTCTCAATCTACGAGCTGGATAGCCATGTAATTGCCACCATGACATAGCAGTAGGGTCCTACTCTCAGTTTTTTTCATGCATTAGCTCAAAGTTCCCATTGTAGTTATCACCTCACTTGACTGTGTGGTTGCAAGGGTGGTGGTGTGTGTCAGTTGGCCTCCATAGCCTGCCAATTTTCTAAGAATTGTATCATCACACACTATGTGGACCTGTCCTCTCAGTCTCAGAGAATCAAGTAGCCATGACTAGCATTGTGTAGATACACAGTCATCTCCTGTGATGCCACCGTCCTCCAGTGAATCTGAAGTGTGCTGGTCTTAGTAGTAGTAGAACTTTCCTAAAACTTAAAAATGAGCACAGTGGTTTGAGTATGTCATGCCTCAGTCAAGCCAGCTGAAAGACTGAGGACTGCTGGATGAGGGATAAATGCTCTGGAAATCAGAACATGGATGTGAAAAGTTCAGTCATCTTTCTGTGTTTCAGCTTTCTGGTTTGCATTTTATAATTTCTAGCAGCAGACAGCTGCTTTAGGGGGGCTGTATGGGGAATGCTGATCTTTCTCTGCTCCTATTCCAATAGATAGGGCAGTCTCTCCTGCTTACTCTTGATATTCACATTTCTGTTTTGGAGGATGCAGCCCACATCAGTTAAAGTTAGTGAGTGACAGGGAAATCTGCACAGGAAACAGATCCTTCTGTTCTGCTATTGCTGATTAAAAAAGACTGCCTTTCTGATTGTCATTCCAGTGGTCCACAGCTTTCTGGTTCAATAAGGGACTGTATTTATTATCTGTTGCCTTCTTCTGTGACTCAGCAGCAAGCAGGCTGAAATTCACGAACAAAAGTAAAATGACATCAGCAGTTGTCAAATAGAAAAAGACAAAGCTGACAAAGGCATTTTGCTTTAATGCTTCTAAGCGGATATTGCAAATAATAGAGTGCACACACACACACGCACGCACAGAAGAATATTCAACATGGAATTTTAAAACAGTTGCCAGCATCTGCATCCTGGAGAAAGAAGAGTTGCTGCCTGCATCAATACCGGCTTGTATTTTAAGTTCAGCTGATCAAAGATGAGCACAGCAGCGGCTGCAGGCAGCTGCAGCAGCTGAGCCAGTGAGCCCTTGCATCGGGGTGGACCCGACAGGTGACAGCCAGGCAGGCGGCACCGACCCACGGCATCAGCACTATGAAAAATCTCAATAGCACATGGGGATGGTGCATGCCCTTCCAGCCGTGCTAGGCACTTCTCTGCTGTTACAGCTAGTTTCTGCATCGCCAGCACTGAGGGAACAGGAATGGATAAAGGCAGGGTAGGCATGGATCTCTAACTGTGCTACTCTCTGCGTGATCACTGAGCTCCTATCAATGACGGAGTCACCCATGTTATCCACATACATGCTTCCCACCGATGTTAAGCTCAGGAGAGACCATACGCCAGGCTTTTTTGGAGCAGCACTAGAAGCGCTGCTGAACACCCTCCCCTGTGAACCGCTTAGCACAGTCGAAACAGTCCAGTAAATTCCTCGTCAGGGTCTGATAATTTTCTATATCTTTCTCCAGTTTTCTACGTGACTCAGAGAAGCAAGAGGCTAATTCTTCCCATAGATCTGCTTTCTGCTATAATCGGGTACCTTGTTTGGCATTTCCTTATCTGATCAGCTCACCAATTATTTTCCTTTGTACAGAAGGATAAGTAAATGAAGACCACTCAGGTGAGAATTGATTGGAGTTTGTTCCTCAAACAGAGCCCAAATCAAACCTTTTCCTGAGGCTCAGTGGATGTTACTTAGCTTTAAAAGACAGGTGCTCACATATTTCTGTCCTTTCCTCCACACCACAGCTGTAACCAGAAAGAAAAAGGGCCTGAAACACAGCAAAAAAGACTTTTTGCTATGGGCTTATATTCCTTCACCTGTGCTTCTCTTTCTGCCTCTCCTAGATTCCCTTGATCAAGAGTCTCTTGATCTTTCAGTTCTGAAAGTCATCTCACCAAGTTTCAAACATATCCAATGATTCATACCTTGTCCCTTCGAGAAATGTGTCGAGTGCCCTTTGCATGTTTATTTCTGATCCTCTTTGCAGATATGTTTAAGAGTTTTCCTACATTAACATCCCTACTCTTCACCTTGCTTTGGAAGATTCCCTTCTCTTTTCAAAACTAAATGCCAGATTTTTTTTGATCTCAGGAGTGAAAGCGACTTTTACCTCTGTTTTTTGAATAGCTGGGAGGAAGCATTGTCAGTTTTGAAGCCTCCAGCTCACGGTATTTTCTGCTTGAACAGAAGTTTAAGCATAGCCAAAGCGTGTGTTTTTCACCTTAGATAATATGCTAGTTTTCTAAGGGCAAGAGGCTCAACAGGTAAGTTGACATGGATTTTACTGAAATCAGCTATCTAAGTTATACCAGGTGAGACTCTGGTTGGAGAAATCAAAAGCAATCCTCTCTGGAAAGTAAGTACAGCTGCCAACTGACTTTATTTTACTTTCCTTGTCAGTGCACACTTTTGGCTTGAGGATGTCAAAGACTGCTTTTCTGAATCTTCTCTGTACTTTTTTGTGCTTCTCTGTGCTATTTTGGTGTAAATTCTCCTTCACCCACCATACTCACGTCTCTTGTACCTTGGCTTTCAGACTGGGTGCTGAGTTGATCTCTTTATGAAAGCTGGCTGACACATCCTATGGCTGTCACTGGGCAAAACCGAGTGGCCTCTTTTTCTGCTCAATTGTTTTTTCATACTTCGGCAACTGTCCTGTTCATTTTTGGAGGGCTCTGTAGCACTGCTTCATTTCCTACACAAAATAGCTGCTGCAGTTGAGTAGGCTGAGAGGGTCTATGCCCATTCCTCTTCCGTGTTGCCCTTTACTCATGCTTTTTTCCTCCCTATCCTTTCAACAATGACTGAGTTGTTAGGTGATAGAGGACTGCAAGTCCCAACAAATAAACACAAAGTGGTGGCTCCTTGATTTCATTGCATCTTCCATAACGAACAGTATTCTCCTCTTGTGTAGGTGGGAAGGTGTGCATCAGCATTGCTACCTGGCCAGAGCATTGTTGGGAAATGTAGTTTGGCTGAGGGGTAAAGTCCCCAGCAAAGAACTGAAGTGGGATGGACCTGAGACCTCTGGAGGGCTGTGATGGCCCTTTGGAATGGAAGTATTTCATCTAGGTTCTTGGTTTGCCTGCTAAGGTTTTCAATGAAAACTTGAAATGTTCTGTGGAAAGCAGAACTATTTAATGAAAAATCCACCACCACTGAAAGTTCCACTCTCCATTACAAAACAGTTTGATGTAAAACTTTTCAGTTGGTTCCAATTAGGACAAATGTAGGGCTCTCTCTCTGTGCTATCCTGGAGCTCAGAAGGCAACCTAGCTGTTGTCCCATACCTTCAGTAGCAATAAATGTTTGATCAGTTTGTGTGCTCAAGATACAGGCTTGAGAAGAGGGAAACAAGGCATAGTTTGCTGAAAGTCCCCTTGAATTCTTCTCAGAAATGGTAAGACTTGCCATTCTTTAGGCCAGGGCTGAAGCTTTTTCTTCTTGCTTGTTTCTTCCTTGGATGTTTCCATTGTGCAAAGCCCTATGTTTGTTCACTCATTTGTTTGAAGGTTTTCAGCCTTATTTCCAATTCTGGCATTGCATTAGGCATGTTGCCTGTTTCTTTTAAGTGTTATTTTTCACTGAGATGGATTAAAGTATTCGAATAACTTTAAGCTGATGTGCCTCTAAACAAAACTCTGTAACAATTACTGAGGAGATATATTGTAAAAAATAATTATCCCAGTTTCAGTGTAAGAGAGAAAACTGGGACTGCCAGTTGCTGCATGGACAACCTCAGCTGAAAGGTCATCACTGGTTTGGGAAGTTTTAACTGGATGTACATTAGTCTCTCTTTCAGCAGAATACATGCCTTTCAATCCTCAGGACTTCCAGAGTCAGTGAGCACCTTATCCCTGCCCATTCCCCATGTTTTCTGCCTGATTACTGGAATATGGGCAACAGTTGGTGGAGGTGGCACATAAACCCTGTGGCTGCTTTCATCATTCTGTCAAAGGGAGGGAAATAATCAAAGAGCTGCAGCAAGAAAACAAATGGCCAAATAGCTGTTGAAGCAGGAGGTTCCAACTCGCTGGAGCTCAGCTTATTACAGGCCATATGCCTGAATGGCTCCTCTCACTGAGTGCTGCACCCAGCTATGGAAACAAGCATGAAAGTGTCTGTGGTTCATCAGGCCTGATTTGCTATAACTATGTGCAACTGCTGAGAGCACAGAAAATAAGAACCCGAAGAGGCTGTGCAGCTAACAGGAGAGAGAATCCTTTACAAAATACAACATTAATATACAAATTCCCCAAATATTTATGTAAAGATGTTAACAGGCAATAATAATTTGTTTTCCAAGCTTGCAGCAGATGCTCTTCTTTTAGTACACAGGTTATATTCATAAATGATGCAGCTTAACATAAGTAGGAAAACAAATTGATATGCTCTTCTACTTTATTTTTACATATCATGGGGTTGAATTAATAGTTATTCTTGACAGATATCACTAGCTCACGCCCTTTCAGCTATGCCCGATGTTTGCAGGGCTTGCTGTGTAAATGAGGGACTAAGCACATGACTCAGCTCCTGAATGATGGATGTGTTAAGGAGACTGAATGACAGAGCTGGCAGAATAAGGAGAACAAAAAGGGTGGAAGAAGTCTGTTTTTAACCTGGCATTTCAGTTATCTTTACTTGGCAGGGCTCCTCCCAAGACTGCTGAAGGCTCAGACCCCAGCCAACCATTGCATTTGGGTGTTAGGAAATCTTAATTATCTTACAAAGGCAAGTGACCATCAGCAGCCAAGAGCTTGGCCTACCGCTGCTGTATTCCCCATCCTCTCTGCAGAGTAATTCTTTTCTCACAGGACTTAGCTGCTTAACGACTTATTCTGGAAGACATGTTCCTGCTAGAGTGGCTTCTCTAATTCAGAAAAAGTATTCTTATTCCAAAAAATGAGGCATGCACATTTAGTTATCCTGCAGGAGGTACTCCATTCTAAGTTCATACCATGTCCTTAATTCAAAAGGGTTTCCCTAAAGAAGCTGGTGCTTCTTCTCTCACCACCTCTTCTGTGTTTTTGTGGCTAGCTTGTACAGCTCTGTGGCCTTTTTCTCCTCTAGACTGGGGTTATATTATCTGCCTAGTAGCTCTTTGTGCACATAATTCACACTATCCATAATTCAGTGCAGCTACATCAGTCCACCCACATTTCATAAAAAAGGATGATGACAAACTCTGTTTCATTTCATTTATACTCCCCCTCTGTGTGAGAGACTCCTGTCCTACCTTTGAAACCTTTCACCTTTATCTTCCACTTTGGTGGCCTTTCCTCCCCTTTTATATTGCCCACCTGAAAGCTTTTTTACTTGAGTTGTGTGTCTTAACTTTCCCAGCAGCACATCAAGTAAGGATGCACTTTATAACTAAAATGAGCTGTGCTGACAGCTCTGGTCTGTCTCTGTTCTGGTTTGAAATGCCATTAAATGAAATGCTAGGAAGGCATCTAGACATGGTGCAGGGTGGCCACTGTATACACACTGTTTGCAGACATTACTAATTCCTCAGTCCCAGTCGCTGTCCTCCATGTTAGTTTAGAGGAAAAAAGGGTTGTGTGACAATGTTTTCACCTGCACAGGATGTTTTTAACAGCTTTTCTTTTCTTGCAACAATAAGCAAAACTAGACTTGGAAAGTGGGTTTCTTAGAAATTAAAAAAATCATCTTACGAGTTTTATTAAAACTTGTCGTTCATTGCCTCTGTGTCGCATAACGGTCCATTAATTATGTCTCTGAACATGGTTCCAACGAACAGGGTGACCACCTTTTTCAATAAAATTGCAGATTTACAATTTTCCAGCTCAGTGAATTGCAAGTGTTTAAATATATTGAAAGGCCAGTGCCAGCCTGCTCTGCCTCCCTCTGCGGCATTTTACTGGGAAGGGGGTGCTAAGAGGGTGCATGAGGAGAGAAAGAAAAGAGGTAGAGAAGAAAAAACAGGACAGACAGATATGATGGCAGGAAAATCCTGTAAAAACAGAAGGGATTAGAGTGCCTGGAGGGACCTAAGATTCAGAGGTGGCCCTTGGTGCCTCCTCAACCCTCCTCTTGCTCCTGAGTGGGAGTGATGAACATCACTAGGACCCCAGACAGGGCAAGACTCTCCTGAGGAGTATGGCCCGATACTCTGGCTGTGAGATGAGGATCAGGCTGGTCTAACTGCTTTCTGCCTCTTCGCCCATTGACTTGCTGAGGGAATATCAGGGGAACAAGGCACAAATTCTGCACCATGCCTCAAATTCAGGTAGGTTTGGCATGGCCATGAGGAGGTGTGGGATGACTCATGCTTCCTGTCAGCTCTGCTTGGTTGGGAAAGGGAAAGATGAGCCCACGCAGGATTTTCCTGCTGTTTGCAATTGAAAATTTGTTTTCTCCATCTGAAAATTGTACATTCTTCTGGCAACAGGGAAGACAGGAAGAAAGAGAGTGGGAAACAACGTAAAGTGACTGAAAAGAGAAAATTAATGATGATCTAAATAAAAAAATATCAGAAGGAAGAGCTGGAGGTTGCATTTTTGTGCCTGTAGATTGTGATCCTGACATATAACTAAGCAACCTCTTGTGGCTGCTTTGCTTGAGTATGACAAACAGCCTTTCTTACAGACACAAAATAATAAAACATCCAATTCCTAAACCTCAGTCTGTCTGTGCTTACAGTAACGTTCATGCTCCTGAGAGCACCTGGGAACCGCTGGTGTCGGACACTGACGGTGGAGGGAATGGTGCTGCAATCTCCTGCTAACAGCTCAACTGAGTCCCAGGAGACCAATTTAGAGGTAAGAAAGGAATTTGGGTACATGGAACATCTGCTGAGAACAGTGCCAGCTTCTGCCTGGTTTTACACATGGGTGGACCAGCTCCTTCCTGCCTGGCCATGCTGCTGGGGGTAGCAGGGCTCTGCCCAGCACAAACTCCCTGCCACAAACTCTCTCCACTCATCTTCTTAAAAGGGCTGCAGAAACAGGAGAGAGGCCCAAAGGCTTTAAATATTAGCTCCCTGATTTTCTTCAGCTCTCTGTTTTTTGAAACAAAGTTTTTGTGATAGCAGCCAGGAGGCTTTCAAGGCTCTCCTCTTCCTTTGTAGGAAATGTTACTGGAAACTCACCTTGGCTTCCAGGTTGCACACGTTGAATTCTGCTGTGCATGAGGCTGAAAGAGGAGACATCCATTTCCCCTGGACGAAGGCTTCCAAGAGCCTCTGAAGGAAGTCCTACTGCTGAAATAGCATCCTCCCCTTTCCCCTCTTCCCATCAATGTCCCTCTTTTTTCCTAACATGCCACACTGCACCCACAGAGGCCCGTTCATGCCTGTGCCAAGATGGAGATTGGTTTTTGGTTAGCTTGTGTCTGGGACTTGGGAGACCTGCATGTGAGTCTCACATGGGGTGCAAACTTTCTATAAGAGTTTGGCATGTAGGATGGAAATGATGTCACCTCACCGCAGATGACTACACCGTACATCTGAGATAATCACTTCTGTCTCCCTCCAGAAGCTAGAAATGAAAAGAAATGGACATGGCAAGAGTGCAGGGCATCAGACTTACTTTGTTCCTATCATAGGATGAGATAAATATCCCCCAGAGGCAACTGCTTCTTTCTGGCCACCTCAGGGTGGCCATGGTTGTAGTGGGCATCTATATTATGGACAGCTACCTTTAACCAAATAAATTATATGTGCAGCCTGTCCTGTGTTTCGGTTACACTTTATAATGTGAAGGTGGCACAGTCTTTTTCCTTTTGCAGAGATGTTGTAAATCCAGTAATGCTTGTGTGGCATCTATATGGGGAGGTGAGAATGGCATGGGAATGCCTATCGAACGGTGAACATGACTAGCTGTTCTCCCAAAGGCTGTCAGGGAGGAGCTTCTCTGGCAGTGGCACCTGCATTCAACAGAAATGCAAGGAACACCTCCATGTCCTCATCTTCTTCCTGACTTGTTACTAACATGTGTAGGTAGCGAAGTAGATGGTTCATTGCTGGAACCTCAGCTTTTTCAGATGCTGAAGTTCCTCAAGAGAAGTTCCACCCATACATTGGCAGAAAGTAGAGATACTGTGAAATTATTGTCAGGGGAGACAATGGACAGGGAGCTTGATGTAAAGTGTCTTTTTGATTCCTTCCTATTGAAATTGCCTCACTTTACATTTATCTCTTTCACACACACAAAAAACGAGGGTTCCAGCAAAACTATATATATTTTCAGTTTGCGTTATAAGTAGGAGGTTTTATTTTTTCCAAAAAGCAATGTTTTTACTGACCCCCCCCCTTTTTTTTAATATTTCTTTTCCCAATACAAGGAAGCCGTGATGAAATATTTTTTTCTTTCACATGACACATTAAGAAATTAGTTTTGCTGCTTGCTTTGGTGGGATCAGGAGTTCATCCAAATTACTGAGCGTGTCTGTTTGAATATTATATTTTGCTCTAAAACCTTGTTCATGAAGGTCATCCTGTTGACCATATTCTTCATTATTAAGATTCTAGCCTTACTTTTTCCTAATTTTTGAAATTTTTAATCAGTCACAGTTCCATGTTCCCACATTCTTGGTATAAACAGGGCAATAAATAGTTGTTTACAAGGCACAAAAAACATATCACAAAAATTAACACAAGACTGGGGCTCTGCTGATGTTTGCTTACATTGCTGTGGAAGAATATGCATGCTTATTACGAAAACCTGCCTTCAGAGAAAGAGGACTGTTTGAAACCTGCAGATACAAACCAAATTTGTTTCTTCAATCTGTTTTAGTGTATTTGCCAAATACACTAACAAGTATGCTCTCCTGAATTGCTCAGGTGGATTTGAAAGAATGCTTTCCCTCTCTCCTCCTCCCACAGGCGCATACAGGCACATGTGCACGCATGCACACACGCAAGTGTAAGTGCACAGAAAGTCCATCAAGCATTTTAATGCCAGTGACAGGCCTTGCAGCTCAAAGATATTTTTTGTGTAAGGAGATTAGGACTTTGATCGACTTCCTATGGCATATGGAGAATGGGAAGTACTATAAAGCATGCTAAAGACTAGAGACCAGATAAAAGTACATCAGCAGTTAATTGCCATGCACACCATATAGCTGCAAATGAAACACAGCAAGAGACCCAGAGACATGAACAGATTCCAATACATAAGATTATAGCGATGGTCTGAGAACAAAACTGAAAATTCAGACCTAAAAAAAAAAAAAAAAGAACAATCGGAAGTCCTATGGAGTTGTTTTAACAATTTTGTAGCTGGAAGGGTCTTCCTACAATTGTTTTCCATGACAGAGCTGCATCTCCATCAGGTTGAAAACAAAGACTCCTGCCTGCTCTCACAACTCAGACTAGCAGCAGTGGTAAGTGTTTACCTCCTGCAGGATCCTCCACATTTTTTTCATAGCTACTGTGCACTGGAAGAGCAGAAGGTGGAAAGGAGCTGAAGCTGGGCACTGGTGTAGAGCAGGGTACTAGGCACAAAGAGTCTCTTCATGCCTTGGGTGTCCTCACAGTAGTTCAAAATATCAGTTCCATCATGTTTTGCTGTACATACAGGGTGCTCTTGCCCACTCCTCACCAGGCAGCAGGGGAAGCAATGGAGGTGGAGCCCTTTGGGCTACACGCAGCCCAGTGCTCCAGGGCTGTCACCATCCTTCTTTCAGAGATGGCTGTGGCTGGCGTTAAGACACTTTCCCCAGCTTTGTACAGTCTGTGGGAGCCACTTCTCAAACTTTGGGACATTTGGGTGCTATCCAAATGGGGCTCCATCTTACTCACTTTAAGAGGGTTTCTTGGGTTTTTTTTTAAATTATGTGTAAGGCCCTGCCGTAATCTGATTTCTCGTGGAGGTGAGATGTGTGTGTCCTTAGGCAAAATGAAGAATTTCACTAGGCAATGGTGTTAATACACAAAGAAACTGAAGTAATACTCACTGATTTCCTCACAAATGCAGGCTGCTTTGCAATGCACTTGCATAGCAGAGTGGGCCAAGTCTTCTCATGTGGGAGGACAGAGAGAGGCTCTTCAAAGGATTTTCAGATAAATCACTCCTGTGTGATTTTTTGAGGATGACTAATATTGAAGATGGATGGTTGTCAGAGAGAAGCAGTTACTTTTTCATTTTTGCTAAATATACAATTTATAATAGTGCTGCTTTTTAGGGTGTTGGGTTGGGGGTTTTTTTCTCATGGTTGACAAAGGTTACTTGCAAAAAATGTGGCTAATTAAGCCATTTCCAGTCCCCCATCTCCCTTGCACATACAGCAAAACGTACTGAGTTTACAAACAGGAAAAGTATTTAGCACCCTAAAACTGAGCTCTAGGTTGCGTTGAAGAATTCAGAAGCCTGTTATCCTGCAGTCCTACTGAGATACACATACTGTTTCTGGCATGTTGTATGTTATAATGCCTTGTTCAGAAATACAAACAGCTTATGGATAGAGAGTGTCAGAGGGATAAATAACTTTTCTGTTTGGAAGATTACATTTATATTGAAAGTATTTTTGACCCAACTAGTGAGACTAATTAAACAAAACAGCTTTTAAAGCATATTCAAAAATTAGCAACATAAAATATAACCTGTTTTTGTTTTGTCTCCTAAAGATGTTGGCACACTGCACAGTCCTTTTTCACAATGTAGCCTCATGCGACCTCACCCCACAGACTTTCCTGGTTCAGACTCTGCAATCAGACTTTGAGCAAGGTTTCTGCAAACACTGCTCCAGAGCCTACAGGTGGTCACTTTGCTGCAGGGAGACTATTCATGCAGTGAGATGCTATTCAGGGTGACTACAGATGTCAGAACTACCTCTAAGTAAGTACCAGCTAGTGAGCCGTAACAGCCCACGAGCTGATGTATACATCATATACAGCAGAAGGGACCAACGGGTGCTGTGAATTCCTCGTAAGGTTTTGGAGTAGTTGGTGCAACCTTGGGAATATGTTTAGGGCAACCGAGATTTGAATCTGCCTCTAATTTGGGGAGGAAGCAGCTGCTGGTTTCAGACTCAGTGGATGGCAATGGAAGGATTCCTCAAGGAATAAGACCAAATTGCCACTCATTCGTAATTATATAATAATTACAATATAATAATTTATATGTATTAAGTAACATAAAGTAGTAAATGGCACTTCCATGCTCCTGTGGATATAATTTCTAACAAATTTAAAGGATGTGAAGCAAAAATGTGAAGTTGGCTTTGTTTTATCTTTTTTTTTTTTCCCAGTACAAATGCAGCTCTGCAGGCAGTTTTCAGATGGCTGCAAGTTAAATTTTGTGTCTCTCTGGAGTAAGAAGGCAATTTCATTGCACTTGTGTCTTGTACAGACCGGGTGGCTGTAAAAATCTTCAGTCATTCATGTTAGTCACAGAAGTTATAACTATTACTGGAAGAGTGAACTGAGGCAGATTGCTGATGTTTTAGGGTAATGCTATCTCCTCTTCATATTTATTGTAATAGCAGACAAGGTTTTATCAGTGTCACACAGAGATCTGCTAATAACATACAAAAGGATTTTCTTTCTGGGAGACTCTGGGTTTAGATAATTTGAGTTTTTCTTTTAGATTTTATTTTTTTTGGATCTTATTAAATATCTTCTTGTAATTGTTAACACATCTCATTCCAGCATATTAATTATTACCTCTTCTCCTTTTACCACACTGAAATTTTTAATTTTTTTTTAACTACTTGGTAGAGTTTTATATTTCTCCTCTTTCACCAGGTGGATTACAGCTATGGTTGTATTTTCTTTTTTAAAATTTTTGTCATTCTGCTAAGCAAAGCTAGGAATTTGGATGAACTCTTACTCCTTTTGCAGAAAGAAGAGCTGACTGAGCCCAGCACAACTGGTCTGCAAAGCTGAAAGAGGCCTCTTCCACTGGGATCTTCACGTTTGTGTACACCCACACTCACAAAACAAAGTGGTCAAAATGGAGAAGAAGACGACGATAATCTGTGGAGGCAGTTCAGAGGTTTCATAGCAGTCCCTGAACAAAGACAGCAAGGTGGAGCTATGCCAAGTCAAGACACCTAAATTTTTCTACAAGCAATCTTACCTTAACATACCAGCACTCCTGTGCTTCTGTTTTGACCTGTTGGAGTATGTATAACTGATGTAGGGGCTGGGAAAGTCATCTGACATCAGCATAAGTAAAATGTTAAGCTCTCTCAGTTTCCAGCACATGATTTTTAAGACATTTTAATCCCCTCCCTTTCAAGCGTGGATTTATTGGGGAGGTTGAGGGGTCATTAACACTTCCTCTCCTCCATCACCATTAACATGGGCCAACCCAACAAAGACTGGTGTTGTTGGATACTATGATTTCATTCACGCACACCTCTTGATTTTTTTTTCTTTCACCGAAGTCTTCATCATCCTATTTCTTTAATAGTATTTGAAGTTTATAAATTGTCTTTCATTTAAATACAAACTCTTCAAAGCCCCAGTAAAAGACCTTACTGTTTCCAGCTCTTGTGGAGGTCCTAGGGGAAAGAAAGGAGGTTTGCCCACCATTGCTTCCCATTGCAAGGACCAGAGCCACAATGGAGAAGCTGTTTCACCCTGCTGCAGCAATGACTGTACATCACTCTTGTGGGCACTAGGGAGGGGCAAGGTCATAATTAGGCAGCCTCTTGATGCAGATTAACAGAACAGATGAAACTAAACCAGAATAACTGGCACCATCTCAAATATGGTAAAGCAAGAATGTTTGCTGTAGAGGCAGGGAGATATTCTGACTACGTGTCCCTCTTTGAAAAAATCGCTCAAGGATCCACAGTTTTATACAGCCAAATACCCCTATATGTGTAAATAACCTCATTTAGTCAGTGTCATTTTATGGTTAGGTATACAAAGGCAGAAGGATACAACATGTTTTTCATAGTGCAAAAAATTAAGCTAGCAAAGTGTCCTGTGTGTCCGTTCTTTTCTGTTTTCTTAAGGGTAAGCTTGTCAACCTTATAGATGTAAGAAATTAGTTTCAGAGACCTCCTGGACATACTGAGTGTCTTGCTTTCTGGAAATGGGGGGGAGGGGAACCCCAAAACACAACCTCTGTACACAGAACAGATCAAGTGAGAAAGGAAGTGACTCCTGTTAAGTATTTTAATGCAACAGAAGCTGAAATTATGACCATATGACATGTAGTGAGTGCAGTGACACAGGAGAAAATGGCACATCACTGCAACATTAATTACTTAATGACACAAAGCTGGTGATATAAAAACTGCTGTAGGTGGTCAAAGTTGAGTATAGTCAGGGTAGCACACTGAACTCCAAATATCTATTTGACATTCTGCCTCAGGTTAAATACACTTTTTTCCCCTCCCTTCCTGACACTGTCTGGTTTCTTTTTTATTCTTTGTTTTTGCTTCCTTCACAGTGTCTTGTTTTTCCTCAGCCTAACCCTCCTGGGACAGACTAAGCTGGAAAAACTTCAGTTTGCTACTATTTTACTCTACTTTACTTAGCCTCATAAAGGTGCTTTAGAGACAGTCACTTTCTGGTGTATGAGGACAAGATGTCATGAGGCACATAGTGGAACAGTAAACCCAGGCTTTGATCAATTGCCAGAAATGGGGACAGGAAAAGAGAAAAAGGGGGAGCTTTTTTAAAATATATATACAGGAGTAAACAGAAGTGAAAGATACCACAGCTCAAAGAAAATATTGTATTTTGGGTCAGATGAAGCCTACCAGACTCCTTCTCTAGAGAATGCAAGTTCCCCTCCCCCTGACTCAGCCATGGAAACTAGCTACCAGCCCTGTTTATTGACACACAGAGGCTAAAAACTTCTGTGTGATCATTACGTTCACCCAAAGCCAGGGTTACCTGACCTTCGTGTAGCTGCAGGCCATTGCCACATGATCTCATCTTCCACGTATAGCTCAGGGAGAGCTCAGCTCTTCTGCTCCCAAAATGCTTAGCCCTCAGCAGTCAGCTTGGAGAAAAAGCCAAGCAGATCCCTGGCAATTTGCTGAGCTGTTCTGGTCACAGTTTGAGGGGGTCCAGCACCTGCCGACACATACCTGTCACTCATCTCGTACTGAAGTCCCTTGTTGAAGTGCCTTCTTCACACAAAGGGGATTGGAGGCAAGAACACACAAGCTTTTCCTTTCTTTCTGTCTTTTAAATGCGATCTCTTGTCTCCTGCTCAGGGTTATTTATATACACTGGCACATAGGAAAAGTGACCGGCTATGTTAAGTACTGTGCTTTGATTTTAGCGGTTTGTGTAGTGTCCAAAAAACATGAATAAAGTACATTAAAAAAGCGCTGGAAATTGACATTACATCTATGTTGACGTGCCTTTCAGTTGCCAAGAAAAGAGCAGTTTGGCTGAAGGATCCAACAAAATCTGCTTAGTGGGTCTTCCTTGGCGAGAGCCCACAAAGCAGACTGCTTTCATTCAGTACTCCCTTAATCACTGTAAAGAGGTTTCAGAGAGATTAATAATAACTAGTGCAGTTGTTACACCCACGCACAGTGACTCAGACACACTGATGAGGCCTGGGGAGAGTCTTTACCTGTGTGGGCCACACAGACACATGCCAATACTTAGTCCAATAAAGTTGTCTTTCCAGCAGCATGAATGATAATCTTGGAGGTAGGTGATGACAGGGCCTGTCAAATAAGCCCCTATACTGAGACAGAGCCCAATATATAACAACGTCTCACAAGAGCCACATTAAAGGCTGCAGTGGAAACCTTGCTCTCCCTCCTTCTCTCTCAAATATTGGCAATGTTGATTAAAACCAAATAATACGTAGTCCCAGCGTCATGCTGCACTGCACTGAGAGAGGACTCTGAGAGTAATGAGCGCCCATTTCGTTTAAATGAATTTTTGGGCAGTCTTTCTCGAGCGCCGGGCTGAGGCAGCTGGCTGTTAATCAGACGCGATACAGGCAGGAGGTGATCAGACAGTGCCGTGGTAGCGGGGGTGCTGAAGGAGTTTTGAGTTGCTGCTGCCCATGATAAACTCAGGCATGTGGATATCCCTGGTGGTATTGATTCTGTGGTGGCAGGGTAGACACCCACCCTGCTTTTGGCTCTTTTTGTCCTTTTATTTAGCTTATATTTTGCGGGGTTTATGGCATCTCATCCCCTCTTTCTGACATTAAAAAGCAGTGATTGTCATTTGATTAACCACTCTGGGAAGGTGGGAGCACTCAGGAATACACTGGCCAAGAGCATTTAGTTGGATACAGATTAGCAGTGAATAATAATTCAGTGGCCGTTACAGATCAAGTTGCATCCAGCAATCAGAGTTGACTAATTATGGATTGCCTCCTGCTTCTAGCGCATTTGATGGGAAAACTCTTATTGACTTCAGTGGCACAAGATCAAGCTTGATATGCCCAGTGGACTGTGGAAGCCTTGGACTAGCATGCAGGGTGGAAGCGAGCCAACCGTAACATTAGCTATGGAAATAAAAACCTTCCAACAAAAGAACCAGAGCTAAATTGAGGACAATTAGGATGTATTATTTGAGCTCTTCTTCCTACCTGCAATATGGCAGGAGGCCAGGCTCCGAATGAATTAATTCTGTGGCCAAAAGCAAGTAAGGCAAGAAGCCACTTTGGAGAGGAAGAGAAAAGGCAGGTCCTGCTTGACTAACCTGATTGATTTACTTCTATGACAAAATGACCTGCTTAGTGGATGAGAGAAAGGCTGTGGATGTTGTTTACCTGGACTTTAGTAAAGCCTTTGACACTGTTCCCCACAGCATTCTGCTGGAGAAACTGGGCACTCATGGCTTAGATGGGCATACTCTTCACTGGGTAAAAAACTAGCTGAATGGCTGGGCCCAAAGAGTGTTGGTGAATGGAGTTAACTCCAGTTGGCAGCTGATCACAAGCGGTGTTCCCCAGGGCTCAGTTTTGGGGCCAGTTCTATTTAATATCTTTATCAATGATCTGGACAAGGGGATCAAGTGCACCCTCAGTAAGTTTGCAGACAACACCAAGTCAGGCAGGAGTGTTGAGGGTAGGAAGGCTCTACAGAGGGATCTGGACAGGCTAGATGATTGATTGTATGAGGTTTAACAAGGCTCCGTGCCAGGTCCTGCACTTGGGTCACAAAAATCCCATGCAACACTGCAGGCTTGGGGAAGAGTGGCTGGAAAGCTGCCCAGTGGAAAAGAATCTGGGGGTGCTGGTCGACAGCCGGCTGCATATGAGCCAGCAGTGTGCCCAGGTGGCCAAGAAGGCCAACGGCATCCTGGCCTGTGTCAGAAATAGTGTGGCCAGC